>OX123194.2:22789790-24039790 GCA_944739405.2 Euclidia mi | reverse complement strand
CTGTGGAAAAGCTAATATTAAGCCAAATCCGGTTAGACTAGTAAGCGGACCCCAGATTGAAACTGGGATAACGCTAAGAGGATGATATTATGTCCAACAGTAAACTGCGAAAGGCTGCATGATGAATAAAAAATTTTGCAAGTGCGAGTCGGACTCGCGCACGAAGGGTTCTGTACCATCATCTACAAAAGAATATCACGTCTGTTGTATGAATACTTAAATATTTTTTAAGTTTCTACCTGTTTATTAAGATCGAGTAACAAATTGCTTAAAAATTACGTTTATTGTATGGAATAAAAAAATAAAAATATTAAGGGACCCCCCCTTAATATTTTATTTTTTTTATTTTAGTATTTGTTGTTATAGCAGCAAGCGAAATATATAATTTGTGAAATTTCTGCTTTCTAGCTATCACGGTTTATGAGATACAGCCTGGTGACAGACAGACAGACCCGTTTTTTACCTTTTAGGTACGGAACCCTAAAACTTGGTTTTAGAAGCATATGAAAGTGTCTTGATAGTACTGATAAACTGTGAACTTGTATCTTAGACAGTGGAGTTTATCTGTTAAGCCCGTTTCCCACGGGGCGTGGTTTTGCGGACCATGGTGCATGCCACCTTTGAAGTTATCCGACTCTCTGTGTAGCGTCAAACATGCCGTGCGCGTCGGTCTGCAAAACCACGTACCGTGGGAAGTCGGCTTTATACAAATAACACATTACCAGCTCTGTATTGTTTTGTAGGAGTGACCGTGTATAAGGTATCTTATAGTATGTTGTCCCTAATTTCTAACAATGGGCTATTCTCTTTAGCCCGATCGGTAATTTACAGTTTCCGGATAATATCAGTAACTTACTGTTATGTTTAGTTGTAGTAATTTAGCTTGGATGCAGTCTTGTTAAACAAACTTGCTGTTATGTTATTGTTCAAAGTATTTTCTCTAAAAACCTGCTTGCTTTAAGTTAATTATTTGCAAGCAGCAAGTTAATTAACAGATTATATCAAAAGTTGTTATTTATTGATTGCTATACATATTTGTTTTATACCATGACGTATATTTTTATACTCGTAACATTTATTTTTACCAATCCCATCAGTTACATTCTAGAAGGAAGATATTTGGACACCTTAAATCGTAGCCTAGATGATGACACTGGGCTCTGACCGCCATCCCTACAAAATAACCTACAATATTCAATCAATTCTTTGTCTGCCTACTTGCCGACAATCCTATCTTTACTGTTTACGAAATACAAACATTGACTAAAAAATTTTTTCAATACAAAAAGTAGTATCAATCTCATTTTGTTATAACCTCATAACAGTACAGTCAAGTGCCCTAATGACCGCACAATTCAAACACAAAATATTGAAATAAAACAATACAAGTAGAACCAAGCACAAGCACCTTCCAACGCGCAAGTAGCATTTACTTACATAAAAGTACTCCGTCAAAAGCGAGTGAACAATAGGCAAACGCAGAAAAGAGAGAAAGAAATAAAAAACGAGAAAGCAAAAAAGTCGGTAACGTACAAAGCTGAAAGCAATTCATGTGTTTATTGATAAAAAAACTATTGTACAATTGCAAATAGAATTTGTGATTGCATTTTGCGGCGAACTTAAAACTGAGATGGGTGTGGTACAAATTATGAGCTTTAGAGGTGAATGTTTTGGCGAATGATGCAATTTTTGCTTGTGCAAAGTCACGGGCGATTTAGCAGTCAAGTAAAATATTGAGACTAATCCATCGGGATTTTCAGTCACTTTTGTCAGTAACCACCACATTAAATCGGTTTAGTAATTATCATCTGATCCAATCTATAGATTTGCTCGGATAAATAATAAATATTTAACTGGTAATCATGATCGCTACCAATTTATTACAATTGGTATAACTAATAACATTACCATTTCCCTAATTCTCACAACATCCTCATTCAAAGGTAGTAAGAAATCAATTTTAACACTAACAAGATCACAAACTTTACATCAAACAATTATTATCCATTTTATTCGCCTATGCTTTACACCAAACTTCATATCGATACTCACGGATTTGTCAGCTTCAATGGCCACTTAGCAAGAAACCTTTGTCCCTACTGTAATGCAATTAATACGCACTTGAGAATTACAAGAGACGTGAGAATTGTCCTTCAAAACGAATAAGGTAGCTTAGAACTTATTTGGAATGAGAACATATTTATTTGGAGTTTAAGAATAAAATATTTGTCAACAACCATCCAGTCATAATGTCTACTTAATTACAAAACATACTTGACTGACCCTAGAGTAACACAAGAAAGGGTTTGAAAAGGGAAAACGATTTAAATTTTTATGTTAAACAAAAACAAGAAAAGTAATTGGTGTCATAATTAGTTTATGCTTAAACAATGCAGTAGACAAACAGATCAGCAACTGAAATTATGCTTTAATATGTAGTGTAAAAATATTTTAATGAGAAGGTATAAATAACTACATAAACTTTTTCTTTACAGAAACTTCTCTTGAACTGAGGAATAAATTCTACATTCATTGTGGACAACTTATTTTACAAACATTCAATCAAAGAGTACAAAAACAGACTCGAAACAAAAAATCTAACACAAATTACTTATGTTTAAAGTGGGGATCAAACCCACTACATACTCAGCACACCGCTAAACTGCAAACTGCCTCCACTACGCCTCCACTACGCAGTCGAGCTTCAGGAATTAGTATTACAAATAAGTAGTATTCTGCGAAAATAAAAACATGAAATTGTTGTAACGTTGTCCCTACTTAGGGTGTGTTTAAATGAGAAACGTGGTTAAATGTTACAATAAAAATTTATTTAATTCTCAAATAAATTTAAACATCATTTAGCAAGCGTTTCACTAGCGAAAAAATTACTAAAAAATGTTATTAAAAAAGATATAAACAGGGACGCGTGATTCGGCGATGGTAAAGGTTTTGTTGAGGGTCCTGCTGCCGGTTCGTCCAGGAGAGGTGGTCACTTAGCTCGTCTCCGGTTCGCCAGATGTAAGGGACGAGCGCAGCCAGCGCTTGAGTATTTATAGCAGCTCGAGGTGCGGTGGGGGGCGAAGATGCAGGCGGCCGGGAGGCGGTGTCATCACGACGTCACAGCGACGTCACATTGTTCAAAATATGCTGTAATTATTCTGCTGAATTTTAATAAGTAAAGCGCAATTATATTAAAAACTTCCAGTAAGATAACTACTTACTACCTGGCAGAAACGAAATAAAATATACCAACCTGCATATTTTCTGAATATTTGCACGAGGCACTAAAGAAATTAACGAAAATACAGTAAAGTCTTTTTTATAAAAAGATATTGGCTTTTCGTGCTTCAGAGCTACGTATTTCCTTAATGTTCTAAAGTCTACGCAGAAAATTAAAGGTATACTTCAGAAATCTAATAGATTGAAAACTAAAGTCAAACGAACTACAAGAACTGTCTACGAGGCAACTATGCAATAAATTTATTTTATAGCCTTCCTTCTAATTTAATTATAAAAACAGACTCGAAACTTATCTAATAAACATTGAAAAGTAATTTAAAGTTTTGAAATTGAGATTCAATTATTATCTTAAGATATATTCAAATTCAAATTCAAAATCCTTTATTCATTTGGGCCACAATGTGACGCTTATGAACGTAAAAATAATAAATTTATAAAATAATTACTTATACTCAAATTTAAAACATTATTACTGTATGCTTCTACATTTACATTTACTGCCACGTTCGCAAAGCAATAGGTAGAACCATGAGAAAGAACGGGCAATAAAACTCACGGTCAATCTTTTTCATCGCCAGGTTTTGCATAATACACAATTTACATTTTGTAAGGTGCTGCTACTGTTACACCTTCTATATCATTTGTATATATTTACTGTACATCATAATACTCAAGCATAATACTTTTGGTTAGCCTCCTCAGAATAGACATGGTGAAACAGGAGCATCCACTTACATTATATATACCTAATAATGCAGGCAATCCGCGAAAGTGATCAGAACCATGATGGAAATGATGCAGTTAAATATTAAAATCTAATACCAGCCCGCAAGACCGTCATCGACCAGTCATCGCAAGTAGCACCCGTTCACGAGTATGACGCATGTGCCAGCCATCATCCCTCTCGCCATATTAGAGGGACAGGGATGACCCGACACACGACGCCACCACAAGAAATGACATTTTAGTGAGCATGACGACAACGGTATACGAACCAGCAGTAAGAAACAATCTATTGGTATACTGACCATGACCGCCAATTACCTCCATTTTCCAGATCGTTATTATTAACATAAGTTAGTGGAACGCGTGAAGGAATGCAAATGTAGAAAGAATTTTGTGAAGGTGACAAGTGAACAATGATATGATCAGGGATAAATAATGTTAAACTACATTCAACAAATCATAAAAATATCCAAATCCTGCAAAAATCATGTGTTCACGAGGCACCTCCACTTAACATGTAAATAAAGTAATCGTGAGTTAAACAAGAAGCCTATCCCCACGGTGTCTTATCATTTAAAAAATCCTTAATAGTGTAATAACCCCTTTGTCAAAGAAAGTTCCTAATTGTCCGTTTGTATTTGTGCATGAGTAAATTCATTATTTCAAGAGGCAATTTGTTGAAAAATCGTATACCAATCCCCGCAAATGAGTTCTGAACTTTATGTAGACGGTAGTTAGTTCCCACCAGTTTATGCTTATTCCTTGTGTTCACTTTGTGCATATCACTATTTTTGCGGTATAGAATTAAGTTTTTCTTAATGTACATTAAGTTAGCATATATATATTGCGATGCAACTGTCAATATATCTACTTCTTTAAATTTATCACGTAAAGAATCTCTAGCACCTAACTTATAAATTGCACGTATGGCCCTTTCTTGAATGACAAAAATAGTCTGTATATCAGCAGCTGTACCCCATAACATTATGCCGTAAGACATTACGCTGTGAAAATAACTAAAGTAAACTAGTCTAGCAGTATCTATATCTGTGAATTCCCTAACTTTTCTAACTGCAAACGCTGCAGAACTAAGTTTTACTGCGAGACAGGATATTTGGGCGCCCCACTGAAGCTTACAATCTAAAGTTACACCTAAGAATACGGTTGATTCGACTAGTTGAATTGTTTCCTTATTTAAAATTATATTAGTAGGAACACTTTTGACATTAGGCAAAGAGAATTTAACACATTTGGTTTTGCTTGAGTTGAGTACCAAATTATTTGTCGAAAACCAATCTAATACTTGTGCAAGAGTGTTATTGACGGTATCAAAGTTACTTAAATTACGATCAACTTTAAAAATTAGTGAATACGTCACTAATTTTTAAAGTACGGTATTAAAGTACGGTATCAAAGTTAGTTGAATTGCGATCAATTTTAAAAATTAGTGACGTATCGTTCGCAAACAAAACAATGTCACATAAATTTTGTACAAAGAATGGCAAATCATTAGTATATATTAAAAAAGAAATGGACCGAGAAAAGAGCCCTGTGGAATGCCCATTCCTACTGGCAAACCTAGAGACCTACTCCCATTAACATCTACATACTGAATTCTATCACTAAGGTAGCTGGCAACAAGATTGAGTGCTTTATCTCTAATACCATAAAGTTTCAATGTAAGTAAAAGTGTATTATGTTCCACACAGTCATAGGCCTTTGATAGGTCACAAAAAACACCAATGGCATCCTTCGAGTTTTCCCAAGCATTAAAAATATGCTTTAACAAAGTTACACCGGCATCAACGGTGGAGCGACCCTTAGTAAAGCCATACTGTTCACTGTGAAATAAATTAATTGTGTGAAAGTGGCTCTCTAGTTGATGCAAAATAATCTTTTCAAAAATTTTACTAATAACAGGCAAGATAGAAATTGGCCGAAAATTACTAGGGTCGCTCTTTGATCCCTTTTTGAATAATGGTATTACTTTACTGTGTTTCATTAGATCAGGAAATACTCCTGTATCTACGCATCTGTTGAATATTGCAGCTAAATATGGAGCTAAGCTAGAAATAATTTGTCGCACAAGTTTAACAGAAATGCCCCATAAGTCAACAGATTTTTTATTATTGAGCGTCTTGAATACCTTAAGTATGTCATTGGTGTCAATATATTTAAAATTAAAAAGCACATCACACTCATTCACATTGCCCCTAACCAACATTTCTGCTTTGCTTGGACATGAATCTAGACAGCTGGTTGTGTTCACTGGTATGTTTATGAAGAAATTGTTAAATGTCTGAGCAACATCAGTTTTCCTAGTAATAATTTCACCATTAAATTTTAATTCATAATTGTTATCTACCAATTTAGCTCGACCAGTCTCATTGTTAATAATGCTCCAAGTAGTTTTAATTTTGTTCTTGGATTCTTTGATTTTATTGCTTAAATATAAGGATTTGGCTAAAGCACATGTCCTCTTAAAAACCTTTGAATAATTTCTAACATATTGAATAAATTCAGGATGAAAATTGTATTTCTTCATACCATATAGATCATACAACCTAGCTCTACTTTTGTATATACCTACGGTTGCCCAATCACAAAAATTTACTTTAATGCTCCTTGCAAACGTCTTCAGTTTAAAAATTTTATTGTACTCATCATTAACAATTTTAAATAAGCATTTATATAATTCATCAGGATCATCAACGGTTAAGTCAATACTGGCGATCTTGGCAGCAACATAATTACTAAAGTGTTTGAGGCGAGCAGAGGTCATTGGCCTACATGTAATTTCTTGTACTTTAGGGGTTGTATTAGTTGGAATTACAACCTTTTGCCCGCAGTGATCCGATGTCAAGTCAGTTAAAACAGCCTTACTGAAATAAAGACAATTGCAAAAAACATTATCCAAGCATATAGACGAATGTGAGGTTATTCTGGTTGGTTCAGAGAACAAAACATTTAAATTAAATGACCTAAATAAGCTAACTAACCTAGTACAAATTGGTGATTTTTCTAACAAATTGACATTAAAATCGCCGCATACGATTATAGACTTCCTACTAGAAATTATGTGTTTTAAGACATCCTCTATAATGCTTTCAAACTGAGTAAAGTCACTTTGTGGTGGTCGATACACACACACACTATAATATGTTGTTCAAGCTCAACACAAGAAATCTCAGCAGTGCGCTCGATAGAAAGTTTAGCTATATCCTTACGTTCTTTACATTTCAAACTATTACATACATATATTAGAGAGCCACCACGAATAGCCTTCTTTCTTACGAATGCACCTATAACTGAGTAATGTTGATTGTTAAATATTAATTGGTCACCTCGCAACCAATGTTCTGTAACACATAAGATATCAATCTTATGTTTATTTAAAAATAAATATATTTCTAATTCTTTGCCAGATAGGCCTTGTATGTTTTGATGAACTAAGTTTAAAACACATGAATGCCTATCTGTTGTCTCATCTAATAGTTTAAACTAATAGATGTGTCAATACTACTATTGGTATAACTATTATCTACCAAATTCCTAAGTACTCTAGTAGTACTCCTGTCAGTATATAAATTAAATGCTAATAATTTAGCAAGTTGTCGCCTATGTACATAAGAAAGATACATAGTATCTTTTGTTAAAAAGAAATTACTAATAAAAATATTAGTGTCAAAAAATAAAATACTGTCATTATGACATGTCCTATTGTACAATAATAGATTTAATTTGCCTATCTGCTTGTTTTGGTCACCTGTGAGAGCATATGAATAAGGCAATGCACAAATAATAAAGCTACATCCTATTTTTGTGCTAACATCTATCATTAAGTCTGTTAATTCTATGAGACTGTTTTTGGAGACTAATGAGCTGTCACCATACAATATGATGACAGTAGTTTGTGCATTCAAGTCGGCATTCTTAATCTTATCAACTAGGGTACAAGACTGAGCTCCAGGTGAACAAAAGTTCTGTACTGGTTGCTCAGTGTAATGATCAATTAAGCTCCCTAAACCCACTCCCAGTTGGTCTGAAAAAATTATTACATTCTTACTGTCAGTCTTTACTGGATGCAGTTTGTTTTGTGTATTATACTGACATACATCTGCATTCAATTCTGTTAATTCAGCAGGTGTAGTCGCACACTTAGTTGTACAACTGGAACAGTAATTATTAGAGTTGGATAATGAGATAAGTTGTTATAAATTTTCTCGACCAACTCTTGAAATTTCTTCATATTTTAAGATGTATTCATGAATCTCATTCTGGTGTTCCATTATAGTTCTAGTAAGTTGAGCTTGTAGATTTGATATTTGTGCTTGCAACTCACTTGTGTGTTGTTCATATAACAACCTACCAGAAACTAATCCTTCATTTGTTTCCTCAAGCTTTAATAAAAGAGACACACACTCTTTATTTAATTTACAGTTATCTTGTGCATACTGACTCAATTTGGTAGACCACTTAGGACCAGATCTAAGTTTCTTAATAAATTTATTTAACTTAAACAATTTTCTAAATTTATTCTTACTAAGGCATTTTTTTAAACAGTTACATTTAAGAGCTTTTAGCACATTAATTTTGTCACCCTGGAGCTCAGAGAATAAGTTGTGAGTAGCAGTACTGTTAAAGGCCGCAATTGTGTCTTCTAGAGTTGAAATTCTGCCATAAGCCTCATTGAGACTTGCTTCTAACTCCGCATTGCGGCTAAGTTGTCTGGAGTAAATTTCGTCGCAGCTGCTGAAACACCTAACTTCTTCTCGTAGTCTGTCCCGTTGATCCAAGACATCCATATGCTCTATATGCAGCTCCGTGAGTTGTATCTTCAGCTCAGATATACGGTCATTCACAATTTTAATTTCTTCTTCACAGTCAACGCGTTCCCTTAATAGTTGACTGTTGTCATCCTTGTACTTCTTTAACTCGAGCAGAGTTATTCTTAATTTATTTTCCGCCTCCTTGGCCGTTGCCTTCCGAGTCATCATATGGGTAGACATTGCCAAGGATTACAAATTACCTAAAAAATAAGAAAACAGCTGAGCAAAGTCAAAGAAGAGAAGAGATGTGATGGGGCTTGAGTATTATTGCATAGACAGAATAAATAAGAAAAGTTACAAAAGAAAAGGGGGGTATATGAATAAAAAATATATTAACTTAATTAATTGTAGAAACTAAGAAATTGAGAACAATTTAGGTAATTTGAATACTTTAGAGTAATTATCTAATACTTTTACAAGTTTTCTATTGAAATATCTCAGCTGATGAACTGAATCAACTTACAGGTATACAAGTAACAGGTATAAACCAATAATAGCTAATACAGAAAAGTACACAAATATATGAAGTACAGACAAGAATAAACAGTGTAGTAATTGTGAAGTGTATCTGTAGATTGTGTTTGTCTGGGGCTGTTGTTTAGTCCTCGATTTTGCTTCCACATACAGTCAAGCAAAAGGAGACAGAACTGAGCCAGATGTGTGTTGGACGTAGCTCACACGGGGGTGATCCGAGTAATTCGATGTTGTGGAGTGTTGGATAAGTTTTAATAAGTATTATACTCCCCGGGTTTAAGTCGTTGCAGATGTAAATTCAAATCCGTCCGTTGACAGCAAGTCTCCGTTCTGTTCGCTCGAACTTTGGCCGTGTAGTTATTATACTTTTTACAAACACAATTATAACAATAACTTCTTGTCACTATTTTATCAATATATACTAACTTATATGTTAAATAATCAATAAAAATTATATTAAAACTTTTTTAATTACGGAGCTAAAATTATTGACGTCTGGCGGTTACAGTTGCCAGAGCAAAAAAAAAAAAGATTATTAATTGCTTATTATTTATCAAAATTGATATTGAGAAGCCGTATTGAAAGCTGTCAATTTTATTACTTTAAATCTTTGCAAAAGTTATTGATGAAATCACGAAAGTTTATAATAATACCTTTCGAAAGTCGCGAGTAAGACCGCTTTTCATGCCCTCAGAAGCGCCGTGGAACAAATAATCGTGCTTGTCACAAAAAGATTTTTCCTGGATGGGAATCAAACACAATAGACGATTAGCCAGACTCTAATTTTTCTTAAGTAAATTTCCCACACTAGAAATATATAGTCCTAATAACCCTTAATCGTGCGGGACGTTATAAACATTCAAAAGACGGACACAAAGAATACCTGGATGTTCCCTGTGTTCTTCACATTGGTGTTATTCAAGTTTAAACTTTTTTTATAGACTCACGCCTATATCCCCGAAGAGGTAGGCAGAGGTGCAATATTACACCCACATTTCGCCATGAATTTTTAGGTCCCACGTAATAGGGGGCGAGCCTATTGCCGTTACCGGGCACAATACCAGACTCCGTGCTGCTACTGAGAATGCGGAGAAAACCAGTAACACTTTTGCCAAGTCTAAACTTGACACAAGAATTTATGGATCGCACAAAGTATTGTCCCGTGTGAGGATTGAACCTGCGACATTCAGCGCAGTGTCAGACGGCGAGATGGCCGCGGAAACAATAACGACTTACTCGTGCATTTTGAGCGTTAAGTACATTCTCTAAGCTAATTTATACTCTGAAATATAAGTTTAAATTAATTTTAACTCTCTCAACCCCTAAACCATCCCAAATAAAATGTAATTCCCAAAAAGCCTCTCACATCAGATGAATTACGATTAACTTTTAATGCAACATCAAAACAAACTTTATTAACTATTAGTTCGTTTAATTTTAACTCGATAAAACATCTAATCTAATGTACCCTAAACGAAATCAAGAGGGTGTAATTTGAAAAAAGCGAAAGTCACTCCCGGTAGGAAAGTTTCTGACATCAAAGCGCGAAATTAATGGATACGACTCACTGACGAACAGGGGCAGGGCAGCAAAGTATCTGAGTGTGTTTTTAAATTTAGTTATCGGTTTGATTTTAATATATTAGTAGGATTGCTCCCGTTGATGTTAAGCAGATTCTGATGTTTCAATACGCTTTACTGAGTAATACCTACTCAGATACTTTGAAAATGGTTTCAACGTCATTACGTAGGACGGATCCTAAAAAGGACACATCTTACTAAGAACAGGTTGGAAGCACCCTAAATTAACCTCTCGTATGCTGGATTACCAGACATAATTATAAATCTATTGTGTCTCGTGCAGATCTGCTCTTAAGCATACGAAAGGTTAAAGAATATGCGAGAAAATTTATGAGAGTGAATAAAGCAAAAGAGATATCAGGATCGTTGCAAATGGCGATAGCGGTCCGTAGTCTCTGCCTACCCTTCCGGGAAACAGGTCTAGATGTATATTTTTTAGGGCTGATCGATCCAGAAGGATTATTTTTGTTAGTTTAGTTACTTAAAACTTGTTTAAATTTGTTTACCTTCCAAGTATTATTTTTTTTAGAAGAAAGATGAGAAGAGAACGCGATGTAATTTTTTTGCTCCTTATAATATAATATATAAAATCTCTAAATTTTTTTAATAGCTATAACTTAAAATAAATTATAAGTAGGGCCCGCTTTACCGAAAATCAAAACGGTTATTCATCTGAAACATACATACATACATACATACATAGACTCACGCTTGTTTCCCGGAGGGGTAGGCAGAGACTACGGAACGCCATTTGCAACGATCCTGACATATCACTCTTGCTTCATTCACTCCCATCAGATTCCTCATGCATGCTCTTCTGTTCAGGGTACTTCTCACCTGTCCTGTTTTTAGGATGTCTCCAATCAGGTCAGAAAACGTCCGCCTAGGTCTTCCCCTTCGTGCTGTCCCTTCCACACTTGCCTTATATATCTGCTTGGTCAGTCTTTCGTCATCCATCCTCTCCACGTGCCCAAACCATCTTAGCATACCTTTCTCGATGCTTGTCACTATATCTTCTTTTACCCCACAACACTCTCTTATCACACAATTCTTTATTCTGTCAGTCAGAGAAACACCACATATACTTCTCAGTGCTCTCATTTCTACAGCATTTATTCTACTTTCATGACTCTTCTGCCATACCCAACTATCACTACCATACATAAGAGTAGGTACTAATACCCCTCTATGCACAGCCGAACGTGCCTTTTTGGACACGTTTTGGCTATTCATAAACGCCTTCAGAGCTCCATTCACTCTATTACCTGTATTAACTCTTCGTTCAATATCTTCTACATTCTTACCATCTCTTGTAAACAGCGTAGGTACCTAAATATACAAACTCATTCACTTGCTCCACTCGCTGTCCATCGATCATAATATTACAAGCCGTAACGCATTCCTCCTTTTCAAAAACCATAACTTTCGTTTTACTTACATTCACTTGCATTCCTTTCCTCTCTAACGCACCATGCATGATTGTTACCATCTCCTGCAACTCCTTCGCTGAAGACGCAAGCATAACCTGATCATCAGCATAAAGGAGGCATTTGACAAGTAACTCATTCATCCTTAATCCACAATCACTATGTTTCAAATCTTGCAAACAACTGTCCATGAAGAGGTTTAACAGCCCCGGCGACGCTACACATCCCTGTCTAACACCTGTGTTGATGGTAAACCAGTCAGTGATGCCCCGTTTATCCTCACACAAGCTCTAGAATCCTCAAAAAGGGATTTCAGAGCTCGTATGAGGCTGCTGTTCACCCCATACATCGACAGTACCGACCACATTTCATTCCTCACCACTTTATCATAAGCGTTTTCCAAATCCACGAATGCGCAGTAGACCTTTTGACCTTTGGCCAAAAATTTCTCGGCTATGCATCGCAAGGAAAAGACTTGATCCGTACACCCCATACCCTTCCGGAATCCCGCTTGTACATCCCATATTTTCTTGTCGGTTACTTTCATAACTCTTTCAATCAGTACCTTCGCATACAATTTGCCAACAATGCTGCATCTGAAACATATAAAATAAAAATACTTCAACATATGATTTAAAATTACTTAATTTTCATGTCCAGTATTTTCAAGCTTTCATTTTATAATGGAGCGGATAACACACGTGGGCTGTTACACGGAACAGCGTGTATGACATCATCAATGTTCTGTGAATTCATGTGTGATGTACGAAATATATTCTGGGAATATATTGCTACAAATTATATACCTACTGGCTTTGATGGGACGTTTTTATATGGTATTGAATTTTCTGATGAATTTTCAGGTTGAAATAATTATGTGAATATCGTGAATAAAAATTTTAATGAAGTTAACCCGCGTTGTTTAAGGCTACTGCTCCTCTCCCGTAGCTCATAGCGTGATGTTATATGTTATAAAACTGAAATAATTTTCAAATCGGACCAGTAGTTCCGGAGATTAGCGCGTTCAAGCAAACAAACAAACAAACAAACAAACAAACAAATTCTTCAGATATATATAATAATATTAGTATTAAGTATTATGTACATAATATTAAATTTATATATGGTAGTTGTTTAAGGTAACTTGGTATTTAGTGTAGTGTCGTCATATTTTCAACTTTCTTAGTCATTAACATTACATTTTCTACTAAACTGACCTATTACAAAACTACTTCCTAGTACCTACCTAACCAATATTTCGGCACTGTGCCCAAATATCAGTTATAAAAAACAAAGGTACCTACTTGGTGTATATCCCGTAGGAAAATATATTAAATAAGTGACGTCAGAAGTTTTAATCGTCATAAGGCTCATAGGTATACAGAGGTATACTACTTATTAAGAACTTGACTGCACATTTGGCGTAGTGGTTAAGAGGGTCGCTTCGCCGCTTGACACTGCGCCGAGTGTTGTGGGTTTGATCACCATACGAGACAACACTGTGTGATTCTTAAATTGTTGTTTCGAGTCTGGGTGTGCATTGTGTCCGTTAGTTGTATATGATTGTAAAGTCCCCTGCGACACAGGATTTGGTCCTAGTTGGGTTGTCTTTAGAAAAGAAAAAAAAGAAGAAAAGAGTAACCATATTATTATTACACATATCACACACATGCACATTAATAGCGATATGCCATACTCTGGTATACCCCGGTAGTACACACAGACTAAAACCTACTTAATAAAGGTATATAAATTTGCAGATTGTGAAAAGTGCTCCAGGCAATAAAATTATTGATTTATGCCCGTTCCCGTTTCTATCGATGGATTTTACTTCTAGAGATAGATATTTGACATGTTTTATTGAAGTTTATGTCAAATCTCAGATTGTCTCTACTAGCCATATTATCTATCAATAGTTAGAATATTGGTAACGGAAGTTAGTCAATTCGTTTCACTTGGCGCCGAAAAAGTAAACCTGAGTATAACATCGTTAGTCATAGCCACTAACGATGAACTTGTCTAGGGTAGGCAGCGCCTGGTATACGGCTAAAACGGCTAAAAACGCAGCGAAGACTAGTTTAAAAAAAATGCCCTGGATGTTTCTCCGCGAGGCGCCAGATTTAGAATATTAAGTGTCATAACCACATTTCATGCCAGGCTTTTAGTTTGCTTTGCTTTTCGTGTGAGTGTGTGGCCAACTCTGGTGTCGGAGTTTTCAGACCGCCCTCTAAGGCCTCCGACATGGCCTAACGATCCTTATCCTTAGACAAGAACCGGGACCGACAGCTTTACGTGCCCTCCGAAGCACGGTAGCGCTCAGATGTAAATTGAATGCATGTTATATCAATTATTGAGGAGCCATCTCACTGCGAAACACTGAGCTGAGTGTTGTGAGTTTGGTTCATACTAATTACGTGCATACCTGGTAGGCTTGTTGTATGCTTAGATTGTTGACTTTGGATGATCTTTTATTTGTTCGTCTTTTATTTATATAGTCTTCCTCGATACAGGACTTTGTAGTTGGCGTCGCCTTTAAAAATAAAATTCCTTCAGCTCACACACAACCAACAATTATATTTATAATAGTCGATGATGCCAATGTATGCATTCTTTTAAGTGCTAAGCTCCACAAACTATAAAAAGGTAAGCAATAAATTGGCGCGAAAGTATGTCAGTGCATCAAAACCACGCCTTACACGATCCTCACAAAAACCCCTTGTCCGTTTAGTGAACTTAGAAATAGTACAATACTCGCGAAAAATGAGATCAACACTGCGAACTACAACCAAAAACAAGTACCAAATTAATGTTATCGTTTCTAACCGAAGCTTAAAGAAATATGAACCTTAATGTTCGAAAAAAAAGGGCTTTGATAAGTCAAGAGAAGTGAATACATATTTTTGCATGTAATAGATACCTGTGCCTCAGACTTAACGCCAAACACAGAATAGGAATTACTTACAAAGAAATCGATACTCCATTCATTACCGTGTCTAAAAACATGAATGAACTATGTATTGAATGAACGAATTTATGAATGAAGTGGACAAGTGTGTCCCGTAGTGACTTCTCTCAGACAGACAGGCGACAGTATTGTTAAACAATTTAAAAGCAATGTTCTGAGAAAATACGTCATTTAAAATTTTATGGACAATGCGCAGGTAGCCAATAAATAACTTTTCTACGTTCATTTCCGCTGTGATTGCTTTTTAAATGAACTGCTTTTTGTAATTTTAGCGGAATTGGTTTTAAATGTATTTTCCATTAATTGGTCATATTTACTTTGTTGTGAAGTATGCGAAGAGATAATATGTATGTAGGTACGCAAGTGATGAATATGAAGGTAGAGGGATGGAAAGGGAGAGGGAGGCCAAGGGATGGATGGATGGATTGTGTGAGGATGGATATGAAAGAGAAAGGGGTAAATGATCAGATGACGGGCGACAGAAAAGAATGGAAGCGTAGGACGTACTGCGCCGACCCCAAATAGATTGGGACCAGGGCAAGAAGATGACGATTTACTTTGTTGTGAAGCGCCGTGATCAGAAAAGGCGTCATTATTAGTCAATTAATATTATATTATTTTAAGTAGGAACTGGCTTATACACAATTGTATGTATAATAACAAGTTTATGATGTTCATAGAAATCAAAATGATATTGATATTCAAATTCTACACGCCATGTTTCTAGACTGTACCGCCTACAAGTTTGACTTAGTTACAGCTATTTTGGAGTAGAGACTTTTTATTATTAGAACTCGCTCTATCATACACCGAACCTAGGACCCTACTCTGATTTCATTTCAAACCCATCCCATTTTCAAGCATTTAGCTACTACTAATTCAAGATGGTTATAGTTTAATTAATGTCATTCTTGCATGTAGTCAAAAAAAGCTTTCACACAACTTTTTACACATTATAATAATATTTATCACATTTAAAAAGTTAACGACTGCATTTTAATTAATTAATATCATGGTCCAATTCACACACAAACATAGACAACTATCAAGCTCAAAAACGCCTAGATTCGAGGAAAAATATGGAACACACAGCATTGTCCCATATGTGATGCGAAACCCAAATTCCTGCTGAACGACCAACCCACTTAAACCGAATAAATGTAGTGCAGTTAATGCAACATTTATTGGTAGCTGTCTAACACAAAGCTACCAGCGTAAAGCACGGCGCTCTATCGAAGCTAGTTCACGTGTGGTAAATACCTGCGGTCTGTTTGACTGTTTATCTGTTTGTTATTGACTGTGGGCGACATGCGTTTTGTATTTGGAATTATGTTTGAGGATGTTTGAAAGTTAAATCGGAGGAGGTCGGATTTTACAGCGGCTGTAATATTTAATTGAGAAACCAGCCAATTGAATAACACTGAAACTTGAAATTATATAATTTAAAGTGTGAAGATTTTAAGATTTATTTTTTGATTATAAATCTAGCAGTATGATTGTTTTTACCTCTGGTTTTTGGTCTGGCAGACTGTATGCTATCGCGTTGCCAACAGCGCCCCGACAGTAACGAGGAGCGCATTTCAATATTTCACCATCCTTATCATCATATCAGCTGATAGATCGCCACGTTTGGACATAGAGCGATCTTGAGTTAGCAACATCCAACTGCTTAACGCGATGCCAACACGATCGTCGGTCGATCCAGCTCGCGGCTGGCCACACTGCACTGCGGCGTCCGGTGCATAGTCAATCCAAAATCTTCGTGCCCAACGGCCTTCAGTTTTTCACATAACACACAGAATTGATGGCCGTTTGCCCACTGTTCCTTCAGTTTAATTATCCGGTGATCTGTATTACACATAATCAACTAAATTGTAATCGTGTCAAGTGTAAATCGTGTCAACTGTAATAAAGCTCGCTATTTTTAGCCTGAATGGATGACATAAAGAAAGACATAAAGACATATTTATTTCTGCATTTTGGTTGTTTACAACACTTATACATGTCAAAACCCTATTCTAGATGATGCCGGCTTTTCCTAGCTAAATGACTTCTTGAGAAGAAAGGCCGAAACAAACTCAGAGTCATTGTTTTTTTTGTCACTTCAATTTCTTTAGTCTTTTCTTCATCTTTTAAAGTCCAGACAAAAAAAGAGTTTAGTATGCAAGTACAATGCAGGAAATTATCTGACGCTTTTGACTGACTCGGCCCACTGATGGCCCGCATTCAACAGCAATCGTACGGCTCAACCTTAATTGAGGGAGCCAGCACGATCTGTATCACACACATCAGATGAATAATTAAATGTCAAAACATAACACCGTATTCGAAATGACTGAATAACACCATTCCTCTCGACAGATAAACAGGAGATCCCGTTACCATCGGCCCACTGTCCCTTTTATCTAGCAACAGTTAATTTGCCATATTTTCCTCTCGAATAATTTTCACGAATTATCATTACCGTGTCAAACACCACCTGGGTACGTTGACGTACACACAATTAGAAGTATACCCTCCATTTTATTTGATAATAACCCTTTATACCTATCTGATTTGTGGGGTAGGTAAAGCCGATAAACGGAGAAAATCACCTTTATTGCTAAGTTATAAAGTCGATAATTGCGTGACATTTTCGGTGACCAGATATACGGCATCCGAACGATGTTTGTCCAAACATTGTTTTTTCCATCCTATTGTTTGGCCTGTCGCGATTTCGTGATCGAATATAGTGCCAGCAGATATTATAACACAAGAAAAAATGTTGGTGAAAAAAAATATTTGCCGACTACCGTCAACTTTGTTAAAGTTTGTTATCTATTTTTACCTTTTAAGACGGCATTCAATAGCCGTTGGCAAAGGCTTTTGTCCTTATATCTTGAAAATGTATTCTTTGATTTTTATATTTCAAAGACAAAACCTTCGTGAGAATGCCCACGGCGTCATGTCCGTGAATAAAATGGTTAACCAAAAATTTATTGAACACGGGTGTTGTATATTATCATAATCTTTATGTACGTCATGCTATCTGCTATTCCTTGTATAACCTTCTTAAGTACAATTAACATATCCCAACGAATAAATTTGTTATTATATTATCTACAAGTGTTAAAAGCCGCCTACCAAGTCCAATAGCTGACTTACAAACTGTTTTTTTTTAAATAATCGTATTTCACTCAGATACACATGCGTATAGAAGACACAGGATGCTTCTATGCTAAATTGGGAATGTTGTCTCAATTTAGCATAGAAGCATCCTGAGCGAGTTTAGTAACATCCATGCGACCGAAACAACGCATGTACCGGACTTTAGAAGGGGATTTAGGAGGTTTTAAGCGGTAAGTAAGGAAAATAAGGTCATGACGGGAAAAACCAGGAGCTGGATGTTGTCCGTGCGATGACACTAGGGAAGGATTTGACGTAAGGATCAAGTCGAGCCATGTGTCCACCCCACTGCTATTGTGGTGGATGGCCTGCAATGGCATATCGTGAAGGCTGGCTGACTCGATAATGTCAAGGAGTTTCATGGTGCGAGTAGAAGTGGAACAAAGGATATCGGTGTTAAAATCGCCCATGACCATGTGATATTCATACTGTGACCCTATAGATTCCAGAATCGGTTCAAGACTGGAGAAATACCTTTAAGCTTACATAGCCCCCAATAGTGGTGGAAATTTGGACCACTTCTGCTCATTGTCTTTTGACAAACTTAAAGTTGTATTTTCAAGCTCTAAAATCCACTAAGAGTAGATAGATTACGAATTAATATTTAAATAGCTATTAATTTGCATCAGAACTTAAACAAAAAAATATAATATATACTTGTCTTCTTGTTATGGTAAGTTATTTTTGTCGCTAGGCTTCTGACCAGTTTCCATTTAGTCCATTGACTATAATTAGCATATTTTTGTTGTCTTTGAACTTATGAATTCGGCTTACAAAGTAACGCTACAATTAATTAATATAAGATATCAACAATTTTGGCGCCTCTGATAAAGTATGACTTATATTCTACTAGCTTTTGCCAGCGGCTTCGCGTGCGTTGAATTCGGCGTAACACAAATCTACTTCAGCCTCAAGTTGTGTGAAGACACTCCTGATTATTCTAAAGGCTTCAGAAACTCTATAGGGAACAAAGTAGCTCGGTCAGTATTCATACAGTTAAATAATACTTGCATACAGTCAAATGCCAAAACCATGTTCCAATATATATCTATAAACACTTTCGCATTTATAATATTAGTAGAGAAAATCGTTTCAGCGTAGTATATTATTATAATTATTAGTTTATAGATAAGCGGCAATAGGCTCGCCACCTATTACGTGGAATCAAAACACTGGCAAAAAGTGGGCGTTTAATATGCCTCTGCTTACCCCTTCGGGGAAACAGGCGTGAGTCTATGTATTTATGTATGTATTTATTAATATGTTCTTTGAAGGGGGTTCGATTTTGACAATCTTCATTCTTTAAAAATTACATTTTTACCTTTACCAAATCGTTTTCTTATATTTGATTTGATTTGATTTCTACCTTTTAAACGCCGTGCGGCCACCGGATCCTTTAATTAAATTGCTTTAACATTAAGTACGGGTAACTTAACTATCATCTCCAATTTATAACGTAACAAAAGTTTAATCTAATGTTAGCTTAAAAATAGACGTGACTAAATTAATAGTCCTACTCTCTTTATAATATAATTATGTTGAGTGTTCAAATAAGTTACAGTGTTGATTCTTTACATAGCCATTTAAAGAAGCCTAGTAGACTTATAAGCATTTAAATATTAGAAAAATATTTAGACACTACTCTATTGCACAGGGTTGACAGACCTCTTTAACACCGATATCCTTTCTTCCACCTCTACTCGCACCATGAAACTCCTTGACATTATCGAGTCAGCCAGCCTTCACGTTATGCCATTGCAGGCCATCCACCACAATAGCAGTGGGGTGGACACGTGGCTCGACTTGATCCTTATGTCAAATCCTTCTCTAGTGTCATCGCACATCCAGCTCCTGGTTTTTCCCGTCATGATCTTATTTTCCTTACTTACCGCTTAAAACCTCCTAAATCCCCTCCTCAAGTCCGGTACATGCGTTGTTTTGGTCGCATGGATGTTACTAAACTCGCTCAGGATGCTTCTATGCTAAATTGCGACAACATGTTTTCTGCCTCCACTGTTGACGAAAAAGTATTTTTTCTTAATAGCACGATGTGTAGTTTATACGATGTTCATGCCCCGGTGAGGCTGGTCAAACTGAAGCATCCTCCAGCACCCTGGCTTTCGGCGGGTGCTCGAATGGCAATGCGCCGTAGGGATCGGGCGTTTAGGAAATATAAAAGGGACCGGTGCGAGGAAAACTGGGCGCTTTTCAAATCTGCAAGGAATCGGTGTAATCAAATGGTGCGAAATGCCAAACGCCGACACATCCTCAACAATATCACTTCTTCATCGCCTGCCAATATCTGGAAGTTCCTTGGAACTCTTGGTATTGGCAAGCAGCATCGGGGTGACTTCCGTCTGACACTTGGTTTGGATGATAATAACCAATATTTCACCTATTCCACTCCTTTGGATCACCAGACCAAGTGTCTGGCAGTCGATTACTTAAATAACTTACCCGAACTCGACATTGAATCTTTCCAATTTTCTCCAGAGTATTCGGATGATATCAAAAAGTTAATCCTGTACATAAAATCTAATGCCGTGGGACATGACAATATCAGCCGCCGAATGGTCATTACCATCTTGGACCAAATCCTTCCGGCGATCTCCCACGTCATTAATTTTTCCCTAGAATCTGGTTCCTTTCCATTCTTGTGGGGCAAAGTCCACGTTATCCCTCTTGCCAAGACCTCCAATCCTTCCCTTCCCAACCAGTTTCGACCCATATCCATTCTTCCTTTCCTTTCAAAAGTGCTAGAGGCCTGTGTCCATAAACAATTGGGTCGGTTTGTACACCGTCATAATTTATTGAGTCAATATCAATCCGGATTCAGACCTGGCCATAGCACTACTTCCACTCTCGTCAAAGTGTCTGGCGATATTCGAGAGGGCATTGGTAACTCCAAATTAACAGTTTTGGTTCTAATTGACTTCTCCAATGCCTTCAATACCGTCAGTCACGACCTCCTTTTATCCGTCCTCTCCTATCTTAAGATTTCACCTAAGGCTCTGGATTGGTTCTCAACATATCTTCGAGGGCGTCAGCAGTCGGTACATTTTGATGAGTCATACTCAAAATGGGCTGACATTAAAGCTGGTGTCCCTCAAGGTGGTATACTCTCTCCCTTGTTATTTTCTATTTTTATAAATCTCATAACTAATAATCTTCAGTGTTCTCACCATTTGTACGCCAACGACTTGCAGATATATACCCAGGTTAATGTAGAGTCGCTGTCTACGGCAATTGATATGGTAAATAAGGATTTGGCTGAAATACAGAATTGGACAACAAGGTTCGGGCTGACTGTAAACCCAAAATAAAAGTCAGGCTATTGTCTTGGGTAGCCAAGGATTGATACGAAAATTAAACACAACTTCTTTTCCAACCATTATATACAACGGTACGACCATAGATAGGTGGTTAAAAATCTTGGGCTGTATATGGATGCCACACTTAATTGGCAAACTCAAGTGACCCAGGTGAGCCAAAAGGTCACCAGCACCCTACGGACTCTTTACCGCCTCAAGAACATACTCCCATCCAAGACCAAGACAATGCTTGTACAGACCTTAATTTTTCCTTTAATCGACTATGGTGATGTATGTTACTATGACCTGAATGCAGATCTTCTTAACAAACTTGACCGTCTTCTCAATAACTGCATTCGATTCGTTTTTAATCTTCGCAAGTATGACCATCTATCTACTTATCGTTCCCAATTGAAGTGGCTTCCTATCCGTCATAGTCGCAGTTTGCGTGCTCTCACTACCCTCTATTCTATCCTTATGTCTCCTTCTTCCCCAAATTATCTAACTTCCCAATATCAATATCTGTGTTCCAACCACGACCGAAACATGCGATCGTCTAATAATCTTCTTCTTACTATCCCTTCTCATAACACATCTCTTATTCACTCTTCTTTTCTCGTTCAGTCTATTCTCCTCTGGAATGCCCTCCTTCTATAGATCAGGATGTCCAACACCAGGTACAAATTTAAGTCGAAAGTAAAGGAGATCCTGTTGGCAAGACCAGTGGATGTGTCATAGGATTTGTATCTATATGTATCTATAATTCTATTCACATGATTTATCATTACGTAGTTACTTAAGGCGAGGTTGCAGTATAGTGCGTAGCTCGACCTCACCCCCCGCAAAAACAAAAACACGGCGGTGGCGTCAGCGAGTGAGCGGGGGGAGAGGAGGGGGGGTTTCGTGTGTGCGTGTGCCACAGCGCAAAACTGACAAATTCATGACAAACTTTTTTTTTCTAAATGTCTCATTTGGCTTTAGTCGCTCACGCGCTGCGGTCGGAAGCGCTCGCTCTTTTACTGGCGTGTGTGTACGTTACATTTGAAAATGCCGTCGTGTGTAATGAGATTTTGCTTACGTAGTTAAACTATAGTAGGAAAATGACTAAAAGTTATGGAATCACTTCTCATTCATGAGTATTACAATATTACGTTTTATTTTCAATTTATAATAAATTCAGTATCACAAATAATAGAGTGAATAAAAAATTGGCATTTAGCAAGTGTAAAAGAGAAGCAGTATTGTGCGTGTTCAAAGACTAAAAAACAAAGTATCCAGATGGGACATTCGTAATAATAAAATACTGATGTGTGTTTTTGTCAAGTAATAAAAGTGATTTGAGGCTGAATCAACACAATATATTATTATTATAGAAATACAAAATCATACGTAAGTTACAAACATTGACGGATGATCAAAGTCCATACACTTGTTCTTGTTTTTCTCCTTTTAGTATTAAACAACTAAGTAGATTGTACTGCACAGTTTTCGCTGCCGACCCACCGTACCCTTGGCAGTACCCCTGGGGGTATGGTGGGTCTTTCAATGCTTAACCGTACTCCCAGATAATATTGTTGTGTAATTAGTTTATTAATTTCAGTTCGTTAATTTCAAGTTCTACTATTTTGTGGGATCATTCCCAGTATAGTAGTAGTATTGAACAATTCTATGATAGAACTGTCCTAATTCTATTAGCACAACTTGATGAGGAGAACAGAACTAATGGGATAAGTAATAGGAAATGTCCCAGTCTAGTTCTATGTATGTATTTACAAGGGTATTCAATAGAACTACTGAGAATGATCCGTAGTGTCACGACATCGCGCTCATATATCCGAATAAATATGTTTTGTAGACGTTCATTTGTTTAATGTGTAAAACAAATGAACGTCTACAAAACAAATGAACGCCTACAAAACAAATGACTTACAGCAAGTGATCAGCTATCGATAGTGATTGCAGAAAACAGGTGCATGCGATTTTCAACCTAATTGACATTAGTCAGAATTTATAATTTTATTACCCTAATATTGCCAGAAAGCGAGAAAAAACAAAGAAAAAGTTTGTCATGAATTGTCAATAAGGTCGAAAATCGCATGCACCTGTTTTTTGCAATCACTATCGATAGCTGATCACTTTCTGGTAGTCATTTGTTTTGTAGACGTTCATTTGTTTTGTAGACGTTCAATTGTTTTGTAGACGTTCATTCGTTTAACACATTTTTATAAATACATATTTATTCGGATTTGTGAGCGCGATGTTGTGACACTACCCTTGTAAAACATACATAGAACTAGTGGTAAATTTCCTATAACTGTTTCCCATTAGTTCTATTCTTCTCATCAAGTTGTGCTAATAGAACTAGTGGGAAAAAAAGTATCACTAGTTCTATCATAGAACTGTTCAATAGAACTAGTGGGAATGATTCGACAGCGCAAGGATGATGATGATGACAGGTCTTCAACAGTACCACAGATTATACCATAGGTTTCAAAGCATTATAACCATTAGCAGTAATACCTAAACGTTTTATTCTCTAATTTATCTCCTTGTTGCACTATATCATCGAACTAGCGCTTGTCTTCGCTTGTCTAAAAATACAAAAACGTAAGTAGTAAGTCATTATCATACGAGAGATAACACTGTTCAGTTTAATGTCCACGTAGCACGTTGGTATAACACTACGAGCATTTCAGCCAGGAGTACGGTTGAGCTTTAAAAGACCCACCATACCCCCAGGGGTATTTCCAGGGCTACGGTGGGTCCGCAGCACACAGTTTTTATATTAACGTACTGTTTTAGGTTTCCATTGAATGAAATGAGAAGAATAAAATGTACTTTTTTAATAAATGTTATAAATAAATCACATCGACTTTTTATTTCCCTACCTTAAATGAATTAATCAAATTTACTTTGAGGCGAATTGAATTTACTCAAGACAGACAAAGTGATCATGTCGCATCTGAGTCAAATTATTGTTTGTGAAACGGTCAGCATGATGTCACAATGCGCGTCGGTCCAGAGAGTATATGTTTATCTCTATTTCGCGCTTGCGATTAGATGTGCTATCTCACTTACACTTCTTATCTAATTCTTAGTGTGTCGTTTTGACATATTTATATTAGTGTGCGTACGCTTTTCGCGATGCGTGCCACTCGTAAGCTCCGTCATGTTACCTTGTCAGTAACCTGTCTACGGTTTCTTACTAGTATGTCTATGGTTTGAACGATTGAGTTTGGAATACGAATTACTTTGTACTTTTGCGAAAACGTACATGCGGGGGTGGAGGGGGATTTTGCGGAGCAACGACGTACGTCCGCCCTCAATCACGCCTAGACAGGCACTGATGAACGGCCGGCGAGCGATATAATGCCAACATTTTGACTATTTTTTTTCTTGGAGAAAAATGATAACGAAATTACAAAATCTGTTTTTACCATTTATTTTAAAATAAAGAGCTGCTTCTATTGATAATACTTTCATATAAATTCATTATGGAATGTCTAAGCAGTACACGTTTAAAATTGTGATTTAGTGCCATGTTTGTCATTTTTTTTATCAAGCCAATCATTCCAAATCGTGTTTCTATCTTTACGATTTACTAGAAGATATGTTCAACTTTTATAATTTATATTTTATTCATTAAAAATATCATAGTTCATGTGACTTTCAGACGTTCAAAAATCTTAAAAAGTACTGCAACCTCGCCTTAAGTTGGCTTTATGTATTATCTCGTTAGTTCTCGTATTATATTATAGTATGTATGTATTTATCGCATATATATTGCATATAGATATTATATTTATATATGTACAGTGTATGTATGTATACCTACTTATTTAATTATTATATTATTATACATATTATGTCTATTATTTGTAATTATAGTAAGTACAGTCATATTTAATACACCTACTACGTTTCTTAGCACCGCTCAAAGGTAGACTGGCAGATAATGCCCAAGGCATTAAGTCAACCTGTACACAATTATGTGTATAAATAAATAAATAAAGTCGACTAAATACCATACAATTTTGATTACTAGGCGAAAAAAATATATTCACTCAGAAAAAAGTTATGACTGTTTCAAAAATACGTATTTCTAATTATTTAACCGTTATTTTTTTTCGCAAATAGCCACAACATCGGATGCCGTTATAATGAAAGGTCTTATTAACGAAAGAGAAGACAATCCATTCCATTACTTTTTTGAAGCGAACGATGTTTTTATCTGCGACCGCGGCTTTAGAGACGTTATAGGAGACATGGAATCGTGTGGTTATGAGGCACGTGTGCCAATTAGGAAAGGGCGTGGTGAAGACCAGTTAACCACGTTAGAAGCCAATAAAAATAGGGAAGTGACGATATGCCGCTGGGTCGTCGCGGTAGTAAACGGACGTTTTAAATGCGATTTTCGCCTGTTCAGGCAAGAATTTTTTAATCGTGCTATGAGCCACATGATGGATGATTTCTGGGTGGCCGCTGCGCTTATTAACGCTTTTCATCTTTTAATCGAATATAACGCGCACCCAGATGAATATTTAAGAATCATTAGAGAGAGATTCCATGTACCAAATCAATTGGGAGCATATGTTACAGATAGAAATATAAATAGACAGCGGGCAAGTTTTCGAAATATTGAAACCGATGCCATAGGAGCAGATGATTTTTCTGTTCTGACTCAAGAAGACTTGACATTGTTTGCACTTGGTTCATATCACATAAAACTTGCGCGTAGCTACTATGACGAACACGTACGCAATGGCGTGTATCAGATTAAAGTAGCAAGAGATGAGCATTTAGTGAAATAGTTGATTTTGGCATTGAACCTGAAAACGCTATGTTGCTACGCTCAAGAATACAATCCCGACACGCACGTGCAAGACAATACTACACGTATGTAATGATCCATAGTCGAGAAACCATTAACAACTACTACTATTCTTGTCTTTCTGGAATGCGAACTGTGGGTTGCTGTGCCCACGTCTAATAAATATAAGCATTGTAAAAATAGGTATAAGTCCTTTCATTTGATGCCCCACATGACAAGGTTTGATTTTTTTGACGTAGCGAGATACCTACCGCGGCCGCCATATTGTTTTAATTTTGACGTCATATAGGATATAAAACATTAAAGATTTTTTATTTACCGACTTTGTATTACATGGATCTCATAACTTTTTACGGTAGCGAGAAAATAGTTTTTTGACAAGTTTTGTTTTTTATGGGATCTCATTCCTTTTTGTAGATACTACCTTTCCTGTCCTACCTTTGTCCTTTCCGGTACCTTCTACATCTTATACACCAACAAGGAGCTTTATTAATTAAGGCCCTAACTACAGATGTAATTTTGTAATCCTACATATTTATATAGGATTACAAAGTTATTTTTGCAGTAGATGTAGCTCAAAAACTGGACAACAATTGAAAAATATTTTAATTTTTGCTTAATTTATACACTAAACACTTATTGTATACTAAATTTGAAGCTTCTATGTCTTCTAGAAGTGCCTTAGGCTTTTGATGATCGGTCAGTTACTAAAAATTAGGCTTCTAGTTTTATCCACAATGAAGTAATAGAGGGTCGAAAATGGCCTGAATTGGTTCGAGAAAAGGAAAGTACGGCCGTGCCTTTTTTTTGCTCGACTTGGCGAGGGCACTGCCGTGCCCGCAGATGGCGAGGGCAATGCCGTGCCCGCAGATATTGTAAGCAAGGTAATCATCAGTTTGTCTGACCATAGTACAGATTCTGATCAAGTCGTGTTTGAGAACTCAATCGATTTTAAACTTTCGCGATTTGTATACATCATACAAAATAATTTAGCGGGTCTTAATCGCGTTAACTTATTTAAGGTATAAATACCCATTTGTTTCCGACGTTTCGCTCGTCTTGCACCGAGCGTGGTCGCGGAGAGAGTGCAAGACGAGCGAAACGTCGGAAACAAATAGGTATTTAGACCTTAAATAACTAAACGCGATTAAGACCCGCTAAATTATTTTGTATGATGTATATAAATCGCGAAAGTTTAAAATCGATTACTAAGACGGGTATTCATTTTGATTTCTAACATAAAATAACGTAACTTCACGCCTTTTATCGCCGAAGGGATAGGCAGACCACTTTTCGCCAGATAAGTTTCGGTCCCAATGTAATAGGGGGCGAGCCTATTGCCATCTACCGGGCACATTATTAAGCGAGCGATAATTAACGTTTTTAATACAAATTGATTGCCAAAAGAGACAAATTATTTATTGTCTAATCCACAAGTGTATTTCAAATGGTAGGTACTGTTTGTGTCCATCGATAGAATATGATGATATGGCCCTTATGACATAAATATTTTATTCCTAGTGTCGCCAATAAACGCCTTTACAAAAGTGCTTTTATTGAATGCCAGTTTTATAAGGTTTCTTATTCGATAGTCGAACATCGATAATTCGAACAGCGCTGTTCACAAATGAACCGGAAGCCGCAACAACAGAACTTAGATTATTCTCTTAATTTGATACTACTGCAGAACTACGGAGTTGTCCCGACTAATTTATTTCGCATCGGATTGTTTATCATT
The DNA here is from genome assembly GCA_944739405.2 of Euclidia mi. Taxonomy (NCBI): domain Eukaryota; kingdom Metazoa; phylum Arthropoda; class Insecta; order Lepidoptera; family Erebidae; genus Euclidia; species Euclidia mi. The sequence goes on along the minus strand of OX123194.2, from coordinate 24,011,504 downwards.
CGAGATCTGCTCTAACAAGTGCCTGTTTTGTTGTTCGTTTTGTTTATGTAACAAGAGGGTGGGGAGAGGCCAGAGGCTTGCTACCTAGCGAAAATATCCCGCTGATTTTTGATAGTTTGAAGGTAGAAGAGAAAATATACGTGATACCATTACGGTAAATATTGTTAAAGGCACTCTCTTAGAGATAGATGTGATAAGAATGTACCTTCATGTAACTGTTATAGTATGATTGATGCGCGTTCAAGGTTGCGTGTTTTCCCATCACATCACTGAGTTATCGGCAAAATTAAGCAACGTTTAAAAAGGTCAGCCTTTGTAACGGGTTCTAGGATTAAAACGTAGCAGAGGTTCTATGCGTTTATTTTCCGAGCATTGTCTCACTTCCCTTGCACGAGTATGTCCGACCAACAACACGACACTGGCCTGAACACTAAGGGCTGCAGTCTCCCAAGCTGTTCCCTCCGGTAGTGTGCAGGGCAGGCTGCTTGAAGGCTGCGCGTAGCGGTGCAGATCATTGCAGACGTTGGCTTCAGCTGGCAGGCGCCAGCGGTGTGTGTGCGATGAGCAGGGCAGGGCCAGACTCGTCGGCAGAGGTGTCGTACGAAGACGGTGCAGGGAAGTGTAGAGGTGAATAGAGTAGTGTAGCCCGGAGCTTTAAGGTGGACCTGGAACCTGAAGGGAAGCAGCATTAGGCAAGCCACAACCAATAGAGTCAGGCAGGCGGCGTCAGCCGGCCTCAGCTAGCAGGTAGAGATGGGCAGTACGCTAGTGCAGTAAATGTAGTAACTTACCCACAGCTGGGACCAGGAAACACGTACAACGTATACGGATAGAGTAGCGGTAGTAGGTCAGTATAGAGTAGCGGTGCCAGCCTCTCTGTCGGCCCTTTTATATACTGGAGCTCTCCATCAGAGTTGGTGTCGCTACATGACCATATATGGTCAGACTTCGCGAGCGCGGACGATGGCCTTCTCTGATTGGCCGAGCGTATGGACGGTATTATGACGCACACTCGTTAGGTACCGGACATACGTTACACCCTTGAGTGGGAGACCACTCATTGAGGCGTTTACATCTAGTGCATATATTATTTAATGCTTCGGACGGTACGTTAACCGTCTGTATCAATTCTTGTCTCACACGAAAAGAAAGGCCAGCGTATTTTTTAGCAACGAATCTAAAGGAAAAACAAGGTCTATTTGTTTTCACAAACCGTTCTTACAGGAGGGAAGACCGGCGTTTCTTTGGCGATCGATGTAAGAAAATACAATAATGTGTTGTCAGAAAAATGATCACAACTTGAATAAATGAGAATGCAACTGGACACGAAAAGCCGAAAATCGGGCTCGTCATGCTATTTGAATGGACTGTGGCAGGCTGATGATGACGTTGAGTCGATTAGTGGTGTTGAAAGTCTGTTGTAAGAGTCACTAGTCTAATCTCCGATTTGATAAAACACAACCTGCTTACCTGTTTCGTTTCATATTATTATTATAAATTCGATAGTGTGTATGTATGTTCCGTTTTCACGCTAAAACGGCTGAACCGATTTTGTTGAAATTTGATATAGAGATATACTGGACCATGGAGACGGACATAGGCTACTATAAGATACAACAATTAATCTGGGAGGGATTGTAGGGAGGCTAGAAGTTTGTTCGGCACAAATTCACCTCTTGGAAGTAAGAACGCATGCGCTGTAAATAATTGAGTGCGCATGTGCGTCATATATCTGTCAGTGCTGTCACATCATACATAATGTCATATTGTGTACGGTGATTAGATTGTTGGCATATATAAACTAATAATTATATACTACACTTAAACGGCTGTGAAACTATTTTCTCTACTAATATTAAATATGTGAAAGTGTTTATATAGATGTATATTGCACATGTATTGGAACGTGGCTTTGACATTTGACTGTATGTAAGGCGATGTTTCTTCGTCGTTATACACGCTGATTTTTTATTGGATTTGGAGCGAAAGCCATCTTATTACTTATCGTTAATATAACCTAACCAGCTAATAATATTTGAAATATAAGCTAAAAAAATCTTGAGAAATTAATTAATTTAATAGTACGAGAACACGAAGTATCACTTTGCCGCACACTGGCGAAGTACGAGCGATCGTGTCACACACACACTGCCATTAGTCATTGAACTGTCTGTGTGTGTGATTTAATTTATTGATTGTTGTGAATACATACGTTGATAACATGTTTTAAACACGCCAGAAATAAGTTAATACCTAAATTCGGCTTTTACTAGTTATTGAAAATTATTATGTACCTACGACTAATACGTAACTAATAATAAGTTCTTCGTTCTTTCTTCTTCTAGTTTATTATGATTGCGTACCCACAGCTTATTTCTGTCGACTTACGAAGGAATAGGTACAGCTATTTAGTTACATTCATGTGTTTATTATTTTAATCATTAGGTATTATTCACCTCGCTCCCCTCATTCACTTCGCTCCCTCAAACTTATCCATATCATCGAGTCTGCCAGCCTCCACGTTTTGCCTCTTAATTCCACTCACCACAACCCTAACGGGGAGGACACCTGGTTAGACTTAATCCTCACCTCTAACCCCACCTTAGTCCGCTCTCATGGTCAGCATCCTGCTCCTGGCTTCTCCCGTCATGACCTTGTCTTCCTGTCGTATTTCCTGAAGCCTCCTAAACCTTGTCCTAAAGTACTGTATTTGCGTTGTTATGGTGGAATGGACGTTGAAAAGTTGAGGACAGATGCTGCGAATATTGACTGGGAACCGCTGATGTCAGCCATCTCTATCGACGACAAAGTGGATCTTTTTAACAACACGGTTACGAGGTTGTTCGACGTGCATGCTCCCATCAAAAAAGTTAAATTGAAACGTCCACCTGCACCTTGGATGACTGAGGGTATTCAGATGGCGATGCGACGTAGGGACCGGGCTTTCCGTAAATATAAAAAGGATCGGTGCGACGACAATTGGTCTCTTTTCAAGATGGCTAGGAACAGATGCAACCAGATGGTACGCAACGCTAAACGCCGACATATCTCAGAAAATGTTACCAACTCATCCCCTGCTAATATATGGCAGTTTTTAAGGACACTTGGCATTGGGAAACCTCATGGCCAAGTGGTTCTACCGGTGACTATTAGTTTGGATGACATTAATCGTCATTTTACAACTACACTCACTTTGGACGACCAAACTAAAAGTCAAACCACAGCCTATTTGGCGGGCTTACCTCGCCTGAACATTAATTCTTTCTCTTTTTCTCCTTTATCATCAGGTGAGATTAAAAAGATTATCCTATCAATTAAGTCCAAAGCCGTAGGATGCGATGACATTAGTCGCCACATGATCACGGCTATCCTTGAATAAATTCTACCTGTCATTACCCATATCCTAAACTTTTCCAAACGTCTAACGACGAAGAAACATCGCCTTACATACAGTCAAATGTCAAAGCCACGTTCCAATACATGTGCAATATACATCTATATAAACACTTTCACATATTTAATATTAGTAGAGAAAATAGTTTCACAGCCGTTTAAGTGTAGTATATAATTATTAGTTTATATATGCCAACAATCTAATCACCGTACACAATATGACATTATGTATGATGTGACAGCACTGACAGATATATGACGCACATGCGCACTCAATTATTAACAGCGCATGCGTTCTTACTTCCAAAAGGTGAATTTGTGCCGAACAAACTTCTAGCCTCCCTACAATCCCTCCCAGATTAATTGTTGTATCTTATAGTAGCCTATGTCCGTCTCCATGGTCCAGTATATCTCTGTATCAAATTTCAACAAAATCGGTTCAGCCGTTTTAGCGTGAAAACGGAACATACATACACACTTTCGAATTTATAATAATAATATGAAACTAAACAGGTAAGCAGGTTGTGTTTTATCAAATCGGAGATTAGACTAGTGACTCTTACAACAGACTTTCAACACCACTAATCGACTCAACGTCATCATCAGCCTGCCACAGTCCATTCAAATAGCATGACGAGCCCGATTTTCGGCTTTTCGTGTCCAGTTGCATTCTCATTAATTCAAGTTGTGATCATTTTTCTGACAACACATTATTGTATTTTCTTACATCGATCGCCAAAGAAACGCCGGTCTTTCCTCCTGTAAGAACGGTTTGTGAAAACAAATAGACCTTGTTTTTCCTTTAGATTCGTTGCTAAAAAATACGCTGGCCTTTCTTTTCGTGTGAGACAAGAATTGATACAGACGGTTAACGTACCGTCCGAAGCATTAAATAATATATGCACTAGATGTAAACGCCTCAATGAGTGGTCTCCCACTCAAGGGTGTAACGTATGTCCGGTACCTAACGAGTGTGCGTCATAATACCGTCCATACGCTCGGCCAATCAGAGAAGGCCATCGTCCGCGCTCGCGAAGTCTGACCATATATGGTCATGTAGCGACACCAACTCTGATGGAGAGCTCCAGTATATAAAAGGGCCGACAAAGAGGCTGGCACCGCTACTCTATACTGACCTACTACCGCTACTCTATCCGTATACGTTGTACGTGTATCCTGGTCCCAGCTGTGGGTAAGTTACTACATTTACTGCACTAGCGTACTGCCCATCTCTACCTGCTAGCTGAGGCCGGCTGACGCCGCCTGCCTGACTCTATTGGTTGTGGCTTGCCTAATGCTGCTTCCCTTCAGGTTCCAGGTCCACCTTAAAGCTCCGGGCTACACTACTCTATTCACCTCTACACTTCCCTGCACCGTCTTCGTACGACACCTCTGCCGACGAGTCTGGCCCTGCCCTGCTCATCGCACACACACCGCCGGCGCCTGCCAGCTGAAGCCAACGTCTGCAATGATCTGCACCGCTACGCGCAGCCTTCAAGCAGCCTGCCCTGCACACTACCGGAGGGAACAGCTTGGGAGACTGCAGCCCTTAGTGTTCAGGCCAGTGTCGTGTTGTTGGTCGGACATACTCGTGCAAGGGAAGTGAGACAATGCTCGGAAAATAAACGCATAGAACCTCTGCTACGTTTTAATCCTAGAACCCGTTACAAAGGCTGACCTTTTTAAACGTTGCTTAATTTTGCCGATAACTCAGTGATGTGATGGGAAAACACGCAACCTTGAACGCGCATCAATCATACTATAACAGTTACATGAAGGTACATTCTTATCACATCTATCTCTAATATATTGTACCAAGAGTGTTTAATTATTACGGTGGTAGAACTTTAAAAATGTTTGCCATATCCGCCAAATAATGTCCCAGAGGACATAAGGAACGAAAATAATGAAACTATATTTAAAAGGAGACTTAAGCAATATTACTTTGATAAGTGCTAAAATTTAAGAGTGAAGTTAGCTATAAGTAGTTATTGTAATTTTATCTATTTATATAGTTGTTCTAATTTACTGTACGGACACTGGATCCCACAGTCAAACCGATGACACGGTTTTGTGGGACACTGCACTATTCCTGTATGAACGTGGGAATGACAAATAATTAAATAAATAACAAATATGCGACGTATTACGGTCGTTGCGATGAGAGTTATGCCGTCGGTAACTCGGTCGCCGACGACTCCGTTGCAAGTTGATTTCCTCTTGAAAGCGCCCGACTCCGTCTCGTTCTCTCTCCGACTCAGGATCCCCGTCCCGGATGCTCCGGCTGCAGACGCCATGACGAGCAGGGCCACGGCTCCGATAGCGAGTGCGACCTCCACAGTCCACCTCGCTGCGCAGTCGACTCCCGCCCAGCTCCTTCGCCATCGCGTCCCGATCCACCGGGCTCCGGCGTCTCCAGGCGTCGGCTTGGTCCATTCCCACCTCGCTCCATTTTCTTTAACTCAGAGACGAAATGTTCGGTTTGAATTTGTATTTTTAAATAGACGGTAAATTAATTTAAAAAAAAAATCGTCTATCTCGAAAACGATGCGCGTTAGCGCAAAAATAATTAAAAATTTATACCCCTTTCTAAAACCCCGTAGCATATTTCTTAGAATCCTTTTCTGACCTTAACATGACCTTGACCAGCCCAGTTCCTTCGCCATCGCGTCCTGATCCACCGGGTTCTGGCGTCTCCAGGTGTCGGCTTGGTCCATTGCCTTTAACTCAGAGACGAAAAGTTCGGTTTGAATTTATATGTTTAAATATACGGTAAATTTATTTAAAAAAAATCGTCTATCTCGGAAACGGTGCGCGTTAGCGCAAAAATAATGAAAAATTCATACCCCTTTATAAAACCCCGGAGCATATTTCTTAGAACCCTTTTCTGACCTTAACATGACCTTGACCCTGGACCTCCGAACCACAACCAATAATGATACACTTTATTTAATAATAAAAATGAACGGTCTTGGAGCTTCCTCCTCAAGACCATGGTTGCACCTTAATGTGACCTTGACCCTACGTTCACGGCACAAGCCAACCATAATCAATTTGTATTCTTTTCGTAATTATCCATTACATAAATACACAGTCTCTCTTCTATATCCTCGAAGAGCTAGGCAGAGCTAGATATTGCTATACTCACTTTTGACCAGACCAAAGAAATCCCAACAATAAATTGCCCGATCCGGGCATCAAACCCGGGATATGTCATACGAGAAAATTTATGCCGCGAGACCAACGAGACAGTAATAATCCTTTAGACAATTATTACACTATGAAGAGGGTAATTTTCAATTTATTAGCGTTCAACCAATATCTTAATATATAAAATCCTTGCGTTACTGACTGACTGACAGACACGCTACAGCCGAAACTATTGGGCGCAGGAAGCTGAAATTTGGCATGTATGTTCCTTGGGGACCGTAGGGGTGCACTAAGAAGGGATTTCCCGAAATTCCCACGGGATCGTCCAAAACGGGTAAATTTAAAAAAAATTGCAGGCGTAGCTGCTGGCGTCCTCTAGTTTAAAATATTAGGCTGCACGTACAACGTACATTGTACGCTGGTAACTAGTTTTCTATTCCAATATATATTTAACAAAAGTTCAAAACTAGGACGAATACAAAATAAAAATATAAAAATTTACACACGTAAAATCATAATTTGAACTAAAAGGAATATAAATTAATGTGAACATGTACTTACCACTTCTGATTTGTAGTAAAATTCCAGTTATCTGCTTGACCGCGCACAAGTGACTATTCTCCCTTTTTCGAAATTCCGTAGACCGCGCACAAGTGACTATTTTACCTTTTTGGTTACAGCGCTATACTCGGTCTGAATTTACTGTTTCTTTCTATTACGTTATGTTTTAAATCCTTTGTCTCTGTTCTATTCAAATCATTGAACATTCCTTCATGCTAAAAATACAAAGCGAGTCTTAGAATCGTTAACCCGGAACGAAAAACTAATGTCTAATGCCGCTCTTTGTTTCGCGCGCTCCGTGATTACGTGCTAATAGTATGCGTGTAATTAAATATTTTTATACTATTATACATGTTTTTTTTATTTAATTCGGTGTAGATAGAACCCCTCTATAGTAAAAACTCATAATATATGTATGTCGAGGGTATCATCAAATCCGCATCTCGGAAACTCGGAGTCCTGAACAAGGTGAGGAGGTTTTTCACGCCGGAGCAGTTGTGTCTGTTATACAAGACCCAGGTTCGCTCCTGCGTGGAATACTGCTCTCACCTTTGGAATGGCTCCGCTCAGTACTTATTGGACGCCCTCAATAGGTTGCAGCGGCGTGCTGTCCGTATCATCGGGGATCCAGAGGCCACTAAGACTCTTGAGTAATGCGATGAGCAATTACGCAGAGACGTGGCCTCAATGGCTGTCTTCTACCGTATCTATCACGGTGAGTGCTCCGAAGAGCTCTTTCAACTAATCCCACCATCTCCTTTCCTATCCCGAACGACACGTGCTGGGTTGAGGTGCCACTCTTACACGGTAGAACAGATACCGTCACGCACCAAACGGTTCGGCGCCTCTTATCTCTGCCGTACTATTAAGATGTGGAACTTTTTACCAGTCCACGTGTTTCCCTCCACCTATGATCCCGGGTCCTTTAAGCGGGGCGTGAAAAAGCTTTACTCAAGGCCGTCAAGGTGAGGGCCATCATGCCATAATGCCATGCTTGCTCCTGGGATGATGGACATCACTATGGGACTTCACTGACTGCTTAACATCAGGCAGCATGGAGTCAATTTGTTCGGCAGAAAAAAAAAAAAGAAATGTCATCGATTTGCTTCTTAAAATAATCCTGTTTAAAATACACAAAGTGTTTTTTTCAACGATAGTCAATGTTCGCTGCTAAGTATAATAAATTAGAAACTAAATATCAACAAAGAATTCATACGACTTGAACGAGTCATTTATAAGGTTGAAGAAAAACATCACTTCAACTTACTCATGTTACCGACTTATCAACAATAAATGTTTATGTTAGCGCGCCCATCTGGCAAGCGGCGGCGTGACATTTTGTTTAGAACGTGAGCGGTCGAGTGAATTCGGCGAATTGGCGTTAGCGGTCAAGCGGTTATATTAGAATATAGTTTATACATTTATATTTTAGATGTCCTTTTACACTGTACAGATATTATAATGTTTCCTAAGAGCCACCATCCGTTCGGTACCGTCGCCAGGAATAGAATGCCCGCTCTCGCCAACCGCCATTTTGAATTATTTCGATAGTGATGTGACTCGGACAAGTCAATCGACTACAAATTATTAAATTCCAATCGATATTAATTTTAATAAAAATGGGGACCTTACACATGTATATAACATATGTGTACACGCTCAGGTACGATTTGGCCAATGTTCTTTGGCATATTCGTTCCTTGGAGAGTGTAGGTGAGAACAAATATTGCCCAAAATTCCCATGGAATCGGAAAAATGGTTAAATTTACTGCCAGTATAGTCTAGCTTTTAATAAAACCTTTGTAGGCATCTACCATAAATAAATTAAAAAACCTTCTAAGTAACGAGAACATTATAAGGGTCCTGTTGACATCCCCTGATTGGATTAAGCAAACTATAGATATCTGGGCAACAAAGACCTATTGTTGTTGATAATAGCCTGATAATCTATTATAAAGCCGCATTTCCTAAGGCTCATCTTGTAGGAGCTAATAAGGGTATAGGCGACAAACGTTAATTCTGTTCATCACACGCTATATTGGCTAAGCCGGGACAATCTGTAATTAAATTTGAGACATTATGTAGGTACTTATTTTAAAAAAATATACGAGCATAATATTGTTATCTCGCTATTTTCAAATCGCGCATGGTTTGACCTATAGCTACCATCAGTGCAAGATATTTCAATCTTAAAGAAATAACTTATTATATGTTTAAGTTTAAGAAATAGCTAATAATGTATTTTTCTGTTGTCAAAACAAAACTACGATAAGAATTGCTTGTAAAAAAAGCCATTACTCTATCTTTCAATTACTTCATGCTTTAGCGTGATTACAACTCAAATCGTCGCCGTTCAAGCTGGATTCTACATTAACGACTGTCGTGTAAAGAGAATGAAGATATCACTTGCATAGCGCTGTCTCAGTCTTATGCGTAAAGACTGTTATGTTCAGATGTAAGACATTAGCACCGCATTCTGAGATTAATTTTGATGATGATGATGGTGTAGAAATAATGACATCTCCGTAGTGTGATTATTTCAAGGTTCCTATAATATTAGAGTTGGATTATTGTGTACATAATCACTGACTTTTTAACATTATGTGTGAATGAATAAGTAATTTATTCTTTGAGCTGACCTTTGGCGGGGTGTTCAATTGTTGTTGCTGAATGATAGAAAGATCTAAGACAGTAGGTAGACAGGGAAAAGTCAGTAAACTCAAATAAACAGGGTTTATATATCAGTTTTTTATAATTTTGTTTACGTATAATCTATAATATGTACAACACTGATTCATTACACCTAACTTTTAAAGAAAAGGGTTTCCTTACTCTCACATATATTTATATGACTTATTACAGATGTATGTATTTTTGTTATAAATAACATGCAGTTCTTTAATCGAAAGTGCGATGCTAAGCCAAATGTACGAAGTAAATATAAACATAATTATGACTACACAATATGATTTTTTTATAAAAGCACATATATTTCGGAAATAACAATATATAACCACTTGCCAGTCGATATAAAAAAACTGGATGCAATTTCATTTAAAAGGGTACTAAAAAAATGGTAAATCGTAAATGGAAAATGTATTTTAGTCTGTAAATGAATATTTTGCTAAAAAATAGATATTTTTGATTTTGTTATAATTTTTGCAACGCCCGAATGGGTAGACTGTTGATACCAAAAAATATTGGTAATCACCATTGTAAACACAGTTAAAGCAATAAATGTCTTTGTCTTTATAATATTCTACCACATTCACACAACACCATCCCAGTCCCAAACTAAGCAGAGCTTGTACTATGGGTACTAGATAATGGATAAACATACATATATACTTTTTTTTCTAAATACATGCATATTATACATAGAAACACCCAGACCAAGACAATCATCCATGTTCATGTACACAAATGTTTGACTTGAGCGGGAATCGAACACGCGACCTTCGACGTAGCAGTCGCTTACACTCCCGCTGCGCCAAATAGCCGTTAAATTCTATTATCGTCAAATATTATATGGTTTAGACCAGTGTTATGTTAGTCTAAACCATAGAATATGGCTATCCCTTTTGTTTCGCAAAGGTCAAACTTCAGTAGCTTTGTGAAAAACTTGTATTTCGTCAAATTTTGTAAGCCAGTGGTCCTAATAATGCTAATGATGATTATACTTTCATAATATTTTAAAACTTGAATTATTTGGTCAACTAATGTTCAAATATAACGATTAAAATAAAAGTTCTACGATACAAATAAAACTTAGTTTCAAACTTCCTATTCAGTGCGTCCGTGTAAGATGATAATAGTCCAATAAAGTCATTTTATATAGCTAGGAAAATTTTATGTTTTTCTAGCAGTGGCAACGTATCTCATAAAGCAACTTGCTTTACAATGCCTATATAAGATGTAACAGCTGTTGGCCTAGAAGTTTTCATCAATAAGCCATCGCAATCTGCCTGATAACCCAGCAAGAACTTAAGCTGTAGCAGTTCCTGTATAGTATTATCTTGGGTTTATGCGCGTATTAGTTTGACTGAAATTACATTTTAAACGAATGATCTAGAAACTACATTATTTATTACAATGCGATGTTTGAATTACTTATTACAATAGTTTCTTTACCTATCTGTAGTTTCCGTAAGCAACAACTATACTCAAAAGTGTAGTAACCATTCAAAGTTCTTTCATTTATTTTTGACTGACAAACATCTCACTAAACTAAGAGCATGTTGAGTCCGTGGGTCTGACCATAAGTCTCCGTCATAATGTAAAATGCGCACTATCTATTACAGAGCAGTCTGAGTTATCACCGGATCGTGGACTCTGGAGTTATGAATACGTTTCGAGTGCGAGTATAGAGAATTATCGATATGTAACTGTGACGTGATGTAGTTACATTGGAATTTGTAGATGATAATATTTTGAATAAGAAATCAACTAAGACTGATCAGTTTTAGACGAATGTTACGTAGAGGTACATGTAAACAAAGGAGAAATAACTTCTTGGTATGCGTGGTGGTTATATGATCCGTCCCTATCTGAATTATCTATTTTCAAAAGTTGTGGCAATGGGGAATAGAAATTACTGATATTCTATCTATAACTAACACTTCAAATAACACGCATATTACTTTGGCCTAGTGTTTTTCTGACTTTCATATCTCAATGTAGGTCAGAGCCAGTAACTCAATCCAGTGGTCGGTACTCGAGTACCGACCACTGAATTGAGTTACACAACCCTCAGGTGCTTTCGACAGAACGCCACTTCATACCCCGAATGGTTAGGGAAGCTATTGAAATTAAAAAGTTCAGAAATTTCAATAGAGAGGATGGGTTTCAACTGTCGAGTATCTGGCATCCAGTGGTACGTCTATGTAAAACCCGTGAAAATAAAAAAGTCAAACCGCGAGCTGACGTAGTGAGTGTAGTATGTCGTGATCGGGTACAGTGCGATAGTGAAAACAGTGGCAGTGGTGTTGTACGCAAAAACGAGAAGACCGTTTTACTTGCTCGTAACATTCATCCACCCGCAATACCCTCAGTACAACCGTGAACATGGCGCTTGCAACAGTGCCGAAATATCGGTTACTCCAAACAAAGGTACGTGGTATAAATCCCGAACAAGACAATTTAAAATAAGTTTAAATTGTATATAATTAAAAATAAGACAATCTTATCAAGAGAACACAAAAATAACTTATATATGTGTAAAGTTTAAAGCATCTATGAGAAAAAACTGTTTGCCATGATCTTTTTAAGCTGAGAGACACTGGTATGAAATAAGTCTATCTCGTCCGATACTCTATTAAATGTTTTCGCCACTCGAACAGTAAAACTATTTCGCCTGTGTGAAGTCCTGGCTATTTGTACGTGTAGTAACTTGGTATTCCGTAGAAACATAGGCCATGTTACAAATCCTATATTACCCAGCAAATCGGGACAGTCTATCATATTATTAGCTACCTTAAAAAGGTAAGTCACATCTGCTATACGTCTATGCTCGTACAATGGCAATCAATGAAACATTTTACAACGTGAAGTATAACCAGTTATATATTTATGCGATTTAAATTGTAGGAACCGTAAAAACCGTTTTTGAATGCGTTCAATCCTGTCAACATAAACATTGTAAAATGGATTCCACACCTGTGAAGCGTCCTCTAAGTGGCTACGGACAAAGCCACAGTTAAGAATTAAAAAAAAATACGTTTTTAAAGTTACTAGAAAATCTCATAATGAAACCAAGCGCTTTACTAGCCTTCTTTACAATGTTGTCAACGTGTGCTTCAAGTAGTAGCTTTGAATCAAATGTGACGCCCAGGTCGCTAACCACATTCACTTTTGTTAAAGCTGTGCCTTGCAACTTGTAATCGAAGGTGATGGGTATAGGCTTTCTGGTAAAAGGTTGGACAAAATACTTGGATACATTAAGATCGAGTCTGTTCACAAAACAATAGTTTTGCAGACGCTCTACGTCTTGTTGAAGGAGAAGACAGTCTCAATCTTGTGCGATAGGACATAAAATTTTCATATCATCGGTGAATAATAGAATTTTAGAGTTGAAAAAGCAGGAGTCCATGTCATTAATGAATATAATAAATAGCAGGGAGCCTAATATAGAGCCCTGTGGAATTCCAGATGGTACTTGCACAGGAGCAGAGGAGTAACTATTAAGAACCACTGTTTGACAGCGGTTTTCAATGTAAGACTTGAACCATCTGAACAGATCCCCTCTAATGCCAATTTAAAATAACTTGCGTAATAGGATAAAATTATCTATTCTATCGAATGCTTTTTTATAATCTGTATAAACCACGTCAACCTGGGAGAGTTTAGACATAACGCTTGTCAGATATTCAGTGCAAACAAGGAAGTTTGAAACCGTGGACCTGTTTTTGAGGAAGCCATGTTGGAAGTTATTTAATGATTGTTTGACACTATTATAAACCGATGTACGAACAAGTTTTTCCAACACTTTTGCAAAATTACAAAGTTTAGATATCGGTCTATAATTCTCTACCTGATCTTTATGTCCCTTCTTATGTATGGGTGAAATTAAAGCTGACTTCCATATGTGGGGAACGACTCCTTCATTTACCGAGCATTCGAATAGTATAATAGGAGGGGTAGATAAACTTGTGGCACACTTTAATATAAAATCAGGCGGTATGCCATCAGGACCTGCAGACTTGTTCATATCAATAGACCTTAGGTGTTTGTATACATCACTTTGGCTTACTTCCACAGAATTAATATTAGCAGTACTGTGATACTGATAGTGAACTGAACTGTCTTCGTTAGTAGTAGTACTTTGTAGAAAACTACAGTAAAAAAAGTCGTTAAACATATTATAAATTACTTCCCCCTGACCTGAAGAGCGTTGTCCATATTTCATTGTAGATGGGAAGTTATTTAATGACTGTTTTTGTTTAACTTATGACTAGAAAGCCCTAGGTGATCTGTTAATATTTATCTCTATAAAAGTTATGTAAGCTTTGTCCATTTCATTCTCTAAAGATTTAGCTCGATTACGCAGAATTAAAAAGGATTCGTAATCTGCTAAGTTGCCGTATTTTTTATTTTTACATAATCCGTGTATTAGATAAACCGTGTATGTAACGGGCCGTAAAAACATGAAACGGGCACTACTTCGTCTTAAAGCATTTAACACCCGCTTATGGTAACAAGCAAAAAAAATTTCTGTATGATATTATACATTTCTGAAGGAATTTCTTTCCACAATATCATTCACTTCCACAATATAATTTTGTACATTATTCCAGTCTTTTATAAACGGCTAGCTTCCAATAGAGAGCTAACTTTCTTTATCGCCAGTGATGTGTATTTTTGGATTAAAACTAGTATTGCACTAAAAAGTAAATGGTGGCTCGTTTCGATTTGATCTCCGCACTTCTGGAACAAAGCCGACTTTGTTTCGTCGTTCAGAACATTTTCAGCTAGAAAATGAATTCTAGTGTTCGAGTTCGGTCGACAGTGTTTTAGTTCTTAATGATATTCGAGCTGAAGCGAGAGAGATATGTCAGGATCGCTGCAAATGGCGTTCCGTAGTCTCTGCTTACCCCTCCGGGACACAGGCGTGAGTCTATGTATGTATGTATGTATTTTAGTGAAATTATAATATAATCTTTACAAATCGTTTTGTTAATTATTACTAAGAAAGAGAAAGAAAGAAAGAAAACATATTTATTCTGTTACGAACATACGAAATAATAAAAATTTTTAGCACACATAACAGGTTTTTAAGTAACAGAATTGGCCTCCAACTCAGCGTAGTGCCATCTAGTTCAACTAGATGGCGCTGATATTCTGTTGGTACCATTTTATCTTAAATACTAATAAATAAATAAATATATATTGTTTCTTTTTTTTTTACCCCGGCCGGTCGTTTCACATTTGCACAAAGAGGAACACATTTATATACCGACAAGGCTTATTGTTTACACTTCTAAAATTGTGACACTTGACACATAGGAAATTAAAGGTAAGCCCAGAGAAGGCAGAGAACATGTTATATTCCATTTCACACACGAAGGCGCTGGTGACATAATTTCATCTCCGTACAAATAAATGAAAATCAGACGAATATGATCCTAAATAACAAACACCATTACACCACCCGCACCCCCCAATGTGAAATGGAGTATAATTAAATTAAATTATGGAAAATAGATACAAAAAAGAGAAAATAAATAAAATAAAACAACAAAGCTGACTGAAGCTGACAGAACAAAAATAGTCTGACAGGTGTGACCTGTCAGACCATTTCTGAATTGTGTGACATACTGACAAATACCTATCAGAAGTTAACGTAGCATCCCGTTCAAGAGAATGATTACCTAGGTACTCTATGACTCGGCATAGGTCTACGAATCAAATACGATCAACGAAAAATGATGGCAACAGCATAAGTACGTAGCACCTCAGCGGACATAATGCCAACACGTAATAATCCGTGAAGGTAACATTGTCCCAAAATAAAACATTTGCTTAGTCTTGGGACAAAGTCACCATCATGTATGTCACAATAATGAAATATAAAAAATTATGGCATGCATTATTATTATGCAATTTATCTTACATGGTGTGTTAGAATATTTCTTTAATCTAAGGTACTAATCACAGACTATTGGGATACTACGATACTAATAAAACAAACAATTTAAGAGAGACATCATTAAGGACCAAATAAAATTTGTCCATGAATCCCGCTATGCTATGTAATATGTGCCATGAATTCATGCTTAGACTAATAATATACCTATGTAGGTACCTATTAAAGAATTCATGCCTTCTTCCTTTTGAGAAGAATTCTTTGTTTTTTTATTTTTTATTTTTTTTATTGGTGCGTTCACTGCACTGTCTTTAGCTGTCACCAGTATTATACTATTAGTCTATGGTCATTAATTGTCTATAGCTGAATGCGTAAACGTCGTTACTTAGCGCGGGGTTCTCAAATGAGCCAAATTGACGCCAAGCCATTTGCAAGCTATTTTCGCAGAGGAAATTGAAAATAGAAAACATTAATGGCAAATATAATATTATTATGTAAATATTGTGATTATTGTGAAGTCTTCATTTCTGCTGTTTCTTTATGTGTGTATGTGTGTCATGAACTATCTTACAATAATGCTTTTGATAATATTAAGGTGTGTACTGTGTATAAGTTAAAATTGGGAAAAGATGACTGGCAATAACAACAAACAACTGAAACAACTAAGGAGAGGAGTTTTATAGTTATAAGACAATCCAAAACTAGCTGGCCGAACAAACAAGCAATCACAGGGAACTCACCCCAATGCCCCACAATACTCGCAGTAGGTAAGTTTAGTTTTGTATTAATTGTTCATTTAGCAGATATTGCTTATAGTTTTTACAGAAGCTGAAACTTGATTTTAGAGTTCTTATCGGTGGCGGCAAGTTGTTCCATATACGTGACGCTGTTACTTTAAAACTTGCACCAAAAGCAGCCGAATGATGTCTCGGTATAATCAACAGGCTTGTGGAACCCCTAGTTTTATGTCGATTTATGTCCCTAGACCAGGTAAGTTTTTTGTGGAGGTATGCCGGCCTCCCTGTGGACACCACACCAAAAAGGAGAGAAGCAAGGTGAAGTTTCCTGCGTGAAGCCATTCTTAAAATCTTATTTTTATTATGGAAAGGTGTAATGTGTGAACGTGGTGGCACATTAAAACAGAACCGAGCACATGCATTCTGCACCCGCTGGATTAGCTTTTCAGTTTTGCTTAGAAGACAGGTTCCATATACTGTATCGGCATAATTCAACTTTGATAGAATGAGTGTTTCACAGAGCAAAATACGCATGTCCTCACTAATGTAGGGCCGTATTCGATACAGTAGCTTAAGCCTGTAAAAAAAGTTACTACCTACATACATACATAGACTCACGCCTGGTTCCCGGAGGGGTAGGCAGAGACTACGGAACGCCATTTGCAACGATCTTGACATACCTCTCTTGCTTCATTCACTCCCATCAAGTTTCTCATGCATGCTCTTCTGTTAAGGGTACTTCTGACCTGTCCTTTTTTCAGGATGTCTCCAATCTGGTCAAAGAACATCCGCCTAGGTCTTCCCTTTCGTCCTGTCCCTTCCACACTTGCCTTATATATCTGTTTGGTCAGTCTTTTGTCATCCATCCTCTCCACATGACCAAACCATCTTAGCATACCTTTCTCGACGCTTGTCACTACATCTTTTTTTACCCCACAAGACTCTTTTATCACGCAATTCTTTACTCTGTCAGTCAAAGAAACACCACACATACTTCTCAGTGCTCTCATTTCTACAGCATTTATTCTACTTTCATGACTCTTCTGCCATACCCAACTATCACTACCATACATAAGAGTAGGTACTAACACCCCTCTATGGACAGCCAAACGTGCCTTTTTGGACACGTTTTGGCTATTCATAAACGCCTTCAGAGCTCCATTCACTCTATTACCTGCATTAACTCTTCTTTCAATATCTTCTACATTCTTACCATCTCTTGTAAACAGCGTACCTAAATATACAAACTCATTTACTTGCTCCACTCGCTGTCCATCGATCATAACATTACAAGCCCTAACGCATTCCTCCTTTTCAAAGACCATAACTTTCGTTTTACTTACATTCACTTTCATACCTTTCCTCTCTACCGCACCATGCATGATTGTTACCATCTCCTGCAACTCCTCCGCTGAAGACGCAAGTATAACCTGATCATCAGCATAAAGGAGGCATTTGACAAGTAACTCATTCATCCTTAATCCACAGTCACTATTTTTCAAATCTTGCAAACAACTGTCCATGAAGAGGTTGAACAGCCACGGCGACGCTACACATCCCTGTCTAACACCTGTCTCGATGGTAAACCAATCCGTGTACGACCCATTTACCCTCACACAAGCTCCAGAATCTTCATAAAGGGATTTCAGAGCTCGTATGAGTCTGCTGTTCACCCCATACATCGACAGTACCGACCACATTTCATTCCTCACCACTTTATCGTAAGCCTTTTCCAAATCCACGAATGCGCAATAGACTTTTTGACCTTTGGCCAAAAATTTTTCGGCTATGCACCGCAAGGAAAAGACTTGATCCGTGCACCCCATACCCTTTCGGCATCCTGCTTGTACATCCCATATTTTCTTGTCGGTTACTTCCATAACTCTTTCAATCAGTACCTTCGCATACAGTTTGCCAGCAATGCTGAGAAGGCTAATGCCTCTATAGTTAGTTAGTTAGATATACTTTATTGCACACCAATACATAATTGAACACTACATTAATTATAAGTAACTTAGACTATGGTATATGTACAATCGGCGGCCTTATCGCTAAGTGCGATCTCTTCCAGGCTACCTTTGGATGGACAGGAATGATGGACAGCAATTTTTCGTAGCGATGGTGTAGTACTGGCTGGCTTGGATAGCAAGATAACTTAAAATAAAATATACATACAATTAAATAATACTATGGAATATGTAAATAGACAATACATACATAAATAAACATATACATACAATTTAATAATACTATGGAATATATACATAGACAATACACATATATGTCGTGGATTGATGGCGCTTTGATGCAACAGTCAACGCCATCTAGTAACAAGCTTCGTAAACCATCAACATCGTAAACGGAAACGCAAGCGCGCACTACCGCTTGGACACGATCGTCGGTAGAGGGGATGCCGGGAAGACTGGTGGCGGGGCGACCGAGTGCGCACACTCCAGTTCGGACAGTCTTGGCGAACGCTCAGTACCAACGCACGTGTTTGTTTTCTCGTTCAAGTTGTTGAGTAAAATTATAATAAAGTTATTTTGATTGAAGCTAAATTATCTTTTGCTCGAGTACCCACAACAGTGCCCACATTATTTGGAAACTATGTCGGATCGTGAAGAAGACCCGATGCTTCGCATCTCGGCCACCCACGACGCGACATCAGAACTGGGATGCACTCGAGCTGAAGAACTCGAAGAAATATCGCATAATCAAGCTATGACGTCACGGTGCGACGAGAATCTACTTCGTACGCTGCTGGCTGCTCAAAATCAGAATATGATGTCCTTGATAGAAGCCATCAAGGGGCCGACAGGTACCAAGCATATTTCTTTACCTGAATTTGACCCGGATAAGCCGGACGTGTACGCACGTGCTTGGTGTACAACAGCGGACCTGTGCTTATCGGAAGTACCGCTTATTGGCAGTGCTCTAATCATCACCTTAAGCAAGGCTATGAAAGGCAGTGCATCACGTTGGCTAGCGCAAGTATCGTTCGCGGGTATGACATGGTGTGATTTCAAAAGCCTGTTTTTATCCCGTTACGATTGCGTGGATACACCAGCTGCAACTCTTGTCAAAATGACAAGTAGCAAGCCAAAAGAAGATGAGTGTTATGCTGCGTATGCCGCCAGATTGTTGTCTACCCTCACATCACGCTGGCAAAACTTGAGCGTTGAGCAGATAGCCATATCTACTGTGCTTGCTCATATGGCGCAATTTGATGGGCGCATACAGAGGTTGGCATTTACTACCGACTTAAACAACAGAAACAAGTTGCAGTGTGAGCTTCAAGCGTTCTCATTTTTGAAGAGGAAAGCTTCGATGAGTAACTCAACCGACACCGGTCCCGACTTCAAGCGATCGAAGTTCCAATCAACATCGCTGAAATGTCACAACTGCGGCAAAGTAGGTCACCGAGTGCAGACTGTCGATCAAGAAGTGAGGCGAAAGGCAAGGCATCCAATGCCTCCACTTCGTCATCAAGTTCTGCAGGACAAAAGCCGCGTTCGGACATCATCTGTTTCCGGTGCGGCAACGCCGGACATTTTGCTACGAAGTGCCCACGTAGCAATGAAGGCACCGGCATGGCAAGCGGCCCAAGCGGGGCAGCACCTGCAGCAGCGGCGAGCAGCGAGCGACGTGTTGAAGTTTGCTACGTCTTAATGATCTGCGGTTAGAGATCTTATTTCATGTTGTACCGGACAGTTGTCTTAAAAATGATATTTTAATCGGCCGTGAGATTTTAGATCAGGGATTTAACGTTAGTATGACGTCTAATAGCGTTGTTTTGTGTAGGTTTAAGGTTGTTAGGATATGTGATGTTTCAAATAACCTCAAAAACGATTCCACTTGTCGTATTGATTTCGATCAGGTTGATACCGACATTCCGCCAGAATATCGTGCTCAATTAATTAACCTTTTGTCAAAATATTCATCATCGTTTTCTACTGGTGTTTCTAGATCCAGGGTAACAACAGGACAGTTGCAAATGAGGCTCATAGATCCTAGTCGTACGGTAAATCATCGTCCATATAGGCTTAGTGCGAGTGAACGCGAAGTTGTTACGGCTAAAGTTCGTGAATTAGAGGAAGCTGGTATTATTAGGCCAAGTTGTTCACCTTTTTCTAGCCCAGTGTTGCTTGTCAAGAAGAAAGATGGTTCAGATCGCATGTGTGTCGACTACAGAGAACTGAACGACAACACTGTATCGGATAGGTTTCCACTGCCATTGATAGAGGATCTTGTATCTAGGCTAGGTGGTGCTATATGGTTCACGTGTCTCGATATGTTATCAGGGTATCATCAAATTCCAGTGCACTCTGAATCAATAGAGCGCACTGCGTTCGTCACGCCAGACGGTCAGTGGGAATATTTGACTATGTCGTTTGGTTTGAAAAATGCTAGCTCAGTTTATCAGCGTGCAGTGATGAAAGCACTAGGTGATCTGGCTCATAGCTATGCTGTTACATACGTCGACGATATTTTAGTGATAGGATCATGTGTTCAGGAGAGTTTAGTTCGTCTTCGTACTGTGCTCGATAAATTGACAAAAGCCGGTTTTTCCCTGAATTTTAGTAAGTGTTCGTTTCTTAAGCGACAGGTTGAATATTTAGGCTTTGTTGTTGAGGACGGCCAGATCAGACCCATCCCTAATAAAATTGTTGCTTTATCGAGACTTCCCCCACCTGCAACCGTCACTCAACTGAGACAATTCATAGGACTGGCCACTTATTTTAGACAATTTGTGCCACAGTTCTCAAAAACGATGGCTCCTCTATTTCGTTTAACAAGTGGCAAGAATAAGTCCATTTGTTGGGAACCGAGTCATGAGGCCATTCGTCAGAAAATAATATCTTATTTAACCAGTGAGCCAGTTCTAACAATTTTTAACCCTGCTCATCCAATCGAGTTACATACCGATGCTAGTGCTGAAGGATATGGTGCCATTTTTATTCAAAAGATTAATGGCAAACAACATGTAGTTGCTTACTATAGTCGTCGCACGTCCCCAACAGAGTCAAAGTTTCATTCATTTGAATTAGAAACGTTAGCAGTCTTTAATGCCATAAAATATTTTCGACATTATTTGCTAGGGCGCAAGTTTACCGTTGTGACAGATTGCAGTTCTGTTAAAGCATCTAAAAATAAAACTAACTTGTCTCCACGAGTTCATCGTTGGTGGGCCTACATGCAGTCGTTTGAGTTTGAGATTGTTCACCGTGAAGGCAGTAGGATGACCCATGTAGACTTCCTTTCTAGAAATCCTCTGCCTGCATCTAAAGGTGCCTTCACACGTGTAGAACAAAAGCGGGTCGATTTAGCTGAGCTTTCTAGTAACTGGTTGCAAGCTGAGCAGGAAAAGGACGAAGAGATTAGCAAGATTGTATCTGATCTTCGTAATGAAGTTTTTTCTGAGGAAACTCGCAAAACTTACGAAATTTGTAAGCATATTTTGTACCGTAAGATTCAACGCAATGGTCGCTGATAGGTGGTCAGTGATTAATAATGTCCACGAGTCCGTCATGCATTTAGGATGGGAGAAAACCCTTGAAAAGATTTACGAGTACTATTGGTTTGAAGGAATGTCGAAATATGTGAGGAAATTCGTTGACAACTGTATCACTTGTAAAGTATCAAAACCCCACACTGGTAAAGTTCAAGCCGAACTTCACCGAATTCCCAAGTTCAATATTCCATGGCACACAATTCATATTGACGCCTCTGGCAAACTGTCTGGGTAAAACGACATCAAAGAGTACGTGTTTGTCATAATAGATGCTTTCACCAAATTTGTTCTACTCCGTCCTTCGCTTAACATCGACACTTATAGTAGTATTTGTGCTATTAAGTTCTGTATTGCATTGTTTGGCGCACCAAAACGCATAGTAGCTGATCAAGGTCGTTGTTTCGCTAGTAAAGAATTTTCTAGTTTTTGTTCTTCTAACAACATAGAGTTGCACTTGATAGCTACTGGAGGCAGCCGCGCTAACGGTCAGGTAGAAAGGGTAATGAGTACTTTCAAGAGTATGTTGACAGCTGTAGAGACTAGTCGTGATCGCTCTTGGCAGGATGCGTTAGGAGAGGTTCAATTGGCCATAAACTCTACTATTGATAGGGTAACTAAATCTAGCCCTCTCGAGTTGATGATTGAAAAAGTAGCACGACCACTTGGTTTAGTGACCGCTGATGAGAATGTGACTGACATTAATCTAGATGAGATTAGAGAGCACGCGACGCAGAATATTACGAAAAATGCTAATTACGATAAAAATCGATTTTACCAAAGTAAGGCACAGGTTTCTAAGTTAGCTGTTAATGATTATGTTCTAATAGAAAATGAAGAAAGGAATCAAACAAAATTAGATCCTAAATTTAAAGGTCCTTTTAAGATAATTGAGGTGTTAGGTGGAGATAGATACGTACTCAAGGCGCTTAACTCTAAGCGAACATACAAATACCCCCACGATCGCGTGAGAAAGTTCCCCGATCACTAAGTTCCTAGAGAATTAGATGTCATAGTTGATGACAGTGGTAGTGAAACCAAATCTGATCAAGAATAGCTTGTATACTCATGCTCAGAATTGTAGACCGCACCTCATTACTGACATGTGGCGATGAGTCTGGACCGCACCTCATGAGTAACATGTGGCGATGGGTCTGTAAGGAATCGTCGGTGCGATTTCTGTCTGTGTTGGTGCACAGAGCGCTTATGTGTTGTAGCACATATTGCGTAAGAGTTTTTTTTGAGAATCGTTGGTGCGATTCTTGTCTGTGTTGGAGCACAGAGCCCCTCATGTGTTGTAGCATATGTGGTGGCAGATTGTTAAGAATCGTTGGTGCTATTCTGATTTGTGTTTGTGCACAGATCACAAAAAGAGTTGAGTATGCATTGCTTAACAGTTATCGTAAAGAGTAATAGAACTGTTGGAATAACGTTCTTTAGTAGTTTAACTTGTTGATCGGATCTTTTCCAAAGAATGATGTTGTGCAGGAAGCACTGTGTATGTATCCTCAATGACGAGGAATTGTAAATCATAGGAGTTGATTAGTGTACTTAGATTAAGATGAAATAAAGTACCAATGAGAATCAGATTCCTTTGTTTTATTGGCAGGATAGCCGAGCTTGACTACTCTCAGAGTATATTTTGTCCACAGGAATTACACCCGAGGACGGGTGCTAGTCAGTGATGGCCGTGTCGTGGATTGATGGCGCTTTGATGCAACAGTCAGCGCCATCTAGTAACAAGCTTCGTAAACCAACAACATCGTAAACGGAAACGCAAGCGCGCACTACCGCTTGGACACGATCGTCGGTAGAGAGGATGCCGGGAAGACTGGTGGCGGGGCGACCGAGTGCGCACACTCCAGTTCGGACAATCTTGGCGAAAGCTCAGTACCAACGCACGTGTTTGTTTTCTCGTTCAAGTTGTTGAGTAAAATTATAATAAAGTTATTTTGATTGAAGCTAAATTATCTTTTGCTCGAGTACCCACAATAGTGCCCACATTATTTGGAAACTATGTCGGATCGTGAAGAAGACCCGATGCTTTGCATCTCGGCCACCCACGACGCGACATATATTTAGATTTCTCTAAAGGGGGCTTAAACATATTTCACTTACTAATATATAATAAACGAAATATTTTTAACATTAAGATTCTAAAGTAAAGGAACGTAAACCAAGTACACAGAAATAAAGTTTAAGCAGCTACCAATATTAATTTTAAAGCGCCCTGAGCAAAAATGTTAGCACAATGTTTCCGAAGAAGAAAATTCGCTATGATTTTAAGTAAGCGTTAACAAAACTTTGGGAAAAGAAAATCAGTCTGAAGTAAACATGTCAATAATTTATTTATTCAAAAACAAGGTTGCATGATAATCGTACTCGCTCAAACATGCACCTACGAGTAAATGATTTTAAACTTTTGCGACTTGAATACATTATTCTGAGCACGATTTTGCCATTTATTGGGATAAAAGCTAGCATATGTGCTATCATGATGTGCAAAGTTTCATCGAGATTTATAAAAAACTTTTTGTGCAAAAGAGAGTGCAAACATCCATCCGTCTATTCTCACAAACTCTCGTGTTTATATATAATAATATATCTATGACGTTATAATACTGGTCCCTGGAAGACTGTGTTGACAGTAATCATTCCGGGAATTCTTATTTAAGAGTTCTTGAGAATTTAATAAATTGTAATTGCTGACGTTTGACAATTCCGATCCTAAATACGGCAAGAAAATATCTGAGCTAACAGATAGAACACATGAACGGTAACGACTTGCACGGAATCTACTCCTGCACAGGCAGCGTCGGCCCCGGTAACTGTCCACTGTGAGCATATGAGGGTTGGTGACCTATTGAAACTCAAATTCGACGGGACAGGCTGCGTTTGCGAATTCCTACAACGTGTGACTGAATTTAGGACGATGAGAAATCTACCTGCCAATAGATTATTCGACTACGCGTCCGAAATTTATGGGTATAATCATGTACCTATTGATTATGTTCCAACTTTTTGCGCGATTATAACCGAACACGCTACTAACCGAACAAGAAAGACTAACTATATTGCTTCACAACATTAGTACGTGTTATTCTACATACTAGCTTCATGTACTACGGCTATAGACACTATAGACACTCTAAAAACACTTTACCTAAACTATTAGATGTTACAGTGATTATGTTCACAGTTTACGAACCTAGTTACCCTACGTCTTGTTAGACGTTACTGTGTTCAGTAGCACCTGATTTAGCTTATATAAATAAAAAAGACACGTGCGGTTACTATAATAATTCGCAGTACTATAAACCGTCTAAACTAAATAACTGTGCTCCCGTCGCATCTATAAATGTTGAACCGAACGATACACCTGTGCCTAACCCACAATGTAATAACTATAATGTCGACATGATATCTAAATCAGCTGATCCTACAACAATCACTAATAAGAGGTCCGTGTTCTGCCCGCGATGTCGTTCAACTGATCACTGTGTGTCACGTGCAAGCAACACCATTATCCTATATGTTTTAAGTGTGGCCTTAGGGATGTCACATTAGTAAATTGTCCTAATTGAAAAAATAAATCGTTTTCCATAAACTAATTTACTCGGATCGTAGTTCGTCAAATAAGTAAACCCTTCCGTTTGTACATCTTCTAAATCTAAATATTTTGACAAAGAAGGCTGGGAAAATTGACTGAACACTCTAAAAGGGTATTTTTCTAGTTATTCTGTGGCTGCGATTCGTGATGAAAAACCTAATACTGATTTTTGACCCTATATTAATGTAACCATTAAGATCTACCCCTTACTGGTTTACTTGACTCAGGTTCTGCGGTGACTATTTTGGGTAATAATTCTCATCTAAAAATTATTTCTTCAACTAATCTCCCTTTAAATAAGTGTAAAAACCCTACTATATTTTTTCGATCGGCGGGTGGTCATAGATTGACACCGATCGGCTATATCGAACAACCCACCACTTTTGAAAATTAAACTTGTAATTTAAAAGCGTACGTAATTTCAGAAGTTACTAGTTCGTTAATTTTAGGTATTGACTTCTGGAAAAGATTTAAATTGTTTCTTTATCTAATAATGACTCTCGTAGTAATTACTTGCCTAATAAACCTAATGCTGCCGTCTCGGCTATTGATACTAACACTGATAACGACACTACTGTAACCTTGGATCAGTGGTATAGTACCATCTACAATGGCTGTAAAAACTCATCTACATCTTTCCCTAATTATTCTATAAAAAAAGATAAATTATGTAGATATATGGTATCGAAATGTGCCCTTCGGAAAGAATTCGAATGGAAAGAGGTACTGCTTACCTACCTCAGATAGAACTACCGCTATTAAAGAAAACCATTCGGAACTCACTGTGGGTCATTTAGGTATTTTTAAAACGTATAAACGTTTAGCGCAGCGTTATTATTGGCCCGGTACGCACGCTGACGTTGTTAAATTTATATCTTCGTGTGATACTTGTGTCACACATAAACACCAAAACCATGCTACTTTAGATGTTATGGGACGACCAAAGGTGTGTGCCCGTCCTTCCAAACAATTAGTATTGACCTTGTTGGACCTCTCCCCTCAACGAGAAAACAAAATAGCTATATTTTTGTTGTTACTTGTTGCTTCAGTAAATATTGTCTTCTTTTGCCTATCAAGCGGGCTACCGCCGAGATTATGACTAACATTCTCGAGGAAAAAGTTTTCTTAATACATGGCATACCTTCAACCGTTATTCAAGACAATTGTAAACAATTTGTAAGTACAACTCTAAAGTCCATAATTAGAAAATATAAAATCCCTAACTTGCATTTTACACCTAAATACACTCCACACGTAAATTCTGTTGAAAGATACAATAAAACCATTGTGACTTCTATATCTTCGTTTATTCAAAACGACCATAGAATATGGGATACTCTAATTCCCAAAATTCAATTCGCGCTAAATACTGCAGTTAACGAGGTAACTGGTTATACTCCGAGTTTAGTGTGCGGCAGAGAACTAGTAACTTGCGGTTCACACTATACTGATGCCGAGTCAGATGATGTTATTTATATACCTAGAGATTCTTATGCTAAAAATATAGGCTGTCTATCTAGTATTTTCGATAAGGTCCAGTTCCATTTAATCCAAGCTCACGCTAGAAACTCACACACATACAACTTACATCGTAAACCGGCTGAGTTTAACGTAGGTGATACTGTGTGGAAGAGAACTTTCTATATAAGTTATAAGGACAAATCATTTAGCAAAAAACTAGCTCCTACGTTTACCAAGTGTACTATTATCGCTAAAAAGTCACCACTAGTATATGAATTAGCGGATTGGTCGGGTAAATCTTTTGGCAGTTGCCACATTATAGATCTAAAACTTAATAACCACACTGATTCCTAACCTTACTAGATTCTTTCATTGTACCTACCTACAGTTTGCGTTTCATCGTCAGTATCTACTTAGCGCTGTCTATAGAGGTTTCGGAGGACCTTAGTTAGACGGATTTTTCTTGTCTAGACATGTAAAATCTTGCTCTACAAAGCGTTACAATAGTAGCGTAATACTACGTATTGCGTTATAATATCTTGCAGGCGCTTAACGCAGTGGGTGGAGCCAACTTAGTCCCAAGAGCGCTTCGCTGGGAATTATTACCATATATGGTAATAGACCAACCACAGGCAGTCTGTGACTCATTGATCTATGACTATATAAGATGGGTGCGCGATCTAAATCGGTCACTTTCCCTAGACGTCGCAACGCTGACGCTATATCTCGTGATTATTCTGCCTTCTACTTGCATATCTACTGTCCCGCTGGAGTTCTCCCTGCGGGCTACAATTCTCACTACGGGCTGACGTTCTACCTACAGGCTACAATTCTCCCTACGGGCTGACGTTCTCCCGACGGGCTATAACTACGAGCTGCTGGCGCCGTGCTGCTACCAGCCGCCACCTACGCATCAGCTCCTGCCTGCGAGCTTTCTACCAGGCCACTGACGCCTGACTGCGCCAGCTTACGCCTGAGCCTTACCGCTCGGCCTACATCAGCTGCACCGCTTGAGCCTCCACTCAGCCTACACCTCGACCACCGAGCTGCCTACACAGCGTGCACTTGGACCAGCTCACCAGCGACCCTACGAGCAGTCAACCCTGCAAGCGTCGGAGAGCAACAGGAGTCTACACTCCAGCCTACAGGCCAATACTTACACCTAGTCAGTCATACTGTATGTAAGCGGTAGTGAGACGTAATAAAAAAACCTGATCAGTCTAGCAGTGTTTCTATAGAACCCCGACAACCTATCTGAGACCCTCCGTCTCAAAAGGCTAGGTTGATTGTTATATCTAAATGACAAGGATATTTTTGTTGCATAGTTGTTTAAGTAATAAACTCAGTATTGACGTTTTAGTTACAGAAATAAGTTTAACGAACAAAAAATCTGGCCGTAAAGAATTGAAATCCAGAACGATAAATACTTCCAGTTTAAAGTCTGTTTCTATAAATCCTCGGACACTTGATGTATCAAAGGAGCTGTTTTTAGATCTAAATAGTCGACACCATATTTCTGCAGGGAAAACCTTAATGACCTACATAAGCGCTCTATTGTGTAGTGATGGGTAGGACAAGCCAAAAAAATGAAGTTGTATGAGGTACTCATTTCAGAAAATGAGGTTTTGGACATTGTACCACCTCATTTGAGGTGGTCCTCAAATGAAGTGTTCGTTTAAGTACACATAAATGAAGTGTACGTTGAAGTACACATAAATGAGTCATGTCATAATTTTTGAGGCATGGGCCTCAAAAATTACGACATACGTCATTTGAGGACATTGAGGCGACATTTGAGGCATGAAATAAATGAGGGTTGTACATACCAAATACAAATTTTATTAACGAACTAAACTTTGAGTTTGCAGTGTTTTTATTGATTGGTTCTTCAGTGAATGAAAACCATTTTTTATTGAATGAGAATTCTTATTTCAATCAATTAATTATCTATGTACATAAGAAACAAAAAAAAATTGGTTGCCTGTAAAGTCGGTATACGGGCGAAAGTTTTACGTGACAACGACTTTGAGTGGTAAAATAATTTTAATGTGAATATTCATTCGTATAGTAGGAAGAAGGATGAAAGACGCGTGCCTTTCACTTTTTATGTCTGTCTCTCTCGCTCTTAGGCGGGACGCGTGCCTCTCACTCGCTCTCATTGTGAGCGCATAACGTGAGCGGAGCGTAACGCAGTTTCTTGAAGTGTCACCCGGCAAACCAATTTATAAGACGTTGTCACGTCAAAAAAACAAAAATATAACTTTTAAGTTATGTTCTGTCATGTTCATGAAAACTTTACATATTATAATTTAAAAATAATAACATATTAGCTTTTTTTCCATCAAGTCGGTTTCTCCTTTCCGATATAATTTGACCGGATTTTGAAAAAATCCGTTCCGATGGCACAGAGACGTAGCACTTATGCATAATCTTTTCTGCATAATTTTATACAGTCGCGGATAGGCCCCTTTTTTCTTCCGCCATCATTCAAATGGGTCTTTATGCCGTGGCAAAAGTGGTTCCTCTAAATATTTGTCCACCTCTATTATGCCACGAGCTGTGGGATTTGTATTTTTGATAATTTCACCAACTTCCTTATCGAAATCAGACCAGATGCTAAGTGATTTTTTTGTTGGCGGCTCTACGTTTTGTTCTGGTTCTTACTGAGGTGTTTCACTTTGATGTTCGGAAATACTTCTCGCAACCATGCATTTTAAATTGGAACAAGCTCGATTGTAAGCACATTCATTGCTGAATCCATATTTTTTGAATCTAGGATCTAGCAGCGTACTTTCGGCGAATACTTTGTTTTCTTCGATATTACTAAATCTCGTCGTTAACTCTTTTAGTAATACTTCAGCCATTTTTCTTGTCGATTGTGGTATGTTTTCATTTGACAAAAATGTCTGACACTCTTTTTTCAAGGCGTTTGACACTAAAATTACGTTGGATATGGTTACAGTTTTCACTGATCTCATTTCTTCCATAACATCTTTAAAAAAGGATAAAATTTGACATGATGTTTCCATTATCTCAACGTCGTCATTATTAATATTCGTTATTTCTGGATAACACTGGTGAAAAGTGGACGTTTAATATGCCTCTGCCTACCCCTTCGGGGAAACAGGCGTGAGTCTATCAGCCGGTTGCAGAAAGCTTCAAATTCATTCTTTATTACTTAAAGGGAGATTATCGCTAATGTGTGTCATAATTTAATGACGTTGCACAAACACATTTTACGCTTGATTAAACATCATTTAACTAATGAAGAACTAATGCCTACAAGTGAACGAAAAGAGTGAACATTTCCGTTTAGTTATATGCACAATAATCTATGAAATGTAATATGAGTAAAAATTTCATTAAACAAAACGTAATGGTCGCATATATCAAAGAGGTGTTATTCTAAATATACATACAGACGTTGTCAATATACCATTTAAATAAATATGAAATTAAAAACAAACTTATAGATTGGTTACGTTATCTGATTTATGATCAAACTGAAATATTATTATCAGGCTGTTTCTAAGATAAATAAATATATATATATATATATATATATATATATATATATATATATATATATATATATATATATATATATATATTAAAAAAAAGAATAATGTGTATTTCCTAGTTAGTAGCTAAATATTACTCAGTAAAATTAAGTATTTTTAATGTTTAAATTTAAGTGTAAAATTCATGTTAAATTCATATTAAGTGTAGTTACAAGTAATTTATGTTCCACTAACCGGTTGCCATCTCAAATATTTATATGAGGAGAATCACTAACTCCTATCATACAAGCTCTGCTTAGTATAGGAGCTAGCTAACTCTATTTCAATTATCACAAATGTACAACTACAAGATGTAACAAAAATTTATTATAGTAATAAGGAACGTGTTATATGTTGTTGTACTTAATATGAATAAAGATTTTATTTATTATTATTATTATTATATTTAGTAAATCTGTGGTCAAGACTATCAAAATTTTTGTCAAAAATTGACATGTTTATGTTATTGTTGTATTGAATCATTTTTACGATTTTAATTAAAATTGTTACGTTTTGAGCTGAAAAGCCGAGAAAATTCATACAAAGAGGGAGCCTGGCGCTTATTATAATGATTGACCATATAATGTTAATACCATTCATGAATGATGATTTTCTATAACCTGAATACATACGCTACTATTGTATTTTGTATTAACATAAAATCAAATGTGAAAATGCCCAGTTATTTCATTTAAGTGGAAGTCACAAAATGAGAGAAGAGAGAAGGAAATAAGCTGTTATACTATTCAAGACATATTGGTTAAATTGCATACGATAAAGAAATATTTTTATATATTTTGTTTGTAATGTGTTTTGTTGTGATAATTCAATTAGATAGAATAAAGACAATTATTTTTACACTTATGGAGAAGTATCTCTTCTTGCACTGGTATCTATAGCTTGGATTATGACCTTCTCTGCTAATAGGTAATAATGTTAACATGAGTACAATCCAAAGCGCCTACGACACGTGGAAACCCATCAATTTCTAGCTGCAACTCGCCGTAGATCTTAAATGTAGACGTAGAACTTTCCTGTTTGGCAATTTAATACATTTTGAGCTTAATTTTGCTAGGGCTTGAGAACACTTTGCACTAATCTACACACTGGATTTGTGTTTATTTGATAATCACCCAAGACCTGTACAGTTGATAAGCTCCTGTGGCAAAAACCCTCAAACAAATTAAAAACTGTGTCTGACCATCAACATAATTATTTATTTCTTTGAGACATGGGTTCCTTTTTTTTATAGTAATAGGCGGCAAACGAGCAGACGGATAACCTGATGGTAAGCAATTACCACCGCCCATGCACACAACCAACACCACAGGAGTCACAAGTCCGTTGCCACCCCTTAGGGTTGGGAAAAGGTATAGGATAAGGAGTGGGATAGGGGAGAAGGAATAGGGGCTAGGGCCTCCGGCACTCTCACTCACTGAACGAAACGCAACAGTTTAGGTACTGTTACTTTACGTCCATTTTCTGTGAGAGGGTAGTACTTCCCCGGTCGAGCCGGCCTATTCATGCTGAAATCAGCAAAGCTCTACCACCTAAAGCCTTCTAAAACCACCTAAAACCCCCTTATCTACAATGTTTCGTATTTGGTCATCTGCTTCTATGGGTACCCTGTATGTAATACGTAATTCTCCGCCGTCATGCCTTGAAAATATATTGGCCTTGCCGGAATTTAACCGCGAGGAAAATCTTCTTCGGGATCAGACAAAGATAAAAGACTAGTTAAGACATAACTTAGGTATTCATTGTAAACCACTTCAATACCGTAAAACACGACAATGCATTGAAATATATTATTTAATAGAGCTATATTTGGCAACAAACACTTCAATGTACAATAGGATATTATGGAACAGAGATAAATTCAACAACAATAGAGCTTTAATACCTCACTGAGCTCACATTAGATTTTAAAATTCACATCTGTCATATTTAAAATTCTCACGTGTCAATTCACGCTAATGGCTGTTTGTGCAACGTAAAACGCGCTTTAATGTAGGCTTTGACTCTTCTTACATTAAAATTACAAGAATTTGGCTTTGTGCAACAACTTAATAATAGATTAGGGTTTAATCTCGTTTTAAAATTTTAAATATCGTTTCTGCAACCGGCTGTTTGTATGTATGTATATATTTCTGGATAATCTATAGTGAAGACATAAGACTTTTTTTATTTCAGTTAATCGTGTGAACATAATCCAATGTGGAATTTCATCTGATAACCACATCTTCTTTAAGTTTAAGTTCTTTGTCACCTAGCTGTTTCTGCATATTTTTAAGTCTTTGCGATGCTAGTGGACTGCGCTTAAAATGTTCTACGATACTTTTTATTTTAGTTTGTGTATGTTTTATTTCTTTTAAAGCCATCTGAACTATGAGGAAAAGTATTCACGTAGATGTATATAACATCAGAAACCGAACTTTTTATTACCATTGACAACGCGGCGATGAAGGAATGAAGGCAGAAGAAAAAACATTTATTACTGCATTTTTCATAATCATCGTATCTAAAAATATGTCTCTCACACCGCCTCACAGCGTCGCAACGCATATTTGTACAACTCAGCTTCTCCTTACATCCCCAGTGAAAACGTAGCTTAAGCAGCAGTTGGAAAGAAAACGCATTCAATTTCAACGGAATTGTCCTTCTTAGTATTGTTATGTTAGTGCTTATTGTTTTGCCAGTTTATATAGCAGCTTTATTATTAAATTTCATTTATATTTATTAATTTTCGCTAAAAAAGGATTTGTACAAAGCAAAGATTCAAAATGTTTGGTTAATGTATTTTTAGAGGAGCAGCGTGGCAGCACGGTACTCGCAGGTAGATTTGGAATCCGACGTACTTGTGTTAAATTTGCATTATTTTCACCTTAAACCATCCAATATTGTAATTGGTTTTTGGGTGTAAGTCATTTGTGGAAAAGTCTTTTGATGCTAGAGGCACTTCAGAGCCAAATTATAATCAGGCTAAGTTATTGCTTTGTGTCTGGGGTAGTAATTTGGGAGACCTAATTTGTATAATCACAACAGAATGTTTGGAACATTCATTAAACTTCTTGCACCTAAAGTTTGTTCCAAATCAGGGTACCAATCTTTAATCTGAAAGGGATAATGCTTAAATAATAAGTGTTATTCCGTGGTAATTTAAAGCTTTTGTGGTAAATAAAAGTAATTAAAATTTGCATTTTGGTAAAAAGAAGTAAAAAGTTAATTACTGCAATAGTAAACTTCGTAAATGAGTACTGAATTTAATTTATGTTGTTGCATTTCCAAATAAGAAGTATACACTAAAAATCTAATTGGAAAATGATGTGATATTTGTTTAAAACGCCTCGCAAATTAGGGTAACCTACATAATAATCGTGTATCTCTCATACGTGATAATACATATTACTATCAAGGCATAAACAAAGCTATACTAGAACACAATTGGTTATTAACTTCACTGTTATGAATAGTTCGATATCACTTTCAACGTCCACCGACACAAAAACTCAGTCTGTTATCAAACAACAATAAAATTGTGTGGACAAAGTCAACACAATCTCTGATGTAATAAAATGTTGATAAGAGTTAAATTGTGCATAGGGTTCCCACCAAGAACTTAGGGTCCCAAGCCAACCTCACCTGCAAGTGGTGTACCTGCCGATCAACGGACGAGGCTCTGGCAAACAAAATTATCCCAATCAGCGGCAATAGGCTCGCCACCTATTACGTGGGATCAAAAGACTGGCGAAAAGTGGGCGTTTAAATATGCCTCTGCCTACCCCTTCGGGGAAACAGGCGTGAGTCTATGTATGTGTATGTATGTAGTTAAATTGTCTTCAAATTTGCCGACCACAATTTGAAAGTTTGGCTGTGTGATCCACTGTCCCAGCTCATAGATGATCATATACTTAAATCTCGGAGCAAACGGTAGTTTGTATTTACTTTGCTATTTTTATCAGAAATTGATGTTCATTGCCAGCGGTATATAAACAAATAATGCGTATCTGCTAGACTGCTAGAAAATACAAGCGGGCCACTACCTAATATAACAATACATATTCAAATCCTAAGGTAACTTCACGGTACGACTAAAAGATTCCAGCCACGAGCGTCGTGTCTGAAACAAAGCAGCAGCCAAAAATTAAATATTAATAAGACGAATAATATTCCTCGAATTTGTGGCCAACAATTTTTAAAAGTCTCTCGAAGGAACGCGAAGGACTACCGTTGAATAACACCACTTGTTCCAGTAATTTTATAAATCATAATTCTTGCCGCGTTAAAATTGAAAATGTTTTAATTCAATTTGTTAAACAACTGAATATTTTTGCTCAAGAGATAGGTACATTGTTGTTTATTTCGGTTGAAGAAGGTGTGTTGTTTAACAAATTTATGGTCAAGTGACTTTATTCATTGTAATGCTCCTGCGACATCTATGTCTTAGTGCGTCAATTAGCGCGTTAATTTAGGTGCTACGTAGATGTGGCCAACATTTTAAAGCGTTTAAATACTAATTTCCAATGCGAATTTTTTAACACGTTAAGTAACGCGTTATTGGCCATTGCCATTGACGTTAATAAAAAATTAAAACGACGTAGCATAATAAAAAATGTCCCTCGGATTAAAAACGCGCTAAAATACGAAATTTTGTCGTTTACATTTTGAATAGATATTGATATTGATGTGTGAAAAAGATGAATACATTTATCTTTTTCACACATCAATAACAACAATAAATGCCACACAAAAACTTCGATGCCTTTATAATATAACTAATACGAGATGTAAAAGTACATATATGACACCTAGATAAAGGACTATTGTTATTTTATTAATCATCTTTATTGCACCAAAGAAATTTACAATAACGAACCTTAACAAAATGACAGATTGTACAAAAACCCGGATTCAGAAAAAAAGTAGTTTGGTGATCATTAACTATTGATAAAGATAAATAATACATAAATAACTATGTACGTACATAAAAAATAAGAAATAAATAATTATTAAATACCTTACATATATATATATCGCACCCTCAGTAATATAAGGGATCAAGTCAAAATTTTTGTAAACTCTGATTTTGAATGCTAAGGGCACAAAATGAAATCCGCTACCGGTTAGCACTGACAGAAAGAGAAAAAGGACAATAATGACTCGGTAAATATACTTGTGTCCCTCTCACACTCTCTCCGCCCGTTCCCCGCTCTTACTGCTATAAGGTCGCAAACCGTAACGTTTCCGTACTTCTCGGAGGCGGACTGTTCAAACGTTGTGCGATTCGTGTTTGTGTCCTTCTATAACGAAAATCCTTGTGAGTTTTGATTTTATAATTTTGTATTATAAAGAAAAAATTGTAGTTATACCCATATATTACACAAAATGTAATAAATAATTGGGCCTTATTCATAATAGATCGGTATATTGCAAAAAAGTAGAAATGTTTTATGGAATCATATCTTATTGGTTCGTTATAGTACGTAAATTGTTTTGTGTTTGTTGACACAATTTGTTTTCAGCCCTTATTTACATGAAAAATTCAATATATTTTTTAATTCGACACTTTTCTTTGCACTTGAACTTGAACTTTACCTTGTATGACATAAAGTTGTATTTCTTTTTTCAAAACTGAATATATATTTTTTGACATTCTAAATTGTTTATTTGTTGCTTGGGGTGTTTGCATGAATTATAACGTGTGAACATCCGATTAGAACGTGTGAGAAAGATTCTAGTACTTGTGCCACCACAAGAAGATTCTTCCGCCGATTCTAGTACATCCGAAGACGAGAAAGAAAAAGGAACAGAAGATACAGAACATAGTTCCGCACCCCGCCCTTTAAATTTTTCATTTGAGCGACTGCATATCTTAGATGATGAATTTTTGCCAGACGAATTGCTACCATCCACTCCAGCTATATGCGAAGTCCTCGTTACTCACAATCCACCGCAGCATTTGCTTGCGTTATCAATATCGTACTGCAGCTTCTAATATCCCCAAGAAAACCCGTTCCAAAAGCAGATTAAGAACTAAACCAACACTACAAACAAAAAAAGAAACAATTTGTGAGAAAACCACTGAATTTCAGATGGCAAATCGTCAAATTGAAATATAAAGCAGTACTGGATGACCAATAACCTTTACGCAATTCGGATCTGAATCGAAGTCTCCGTCAGATTACTTCTATGATTCCTTCAGTGAAGATATTATTGATATAATTATACCAAACATGAATTTATATTCTGTACAACGAAATCTAAAATCCCCCAATGTTGCTCGGGAAGAATTATTGGATTTTGTTGCAATTAATACTTTGATGGGTGTCGTTAAGATGCCGTGCTATCGGGATTACTGGAATAAGAATCTACGCTATAACCTAATCGCAGATGTTAAGAGTTTAAAGTGATATGATCAAATTCGTCAGTATTTGTACTCCGTTGATAATTCTCAACAGAATGGAGATCGTTATTTTAAAGTACGATCGATTTTAGATGGTGTATGTAGAAACTGCCTCAGTACAGAAGAAGAACATCGCTATAATATCGACGAAATGATGGTGCCCTATAAAGGTTCAACAGCTGGAAACAGGCGTCAATATTTGGCAAAGAAGCCAAAGAAATGAAGCTTTGGAATGTTTGTTAGGGCTTTTATTTCTGCCTGCGTGTATGATTTTATTCCCTACGCTGGCAAAGACACGATTAGATATCATTCTTTTATAAAATATAAAAATCCTTAAGGTGTTGGTGCAAAGGTGGTAATAGCTCTTTGCCAGAGTACCTATACAAAATAAGCCGGCGGTTGTGTACTTCGACAACTTTTTCTCATCACTTGAGCTGATCCACATGTTACGTCAAGAATATGATATCTTTTCCTTGGGCACAATTAGATCAAATCGTTTAAGAGAATGACAAATTAAACTACCAGATGATGAAGTATTGTAAAGAAGGGTAGAGGTTCAAATACCTAGTTACCTACCTACCTAAAATACCTAGTTGATAATGAGAACAAACCGTGTGTCGTAAAATGGCATGATAACAAAAGTGTGATTTTGGCCAGTTCCTATGTGGATTCGTACCCTTTGAAGCCAAGGTTGACGTTTCATATCCACAGATAGTAAAACATTATAACTACGATATGGGAGGGTAGATTTGTGTGATATGCTTATCTCCCTTTATCGCACCATTTATAAAACAAAAAATGGTACTTGGCATTGTTTTCCCAGCTCTTAGACATTTGCGTAAACAATGCATGGATTATGTACAGAAAAGATTGTGTTCAGTACAATAAAGTCCCTTACATATAAAAAAATATTCGCATATTAAAAATCATGATTTATTATGAACTTCTATCGAAACGATAAAAATCTGACGCTATCCGACATAATATAGTAGTCATATTATATTATCACTATTTGTTTTAATAATTTGTCACTAATTTCATTTTTTTATTACTTTTACAATAAATAGAACATAAATAAACAGTTTGTTTTTTTATTTTTCATTGCCTGTGTATTTCGCAATGTTAATAATACGTAACATTGTTTTTTCCACTTAACCACCGTCCGCTTCGCAATGTTAAGTATTTTTAACATGCCGTTTCTAAGAATCTATTGATATTAGATATTTTTTTCATTTTTATTAGCTAATAATAATAATAACAATTTGAAGACAGAATCACCGAAAAAAATATCAATTTCAACCATAGCTTTTGTTGCGAACTAAGGGGTTCAAGTGATTTGACCCTTTAGTTCGCAATAAAAGACATTATGTTTAATTGTTTATTAGAATTCATAATTTTAAGATTATTGTTACATTCTGCACTAATTTATTTAACTATTACTTTAATTTTACCCGATATTTTATTTATAAAACAGAAACAAAAGATTTAGATTACGGTTTGGTTTGGTAATATACAGTAATAACTATAATTAAGAACTAAACTATAATAGGGACTTTAATAATATATGGGATCAAAATGAAATAGCTCCATATTTCTGTTATGATTTTTGTACTATATGGGCCTAAGTTAAAAGGGTTTTTTCTATTACTTGTAATTAATAGAATATATTTCCATTATTATTTTTTTTAATTGCTATATATAGTGCATTTATAGAAGAACAAATCTGCCTAATTTCACATGTATAACTTAAATAATAAGGAAGTTATTCCAAAAAATAGCTGTAATGGTGGAATCCAGAATCTTGAAACGCGATTTCCCAAAAATCTACTTTTTTGGATTGTGCCCTTATATTACTAAGGGTGCGAGATATATATATATATATATATATACAATAATATTAATATTAATGATACATAAAATAGTGCTAAATAAATGAAAGGAAATAGAAAATATATACACACATCAACAAAGTCTAGGGATATTTTATATTTCATCAAATATCTAAAAATCTATGAAGAATTTTCTGATACAGTAAATAGAAGAATCATAGATTATTTTAAGGTCTTTAATAAAAATAAAAAACATTTCGTGTTTTTTTTTGTTTTAAATAAAAAAAATAATTTTTTTAATCATCATGGAAAATTTGTATGATAACAACAAACATTTCTTCTTAAAAAACTATTAATTTTAATAAAAATGGAAAAAATCTTGTAAAATCTAATCATTAATAATCAGTGTTACCACCTCTTACATTGATTACACATCGACATCGATTGTTAATACTTAAAATTAAATTGTCAATGTCTTGCTGCGGTATGAGGTCCCATGTCCTTTGCAAGTATTCGTAAAGTTGTTGCTCAGTCGTCAAATTTGGTGGAAAATCTCTCAAAGCTTTTCGTTGTAACATGTCCCAGGCATGCTCGATAGGATTTAAGTCGGGCGACTGTGCAGGCCAATCCAAAACTTGAATATCGTGCTCTCGGAGAGCGGTCGATACCAGCCGCGCCGTATGGCAAGGAGCATTATCGTGCATGAGTAGAAATTCATGGCCTATTTGAGTTCTGTGTGGGACAATAACGGGCTCTACTACCTCCTCGTGGTATTTTTGTGCAGTCATGCTGCCTTGGATCCAAACGAGTTGGTTTCGTCCGCCAAGACGAATTCCTGCCCACACCATGATTGTCCCGCCTTGGTATGGGTGGACCTCCTGAGGGTGCCGTAGACGGCTAACTCTCCCTGGAGCTCTCCAAACGCGTGTTTTTCGTGAATCCGAGTGAAACCCAAACCGGGACTCATCGGTGAACAGCACCAAAGACCATTGTTCGTCACTCCATGGTAAATGCTCCCGAGCCCACGAAAGCCGCCGACCGCGATTGCCACGTCGCAATGCTGGAACACGCAATGGTCTTCGAGCATGAAGATCAACTTCATGTAACCTTCTTCGCACGGTTTGGTCGCTTACCAGCAGCTGGTGGTCCTCCTGGAGCCTTTGCACTAGTTGCAGCGCTGTGATATTGGGTTGTCTTCTGGCGGTCATTTGGAGAAATCGATCCTGTCTCTGCGTAGTAACACGATATCTACCTGTGTGCTGTTCGGCCACATCTCCAGTACTGCGATAACGTGACCACAACCTTGATATCACATTTTGACTGGTATGTAGGGCCTCAGCAACGACGCGTTGAATTGCACCATTTTCTAACATGCCCACGGCTCGTAACATTTCATCTCGACTCAAATGACGACGTGACATGACTTTTAAAGTTCGTACGTCACGTTAAATTAAAAAAGAAAAACAATTAAAAACCCTTTTCATTAATAATTATAATAAAACAGTTTTAACTTTCTTTAATGTAACGAATTACTAGCAAATTTGCCGCCATATTTTGTTTATTATTTTGTTTTTTTCTTTCCATGTTCAAATTTTGAAAATAGAATAAAAGAGGTTTTAATCTGTATATAAACTTTTTGTGGAAACTAATAAGGTTCTAAACTATAAACTCGTAAATAATTTAGGATTAAGATATCCCTAGACTTTGTTGATGTGTGTAATTACAAGAGTAGTAAGCTTAAAGAGTCAAATAGTAGTCTTTGAGTAATTTCTTGAATGAAGTCAGCGTTTGCGCTTGTTTAATAGACATCGGCAATGCATTCCACAAGCGTGCAGCTTGGACAGTAAATGATTTTACCTACCTATTCTAGAAATAAAAGACGTATTGGATCCCAAGATCTAAGCGAGCATAACGCTTCAAGTTATTGAATTCCTTTATCAAATAGACGTTTAATGTGAGCGATAAATACCTACTTTTAAATATATTTTCTCATTTTCAGCAAGTGATGATATACATATAAGTATAGATGAAAATTTGCCGCACGTTTCAAATTTTAAAACTTATTTTGGTCTTTACTAGTCTAGATTTATCTACCTGAAATACGATAGCATATTCGGCATTCAGAATAAAAATTGAACACATACATTGTATTTTATTTCATGAAACTAAATATTTTCGATAACTTTACATTTTACAACGTACCGTAAAAATGGAATGAATTTTTAACAGATATTTTTATGCATATGAAATTCGCTTATATAGAAAACATTTATATGCAGATTTTTTATTTAAAATCCGTTAAAAAATAAACTGTTTATTGCCAATTAAATTTACAATTTTGAGCATTACCCGGTGCAGCATTACCCCACACTAGGCAAGCCTGTCCTATGGGGGACGTTTACGATTATCATTTTGGTTACATGCATACATTGCGCTCGATCGACGTTATCATTAACATAATAAATGGATTAGGCTTAAACACTATAGAACTAAACATAGTAACAATATAATAGATACTTTACTACAAATAGAGCATGATTTTAAAATAAAGCAGGACAATCGTATAAATATAATCAGTGAGTAACTAAATATAATAAATAAAAAAGAAAAAAAAATAATAACACAAAAATAAAAAATATAAAAAGCAACTTATAGTACTATCTTATAAATGCACATGTATACACTCTTTTTAAGACAAATGTACCAGAAGGCTCTCAGTTAAGTCATATGACAGTGACATTAGCCACATTGTAACCACACGCCTAGCTTGTTTAATGGAGCATAGTTTAATATCACATGCACTGACTATTTTATTATAAATATAATGTTCTGGATTGTTTGTGTTAATGGATCGTATTGGTAGCTTAAAAACCCAGCGCATTAGTAGGTTGCTGTAATCGCTTGAACTAAGTACTTTTCTATGCACAACAAGAGTTGTTTTTAAGATGTATAGTTGTAGTACATTCAGTAACTTAGCTTCTTCGTATAGCTTTTTTGTAGAGTAACGAAATGGTCTCTTAAGCATTGTTTTTAAGACTGATATTTGTGCTCTTTCTGCTGAAATCATTACAGTCTTTACAGCGCTTCCCCAGCAGGGAATGCAGTACGAGATCAGTGACTGACTCAAGGCAAAGTATACCGATTTTAAAGTGTCAAGCGAAGCCGAAGAACGAAGCAATTTAATTATGTTTGCACTTTTTCGCACTCAGCCTGACAGGGAGCTAATGTGCGCTTTAAAATTTAGATTTTGATCTATCGTTACGCCAAGGTATTTAACCGTGTCTCTTCTTGTCAATACTTCGCAGTCGCACTTGCGGCCTCGTCCAGAGCACTCATGAATTTGGATAACACTGCTACTTTTTGGAGCTGAAATTGAGGTTTTGTGGAAACATATATATTTAGTTTTCTTGGCATTCTAAGTAAGCAAATTATTCTGTAGCCATGTATTTACTCTCTTCATTCCCTTTTCAGCGTTTGAGAAGGCTTCCATCCAAGTAGATCCGTTATACAAATTAACAGTGTCATCCGCGTAACATATTTTTTCCGAATTGATATTATCATGAATATCATTCATGTACATTATGAATAGGGTAGGCCCCAAAATGCTGCCCTGAGGTACACCGAAGGTTGTAGTCCGAAGCTCACTCTCACAGTCACCAACTCTGACACACTGCTTTCTCTCAGACAGATAGCTCTTAAACCAGTCTAGTGCTATGCCCCTGATACCAAAATGATTGTCCAGTTTCTATATAAATATCGGTAGTGATACGGTATCGAAGGCCTTCGCCAGATCCAAAAAGATGCCTATGCTAGCTTTGTTTCTGTCAAGATGGTTGCATACTGTTGTTGTCAATAATGTGACGACTTCCTCCGACATACCCTTCCTAAAACCAAATTGTCTGGAAGATAGAAGATTATTTGATTCAATATACCTGACAAGTCTCTTGTTTACAATCTTCTCAAGTAATTTGGAAAAGGCAGTCAATAGTGAAATCGGACGGTAGTTTTCTATGGCATTCCTATTTCCACCCTTAAAAAAGGTACAATAGAGGCTATTTTCCAGCTGTCGGGAAATAAACCAGATTCTAGGCTGTGATTAAAAATGCCCGTCAAGGGTCGCAAAATTGCGGTCATAATCTCTTTTAGGAGGGCATTAGTAAGGCCGTCAATACCTGGTGCTTTCGTATTTTGTAAGGAGAGGATTAATGACTGCACTTCAAGCTCATCCGTTGGTTGTAGAAAAAAGGAATTTAGTATACCCTTACGACAAATTTGTGTTGCCAAAATACCCTGATCTAAGTGTATTTTCGCTAGGATATTATCTGCCAATCTTTCGCCCACGGTGGAGAAGTAGTCATTGCATATGTTCAAAGCATTTTTGGGACTTGAGCTACCCTGAAGTGATAAAAGTTCGTGAGGTTCCTTATTAGTTTTTTTCAAATGGCATATGCTTTTTATGGCTTTCCACATTTTCTTGGGGTCTTTTGTGCTGCTAGAGAGCTCTTTATTTTCGTAATCTATTTTAAATTTACGTAATAAACCATTACAGAAATTCCCGTACCGCGTGTAAATAGTATGTAAAACCATATCATTTGGGAACTTCCGTGATTTTGTGTGTAATCTGTCTTTCTGTTCCATGCAGCGGATTAGTCCGGGAGTTATCCAAGGCTGTATGCTATATTTAGAGTGGCTAATGCGACCTATTTTCGTGTGCTTGTCGATTATTCCAGTAAGTTTATTGCAAAAGTTGCTTATCTTTAGGTTTAGATCACTGGTGTCGAGCAATACCGACCAGTCCACTGCCTGAAGCTCAGACTTTATAGCTTCCACATTCCGTTTCATTATGGTTCTATCACGATATTTAGGTTTTTCTGTGTTTACCGTAAAGCCGAGTGTTACCATGTGGTGGTCAGTTATATCTGAAGAGCACACTACTCCCATGGCATTCTGTACTTTATTAATGAAGATGTGGTCAAGGCATGCATCACTTCTTGTTGGTTTGGTTATAGCAGGGTAAAGTCCATGTACCGCCATGAGACATAAGTATTCTATGTCCTGGCTACTTGTTGCCGAAAGCAGGTTAATATTGATATCACCGGCTATAATCAACGTTGTTTTTCTATTCAAAAGATTTGCTAGTACATGATCAAGAGAGCACAAAAAGTTATTCGTATTTTTAAACTATGGCGGATGGTAAATGCCTAGTATAGTA
This sequence comes from Euclidia mi, assembly GCA_944739405.2. Classification (NCBI taxonomy): domain Eukaryota; kingdom Metazoa; phylum Arthropoda; class Insecta; order Lepidoptera; family Erebidae; genus Euclidia; species Euclidia mi. Next base: position 23,967,498 of record OX123194.2, on the reverse strand, counting down.
ATATTATTTGATAGTTCCATTTGCAAACAATTAGCATCCATTACATCTGGCTCCGTCACGCAAGCGGTCAATGTGTCCCTTAAATACACTACCACTCCACTGTTCTGATTTAATTTTGTATTTGTATAATATGAATTGTAAAAAGAGAGTTGAGGTATTATAGTTCGTTCATCGAGCCAACATTCCGTAAGAATTAGAACATCAAAAGAAATACAGAATCTTTCCAACGTTACGATCAGATGATTAAAATTTTTGTTCAAACTCCTAATGTTTAACGAGAGTATTTTTAAATTGTATTTCGATGTGATTGCCGATTTTATTTCTTCAGGCGCTTGAATTGTATGGCAGTTAATGCATATCGAGTCTAACTCGTGAACTATACTATTCTATATTTGTCTTTATCACATTACCATTAAGATTTATGGCACCGCCAAACAACACCTGCACTGAATTACAATAAGGTGTTATTATTAAAAACATTGTAGCACATCTGTTTATGAGGATAATTACATGACAATCACTAAGTACTTACAAAAGAACACGGATTCTTAGTTCTATTACATTGGTAAAATAGGCAAAAATATAATAAATATTTACTTAATTCATATAAACTAAACTTTTTATGTGGCATGAAGATACGCGTAGATTCTAAGCTGTTTAGGTTAATTTTCCGTAGTGGTGTCGAATATACGTGAGAGATCACCCAACGTGCGTATATGGAGGGCCGGTTTGCCTTCTCGCTGCTTGATGAATATATTCCCTTGAGTGACCCAGCAGTAAGAATATCTATGTTCTTCAGATTTAGCACGTGCCGCACGAAAAAGCAGTCTGTTGTACTTCGTGAGTCGCTCATTATAGAAGACTTTATTAGATTTACCAGGTACATCGAGGTCACAAGATGTTATATTTTTCCTTGATTTTGAAGCTTTTTGTATTTGATCGCGGTGGCAGCGACGTAATAATCGAACAACTATGGGTCTCGAGAAGTATGTGTCGTTATCAGGATTGATGGCGCGTTTAACGTGAGGCCCAACCCTGGTCACCCAATCGATGTCACAGTCCTTTACATCCACACCTACTTTCTTGGCTGCTAACATAGCAATATGGTGAAGGTTTTCGTTATTGCATTCGGGGATGCCTGATAACTCCAGATCATTGCGCAAAAGCTGTTGGGATTGATTATTTATTTGCTGTTGTAGCAATACTACTTTATTCTCAAGCAGTTTCACCTCTTTATCACGGGTCTCCAGGCATTTTATTCGTGCATCATTGGAAACTATGGTTGCAGCTTGTAAGTGAGGTCGTGGCGCTCTTCAGACGTCCTTTTAGCGAGGAAATTTCCCGTGTAAGGAGACGGACTTCCTCTGTAAGTTCCTTTACCTCACTGTACTGATTTTCTCCAGTGTTGTCATCATGTTTCTTTCTTATTCTGATATTTTCATCAGTACAGCGCACAGGAGTTGAGCTATTGTCCCCACCTTTCTTCTTTATGGCGCAGCAGTCAGGACATCTCCAGTTCTTTTTTTTCTCGGCCGATAGATTAGCTGTGTTAATACACAGTGAGCAAAAATGTTTTTCGCATGTAGCAGAGGAACATTTTATACTATTTATGTCCTTGGAAATTTTTAAGCAACCGTAGCACTTCATTTTTTATCAAAAAGATGTTGATTATTATATTTTAAAATAAAAAGAAAGCAATAAATTTAATGTTGATTTAAAATGACAAAAAGATAATAGTTTATACCGGAATCGAACTTGATATAACCTAAACGTGTGAGGCGATCGCACTACTCACAACGCTAAATCTACACTAACTTAGATCGTGAAAAAGTCAGTCCTATGTATAAAGTTCTTGTGAGCTTAAAAGAAGGTTTGACCTTGTCTTTCGTATTTGAAAGTCATTTACACTGCACAAAAACACTTTGACCGTCACTTTATAAAAGTTTCGTTTTTAAAACTTTATAAAAGTACTTATTTAATTCTCGTCTTTTTAAGAGCTTATACATCAAGTGTCATCAAACATTCAAAAATCGTTGTAGTCTCTCAAACCTCATAGGTTTATGTTAAAAAAATCCTTTGATTAATTATTCGTATCGCTTCGGTATAGCGAAGCGATGCCAATCTAAGCAAAACCACATTCATCTAAGCAAAAAACCTATTGCCTCATTATATATTATTATTATTTTTCCATACTTATTTGGCCAGTGACGATTATTCGTCGCCTATCTTTTTCATTTATTTTCTCGATAGTTCTATCCAAATCAGCGATAATTGCGCTCCACTTTCCTCTACATCAAGAAGCTTCAAGAAAATCGATCTTATGATGAAGTTGGACGCCGCTTCAATCCCGGGGAAGGGAATTTAATTCATTAGGAATTTAATTTTACGATGTCAAATACTTAGCTTAGCGGCGTCGGGACGTAACGACCCCACCGCCCACTGAGGGAGTTACTCTGACGAGTAGATACCTGTCATAGTATCTCCCCCAGTGCAAGCAGTCAACCGAAAGATGGCGGTCAAACAATCCGAACCTGGCGGAAGTAAATGCCAAGTTGCTAGATGGGCAGCAGCGTCCAGCACTAAAAACTTCCGCCACTGCGATCGCTAATACGCCTGCCAAGCGTGGCGATTATGGCAAATCCCCCCATAGATGAATCACACGAATAAAAACCGGCCCCTAGTCCCCGGCGGCCCCGCTAGTCCTAGTTATGGTAGCGGCCATGGTAACGGCGGGGCAAGGGGTTCGAAGAATCTCCGGAAGAGATCGGGCTACCACCACAAACGACAATTGGCCCTGCCAACACTGAACACTCGCACACTGCGGACCGACGAGAAGATTGTCGAGCTGGAAGAAGAATTGAGCAAGTTGCGATAGGATATCTTAGGCCTATCCGAAGTCCGAAGACAGGGGGAGGACTCGATATTCTCAATTCCGGCAACTTGCTCTTCTACCGGGAGGGCGACCAACAGTCCCAAGGTGGTGTCGGGTTCATCGTCCACAAATCTCTCGTGACCAACGTGGTAAATATCGGGAGTGTGTCGAGCAGGGTAGCGTACCTTATACTCAAAATATCCAAGCGGTATTCGCTGAAGGTCATACAGGTATACGCTCCCACCTCGACGCACCCCGATGAGGAGGTGGAAGCCATGTACGAGGACATATCTCGGGCTATACATGGCTTCAAAACCCATCACACCGTGGTCATGGGAGATTTTAACGCGAAACTGGGCAAACGTGACGGTGATGAGCTGAGAGTGGGGCAATTTGATTATGGGCATCAGAATTCCCGGGGTCACTTGCTGGCTAGCTTTATGGAGAAGGAATGCCTCTATATGATGAATTCCTTCTTCAAGAAGCGAGAATGCCGCAAGTGGACCTGGGTAAGTCCAGACGGTGCCACCAAAAATGAGATCGACTTTATCATGTCGACGAAGAGGCAGATATTCAATGATGTCTCCATGATCAATTCACTTAAAGTGGGGAGCGATCACCGAATGGTAAGAGGCACATTGAATATCTGTACAAGCCTCGAACGGTCGAGGTTGATAAAGTCCACGCTCCGACCGGCACCGGTTCATATCCAAAACCCCGAGAGCTTTCAGCTCGAACTCAAGAACCGTTTCGAATACCTGGGCGAATGCGTAGATGTGGACGAGTACAGTAACGGGTTCGTGGATGCTGTCCATAAAACAGGGGCTCAATTCTTTAAGCCCCAGAAAAGCAAGAGAACCAGCAAGATCTCGGGTTCGACCCTCGAGCTGTTAGAGGAAAGGCGCAAGATGGTTTTGCTATCCTCCGACGACATGCCGAAATATCAGCACCTCAACAGACAGATCTCTAAGTCTCTGACTCGCGATCTCCGCCAATACAACACAAAATGTGTTCGTGAGGCGATCGAGCAGAATAAGGGATCCAAAGTGTTCCAGAGGTATCTGTCTGTTGGGCAGAATCAGCTGACAAAGCTGAAGACGGAGGATAGCAGAATCGTATCGTCCAAGCCTGAGGTCTTGGAGGAGATCGAAAGGTTCTATGGTCAGCTATACACGACAACGCAACAACCCGCAAGTTCTTCAGCGTCAGACCCTAGAGCTGGATTGACCCGACACTATACCGATGATATCCCGGACGTCAGCATGCACGAGATTAGTGTGGCTCTCAAACAGCTCAAAAACAACAAGGCGCCGGGGGATGACGGAATTATGAGCGAGCTTCTGAAGGCTGGCGGTGCACCCGCTAGAGGAGCCCTTCGGAAGCTATTTAATTCCGTCATTCTCGAGGGTAAAACGCCACAAGCGTGGCACAGAGGTGTGGTGGTGCTTTTCTTTAAGAAAGGGGATAAAACCCTTTTAAAGAACTACAGACTCATCACACTTCTGAGCCACGTCTACAAGCTGTTTTCGAGGGTCATCACGAATCGTCTCGAGAGCAAGCTAGACGACTTCCAGCCTCCCGAACAAGCCGGTTTCCGTAAAGGCTATAGTACCATAGACCACATACATACGCTGCGGCAGGTTATACAGAAGTCCGAGGAGTATAACCAGCCCCTATGCTTGGCGTTTGTGGACTATGAGAAAGCCTTCGATTCGATCGAAACCTGGGCGGTGCTACAGTCTCTCCAACGGTGCCGGATTGACTACCGATATATCGAAGTGCTAAAGTGTTTGTATGAAAACGCCACTATGTCAGTCCGCTTCCAGGACCAGAGTTCGAAACCTATTCAACTCCAGCGAGGAGTGAGACAGGGGGATGTCATATCCCCAAAACTGTTTACCACTGCGCTGGAGGATATTTTCAAGCTTTTGGACTGGAATGGACTCGGCTCACCTTCGATTCGCAGACGATATCGTAGTCATGGCTGAGACCATGGAAGACCTAGGCACAATGCTCGATGGCCTCTGTAGAGTCTCCCAACAAGTAGGTCTTAAGATGAACATGGACAAGACGAAAATCATGTCGAACGTCCATGTTGTACCTGCTCCTATTCAGGTTGGGAACTCTACGCTCGAAGTTGTCGACAAGTATATCTACCTGGGACAAGTAGTCCAATTAGGTAGGTCCAACTTCGAGAAGGAGGTCAATCGTCGAATCCAACTCGGTTGGGCAGCGTTCGGGAAGCTACGACATATATTCTCGTCCGATATCCCGCAATGTCTCAAGACGAAAGTCTTTGACCAGTGTGTGTTGCCAGTGATGACTTACGGATCAGAGACGTGGTCGCTCACTATGGGCCTTATCAGAAGACTCAAGGTCACTCAGAGGACGATGGAGAGAGCTATGCATGGAGTTTCCCTGCGAGATCGAATCAGAAATGAGGAGATCCGCAGTAGAACCAAAGTCGCCGACATAGCTCTCCGGATAGCCAAGCTGAAGTGGCAGTAGGCAGGGCACATAGCTCGAAGAACCGATGGCCGTTGGGGCAGAAAGGTTCTGGAGTGGCGGCCACGTACCGGACGACGCAGCAGAGGTAGGCCCCCCGCAAGGTGGACCGACGATCTCGTCAAGATCGCGGAAGGCGGTTGGATGCGGGCGGCTCAAGACCGGTCTGTGTGGAGAACCTTGGGGGAGGCCTATGTCCAGCATATGGACGTCGTTTGGCTGATATGATGATCATGAAAGACTTAGCGAATATTGGAGACGTTCACAGAAATTAAGCGTGGCCAGCAGGTATTAATTTTCTCAATATACCTAGAAATTGCGAATTCATGTATTAAACACCGACTTGACTGACGTATCGTCTACTACAGAGTCGTATCATACTTGTACTAGTATATTACTCGCGGTTTGCTTTGCTCGATAGCTTTTGGACTAAATTGTAAATCTATACCATCCACCAATTTAAATTCAAAGAACATAAATATCGGTGTAGCCTTTTAAGACATATAACATACGCATAAGTTTAAGATAATAAATCCTATAAATAATTAAAGTGCCAAAAAACATAAATTATTCTACATGCATTAATTTTAATATTATCCGTAACATAAAAATAACTTTAAGTTCTTTTCACAAGAACCGTTCATCTTTTAGGAATATACTTCAAGGTAAAAGTAATATAGGTCAGAACAATATACAGGGAATTGAAAAATAAATCATAATTTTGATTCTCAAATGAGTATAAATTTGCAACTTTAGGCTATAAAGATTACAACACGTACTTTAGAAGTACGCCTAAGAGTAACATGAATATTAAAAATGTACTACAGGACCATTTCAGCTATCGCTTTTTCTGCCCTACTAACAATAAAATATTATTATGTAGTGTTGGAGTATTTTGTTTTATATATTTACCTGGAATCAGAATAATATCAGCCTTTAGGTATATAAAATGTCGGGCACGGGTGTCTTCGATCTATGAAAAGAATAAAGTCCACTGCACTAGGAACCCGTTACCCCATGAGCAGGTGTCTTTTCCTCTCCCCACTAGGCTGACGCTGTTTCTTGGAATCGAATCACTTCACACACACACAATCAAAAGATAGAAAAGTAAGATTTATGTTATAGATGAAGATAACTCGTGATTATGGGCTGTAAACTAATGTTTTAGTAATTTTGTGTATTCATATACAGTCACTTCTGTAACATATATTTCCACCATATAGTTATGAACATGGTCGCGAGTTGCCTACATTATAAGACGTAAGTGGATGCTCCTGTTACACAATATTCACACTGGAAGGCTACTACAGCAGTTAAATTGGTAACTGCATTAATTATTTAAGTATTATGTATGTTCCTAATTACTATTTACAAGTAATTAATTACAATGTGAAACAGTTGCAGCTCCTTACAAAAACAAAATATGTAACATAACACTGGCGATTAAAAAGAGTGGCCACGAGTTTTATTGCCCGTTCTTTCTCGTGGTTCTACCTATTGCTTTGCGAATGGGCAGTAAATGTAAATGTAGAAGCATTAAGTAATGTACATAAAAATTTGACGTTCATAAGCGTCACTTTGTGACCCAGATGAATAAATGTTTTTTTGATTGATTTGATTTGATTGATTGAGATATATTAGGTAAGGGCGACTACAATTTGCGATAGCATTATTTACGTCATTATAAAAGGCTTAATTTTTTTTTGTGTTACAGAGTAAGTAGCAATTGAATTTCAAAGAACTATGTATTTATCCTAAATAAGTTTAAAACGCATAAAAGGTAGATAAAGCAGCGGCACCCGCCCAGGTTTTAAACCTGTTATCCTACGCTTGACAGTCTGTAAAAATCAGCACTGTACAGAAATCGTTGCTAGATACGCAACACGCACGATAGAATAAAAGAGATTTCTCTAAGCATGTGTTACATTTTGTTGTAAAGAAAATAGCCAGCACATCTATTACTTGCGTGTGAGTCTGTGCACTCAGAGCATTAAGCGAACGCTCGGGACTATTAAAACTAATTGTGCCTTGCCTAGATTTTATCGTGCTGGGACGCCGTGCATTAGAGCATATAGCCTAGTAATGAAACGGTAAACGCATGTCCTGAGCTACTTATGAAATTCTTGACGCTCCCTTTTGGTGTATGACCTTTTTCTCAGCAGTTTAGTTTCAGAATGAATACCAGCGTTTTTAAATCAACAACTGCAATAATTTTTGTTTGTTTATAATTATGTCGTCGTATCACCCAAAGGTTACCCGGTTGAAAATTAGTACCTCTGGCATAAGTTCTACACTGTAGAGTGTACAGTAGAACCACAGAGTTCGGAACAATCCCTACTGATAATATTATAAAATCGAAAGTGTGTATGTATGTTCCGTTTTCACTCTTAAACGGCTGAACCGATTTTGTTGAAATTTTATGTAAAGATAGATTGGACCATGGCGAACATAGGCTACCATAAGCTGCAAAAAATTAACTGGGAGGGATTGTAGGGAAGGTAGAAATTAGTACGGCACAAATTTACCTCTTGGAGGTAAGAACATGCAGAGTATGCGCTGTAATAATTGAGTGCGCATGTGCTATCGTATATCACTGTCAGTACTGTCACATCATACATAATGTCATATTGTGAACGGTGCCAAAGAGCTCAGATATTTACATAGAGGCGCATTTCTTATGGGCGCTCTGAAGACAAACTTTCTGTGATCCAAATTGCCGCTTGGCGGCGTGGCAGTCGCGCTGTGACAGCCGTCTCTACGAGAGCAAGAGAAACGAACGTTCCTCCTGTGTATCGTGACTACGAGAGCAAGAGAGACGGAAAACGACGCCAGCGCCGCCAACGGCGCCAACTACGAACTAAACTGGAGACAGTCTCCACTTGGAATCGGCACAAGAAATCCTTAAGAACTGCGCTTCTATGTACATCTGTATTCATTGACGGTGCGTACATTGTTCGCATATATTATTAGAAACTAATAATTACATACTACGATTAAACGGCTGAAACGATTTTCTCAACTTAAATTATAAATGCGAAATTTTTCATAGATATACATATATTAGACATGTATTGGAACATGGCTTTGACATTTGTCTGTATGCAAGGTGTTGTTAATATGTACCTTTCGGTAGATAATGTCATGGATACTGACCGATTTACTTTGTACCCTATATTGTTTCTGAAGTCTTTAGAGCAATCAGGAGTGTCTTCACACAAATTGAGACTGAAAGTAGATTTGTGTTACCCCCAAAATTAACGCGTGCGATGCCGCGGGCAAAAGATAATATTTTATATACAAGGTTTGTGACGATTTTTGTCAAGTTCTCGAGCCCTTTTCCCCGTCTCGATAAATTTCTCGGGATTTTTACCTCGTGAACTCAAGAGCGGTTACCCTATACGGCAACGTGTCCAGCCACTTTCAAAGAAAAGAAACTAACGATGCAGCGCTGTGTGACAAATATTATATAGGTTGTACATAAAAACTAGTACAGTTATGAGCTTGAATTAGATGTTTTTGTAACTACAGTAAGGATTTTCTACATAGCGCCCTTAGTTTAGTTTTAATGTTGAAATCTTTTGTCGGCGTAGTTGACAAAGGTGCTTATTTCAATATTGAACTTGGGTCCAATGTCACAATCATGTTTTTTATGAGATTGAAATATTATCCACAAGAAGCCAGATAAAAACTATTCGATTCATAAATAGATGGTAATTCACGAGGCGTGATCGCCTAAAGATAAGTTTTCAATTAAGATCCAGGATTGGAATTGTTCGTATTGAATGACATTGGAACCGGTACTTTGTCGCAGTTATCTGTAATCGTATCTGTAATGCCTTGTGATATTAGTTTGAGATTATTATGGATAAACTAGTGTATACTACTCCGTCAAGAAAGTACCGACAAAAGATCAATAATAGACTAACTGCTTGTTATTCATCCTAATTTATTGAATCACCTTCAAAGTATGCTCCTCCATAAACGATACACTTACACCAACGAATAATCCAATCATCAAAACATTTTTTAAACGCTGTTTCCGGAATTCAGTTCAGTTCTCGCCGCGAATTGTCCTTTATGTCTTCTACCGATTGAAAACAGGTGCCACGAAGTGGGAATTTGAATTTAGGAAAAAGAAAGAAGTCGGCTGGAGCCATATCTGGTGAATATGGTGGTTGCTCGATGGTATTTGTTGAATGTTTGGTCAAAAATTCGTGTTCCTTGTGCGAAGGTGCATTATCGTGGTGCAAAATCCAAGAATTTTCTTACAACAAATCTGGCCTTTTTCGTCAAATTTGCTCTCTTAAACGCCGCATAACGCTTGTAATTATCAAAATGCTTGGTTTCAAATTAGCATTTAGTTTCATCGCTTGAGAATGTTATGAAAATGTGGGTGGTCGGAAAATAAAAATAACAGGGAGATGTATATAACAAGGAACACCGAGACAGTTGAAAATATTTTTCGATTTGTGCTCCGTAATTGTTGGTGCTAATAAATCACCGTCAAGTCGATTACAGTTGTGAAGAGATTGCTATTTAAAGTAAGCACTTTGTGCATATCGTAACGCCAAGTGTTAGAGTAATAAGTGGTTTGAAGCAACGTGTCACGGGCTAAGTGCTTACGTCTAATTTCCATCACAATAACCAGGGAGGTTTTCGCAAGCACTGATTCTTATTTGTGTTTGTTCTCAGCTTGCGGAAACGCCCTTACGTTACGGTTTATAAGCAGGTAATCGATAACTGGGTAACGTAATTGCACGCCCAAGAAAACTTGCCGCATACTCGCCATAGTACGCCATGACCATCGCTTGGATTTGAACGACGATTTTGAATCGCACGGTGTAACCGTAAACCCTGAGACCTATGAAGGAGATATTGTTTTAACGGAATATATGTGTGTTTCACAATTACATACGTGTGAGAAACAGGCCTCATATTTGATTTAACTCCACTGAACCCGATCATTACACGCTCAAATAAAATTTCTGATTTACCGTTTGACCCTCCGGCAAGAATTCCGAGTGCACAACACCGCGATAGTCAAAGAAAACACTCAACATGACTTTGACTTTTGAACGAGTTTGGCGTGGTATTCCGGTTTCGGTCCAGTTGGAAGCGCCACTCCGAAGCGAGTTTGCATGTCAAACTCGTACACTCACATCTCGTCACCAGTAATAATGCGTTTCATGAATGTTGGATCGGAATTGACTCGTTCTAGCATGTCCTCAGCGACTCTCATGCGATTGAAGTTTTGGATAAAATTCTGGTCTTTTGGGACTAGCCGAGCGATAAAATAGTACAGATCGACTCGTGAGACACAGAAATATCGGCGGCTTTCTCTCTTAAAGTTGAATAAGGATTTTCAGTCACTGCTTCTTTCACTTTTGCGATGATAACTTCAGTTGCAGACGTAGATGGCCTACCAGAGCGAGGCAAGTTTTCCATCACATCTCGACCGCTTTTTAACGCTTTGTACCACTCATAAGCACGAGTTTTTAATAAAGTTGAAATTCCATTGGCGATACAAAATTTAAGACATACTCTTTGTTCGAAGTTTTTGTCCATTATGAATTTCACAATATACTCTAGATATGACATAACTAAAAACAACACTGTATTTAATATAAACAACAGATGCAACTCAAACTCCGCGCCAAAATGGAAAACAGTTGTGCTACTCTAACAACAACAAAAAAACAAACAATTTTATTTAGACCCATAAACAAATAATCTATCCCCCATCCATACTTCTTTGACTGAATTTATGTATTTGTACCAGCTTTTTCCGTATTTTATTTAATTTCAATCGTCATCTTCATTGGAATAACTCGGGGTCCGTTTATTAGTCTAACTGGATTTCATTGAATATCAGATTTTCCACAGAGCGACTGCCTGTCTGACCTTGGCAACCCAAAGGAATATACGATATGCCATGGTTAAGACTAGTGTCAGTTTATTCAGAGGTACTGACTCCCTATAACGGCTGTCAAAGATCTTCGTGGCAGCCGGGACCGACGGCTTAACGTGCTCTCTGAGGCACGGGGCAAGCGATAATCAACCATTCAATACGTACATGACGCCGAAAAATCAGTTGTGCGCGCCATGGATTCGAACCCTCTGCATGACAGTCGTAAAGTTTCAAGATCAACAAATTTTCAGACAAACTTCCAACCCATATTTTACCCCTTTAGGCGTAGCATATTTTTCTTAGTGGGTGTCTTCATTATAATTGTAAAAAATATTGTCTTTACCTTATATCGGAGCATTTGCCTGCGGCTTATTTTCTCTAAATTTTCAACCTTTATATGACCTCCTTAGGAACCGAATATTAAAAAATCTTTCCTTAGTGGATAATCGTAAAAGGAATCCAGTATCAAAATGTTATGTTTATAGTTTCAGTAGTTTGTGCTCTGTAGCGATATTCCAGTCAGGATAAAATGGTTCTTGCTTTTAGACGTATAGTCCTATTTTTGTGTGTCTCGAAATCTAAAGGTAGGCAATGCTTTTAAAGGACAGATTTTCATACCATATATCTTAGAAACACACAGTAAAACCCTTCACTTTATCTGCGTAGATTATATATTGGAAAATCTGTATTATAGGCTAATCAGATCTTCAAGTTCAACGTCATGATGCATAGTATATTTTTTGTTTATTTTATAATCTCTTACTAACTGTTAATCCTGTGTCGCGTGGGACTTAGCAAGTATTCGATCAACGGACAAAATGTAGGCCTAGACGGCAAACAAAAATTTTTGGAGCACACAAGAAAACACTTTCTCGTGTGAGTATCGAACCTACAACACTTGGCGTAGTTTTAAAAGGTGAGACGACCGCTTATACAGTTTTTCTTACGAGCAGTCATTTTATTTCATGAAGATAATATGTAATACCTCACATTGAAAATACCATTAATGTCGTACTTACTGTCAAATATTGAGGTGGATCAATTATGCAATATTGTATTTTAGGAAAAGGAAGTATATTTTATCGATATTTTTCCATCCGAAGGTGTAATATGAGGTTGCCGTTATAGCATTTAGATTACCTAGAAACTGCCGTGTAAGAGTAACAACTGATGCTTTTAATAGGTTTATTAATAAAATCGTTTATTGAAAGGAAAATCTTAAGGCTTTCACAATTAATTTTAAACTTGAAATATGCAAGGATTACATCTTTAGGTAAGTGGAAAACTAATAAGCTCACCGAAATACGACCATGTATTATACTATTAATGATACATATAAAAAATATATATATTTTTATAAAACTTTTTTGAGACAACGGCGATAACCTAGTGGTTATGCAAACATACTGCTATGCTAATGAGTATCGGGTACAGGGTTCAAACTCACGGCACGCATCACTGCATTTCGAGGTTATGTGCATATTTAATTACTAATTATCTCTTTGCTGTGCCTCTTTGAGCGCGTTAAGCTGGCTAGTAAATCTTTTCACTGGTACTACTACAGTATAAGCCGCAGAATAACGTAAAACATACTAAATTTGACGTTCATAAGTATTGATTTGCAAATATATATGAATAAAGTAATTTTAATTTGAATCGTTAGGCTAGAAAATGGACACCGGACCTTAAGGCGAAAGTCTTAGGTACAAATAAGTCTATATATTTTTTGTCCAAAGAGCACAAAATCAATTACCTACAATGAGTTTCTAGCTCTAGACAAAATCAATCAACTCCGAACAACCTGAGCAACGTCACCTTGAAACAAAGTTTATCCAGTCCCGATTAACTATCAGGTTATCAATATAATGGTTAGGTTCGGTCGATACAGAAGGACCAATTGTTCAAGGAATTGTGATCTCAAATCAAGTTTTGACAAGCAGATAGATGTTGGTAGGATTCGTGGTTCGACGGAATTTGAGGTATTTAGAGAATGACATTATTTTACTGCATAAAGGTTATGGCGGTAAGGGCCCGCGTCGCTGCTTGACGTCGATTCTTGCACAGGTCAATATATTTTCTGTGATGTATTTTCTTCGTAGCCGTTGCTGACTCAAACAATAAACAAACACAAACCCATAAAGTGCCCACTTTAGTTATTGTAACTGAAACATGTTAGTTTTATTGTTCAATTTGATGATGGATTTTGAACCGGCGTAGCTAGCGGACAATATTAAAGTGTTTTCCGACTGGCGTTGTATACCCGCGCCGTTTGCCAAAACGAACAAACTTAACAAACATAATAATAGCGCGTCCGGTTTTTAAAAGTGCGTGTGTAACCGCATATACTGAAACAACCGTAAACGCGCAGAAAAATACGCTAGTTGAAAAAGTGCGGTAATTATGTATTACAAAAGAACTGTAAAAATTTCCCTAAATATTAAAATATTGTATACCTACGACATAATTACGATATAGAAAAACTTTACTGCAATTGTGTTTTCATTAACCAAATATAATAATACTATAATAACATTTAAATTTTTAAATTAAAATCTCAGCGAAAACTTAATTTGCTTTAGTTCACATACATCGTGTTTTTACTTCACGTTCGTCATAAGCATACCAATAATGCGTATATTGTTTTTACTGACTATGTAGGAATGTTTAGGTACCTACCGTCATAATTATAATGTAATAATTTACTTACCCACATTTAATTATTGTATTTTTATTACCGATTTACTTTTTGTTTATAGTGTTTTAAGATTTGTAGTACTACGTCTGTTTGATTATGTTGTTTCTGGAAGGTATCTGGCGTCTAAGACACAGGCTCGGCCTAGTTTAGACGTCAGGGTTCACTGAATTATAATAAGCAGTTAATGTACTATAGGTTAAGAAAACATTGTATTATTGTATGTTTTTTTGTACCAATAAAGTTATTATTATTAAAAAAAAAAAAAAAAAAAAAAAAAAAAAAAAAAATTGTCGGCCTTGTAGAGTTATTCCAGTTTCAACCCTGGGTCCGCTTACTATTCTAACTGGATTTTGTAGGCATTAAATTGTTAAAAATATCGCTTGCCCCGTGCCTCGGAAAGCACGTTAAGCCGCCAGTGCCGGCTATCATGAAGATCTTTGAAAGTTGTTATAGGGAGTTAGTACCCTCACATAAACTGATTCTGTTCTAAGCCATGGAATATCGCTATCCCTTTGGGTTATGGAGGTCTAGCGGCAGTCGCTCTGAGGAAAAGCTGATATTCGGTCATATCTGGTTGGACTAGTAAGCGGACCTTGGATGCAACCGCGATAACGCTAGGATGATGATGACACATTATAGAATAATAATATCAGCCCAGATCGGCAAAGTTTACAGGCAACTATCTGGGTGGGTAGCCAATCGTGTGACATTTAATACAGAGCGCTGCACTGAAAGAACTTGGGTCCCGGTTTTTGACGGATAAGAATCGTTAGGCCTGTGCCAAATCTAATAACTCCAACAGAGTATGACACATACTCGCACGAAAATAAAAAGCAATTTAACAATTTTTCGTCAAGCAAAACTTGTTGATTTAAAAAAAATCTTCTATATTCAATGAGAACGCTCCAAGCCAGCTAACACCACGAGGTAGTACAATTGATTGCTTATGTACCAAATTGCGAAAAGTTAATGAAGGTCAGTGCGGACAGATATTGATGAAGGCATATTACCCTCTCATCAATTTGTCAAGAGCACAAGCCTTAGTAATGACGCAGCGCTCGCGAGGTAATATTACCGCAGGTGAAATTGATAACTGTTTAATATTGAAATTGGAATTTTGTTCTGCAGAGTTGTAATGTCCACATATGGGATTGCAGCGCAGTGCATCGTTATGTAATTATATTACATTTAAAATGTTTATTATCAAACTTTTGCCTCCGTGGTCCAGTGGATAGTGTATGCTTTTGCTGATGGGTGGGATTAGTTCGATTCGCGTGTCGGGCAAAAAGGGGTTTTCCGAATTTGCGGTAGCAGCACGAAGTCTGCCAAAGTGCCCGGTAACGCCAATAGGCTCCCACCCCTCCTATTACACGGGACTAACAAATTCATAACATACTGAAATGTGGATATAATAATTCATCTCTGCCTACCCCATCAGATATAGAGGCGTGGCGCTATAAAGAAAAATCAAAATATTTCGGACCGAAACCCCGAGTCGACGGTGAAGATTAATAAAGATTATTGCAAACAAGATTCAAAAGTTAATTTAAACAAATTTATTTCCACAATAAACGCAAAGTCATTATAATGCTAAAATGGCACATTTGTTTAATCTTTCTATAATCAAGGAAAACTATATACGTTAACTTAAGTTTTACAAGCTATAATTTATTATTAACGTCATTTTATGGCTTTGAATAAGATTTATGTACTAATAAAATTAACATCACGCAACTTGGAAATTTCATATTAAAGAAACTGTTAAACCTTTGCACAGTATAGCACGAATATTACGCCTATATATATACAACTCAGATTAAGTAAAAATAAAATATTCCTATTGACGAACGAAGGAGATGCATTTAAACAAGTAGATTATCATCATCATCGTCATAGCGTTTTCCCGATTGAATCTAAGCCCGCTTGTTTAGCCCGGATTTGCGGACGGCCGCACACCTTTGAAGGATCGCCGCGAGTCGGGTACCAGAAGGTACCCGACAGAAAGAAATTATAGAAAAGAAAGAATTCTTTTCTATATTTTTGAATAGCACAACTATCGCACTAGGACTAATCCTGTGTCGCGGGGGACAAACATATAATTACTGGAAACAACAATTTATGAATCACACAAAGTGTGGTCTCGTGTAAGGATCGAACCTCGGCGAAGCGTCAAGCGACGAGGCGGGCGCTTAACCACTACGCCAACCGTGCAGTCAAACGTATAACCAGTCAGTAAACATCAAAAATAAATGTCAATATAACGGCAACTTAACTCGGTGACCGTTTTCAAGTTGGCGCCACAATTTATAAGCTTGACACGAACTACATAGCTTGTTTAATATATTCATTGGACTGGTTCTAGAAAATAACTTGAGTGGTTTCGCGTTGCGAACTATAATAATTAGTTTTCTAACTCTTTTTGTTTGAAATAAGAAAAGAAAAGTGCGAAGAAATGCCCCAAAATAATAAAACAGCGATAGCCTAGTTGAGAGACCGACACTACCACACAGACACACACTGCAACGTAATTTCGAGTTCAAAACCTCGGGCTAAAAGGAATTTTTGAAGTTATGTTTGAATTAAATTGTTAATGATCAGCTTGCTTAATTGTGAAGGAACCTTGGACGCCTAGTTCCTGAGTAAATGTTCTCCGTAATATTCTCGAAAGACGTGAAGTCTGCCTACCCGCACTTAGCCAACGACGTCACCTATGGGCCTTACCCTTCTCATCATGAGCAGAAGCGCGTATCCAGCAGTGGGCAGATAATATAAAGGGGTTATAATGATGATGATGCTCGGAATGAGACATTTCTAATAATCAGTTTTAATAATTCCACTATTGTTGTAGATCTTAATATTAAATTTGAGTAAGCTCGGTGGAAAATCTTACTAACCTTGGTATATAGTACTTGAAGTCCCGAGAGCACGAGGCTATCACTGCCTCATTAAGGATATCATTACTTTGCCTAAATTAATGTGACGAATGATCTCAAGCCAGGTACTTTATTATTTTTAATTATCTCTGACATGTTACCAAATAAATATTTTTACACCCTAACCCAAAAATCTCAAAAAGTGATAAAACTCTACAATGAATCAGAAATGGTTATATTCAGTTATTTTGAGTTGAGTTCAGTTTTAATGGCGTGAGGTAGAACGCAAAGCTTGTCCGAACTTGTGACGTAACTTAGTTTGTTAGACTACAAATTACTTTTTACTTAGTATTCTTGTACTATGTATACTTTTGAAGTACTCTCATTAAGACTCAGTTGAAGTTCTTCTTGTACCCGTTTTGTTTTGCTGTCTGATTATTACTTTACTGTACTATAAATTCGTACAATAAAGTAAAAAACCGGTCTAGTTAAAATCTGGTTTGCTCTGAAGTTTGTAATTACAAATTATGTTTTAAGAGGATAGTTGAATCTCTATAGTCTCACATAAAGTTTAATCCGATATTATTAGTCGAATGTGAGCAAAGATGTATGTTTTATCTTGTTGTTTAAGATATATCAAACTTCATAAAAATCGGCCTAACTTTTAGCCGTAAAATTATTGTAAAAGTCAGAAAGAGCTTCTTGCTTATTCTATTAGTATAGGCAATGATGTGGTGACGGATTAAGAATACGGAATGTCACCACCCCATATCATCCCATGGGTGTCGTAAGAGCCGACAGAGGGAGCATATTATGCAGAGAACAGCACTGTAAGAGAAGAAAAACTTAATACAAAACCCTATACCAACCCGTTTGCAAAGGCAAGCGATAGCCTAGTGGAGAGACCGACAGACTGCTACGCAGAGGGTCCGGGTTCGAATCCACGGCGCGCACCGATGACTTTTCGGAGTTATGTGCGTATTAAATTGTTAATTATCGCTTGCTAAACGGTGAAGGAAAACATCGTGAGGAAACCTGCATGTCTTAGAGTTCTCCATAATGTTCTTGAAAGACATGTGAAGTCTGCCAACCCGCACTTGGCCAGCGTGGTGGACTATGGCCTTACCCTTCTCATAATGAGAAGAGGCCCGTGCCCAGCAGTGGGACAGTATAAAAGGGCTGATGATGACCAACCCGTTTGGCCCGCGTGGTATAGTAGGCCAATTCCTCCTTTCAAAGGAGAGGCCTAGTCCAGCAGTGGACTGTTAAAGGCTGATGATGATGATGATAGGCAATGATAACCTACAATTTGTATTCGATTTAAACTAAACTTCAGGACGAAATTATTATAGTTAGATACACTAGGCCGGCGACGATGATGATGATCAGTCATAAAAACTTTAAATGCTTCATAGAAAGGTCAAGTATTATCTTTTAACACATGCTTACACGAATACAAAAAGAAAATACATCACGTCACAAACAGTACGAGGTAGTCTAATTGATAAAATACGTTGTCATGAAATAGCAATTTGTTGCAAGTTCGTAGCACTTGGAAGCTCGTCGTAGCGCGCTCTACAGATATACGTAGAGGCGCAAATAGTCGATTTCTATTAATTTTGATCGATTCTAATTTGAAGCGCCTTAATTACATCTTGCGAGTTGTGTCTGATGATATATCGTTAATTTCGCGTGCGTTAATGTTTGGTTAACGGTAATGCGGTATCGTCTATTGTGACTGGAAACTTGACTGATCATTAATGTTTAACGCTTACCTATGATAACATCAATGATCAATACGCACATCACTTCGAAAGGTCTGTGTTATTGTTAGTATCTCCAGGTTATCCCAGCCTTAATCTCTAGAAACATTCTTATGAAGCCTGAAAAAATGACTTTTGTTTTTGTTTAAAAATCGCTTTATGACATGTACCTTAATCTGTTGGTTGGTGTGGCAATATGGAAACTGATGCATTTTATATATTAAAAGTGCATATAAAAAAGATACAAGGTAGACTGTAGAGCATACTAGTGATACACGACCATAGCTGTTGTCAGCTACTCATTGTAATACACGTTAAAATGAGCGAGTCACTTAGGTAGAATGTTATTTACTCTGGTTGACCTACATTTTACCGTATCTCCTTATCTGGGAGACTTTCTCTTTAAACCGTATGTGTGTGCTTCTAAGTGTATTAATGTGACTAGTGGCTAACTTATTGTAACAGTGTTCAATCCAACTGAAAGCTTCTGATTTGTCTCAATGGTTTTCTAATTATTTTTAATTCTACATGATTTTTAACGATCCCATCATGTTACTATAAAAGACATTAACAACATTCTATTGAAATTAATTCTGAGTAAACCAAATCTAAGGATCTATTTTAAACATTATCGATATTTTGTCGATATTTTTTCTGAGTAAGCCCATAACTAGTCAAGTTAAAATTAGGGACAAACTACGAAGATTCTTCCCTAAATTAAAATCATAAGTCAAAGTGAAGTAAATATATTGGGCTTAGCCGCCATTGTAGCGCAAATTCTATGTATTATCTATATTCTAAGGCTCGCCCGAATGTTCGTGAGAATGTTCGCTAAAACACACTCATTTGTTTTGTAACATTCGCGAGAATGGTCATTACAGGTGAATGTTCAAGTGTATCAGCACCTTATTTTGTTAGTAAAATGTTCAGGGTACACAAATTTCAAAATGACCGTGGCAGTGCCCAATAAAGAATCCATAAGATAGTAATCAAGATTTTTTGTATATAATCAGAAAATAAAATACGCAATTAATGATGGTTCATAACAATACCATGACCAGAATAAAAATTAGATGTAATGTACGAACATGAACTAATTGCGAGTTATTCAATTTTACTTTAACATGCCAATTAACGAACTCAGAGATATCGGTTAGGAGAAACTTTTGTCTACAGTTGGGTACAACTTTAACCCATGAGAAAGCGCGCCCTAAAAATTACAAGAGCAGGCGCGCGTGAGCAAAACTCTCACGCTACTTCAAATGACGTTATCATTGAGATCAATTATATTTTGAATATAAATTTGTATATTTTAATAAATTAAAAGACTTTATTTATTTAAGTAAAGTGTTTTATAATTAGTGAATAACAAAAAAGGCAGTCTTATGTGCAAACTAAAAAATATTGCACTTTGGCCTCAATATTTGGCTAACTTTACATAAAAAATATATAAAAAACAAAATCACAATAGAAATGCAAAGATTTTATCTTACGTGATATCTTGAGTTATGAGTCTTTCATAATACATATGGCACATAAAAGTGACATGCTCAGGGCACACCGATATACTGCACAAAATACATGCTTTTTTTAACGCATTTCACTAATGTGGCATATAAGTGTGGGATTTTGCGAAAGTGGCATTTTGCAAATGTGGCATTGTACGCCTAATCCTACTGGTAACTACTAGTGATACAACAATTGGTTTGCCTATCATATTCCTATGCATATTTTGATTCTCCGATGCTCTTTCTTGGGTGTTCACTCAGATAAGACCGCGCAAGTTTTATATTTTAAGCCACTATATCTTTTTACCTGCACATGTTACAGAGTTACGCCCATACAAAAAGAAAATACTCTTATTGAGGTCTTTTATGAATATATAAAATTCTTGCGTTACTGACTGACTGACAGACAAGCTACAGCCAAAAATACGAGGCGCAAGAAGCCGAAAATAGCATGTATGTTCCTTGGTAACTATAGGTGTGTCCTAAGAAGGGATTGCCCCAAACTCCCACGGGATCCGGCAGCAACAGTTATTGTGCGGGCGTCGCTGCGGGCACCCTCTAGTCTAATATAAGTCTCTAGATGTTACAACACATGGGGCAAAACCACCCATTCTTCTTTGAGACGCTTGCCGATCACCCACAGTAGACCTTGTTTACTGTAAGAAACAAATCAAACATGAAAATAATATATCCACTATGTTAATCAATAACTGTGCACAATAACTACGAAAAAACAATCAAAATAATCAATTTTGTTAGTAAGAAATAAATACTTACACTAACGGGCGGATTTGCGTCTGGTGAGAGGGGGTGAAATTCTAAGAAGGTACAGTGAAGCTTATAGTGACACAGTATTGCTAAATTTGAAATTCACAGCAAAGAATTTATGCTTGAGCAAAATGCTCATAGCGCGCCTTCTCACGGGTTAACTGCCTATTAGAGTAACATCTGCGAAAATCAATACAGAGGTAAATTATGCGATAGCTAAGCTTTAGCTATTACTCCGACTGACTGCTGAGTTAAAGGTTGTAGGGCGCTATTGATTACAACTGGAACGGAGCTAGTCAATAAAATAAATCAGAGAGACCCTGGACCAAATAGTTATAAAAATATATGAGTACCTATGATATACTTGCCCAAAAGCGCTGTGTTCGCTCAATGCTAGGACTTAAAAAGAGACAGACTTGTAAAGATAAATTTATAGAACTACGCATCTTAACGGTGCCATGTTTGTATATTATGGAGGTTGCTTCATTTGTTAAAACCAACCTTAACTTATTTAGTGTCAACCCCTCTGGTACTAGACGTGAAGGCAATTTGAAGCATTTAGAAAACAGAACGCAGTTGCTACGCGCGAGTATATTCTGCATGGCACCAATTATATACAATAAAATTCCAAAATCCATTCGCGCTGATAGTATAAATATATTTAAAAATAAACTTAAGGAATTACTGATAAATAAGGCCTACTACTCAGTCGAAGAATACCTAAATGATAAAAACATTTAACGCTGTAATACTTGTATATCAATATTTTTTAATGTGTAAATGACCATATATATTTATATTTTTAATAATTAATTGACCTATACAATTAAATTAGTTTTTAATGTATGACCTACAAAATTTGTACACCACATTGTGGTAGGACATAGCGCACATAAGTATAACATAACTTTAAGAACTGTAAACTAACCTATGATCCACAAATAAATGATTATGATTATGATTATGATTATACTATTATAAAATACGTCTGTAATTTCACAGTCCTTGTTGGAGTTATGTCATATATATTGTGTCTCGAGACACTTTGCAATCAGCAAACAATATCTATTTCTCATCCAAAGTGGGCACAGCTACGAGAATTCTAAGTTGTCCTCAGTAGATATGAGAAATTTGGCCTTAATCACTTAATTTTTCGATCGCTCGGGTTGGTAATTTAGCGATAGTCTCGGCGCATAACGCTACGCAAAGTGTTGTAGGACATCCCACAACGACATTTCGTGTGATTCAAAACTTGTAAGTAAACTAAACTCTATTGTTCTTTGTGCACGTTGATTAAATGCCTATAAAGTCACCTGTAGTGCGAGCATAATATTTTTAAGCGTAAATGTTCTCGTACTCAGTATGGATTTCAGTTTAGATGACATTTTTCTTTTGAGAAGCATGACTTGATTTTACTTCTAATAGTTACTGAACAACGCGTACTTTAAAAGGCTGTTCTTACTTATATATTTTAATAAATTTTGTATTTACAAAACATAGGGTAATAAGGCAAAACATTTGCAAGTCAACTCTATTAAATCCAATTCAATCATAAAAAATACGGGCGTTTCAGTTATTTCTCTACATTCTAATTTAAAAATATATAAGGCTTGGCCTTAATCCCTTAATTAACCCTTCCAAATTATAAATGAATTTGGTCCCAAAGAAAAACATGCAAATTAATTGCTTTGTTGGGTCCACCTGACATTTGGACTTAAATAATGTGTGGTTTAGGTACTTTAGCAAACTTAATATGTGATAGCATTTTTTATAAAATCACTTGGGTAGGTATTTTTTGGCTTCTTGGTTGACAAAATCTCGTGCCTCGCAGAACACGTGAAGCCATCGGTCCCGGCTGTCACGAAGCTCTTTGAAGAATTGATCTTTAAAGTAAAACAAGTTGTGCTAAAAATATCGAATAACCCTACAATATTATAATTGCCTGTCCCACAGCTCTCTTTATTCGTAAGTGGAAAGTTCCCTTTTATACAGGGCGATGTCCAAAAAGATCAGAACAAACGCCCCTATGTTGCGCACTAACAGAGCGCGTTTAGAACTTTTACCTTATTTCACCCACGTCCCTTTGTCATCAGTCAACCATGCCCAGTCCTCGAACTCACAACCCAATGTAAATTCGTACTCAAAATAACATTCACTCACCGGAATAATTTTTATTCATGAACCCCATTCGAAAATCAAACCTATCGCTTAAACATAGAGTTGATTTTTAAATGGTGTTTTTTTATTAAAATCTTTATACCTAAGTTGTAGCTTGAATAGTCAAACTACTTAATGATTGACGATACGGAATGCTTAGGCTTATGATTAATGGATTCTAGACGGGTCCTAGTTTACAATTTATATCAAATGCGAAACCCAATTTGCATATACTAGAACCGACTAAGCTTTATTTATGTAAAACCAGACACCGTCCTGATAAGACAATCAACTGCAAGCAGTTTTGGCCGTTGGCTATTGCGCTAATAGCACTTTTTTAACCTCTAGACACATAGTACATAGAAATACCTAGACCAAGACAAACATCCATGTTCACACAAATGTTTGACTTGCGCGGGAATCAAACTCGCGACCCTCGGTGTAGAAGCAACCGACAATGTAGCAGGAGTCTGCTACTTAGTGTGCACATATCACGCTGTAGACTATGGCATGCTGAGGAAGATGGTGGTCATGAAGAAAAAGACAGTTACCACTTTCTATCAAGTAAGTCCCTAGCTTTTCCCGTTTTCCCCTATCATCCACAGATGTCAAGAAACTAAAAGTCTTCAGCAAAAACCAACCGCACCAGCAATTCTTCACTCTATTTATTTACCTTCTTTATCGAATCACGAATCCAGTCATGCGTGCCTAATATAAACCGAAAACTGTCAACAACTTTATTACTCGGCTTAGTAATTATGCACTAATTAGGGTAAATGTAGCCGATAAACCCTATCTAGATTCGAAGTTAACCATAGAAGTATAGCGTGAGACTTATGTACCATGTTATTTAAATTTTAATGGGAAACATCTAACTGTTGTATAGTTAGTTTCCATTGTTTCTCTTGTAGTTAAGATGAGAAGGCTAGCCAGACAAATGGGCTACAAACTCTCAAATAATATTAACTTTTCATTGCATTAGGGAGCTGCGGTGGTTAAAAAAGCGCACTATATATAGGTTGTGTTTTCTTTTCGCAACTTTTGTAATTCCTGTAGAACTCGTATTCGGGTTCTTCATGACAGCAACGCTTTAACTAACATTACTTTTTTGACATCAAGAAAACACATTTTCTAATAAGCTGACCTAGGCAAACTATGAACCAAAATCGCAGATTTTCATAGCCGAAATTAATAAGGTAATTACTCATTTACAGTTAAAGCTCAGTACAACAAATCGCAAATAGTAAATTATGTAAGATTTTTCATCACGAACGTATGCGTTTTGAATTGAAATTCGGGTCACACGGCCTCGCTAGTACATTGTGATTTCATCGTGTATGGTTGTACAACAAAGTAATATTTTATTTTGACGTTCATGTTTCAATAATATTAAACATTGTAAAAAATAGCGATTTAGATGTCGGAAAATTGAATGATCGTAGCAAAAATATTTGTAAAAATTATAAAAATTGTCATTTCATGAATTCTGTTCATCACAACTTATCTGACATATGCAAAACAATAAATTACTTAATAGATTGTGAATATTATAAACAAAAATATTTATATCCAGCTGAGCTTAGGAAACACCTTGCGAGTAGCAAATCAAGTTCTTTACCAAAAAGGGAGACAATTGTACCCAAAAAAGGAACTATTCTTTTTTATTTTAAAAACAGCAATAAAAATGAGACTGGGAATAATGTTATCTCTCATATTCTTTCTGCAGAGCACAGAAAAGGCACAATACCATATTATTTTCCCACGCTTAAAAAAACGATACATTTTTTCGTACCTAAAAATATAACACCTATATCACACAACTTTAAGATACTACACCAAAATATTGCAAGTGTTTTATCTAAAAAGGAACTATTGGAGTTAACATTACAGGAAATGCGTGACTTATATAATGAACCCCATGTGATTTGCCTCTCGGAAACATTTATCAAAAAAGGCCATGAGAATTATCTCAAGTTATCGAATTTTGAAATGGCTACAAATTTTTGCAGGGAAAAAAGTAGAGGCGGCACATGCATTCTAGTCAGAAGGGGTCTACACTACAAAGAATTACAGTTTATAAAAACATATGCATCGGTAAATACGTTTGAGGCATGTGGTATAGAGTTAGAAAATAAAAAAATAGTAATTCTTTGTTTATATCGAACACCTCAATCTGATCCAAAACAATTTTTAAATAGTCTTACATAATTTACACAAAAAATATAAATCTAGTACACGTATAGTTTTGACAGGTGATTTCAATATTAATACCTTTATAAGAAGCAAAATCACTCAAGAATTTCAAGATTTGGCAAACAATCACAATATAAAAATTCATATTGAGGTAGCTACTCGGAAGCTTTCTTGTATAGACCATATATTGAGCAATATACCTGACGCAATCCCAACAGTGCTACCACTTCATCTATCTGACCACGACACAGCACAAATATTAAGCTTCCCTTTAAGACTTCAAACAGCAAAAACTGCAATATACCATATTTACAAAAGAGACTACAGTATACATAATATGCGTAAATTCACGGAATGCTTACAAAATATATTCTGGACAGATGTTTACATGGAAAACGATGCAAATACAGCATTCAGCGTTTTACATGAATTAATATGTTTATTTTATAACCTCTGTTTTCCAAAAGTTAGGGTAAAGATAAATTAAAAACAATAAAATGAAACGAACGTGGATATGTAAGGGACTTAAACAAAGTTCTAAAACGAAGCGTTTCTTACCATATCAGTATTACAAGAATAAAAATATAATGAATAAGAGTAGATATACTACATATTCAAAATTATTACAAAAGTGTATCTACAAGGCAAAACGAAATGCTAATATAAAAATTATGAATAATAATGACAACAAATGTAAAACCGCATGGACAGTCGTAAAAAATGAAATACTTAATACAGGCTGCCAAGACAACATTGAATGCATTAAAATTGATAATACTGTACTTACCAAACCAGTAGAAATAGCTTCTGCCTTCAATAGTCATTTTACTAATTACATTCCTAATCAAAATTGTACAAATAGTTACCGCAGCGATACCCTAACAGCTAACTCGATGTTCCTTACACCTATTACCGAAAATGAGGTACGTAAACACATTTTATCATTGAAACATACCAATTCTGTAGGTTATGATGAACTTAATACCCGAATTATTAAGTTGTGTGTTAGTGAAATAAGCGGAGTGTTGACCTATCTCATTAACCTGTCCTTTTCACAAGGAATCTTTCCTAACGCTTTAAAAATATATATTGTTAAACCGATATTTAAAAAGGGTGAAAAATGTGAGATGAATAATTATCGCCCCATAACACTGATATCCATTATGTCAAAAATCTATGAAAAATGCATGTATCAAAAAATAGTCGACTACTGCGAAAAATTTAATATTATAAGAAAAGAGCAATTCGGCTTCCAGAAGCACAAGTCTACATTCCTAGCCATCTTTTTGCTTCTGAAAGCGATATTGACTAATATTAATAACACACAGCTAACGACAGGGCTATTTTTTGATCTGTCGAAGGCATTTGATCTCGTGTCACATGAGAGACTATTAAAAAAACTTTAGGCTACTGGTATTAGAGGACTGCCACTCCAATGGATTTCGTCGTACTTAAATAGTAGACAAAATAAAGTCACTATTACCAAACTTAATGACAGTAGGGACATGACAGATTATTCGTCTGAATTTATAAGTATAAAATGGGGCGCCCCCCAGGGTAGCATTTTAAGCCCTATCTTATTTCTATTCCATATAAATGACATAGTTAATGTAACTAATAATCAATGCTTCCTTTTTGCCGATGACATTGCCATAATTGTTACTACCGACAAAAAATATAAAACAATTGCAGATCATGAAGTGGACATAAATAATACAATAGAAAATCTAATTAGCTGGCTAAATAATAATAATTTATCAATTAATCTTAATAAATCAGTATATATACAATGTAATCAATCTTATAATAATACATTTAATTTTAACATGGACATACCGAAAATTACACAAGTGACAAAAACTAAATTTCTAGGAGTAGTAATTGACGAACATTTAGACTGGAAAGCACAGGTCGATACTGTATGCAATAAAATAAATAAATTTGTCTTCGCTTTGAGACAAATAAAAAAAGTTACTAATATAAAAACGGCTGTGATGACGTATCGCGCATATGTAGAGTCCTCACTATGATATGGACTAATTATGTGGGAAAATAGTACTGACCTCAATAGAGCATTTGTTGCCCAAAAAAATGTCTAAGAGCTGTATACGAGATTCCATCTGACGAATCATGTCAACCAATATTCAAAGAACTTGGTTTGCTGCCGTTACCTTCACTATATATATATATATATATATATATATATATGAAGCATGCATGTTTGTTCGAAAGCACTTAAAATTGTTTAAAACAGCAGAAGAATTATATAAATGCTCTCAAAGTCGGCGTGATCAATACAGGCTTGTGCTGGAAGAGCTACCTAAAACATTAAATTGTAAGCAATTTAAAATTCAATTGTATAACAATTATTATATGTATGGCTCAATAATAACAATTATTATAGTATTACTGATTTTTTTAAATGAATTTAATTTAATGTATTTCAATTTTATAATATATTTCTAGTTAATAATTTGCACGCTTTAGTTTTAAGCAAAACATGTTCGAACTTTATATTTTCAATAACATCTTTTATACCATGTTTTATGCAAATAAAATATCTTTATCTTTATCTATCTTATCATATATTGTTACTATTTTTCGGCCTTTGATGGCAGATGTATGAGGCCCACCTTGTGGGAAATGGTCGTGGGGAAGCAATTCCAAGAAATATAAATTTAGCTCTTGTCTATCTTGAGGGTAGAAAAGAAACAGACAAAACCCAGTTTTATCACTTTTGGATAAGCTTTCTCTTTCAGATAAATTTTGAATTGGAATGCAATTTGTTCGAGTTATCAGACAACTCAATTTCACAGGCATTTATCAGTGGTAAAACAGGCTATAAACAGCGTGTACCATTGCTACTGATTTTATCCTTCTTGTTCAGTCGTCCTGAGAAGCCAAGTAACATGCGTCATAGGCGCTAATGCGCCTATGACACAACAAATATTTTACCTAACTGAAATTATTTCAGTTGAGTGTGTCACATAGTGTGTCGTGGCTTTTTCTTTTAAAAGCGTCACGCCTGTATCCCCGTAGTGATAGGCAAATATGTAATATTACACTCACATTTCGCCTTCTGAATTTTAGGTCCCACGAAAAAGGGGGGCAAGCCTATTGCCGTTACTATTATAGCTAGCCTATTGCCGGGCACACTGCCAAACTCAGTGCTGCTACTGAGAATTAGGGAAAACTCAGTTGCCCGATCTGGGACTGGAACATGGGACCTTCCGATTGGTAGACGCATACGCTCTCCACTGGACAACGGAGGCAGTCCGTTCGTGTTAGGTTCAACTTTTCTCTTCAGTGTGTTCCTATTGTTCACCACAATAATCGTTTACTACACAACACCGGCAAAGTTCCGGCATCATATTCGCACAGAGTTTAACGTTGTTAGGCAATCAATTTGCGTGTACGAGGTACGATAGGTGTTAGGCCCTGCTATGTTACCGATATTGTTATGATATCGCTTGAGTACATATGTATGTGGTAAATTTAGGTTGCGGTTAAACGTAAAATTAGCAAGTAGCATTCGATGCAAACTAAAAACTGAATAATTGCGCAGTATGATTAATAATTACTTATCTGTACGATAGGTATGTCGGCTGTACTTTAATGACTGTGGCTTTATTTATGTTAAACTCTTGCCTACGTGTTCATTGTGCTTGCTTCAAATTCAGCATATTTTAGATTAGACTTTAAGCTTCTATTTCCACCTGCTTAGGGACGAAATACGAAAATAATTTCTAAGTGGATACATACGTTGTAAAAACAAGCTACGGACCAAAAATAATGTACCTAGCTTCATCAGCTTAATTTATGTAATGATAATTATGTCAGTCAGGATAAGTTATTATATATGTGCGATGATACTATGATGCGATCACATTTGTGTAAAGAACCTGTGGAGACAATTAAGCTTTCGTTGTCATTAACAGTTTTCACCGTAATCGTTCGATAGTTGCCAGTGAATTCGTGAATATGGCGCTAAAAACTGTGCCGGTAATATCTATCCCGAACGGTATAACACTCAATGTTCTCGTAGTTTCGATCGTTCCGAATCTTCCATCTCTACCTTTATTTATTCGTAATCAAACACAGCCGTGATATATATACAAAATTAAACCAAAATTATTCTTTATAGATAGCTACGTAAATATCCCTGGCTATTTACCTATCTATAAACAACCAATCTACAAATAAAAGGCAAAAGCCGATGATAGACCAGACATGTTGTCATTACGAAAACAAACATTGTAACGAACATCAGTGAAGTAATTTGAATCGATTATAAAACAACTCTCGAATGTTTTCACAGCCGATATCAAATTTCGAAACACACTGGCAAGCTATTTAAAGGTTACCCACAAATTCGTGGTCTGATGTTTTATGAAATTGGTTATAATTAAGTTAATGAAATTAATACTCACGTAATTCTATGATGTGTATGGGCAAGCTGGTCGCGACCGACCTCGTAGGACATTCGTCGACCAAATTGGTGACGTCCTGAAAAATGGAAAGGTCCGAAGCACTCGGAACCGGGGCAAACATGTATGAAAAGAGTAATGAATGTAGAGGAAGCGTGTGAGGATTGTAAGGATAGAAGCAAGTGGCGTTCTACGCAAAAACATCGGCTTATACTTATAAACATAATAAAATAAGATTATAGAACGAGAAAATATAAAACTCCGAAGCTTTAAATAGCTGTCATCTGTTACAACGCGAGTTCTACCCATCTAAAATTATGTATGTAAAAGCTTCAAAATAATCGGTAGATTACCTTAATCCAATTACCTAGCCACAAACTAGCATTTCTAATCTATCACCACAACTCACAACACCACGTAACAAACACGTCGGTATCAACGTCACGTTTCACGTCATGGGAACTAATCTGCGTGACAGCGTGATTAATAGTCCCTCACGCTTTAAACATTAGTTTTCAATCACTATCGACGTATGCGTCTCACGTTATGAGGTTGTGAACTTTACGTTGTAATTTGTGAACTTTGTGGATGATGTGTGTATTTGGTAATTGACTAACATTGCACTATGAAGCGATAGCAACATGTTACTAGTGTCATTTATCATACAATGGAGAGACGCAAACTCTGGACATCTAACGTATACCGACGAAACTACGAAGACACGATTGAAGATGCTGACTCGCGTTATTAAAAATTGCACGTGGTTAATTGATTATTTTAATGATGTGGTGTAAAACATTTATAGGCTTTATTTCACTTGAAAAGATGTAAGGATTCTTACTATTCGAATCTATCGCGACATTTAAATGTAAGACTGTATAACGAAAATCACAAATATTAACTCTAAAATATTGCCCTCCTTATTTAGGCAGTTTTGAACATAAATTATTTTCTAGTCAAATAACTATTATTATTTGCTTTATTAGATATGATATTACCTAGTGACACATCTATATACTAGCAGCACTAAACCAGTAAGTAATCATTTATAAGTACACGCTCTTCAAAATGTAACAAAAAATCTTACTTACAACACAGAACGCACCCCCAAAATTAATTCCTCCGAAACTAAGTCGTAGCTTATCAGGAGCCCTTTCAATGCATCATAAAAGGCCACTACAACCTTTGTACTGGTTCAGCTAAATCGTTTGTTAGAACCCCTGAATGTTTGGGAAATTAGGTTACAGGGTCGTGGGCCGGGTTGGGTATCGTGTTCGTTAAGATAGATAGTGGAACGTGCTGACTATTCTAGAAATGTGTGTTTCTTGTGATTATGGAAGCATGTATTTAGATAAATTATATATTATGTTTTATTTTTGTTTATTATTTGTTTCATTTATTATGATAACAGCAGCGATAGTCCAGTGGAGAGACCGACAGACTGCTACGCAGAGGGCCAGGGTTCGAATCCACGGCACGCACCAATGACTTTTCGGAGTTATGTGCGTATTAAATTGTTAATTATCTCTTGCTAAACGGTGAAGGAAAAC
Organism: Euclidia mi; assembly: GCA_944739405.2. NCBI lineage: Eukaryota > Metazoa > Arthropoda > Insecta > Lepidoptera > Erebidae > Euclidia > Euclidia mi. The sequence continues at coordinate 23,936,279 of OX123194.2, read as the reverse complement.
ATCGTGAGGAAATCTGCATGTCTGAGAGTTCTCCCTAATGTTCTCGAAAGACATGTGAAGTCTGCCAACCCGCACTAGGCCAGCGTGGTGGACTATGGCCTTATCCTTTTCATAGTGAGAAGAGGCCCGTGCCCAGCAGTGGGAAAATTTATATATAGGGCTGATGATGATATATTATGTTACGTGTATATGGGCGCAAATTAATATATAATGATTATATTGTTACGAAAATGTTAATAATATTTAAGATTGATATTTAAATAACTATTTGTGAACACAGAACTGAGAACTTCACTACTTTACAATATTAGACACTGTATTGGCTGCTTAACTGTTTTATAAAGTTTGGGTATTTAATTTATCGCTTAGTTATTAAGATAACTCCACAAACTTTCAAAGTAAAATCAATTAGTATTAAATAACATTATTCTGACACTTATTTTTACGGTAATAAATAACATGCGTTTATATTTGCATCCTGTTGATAGCGCCATCTGTTGACAATGTTGTAAAGCAGCGTTTGGTTAATAAAATAAATTTCTTATTCGTGTAAAATAAATCATTTGGTGTTGTGCAAAATTAATTATAATATTAATGTTGATTTTTGAACTATATTGTATAGTAATTTCAATTATATATTGTAAAGGAAGTGGCAGTTGTTAAAACATTAAGTGTGAATGACGGTTAGTTTATAAAAAGGACTGTAGCTCGCATTTTAATTCAATTCTGTGCAAGAAATCGTCTGAAAATAAACCAAGTAATATTACGTGAGTGTTTTTATTATAATGGAGTCTGGAGTGGACTCGATAACCCTGGCGTATCGCCGACAGCAGCGGTTGGATAAACGCTCCCTAAGAGACTTCGGGATTTACGGTTGGCGCGAGAGTGATGGGTCTCTTGGCTTGGCCGCCATTACCAAGGATGACCTGAAGACTGATGCGACAAGCGCTTGGAAGCCGTGTTTAGCCCTAGTCAACCCTGATCGGAGACCACACGGTGTGTCGGAGTTATGGCGAGCACGTCTACACTTCACGTGAGGCCACGTGTGAGCGAGAGCGACAGAGCGACTACGGCGGGGTGCACGCACCGGGGTGTGCTGTAGCGTGAACGCTGTTCTGCTCTGAGTGCTACCAGAGGTTTCAGATGCGGGTTGTTGATGCACTGACCAGAGGTATTTATCCAGAGCTGATTTGATTAGAGTTTTTGAGAAACATCCTAATTTTATAAATTATGGTGCTTATACAATTACCTACTGTCCCCGTAAGGATTACCAGATAAACATTATACAGTCGAAATTACGAACGTTACACCCAAAATAGAACTTATAGGTAACTGTTGTTTATCCACGTTTGGTATATAGCAGTGCTACTGTGCTTAAAGTCATGTTATGCCTTCGGCTGGGAGTCTTGTCTCATGTCTGTTTATTAATCGTTAGGCCATGTCAGAAACTCTCTGTAAAACTTACTTATCTACACAAGAAAGAGAAAGCTTTGTTATGTGGTTCTACTAATGTAATTATTAGTAAAGGACGGTATAACTGCCCTTTTCAAGTTGAAGCTCTGATATAGATCCATTGTATAAATTACCTGATTTGCTTTCAGTTTAAGTAAGCTAATTGATGTGCTGAATATGAATTCAATTGGTAGTCAATAGGTTATCTCAATAGTAAAACATTAAAGGAATCAAAACATTATTTATAGCACTTGGTTACACATTACATAAGGCTAACTAACTGCATTACTTAGGGTGCTTCTACACGGTGCATGTAGCTGGAGCAAGTAAAGGTGCGGGTTACACGCGTGGGTAATATGCGCAAGCTACTTGATCAAGTTACTTGCTTGTACTTGTACATGGTGCAAATAACTGGAGCAAGTAAAGACGCGGGCTACTTGCGCAAGCTGTACCTATGTACAAGTTATTTGTTCGTGGTCAAGAGCTACGTGTGCATGCTATTCGCGCGGTAGCTTTATGACTTGAATCGCGTCAAATGTCTCGACGAACGAAAATTATTTTAAAATCATATGTTATAACATGCTCAAGCTACATGCGCCGTGTACAAGCACCCTTATGGCTAGTGCTCACGGCGCGATTATATGAAGCCTCTCTTGATAAATGACTATCCACCACAACATTTATAAAGCTAATATTTGTAAAGTTACAAAATAGGTTTTATTAGTTTGTGGACTCTGTGGGTGCCTACATGATTTCATTTTAACATTATGTTGAAATTGTTACTGTCAACTTGCAGCTCAAGTTAAGGTTATATAATAAGACAAGGGAACCCGACATATCTTAATATTTGTCGCTTAATTTTATACCTGTATAGAATGATTTGTTCCGACCATGATAAGTCCTTGCTTAACCCGAACTACTGAAGCTAGAAACATGAGATCTGGACAGTAGATTTTTTTATGGACATATGCACTCACTTAGGTTTTATAAAAGTCCATCTCTAAGCATTTTAGGTTGAAAGTCTTAAGGCAGGTGACTGCTAATCTTTTATAAATAACAGGCCTTAGTGTTATACTCGGTAAATACAATTTATTTTAGTTGTGAGTTCATTTGCTAAGTTAGTTGCATCTATATTCAATATGACAACCAGTGATAAACCAATAAAATTTAGTGCCAACCTCATTGCTTAGCTCTTGTGGGATACAAGACAGATAGGAATATGATTATTAGGATAATGGTAATTGGGTTTAAAGAACATGATGTGAAAATCCATATTATCTCTTTTTCCATTTAGCAGTATTTATTTTTGGCAAATAAAAGTAAAAGTATGGACTACTCATGCTTTATTTCTAAGTCAGTTGTGATTGGTCAGTTTAAATTTATTTATTCAGATAAACAATTATTAATTATGTATGAATAAATAAGAATTACATTAGCACCACATGTTAACAGTTGAAAATAAATATTAACATTATTTAGAAAATTCCCTTAAATATAAAGTCAAATAAAACTATTGACATAAACTCACCACCATATTAACTATACAAACTGAGTGGAATCAATTTTAGAAATAAGACTGCACTACTCTTGCTTTGTAATATTGGTAGCTTGTAAATTTATCTTTTATGGCTCAGTTGGCAAACAGTTCAACAATTTTACAGCTTGCACTATGCCTAAAAATATTCAATATTGGATTAAACATGTTCTTACATGAATAATAATTATAGCACTAGTATTTTCGAAATCCTTGGATCTGCATGGTTTGAAATCATTTCATATTTATCACCAACAGTCCGACTGTTCACGGCTGAACATAGGCCTCTCTTTGTTCTTGCCATTTTGTTTTCCTGTTTGATGTGGATAAAATTTATTTTGATTATATTGAGTTTTAACTGTTTTATCAAAACTGCAAAATATTGGTATCCTGAAAACTTTATATTTGATTATCTAAAATGGCACTGTCAGACAGAACCTGAGACAATTCAGAGTGTCTCTTGTATTTTACCTTATGCGTAAAATATGGGCTCCAACACTGTTGTAGCTAAGATAACTATAGACCAAAGCACAGGTTGAACATGCCTGATATATAGATATAGCTTAATAGACCGGACCACTTTATAAGAATAGAATTTTATTTCATCTACAGTAACGAAGGTTCATGGAACTAATATTTGGGTGGGAAATGTTGCCCACCACCTGTCTTTTGAGTGTTGCAGGTTGATGATGACATCCTAGCAGATGACCTGACCTTTACTTATTGGTATGTATGGATGACGGTGGCCCGCCCTTTTGACGTCGGTGGTTTTGTGTGTGGGCTGCGCGCACACGTGCCGCATGGGTGCTGTACCGAGCTAGAGTCAAGCATTGTTTGCTAACCTTTGTTGCTGATCAACATCAACAACTGTATGAGCAGCTTGACCGTATGGGCGGAGGATTCGTCAGATACCGATTTACGTGGGGGGGTCCTCTACCTCCTCCACTGTCGTTGTTGGACCTATGTAATTGCATTGTATTGATATAACTGATCATGACGAACGATGATCATTATTTTATGTATATGCATTGATGTGTTTATGAGGCAAATTTTGCATTTATGTGTTTGAGTAAAATTTTATTTTTCCTATCCAACATCCTTCCCAAAACGCTGGCTGGCCACCATGCGTATCCTTGATCCTGGTCTTGTTGGCTAGATCCCATGATGGGTGATGCCGTGTGTTGGCTAGATCCCGTGATGGGTGATGCCGTGTGTTGGCTAGATCCCGTGATAGGCGATGCCGTGTGTTGGCTAGATCCCGTGATGGGTGATGCCGTGTGTGGCTAGATCCCTATGAGGGTGATGCCTGTGTGCGCTAGATCCCGTAATCGGTGATGCCGTAATCGGCTTAGCCATGGGTGAAGCATTGTTTGTTAGATCCCGTGATGGGTGACGCATGCCTCAGGCTAAGATCCTATGACTAGGTGAAGCCTTGTAAATAACTTTTAGTTCATTCTGTATGGTAAACGCTTATTTATGTAATTTTAATATTCATTATTTTTGTTTGTTATGCTGTTTATTCTGTAACCGTTTAATAATCAGCGCAGGGGACGCGCTGGATCAGAATGGCCGTATGGGCGCAAATTAATATATAATGATTATATTGTTACGAAAATGTTAATAATATTTAAGATTGATATTTAAATAACTATTTGTGAACACAGAACTGAGAACTTCACTACTTTACAATAGTAGACACTGTATTGGCTGCTTAACTGTTTTATAAAGTTTTGGTATTTAATTTATCGCTTAGTTATTAAGATAACTCCACAAACTTTCAAAGTAAAATCAATTAGTATTAAATAACATTATTCTGACACTTATTTTCACGGTAATAAATAACATGCGTTTATATTTGCATCCTGTTGATAGCGCCATCTGTTGACAATGTTGTAAAGCAGCGTTTGGTTAATAAAATAAATTTCTTATTCGTGTAAAATAAGTCATTTGGTGTTGTGCAAAATTAATTATAATATTAATGTTGATTATTGAACTATATTGTATAGTAATTTCAATTATATATTGTAAAGGAAGTGGCAGTTGTTAAAACATTAAGTGTGAATGACGGTTAGTTTATAAAAAGGACTGTAGCTCGCATTTTAATTCAATTCTGTGCAAGAAATCGTCTGAAAATAAACCAAGTAATATTACGTGAGTGTTTTTATTATAATGGAGTCTGGAGTGGACACGATAACCCTGGCGTATCTGGCGCAAATGCGTTTTAAGCGACGATATTCTGCATTTTTATATTATTAATATAGGAGCAAATACAAAATTATGAATTTTTAAAGGTTAAAGGTAAAGGTTACATTCCTAATTATAGTAAATATTATTTCATTTGCTCATAGCGAGACTTGGCTTGCCGTTCCTAACAGATCGGCAAAGTTAAGCAACGCTTGCACAGGATGCCACTTGGATGGGTGACCGTGTGTGGCACTTTCATCTGAGCGCTGCCGTGTTTCGGAGGGCACGTAAAGCTGTCGGTCCCGGCTCTTGTCTAAGGATATGGGTCGTTAGGCCATGTCGGAGGCCTTTGGGCGGTCTGAAAACTCCGACACCAGAGTTGGCCACATACTCACACGAAAAACAAAAAACAAACAAACAATTTGAATATAGCTAATGTGGGCTTTTTGAGGCCGGCGCACATAATAATATAGTATACCAAAGCACAGAGCATTTTCACTGTTAAACTAATATCGACATTGCTCTCATTATTATTATTTTGTAACTATAACGATATAATTAAATTAAGTCTCAAAATAATTTAATAAAGTAATATATACAAGAATTGAAAATTAAATAAACTTAGAAATTAAATTTAGAAAGCGTCATGAAACTCATCCGAATCGAAATAAAAAACAAAGTTTACACAGAAACAACAGTACGTGATAATTAATTTTGGACTATTTCAAAATGAGAATTATGTCGATAATAGTTTGATAGTGAAAATGCGCTGCGCTATGCTACGCTATATGTGCGCCGGCCCTTATAATTATAATTCATGTAATTTTGTAACACAAAGTCATAATTATAGCCTTATAGCGCTCAAAGCATAACTTGATTTGACGTTCATACGTACCATCATACATTCTCATGCAAAATCCATCCCTCTCTGAAGTTCCCACTGTACTCGCACGAGGTAAGACCAATATAAACGTGTATTTGACATACCTAAATATCAAGTACACGCAACTAAAACAAGAGTTGTGCATAAGTCGTGCGAATTTGTTTTAGAACTAATAACTAAGAAAAGAAGAAGCTTTTAGGAAAATAAAACCACAAAATTTACCTGCTTTACCTACTTGGAAATTGCCAAGCCTGACTCTTATCGCAGATAGATCAATAAATATAATCCAATTGTCGTTTATTTACCAGCGTCACTGATACACAGTTGTTTCAAGAAATTTAATTATGTTATGTTACCTCAATGGCTATTATTATTACTGGGCAGACACAACAGTACCCAGATAAAACACAATATATACGTCCTATAAAACAAAGATCCTTTCAAGATATAAAACAAACACTCTCCTATTAATAAAATAATAGGTATAGCCTTAGCCTTTGAAATAGTGCCCGATATTGTTTGCAAGCTGGGATGGATGGCGCCACGATCGTTTTAAGTATCAAAGTGACGGATTTTGGCGTAACTGGATCCCCGCTTTGTTCAATCTATATCGGCCCCTTAGATCCCGCTAACAGACTAGAGGCAAATATTTTACGATACTTTTACTCCGTTTTGAAGGTACTATAGGACGTATGTGAAATGAAAAGCTCTTGTGTGTTTTTCCCTTTCTTTTGAAAAAGCGATCCTTTAAAGGCGGCGTATTTTTAAGGCTTCATGATACATATTTTCAAATTATTATAAGATGTTATACTTCAAAATCTATTATAAATAATTATGTACACGTGGTTAATGCATAATTATCTGAAATTGTACTCGCAGATAAGCTGTATTTCAACTGAAACAAGGGTAGTTTGTTTCAATGGCGCTGCATTTGCCAATTTAGTGAGAATTGATAATGTAGATAGTATTAATAAGACTCTGAAAAGGGACTGCCATTTGCGCCAAAAAGGACTTTCCAGGAAATCTACAAAATTTGGCAACTATATTTCTTCGTTATTTTATGTTTACCTAATAGAGTTTGAAGGTTTCTTGAATTACTCTTTCCATAAAACAATTTCAACACAGCCTAACTAATGCTTCTTCATACAGCTACATAACAACGAATATTTATGAACTCTTTATTTACGAAAAAGCTTGCTGTTAATATTACTGCCTACTACTCGACCAAGCCAACTAGACGAATGTCAACGTGATAAAATTCAACATAATTCAACAATTATAATCCAGAAATGATATATCGTAACGTGCGAACGCGGCGTGTGAACGTACAATGCGCCTGCAATCGGTACTAGGAATTTCGGGATTATAATTGTTGAATTATGTTGAATTTTGTCACGTTGACATTCGTCTAGTTGGCTTGGTCGAGTAGTACTATTATAAACGCGTAAGTTTGTGAGGAGGCATGAATAGAAGTTTGTCATTGTTTCACGCAAAAAGTACAGAACAATCATATTATAGTGAAACTATTCAGTGATATAGCTTCGCCTGCGGCTCTGCCCGCGGTTCACCATGCACAATTATTACACACCAAGACCCAAGACCTTCAGGTATCACACTATCTATTAGTGAAAATCTCCTAAAAATTCGTTTAATCCTTTTTGAGTTTGTTACGTTACACCACAATATCACATGGGCCACCTTTTGTTGCGATAGTCTACACCCACGCGGGCCGTTTATATTCTTTAATCTAAATTAGAAGTTTGTTCAGTCATTTTCTACAGCATATTATTATTAATACAATATACTTTTAGTAAGTCCTTATATTCTAGTTACAAACACTAGTTGCAAACTGGCGTCCGCTTACTGGTCTACCCTGATTTGGCAGAATATTAGGTTTTCATCAATTCAATCAGCCATAGTTTAGACTGGTGTCAGTTTATTCAGCGGTACTGACTGTCTATAACGCCTATCAAATATCTTCATGACAGCTGGGACGGATGGCGTAACGTGTTCTCCGATGCACGAGGCAAGCGATAATTAACAATTTAATAATCACATAACTTCAAAAACTCATTGGTGCGCACCGTGGATTCAAACCTTTTGCATGACAGTCTGTTGGTATCTCTACAAGGCTATAGCTGCCTGTAGTAGGTATGATACTGTATTTTTTTTATATTTGTTTATTTCACAGAAACAAAAATCACTTTTAAATACAAATACAAACAAAAACGCCAAACTGTTTTGTTTTTTGTTTGTTAGCGTAAGAGGCGCTCTAATGAGTTATACATTACATATGTAACATAGTAATGTAATAGATATAATCCAGTATAGGTAATGCCATTACCTATACTAGATTATATTCATCACATTACTATTTTAAACAAAACGTAACTAAATAAAATTGGTACAGAAAACAAACAGAAACAAAAAACATAATTATATAAAAGAACAATGGCAAACCACCGTACATTATCAGTGTCGCATTAAGACTTCGTGAGCATTAGTACAAATACTTTAAAACGATAGATCTAAGGCCTATTAAGTAAAATGTAATTACAGAATATTTTTATGTTATGGGATTTTAATAGAAAATGAAGTTAAAGAGTTGTAAGTTACACCTCGCGCATTTAGTGTGGGCAGGTCTGAAGTTAGTCACTAATATGGTTATAGTATATTATCTGTGGTCACTAATGTCACAGTTGTCATAGTGATAAGTTCACGTATGTGCAGTACAGTGAATAAATGTACATTGCGCAGAACGCTAATGACTAACGTCAGGTGACGATGAGGTGACGTTTCAAGGAGCTACCTATGTAAATATTTGAGCTCTTTCCTAATACGTAGGTATCATGAGCATAACAGAACTGTGATTGGAATGTTAAATCATCTGAGAGTACTTTTACCAACACTTACTTCTAAGATTTTCTTTATAATTATATAGGTATATCACACTTCGCTGTAATTATGTTGCTCTATATTCTATCCAGCAAACTTATATTATACTTTGCAAACTCTCGCGCTATTTAGCATTTAGGGGTACTTTACTGATTTGGCGTTTCATCAGCCCTATTTTTGTATCATAAAATAGTAATTAAGTGAAAATAAAATATGTTTGGTAACAAAGCATTTATTTACATTTGAACCATTCTAAAATGCCTCCGACTTCTTCGAAAAACTGAACTGGTGACGGAATAATAGCTTGACGACAAATATATCCCAGATATCATACAATTCACATAATGTATAAACATCAAATCCCATTCTACACAAATAAAAAATCTGTTCAAAATAACAATACGTATTAGATTTTTGTCTCAAAGGTATGTCCAGAATCACAACAACATAATTGTGTAACACCATAAGTAGGTATTCAACACTCAGGATGCAAAAGCTTAACTGAAAGCAGAAACGTAAGCTAAGCTAAGAAAAGTTAACAAAACAATGCGAAAATGCGCAAAATAAATATAATACAGACATTCATTCATAAGATCTGTGACAGCTGTTATCAATGACAGATGACAATAAATTCACGCGATTCGTCGTTTTTTTTTAAGGTTTCTACCGATTTCATAAAAGAGGATTTAATTATTCTTTTAAAATCTCGCTTTTGACGTTTAGTTATTGCTATGTGCATTTCAGATGTAACAAAATATTTCTTTATTAGATATTTGTTTTATCCCATTGAATAAAAAAGAATAATAACTAATAAAATAAACTACAGCTATCATTCTATAAAATGTATATAAATTCATTCATGCTCGCTTTCATAAATAAGCGACACTGATTTTGCCATTCTTCTTTGTAAGTAAACATAATTCACAATTTGTAGGTACATTCGTAATAATAATACTATCTGATATTATATCAGGTATACAAACTTATATCCATCTTTGGGAGGTTTCAATACTTATAACTACTTATAACTAAACATTTTTTAACATATCTTTTTTAGATATTTTCTTAATATTGTATTGCTTACAACATTCTGAACATCTCCAGCTGTTCCAGCGCCACACGCTTTTACAATCAAATATTATAATTAAAAGCACATAGTTTACACTTCAGCCCAGAAATAGAGACAACTTGAACGAACCATAATTTATTTTTTGTTTCTACGTGCATTTATAAAAGCGTGTTTTCCTAGTGTTTTTTAAACTATTAATTTATTTTATACTTTTTGGTCTTTGATAACGAAATATTTTTAACATTTAAGTAATCATTTATTTAAAGTAGGCAAATGAGCCCGCATCCTCCCCATCTCCACTAGTGCGTCTGTACTGCATGGTGCTTAGAACAATCTAGCTATTAAATCTGGAGACCACTAAGTAATTTTACTCTACTTAGGGCCTCATACGCCTGACCAGCCGCAAAAGTACGTGACCCTAAGAACACCACTGCATGGTCTACAATATAATAATAATATAATTGGTTTGTTTTAACCTTGAAACCTGATCGTGTTCAAAGTCCATTACGTGGCCTTTCTCACAAATGCAAACACGACAATGATACAATATTCTCTCATAGAATGCCAGTGCTTATCTTCCGGCTTCATCATGAGACCTTGAAACCTAATCGTGGTTAAAGTTCATTACAAGACTTTTCTAAGAAATCCAAAACAGCTATGATACGATTTTCCATCATGAATTTCCAGTTCATATCTTCCGGCTCCATCATCAGATCAGTTCGACAATACCATATTATTGTATTGTCATCAGAACTACATACAGCTGCCGATTTTCATTACGCTACGACCCTTGAAAGATAGTTAAATTAGTTAGCTTAGATTCCATAACATAGTTACATACATGTCGAGCTCCAGTTCATATCTGCCGGCTCCATCATCAGATCAGTTCGACAGTACTATATCAATGTATTGTCATCACAAATCCATACAGCTGCCAATTTTCAGTACGCTACGATCCTTGGAAGATAGTTAAATTAGTTAGCTTAGATTCCATTACATAGTTAGTTACATGCATGTCGACCTAATTAAAGCGTGTAAAAATATATTTACTCTAACGCATATTATTCCATTTACGATATACATAAATTGTGTATATAATATTATAAGTGAAGTAAGAGTTATGATGTCACAGGCAGATGTACAGATCATACTCTGTTGCCGTCAGTACCGATAAAGTAAACGTATTGACCAATAAGACTTTTGCTAGATCGTATTGCATGAAAGTCAATAATATATATAATATATATAATTCGCAGTGAAAATATATTTCAACTTGCTTCGCACATTAACATGGCTCCATGAAAGAGCTCAGATATTTACATAGAAGGGCATTTCCTATGGGCGCTCTGATGACAAACTTTCTGTGACCCAAATTGCCGCTTGACGGCGTGGCAGTCGCGCTGTGACAGCTGTCTCTACGAGAGCAAGAGAGACGAACGTTCGTCCTGAGTATCTTAACTACGAAAGCAAGAGAGACGGAGAACGACGCCAGCGCCACCAACGGCGCCAACTATGAACTAAACTGGAGACGGCCTCCCCTTGGAATCGGCACACGAAATCCTTAAGAACTGCGCTTCTATGTAAATCTGTATTCATTGGCTCCATCAAAATAAGCTCGTCAAAACTGACAGTATTACAGTAACGTCCAATCGCCTTCGCACGTAATCTTCTCAGTAATCCATATGCATTCCGTATATGGATGGATTAATATAATGTTGAATGGAAATAAAATGTATTTCTGAAAAGGATTTGCGGTCTGCTGTAGATTGCGTTCCGAAACAAAAGAATATCATTTATGTTTTATACTTTCTACAATGCAATAAAATTATAGTTCTGCTGCAGTAAGAGTATAATCAAATTCAGCTTTCAGTTTGCAAACCGAGTTGCTTTTATTAATTAATTATACAATAAATTACATATTAACTTAAGTATTACCTTGTCAATATCATCGTTCTAACGTTATCCGAGTTAGATTGTTACACTTTGGAGCCAGGGGTCTGCTTACTAACTGTCTACCCAGATATGATATATTATCAGCTTCCCGCAACCCCGTAACGACGGTCAAAGATGTTCATGACAGCTCGGACCGACTGTTTAGCGTACTCTCCGAGAGTTAAAATTTAAAACGCAAGTAACTCCGAAAAAACGATTATGTGCGCAATGGATTCAAACCCGATACCCTCTGCATGGCATTCTCTTGGTATCTCTATAAGGCTATAGTTGCCTTAACACACTCTACCTTGTGGTAAAATTATAATCAAAGGATTACTATAGAATAAAAATATACAATCATCATCATCCTCCTAGAATTATCAAATTTTCAGGGCGAAGTCCGCTTACTAGTTTTACCAGATACACACATACATATGTACATAGACTCACGCCTGTTTCCTGGAGGGGTAGGCAGAGACTACGGAACACCATTTGCAACGATCCTGACATATCTCTGTTGCTTCATTCACTCCCATCAGATTCCTCATGCATGCTCTTCTGTTCTGGGTACTTCTTACCTTTACCAGATTTGACTTAATATTAGCTTCCCCTTAGAACGACTGCCTGTCTGACCACCGTTACCCATAGGGATAAAGATATACCATCATATAAAGTGATTTCATCGAATCACATGAAATAACCAATTTTCTTCAACATTTCAAGCATAATGCCAACGCAGTTAGACAATAAGCCAATAGAAATAAAATGGCGATGCGCCTCGGCCATCAATCTGGGACAAATTGCATAGGAAATTGCCTCACGCTATCCCCACTACTTAGTAGGTACACTGTCGCTGAAGGGTGGAGATGTGGTATAAATTGTCATATGTCAATTTATAACTTTATTTTCAGTTCAGTTCAAATCTCTGAGTGTTATTACGAACAGACACTTGTTCTAGGACTTTGCCCAAATAGCATGCAAAAGCGACTTTGCCAGGTATGTTGTTGTCTAGAGTTACCGCAGCCAGGTGGGAAACTGTTGAGAACAGAGTTGCAGTGGAAGCTGTAATACATCCACCTGACCACGATAGACAATTTATCTAAACACTTTCACTGTGGTAGCACAGCGATGAATTATAATCCTAATATTAATAAAATGTCTTACCAACTCTTACTGATGCTGTTCTTGAAGTGGACCTATAGGATTAACTCATAATTTTGGCCAAAATAACAAGAGAATCGAATACCAGGGTCCAGTTCAGCGTAGTCCTTCTCCAGGCACCAAACAGGAATTCACACACGTGTTTTACAAAGTTCAATATTTCACAAATGTTCATTAATTTATCACAAACTTTGCCGGAAGTCAAAAGCGGCAGTTGTAAGTATTTATAAGCTAATTCAATTCGCGTTAATTCAAAGTGCGATCAATTTATTACAATTATAAAATATATCAATTGCAATCTCGCGAGACAGACCAAAACCGGCGTGTTAATTTTTCAAGGCGGGAACGGAAGTGACAGTTCAGTGTGACCATTGTCAGAAATTTTCAATAGACTAAACAAAATGTTACTTAGTCGATATAATCGATTTGACTTATAATAAAAACTAATTCTATTTCAAACATCCACCTGCCCCGGACCGGCCTACCGGTCCGCTAATCGGTTGGTAGACGTGACAATGTTGCAACCGCTCTCCTCAGAATCGAACCGTCCACCAAGACCTCAGCAAATCGGGGAACTCCATCAGTCCCAGTTACCAAACGAAGGATGCGCCACCTGCACCATCTGAGTGGCGGAAGGTTAGCCTCCTTGATCAAAACGAGGTCACCAATCTTGGGTGGTTCGGTCTTGTCGGTCCACTTGACGCGTTGCCGGAGTATGTGCAAATATTTCAAATTCCAGCGTTTCCAAAAGCTCTGAGTAATCTGGCGTACCAATTCAAAACGCGAGAGACGACCAGGTCTCGTATCAATATAGGGGTACTCAGGCAAGGCGACAAGTGGGCGACCAATCAAAAATGACCCGGCGTAAGGGCCTCCAAATCATTCGGATCTGAGGAGATCGAGCACAATGGCTGAGAGTTCAAAACGGCCTCAATCTTACAAAACACAGTTGCGAGTTCCTCAAATGTAAGGACAGACTCACCGATTGTCCTGCGCAAGTGTGTTTTGGCCAATTTTACGGCGGCCTCAAATATACCACCCCAGTGTGGACAATTTGGTGGGGAATACAACCAATTTATCCCACGTCGGGCAAGGCTATTGCCTATATCAGCCTTGTTGGTTTCAAGGAAATTAACAACGTCATTCAAATAATTATAGGTGCCCTTGAAGTTAGTGCCGCAATCAAAACGGATCAAGGAAGGCAGCCCTCTGCGGGATACAAATCTGTCAAATGTGACTACAAACGCCTCGGTCGCAAGCGAGGAAACCAGTTCTAAGTGTACGGTCTTTGTGTAAAGACAAACAAAAACACACAAGTAGGCGTTAACAGTCTTGCTGTTTCGAAGTGTCGACGTTTTCACCAAAAAGGGACCAGCGAAGTCCGTGCCAACACCGTCAAATGTCCTGCTCTCCGTTACGCGATCTGCCGGTAAGTCTCCCATCAACGGCTGCATGGTAGAAGCCTTGAGCTTATAGCAAGGGATGCAGCGAAAGACTACACTCCGAATAATTCTTCGGGCAGACAAAATCCAAAATTCGCGTTGCAAAATGGCCAACAGCGCATTACAACCAGCATGCGAATTTTTAAGGTGACGGTCAGTTACCAACAAACGTACCAAATGACCGTCTTTGGGTAACAAAAGGGGGTGACGTGCCCCGTAAGGGCGGTTGGCGTTCTTGAGACGCCCTCCAACGCGCAAGATGTATTGAATACAAATGCTTTTACCCAAAGTACTAGACACGTGGTTCAATAAGCGTACAAGTAGTGCTGCTCCCGAGAGCTCCAATTTCGGAATGGTCAGAGATGTCCGAAGGGGTGCAACCTTGCTCTTCGCCATGATCAGGGAAACCCTCACCTGACCTGAGGCACTGACTGTGCGCAAGTACACCACGGCCGCGTGACCACGTTCCGAGGCATCACAAAACCCGTGAAGAGTTGCCTTGTACTTCCCGGGAGGAAGGATGGGACGAGGCAAGGAGATCTCATTGACGGCAGGAAGTGAGGATACAAAAGAGGTCCGTTCCTCAACAAGAGTACCGCGTAGAGGTTCGTCCCAGGTCAACCCTGCTGTCCAAAGCTTCTGCAAGAAGCATTTTGCCCAAAATATGACAGGACAAATCCAACCGTTTGGATCAAAGGTTCTAGCGACAGTAGACAACACGAGACGTTTAGTCCAAGAACAAGGCAATTTCAAGTCTACGTTATACGTAAATATGTCTTGGACTGGTCTGTACTGGACGCCGAGAACAGCCATCATGGCGGGGTTGTCAACAATCTCAAACAAATGTGGATCCTGCTGATGATCCTCTGGCAAGCCTTCCAAAAGCGCTGGTGAGTTGGAAATCCATTTGCGCAACTCATAACCAGCGGAGGCCAAAATACCTATCAATTCGTCCCGCAGGAGGATCGCCTCGTCCGCTGTGGAGGCGCCCGAGCAAATGTCATCGACGTAAATATCGTCCTTCAAGATGGTGGAGGCTCGTGGGAAACGTAAGCCTTCGCGGTCTGCGAGCTCCCAAAGAGAACGTATTGCCAAGTAGGGGCTTGACCTTAACCCGTACGTATTAGTATTGAGCTCGTAGACGACCATGGGATCACGAGGAGACTCTCTCCAAAAGATCAGCTGGAAGCAACGGTCATTAGGGTGGATAATCGTCTGCCTGAACATCATTTTTATATCGGCTACAAAGACAACCTGATGTCGTCGGAAGCTGGTGATGACGTCACAAAGGTCCTTGACCAACTTGGGACCAGAATGCAAGCACTGGTTCAAGGATACGCCCGTTGAAGTCTGCGCAGAACCATCAAACACTGTGCGCAGCTTGCCAGTCGATGGCTTCAATACCGCATGATGCGGGAGAAAGTAATGCTCTACCGAACTTCAATCCAAATTTGACACGGACATGTGTCCCAACTGTTCATATTCTCTCATGAACTCAATGTACTTCTGTCTGAGCTCCGGATCACGACCCATGCGGCGCTCCATAGCCAACAATCTCTTTTCGGCTAAAGGTCGTGACTCACCAAGCGGAGGCCGAACAGACAGAAAGGGTAGCCTCGTAATAATCCGACCAGAACGGAGTCGACCAGTGTTGTTCTGGAAGAACAGCTTGCTCTTCTCATGTTCTGGAATCAAACGGGCAGCTTGAGGGGGCTCCTCTACCTCCCAAAACCTCTGAACCGCATCAGAGAGAGCGGAGCCTACAGCCAACAAATTATCAAGTTCGGGTGGAGGGGGGTCCCTAGGTACAGGTCCCCTCAAAGCAAATCCAAATATGGTCGGGATGGCAGTCAAACCATTTGGCACCAAGACCCGTTTCCCACCAATCAAAATTCCACCGAGGACATCAGAACCAATCAACAAGTCGATTTGTCCCGGTGTGTCAAATTTGGGGTCTGCCAGTTCCAATCCCGATGTCAAATTCACCACAGCAGCGGGAAGCTGTGTCTGTGGATGCATACCCAAAATATTCTTCAGCACAATAGCCGAGGTTTTAATCCTCGGGTGTGAAGATTCAACAAGGCCAAACAAAACCTTAACTTGCCCTTCAACATTAGAGGCCACGTCACCTATGCCCCGTATACAATTCGGAAAAGAACCCATATGTAATTTAACCTGCCCTACCAAATAAGTGGAAACAATGCAACCTTGTGAACCTGTGTCCAATATTGCACGGACAACAACAGAGGTCCCCGTGGGTCCCCAGACCCTAACAGCAACCGTTGGTAGGATAACGGTCTCAATGGGGGAGGTTGGCGTTATAGGGCAGGGGTCAATGACCTATTGTTGCCTGGGCGGCGACCGTTGGCCAGGACCAGGCAAATCAAAATGGGGGTGCGGCTTGAAGTCCTCAAAGGCGCGATGACTCGATCCGCGCGCCATCTGTGGGGGGTCATAGTGACGCACCCGCCCAAAACGAGGTGGGCGCGAGTCAAGGCGGGGACGCTCCGCCAAAGGAGGGGAATACCTGGGGCAGCAGTCATGGTGCTGGTGACGCTGAACAGCACAGTCAGGTGTGCGAGAGAGAGGAGGCGTGCGCACGCTACGGTTCTCCAAGTGGGTGAGTGGCGATCAATTGAGCGAGGCGAGTCGCGGCTACGCGCCGGTGAGCCTCGGCTGCCACCTTCAAAACACCCGCCCGTGCGTGGCATCGGCTGGTTGGACAAGCGGCCAACCTCTCTGGCATTCATACAGAGAATGTCCAAATGCTGTCCTCCACAATGTGGACAGGGGCGAGAGTTTGGGCAGTCTCGCTGGTAGTGGGACCCCAAACAAGTGAAGCAAAGGCGGCGGGCATTCGCGATGCGCCTACGAGAGGCGACATGTAGGTCCAAGAATGCCCTACAACTGACCGTTCTGTGCCCCGTGACCTTGCAGTAGGAGCACTCCGCTGGGCTCTGCGTGAACGCAAAGCGAGGAGGGCGCCGGTCAACATTGGCTCGGGTGTGAACGCGAGCCTGCTCCTTGACCTTGGGCGGCTGCGTCTTAGCCGGCGTGTCACCACCGGAGTTGTCCAAGACCCGGCACTCATCCTCCAGGAACCTCTCCAGGTCAGCAAAGGGGGGCAGATGGGTCGCGCTATCCCCACCAAAGCGCTGTTCAAAACGCGACCTCAGGTCGGCAGGCAGCTTTTTTAACACAATGTGCACCAATAGATAGGACCATTGGTCCACGGGCAGGTCAAGGCACTTAAGTGCGTTGATGGCCACCAAAAGCGGGTTCAAAAGTTGGGTGCGCGACCCAGAGACCCGGGTGAGCGTCGGCAAACCCAAAATCTGCTCAATGTGCGTGTCGGCGAGGCCACGCTTATTATGGTACCTACGGGTGATTAGGTCCCGAGCCGTCTGGTACGCCTCGTCAGACACGGGCAGATGCTGGATGAGGCCCTTGGCCTCCCCATCCAGAACCGACATCAGATAGGCCAATTTTTGTGCCGGCCGAAGGTCAGCCCTATCATTGACCAAGCTGTCAAACAAATTAACGAAGCCCAGGTAGCTTCCTAGGCAGCCATCAAAATGGGGGAGGTCCAACGTAGGGAGCCTACTCACCAGCCCCGGTGCTGACCTAGGAAGCTCCTGCTTCAGGCCGAGTTGCCCTTCCCTGTCGGCAACTAGTTGTCTCGCACTATTGGAGACAGCATCATACAGGTCTAAGACCTGGGCATAGTCTTCGCTGACCTTATTGCGCTGGTCAGCGGTGAAATCATTGACTGACACTTCGAGACAGCAAGCGCTGAAAGTGCGAAATTGCTGTTCCACACTTGCCAGGCGATCATTGATCCGCTCGTACCTTTGTAGTAAGGCCTGCTGGCGATCCGGCCAGTTCACTAAGGCACTGGCCGAGGCAAACCAGCGCAAATCTGATGCAATAGCACCAGCAGCCGCACGCAAGTCCTTGATAGCTGACATAATCAAAATTCAAAAGAGCCCGGACAAGCGTTAAATAATATTAACAATTAAAACTTAATTTTTCTTAATTCTTTGAAACCAACAAAGTATTAGCCTGTTTACTGCTGGTACAAGCAAGTGACAGGTATCTACTGTCCAACAAAATTAATAGTTTCAATATATATTGACACAAAACAAAGTCAAAGTTATCAAAAGTTGAAACTTCAAATAAGTTAACTAAAGTTAAATATTCAAATAAATTAACTAATTACTTGCAACAGACAGACTGGCTGTGTTATTTGAGATATACAATAGGAAGTAAGCACAGAATATGTGTTAGCTAACAATATTATCTATATATTATAACAAGGTTTAACAATGCAAGGTTCAAACTTAATATATCAATATATGCAATAAACTTAATCAATTGATATATATAACTGATATGTATCCAATCAAAGTGACTCATTAATAGTAACAGCAACAAATCTATGTTAGACTTCAACAATTTAAATCAAACAATTACTGATAGAGGTTATGTGTGACAATGTGTTTCAAATTATGTAGGTCAACTTATACAATTAAATATTATGTATTTTAGACAATAACTGACCTGACAAACACTACAATACTGTCTACAAGGTGATAAGATACAAGCTCATACCAATCTGAGGTTTGTACTCAGTAATGCAACTGCGGCTAAATTTCAACTACAGCTCTGCACCAAAAATTATGTCAAGAGTTACCGCAGCCAGGTGGGAAACTGTTGAGAACAGAGTTGCAGTGGAAGCTGTAATACATCCACCTGACCACGATAGACAATTTATCTAAACACTTTCACTGTGGTAGCACAGCGATGAATTATAATCCTAATATTAATAAAATGTCTTACCAACTCTTACTGATGCTGTTCTTGAAGTGGACCTATAGGATTAACTCATAATTTTGGCCAAAATAACAAGAGAATCGAATACCAGGGTCCAGTTCAGCGTAGTCCTTCTCCAGGCACCAAACAGGAATTCACACACGTGTTTTACAAAGTTCAATATTTCACAAATGTTCATTAATTTATCACAAACTTTGCCGGAAGTCAAAAGCGGCAGTTGTAAGTATTTATAAGTTAATTCAATTCGCGTTAATTCAAAGGGCGATCAATTTATTACAATTATAAAATATATCAATTGCAATCTCGCGAGACAGACCAAGACCGGCGTGTTAATTTTTCAAGGCGAGAACGGAAGTGACAGTTCAGTGTGACCATTGTCAGAAATTTTCAATAGACTAAACAAAATGTTACTTAGTCGATATAATCGATTTGACTTATAATAAAAACTAATTCTATTTCAAACAGTTGTTGATGTTAAAGGTCAATTTTGTATGGTATATTTGATGTTTATAATAAAGAGTACGATCACCCTAAAATTCTGGAAAGGTTTTGTTTTAAGGGTGGGTCCCATACACGTAAATGCAAATGTTATATTTTATTTTATTATCAAATATTATGTTGGAATATGGAAAGATTAGTATTTTAAATACAGTAAGGCTTGTATCCATTGTATCATTTGTTATTCAAGGATCATTTGCATTTTTACCAACATTCACAATTTGTGAGCCTTAAAACCTAAGTATATACAAACTATGCGAATTAGTTGCATACATACATGATGAACTCTCAATTTAACGGCACATTATAATAGGCTAGGCTTTACTAATTAACGAGTTTTATTAGATTAACTAAACTTAATTTAACTTACATTTGTAAGCTATACTCTCAATATGCATCAATATGTAATATATTGATACATATTGAGAGTATAATAAAAAGGCAGCGATAGCCTAGTGGAGATACCAACAGACTGCCATGCAGAGGGTATTGGGTTCAAATCCACGGCGCGCACCAATGACTTTTCGGAGTTATGTGCGTATTAACTCTGAAAATTCACCAACATATGGTTTGCCGAAACACATAAGCAAGGTACTACAACCGTTAGTTGGCAAGACGCACTCTTTCGTAAAGGACTCTCGCCACGTTATTGAAATCATCAAGAGCATGAAAAGGGAACCGGACGAGGTGATGGTGAGTTTTAATGTCGAGTCACTATTCACCAATGTTCCTATTCAAGATTGCCTTGACGTCGTAGAGAGGAAATTAAGATAAAACGGTCTGTCTAACGAATACATTGTTCTACTTAGGAATTGCTTGGATGGAAACTATATCGTGGACAACATTACCTCCAGATCGATGGAGTGGCTATGGGTAGCCCTATAGCACCGGTAATGGCCAACATCTGGATGGAGCACTTTGAGGAATCCATAGACATGCAGGCGTCAAATGTGAAACTATGGAAAAGGTATGTCGACGATATCTTCTGCATCATGAAGGGCAACAAGCAGGACGTAGAACAATTCGCACACAAATTGAACTCCATACATCCGAACATCCGATTCACATTCGAAATGGAGGTAGACGGATCGTTACCCTTCCTCGACGTTAAAGTGACAGTGAGAGATAATGGTACCCTTGGACACACTGTGTATAGGAAACTGACACACACCGACATGTATCTCAACGCGAACTCGCACCACCATCCGCGGCACTTGGATTCCGTTGTGTCCTCATTAGTGAACAGAGCGTATGACCTATGTGACCCTGAACAATTAAATAGTGAGCTGTCACATGTTCGGGAGGTACTTAGGCGCAATGGATAAAAGAAAAACATACTCCATCGGAAGAGGAACGAGCGTAAACCTGAAGTAAGCAGAGTGCTTACATGCCGTAGCTAAAGGGAGTGACGGACAAAGTTGGAATAGTACTCAAGAAATACTCCATCAAGACTGTATACAGTCCGCTCTCTAAGATAGCACACAATCTGCGTACCCCAAAGGATGTCATTCCTCTCCAAACACCTGGCGTCTACAAAGTCGATTGCAGCTGTGGTAGTTCATATATTGGGCAGACTAAGCGTACAATCGCCGAAAGAGTAAAAGAACATATCGCAGCTGTAAAAAACCGACATATTAATAAGTCGGCGATAGCTGAGCATTTGTTGGTGTCTGGACCAAACCACTGGATCGAACTGCATCAACCACAAGTCTTATCCACCGATCGTCACTATTGCTCCAGGATAGTACGTGAAGCGGTTGAAATCAAGAAATATAACAATTTCAACCGGGAAGATGGATATAGATTATCGGCTACTTGCAATCCAGTCATCAGCAAATGTAAACACCACTGCACCGCAGTGATAAATCTCAACAGTATGTAGACGTCATTAGTGTAGAAGAAGGTCGGAAGGTGTCGGAGTACCGAAATTGCGAACTTAAATAAAGACCAAGTGAGGTTAGGTGCCGAAACCCGCACTTCCACAAGACGGCGCTGAGCTCTCATCAGTCTCTCCGCAACCATGCTCGGTGCAAGACGAGCGAAATGTCGGAAACAAATAGGTATTTACACCTTAAATAAGTTAAGTTAACGCGATTAAGACCCGCTAATTTATTTTGTATGACTTGTTAATTATCAAAAACAAATCCGGTTAGACTAGAAAGCGGACCCCAGATTGAAAACTGGGATAACGCTAAGAGGATGATGATGATTGAGAGTATAATGATGGAGTCCGTAGTAGCCTTTGTATGTTTTTAGGGTAAACCCTAAAAACATACAAAGGCTACTACGGAACCCTACATTGTGCGTGGCTCGACGTGCACAATAGCTATAGTGTTGAACATGTGCTAACATACTTATTTTTTTAAGTAACAAGACATATTTTGGACAGTCAATTAACCACGTTTGTTAGATTAAAGCCAAATAGTGACCAACGAAGAGTTAAGAATATTACACGAATCGCCTACAAAATAACATTTTCATCTATGGTCTTAATAAAATGTTTCTTTTAGTTATATTTTATTTTGAGTGCTTTATTTCAAATTAAGATATTTTAAGATTGCATTTTGTAACATAACTTTAGTCTAGGTCACAACCATGCACTTAATATTACGTTACGATACTAATGATGAGCGTTTTGTAAAAAACACTCCACGTTCCAATGTCGTTACTGTGATAATATCTCAAAAAGCAGCCACGCATTTTTATAATAGTCTAATTATTGTCTAGAATGTAATATTAGTTTAAGCGTGTTTTACAGTTTTTAAGCAAATTTTTTGTTCACAAACTTATATTTGTTAGAAACGAATGGCCAGATAATTAAACACATTTATAATTAAAAATAAACTTATCGTACATCGAAAAGCAAAGAAGATTCAGTACATACACATACATACATAGACTCATGCCTATTTCCCCGAAGGGGTAGGCAGAGGCATATTAAACGCCCACTTTTCGCCAGGGTTTTGATCCCACGTAATAGGTGGCGAGCCTATTGCCGCTTATCGGGATATTTTGTTTGCCAGAGCCTCGTCCGTTGATCGGCAGGTGCACCACTTGCAGGTGAGGTTGGCTTGGGACCCTAAGATCTTAGTGGGAACCCTATGCACTACGATTCTCTGAAGATTCAGTACTGGTAGATAAAATCTTTCTCTCCAAGAAAAATATCAGATTAAACTAAAAACGCCACATCCGAACGTTAATGTAATTATCAACTTGCAAGCTTATAGTAGAGAGATTTCTTATCAATTGCCACGAGCAGAAAAATCGTCGCGTTCCTTTCAGAGCTCAAACAGCCTGGGTCTACCACGCAAACGCATTATATTTTCCTCCACCTAACCTCCCTTATAAATAAATACGTATAAGGAAAAATCAGTATTTACTTCGGAGACAATAAACATAGCTATGAAGTGTCTTTATTGATATACAATATAACTTTTTTTTGGAACGTTCGACACCAAAAGTATTTTGTTGGTTTATAAATTAAAGGCCTTTGTATTTTCTCGAATTTCTTGAGCTACTATTAACTGTGATCTCTGTATGCTGTACAGAAAAGTATTAAATCTAAAGTAGCATTCAAGAAACTAGTAGTAGTTTGGGTTTTAAGGGAAAGTAGATGTCTGTCTTTATCAACGGCAGTTTATCAACTGTAAGACATTCTAGAACAAAAGTTGACGTCAATTGCAATCTCCATACAGTTGGAAATTCTTCCCATCCTTCAAAATCAACGTCACCTACTACGTTTAAAGCGACATAGTATCCGCAAGACACCGATGACCTAGTGAAAATAACAGACTGCTACCTTTCAGTCTAGATTAAACAATTCTATTAGCATGCAGCCACTAGTTTTGACTTAACCACATTAAGGACGCGTTTACAAAATTAGTAGGTACAAAATCGCGTCACTACAGCGACACGGTGGCAACAGTACGTACTACGTACGGTAATTTGCGGAAATGTAGTTCAACTAAATAACTTTGAGACTTAGAATTTTTTGTGATATGTATCTATGTGTTATAGGCCTGGCTGTGCAAATTACGTACAAATAAGTTTCTTATTTTTATATACCTAAATGGACATTATTACTTTATTTTTTCCATTATGTTGATTCAGGATATATTTCGGTATTTAGATATTATTTTGTTTCTTGCGTTGAAATCTGGTAAGATTATGTGGACTGATGGTATACCATCCCATTCAAGTGTTGCGACTGGAACTCATAAAAGAGTAGACCTAGTTATGCCAGGTTGGGGCTCATTTTATTTGTTTTAGTGAGACCCTACCACTGGTACTAGTGAAGTAACCTTCCAAGGTTATTCGATGAGTCTTACTGGTACTCTTATGTGAGTAGAGCTAGGCATGCCGAGTTTGGGCTCATTTTGTTTGTACATAAAAGACCCTACCACTGGAACTTATGAAGTAACCTTCCAGGGTTATTCGATGACTCTTGCTGGTTCTTATATGTGAGTAGAGCTAGGCATGCCGAGTTTGGGCTCATTTTGTTTGTACATAAGAGACTCAACCACTGCAACTTATGAAGTAACCTTCCAGGGTTATTCAATGACTCTTGCTGGTACTCATATGTGAGTAGAGCTAGGCATGCCGAGTTTGAGCTAATTTTTTTTATACATAAGAGACCCTACCACTGAAACTTATGAAGTAAACTTCCAGGGTTATTAGATGACACTTGCTGGTACTTATATCTGAGTAGAGCTCGGCATGCCGAGTTTGGGCTCATTTTGTTTGTACATAAGTGACCCTACCACTGGAACTTATGAAGTAACCTTCCAGGGTTATTCGATGACTCTTGCTGGTACTCATATGGAAGTAAAGCTAGGCATGCTTAGTTTGGGCTCGTTTTGTTTGTACATAAGAGACCCTACCACTGGAACTTATGAAGTAACCTTCCAGGGTTATTCGATCACTCTTGCTGGTACTCATATGTGAGTAGAGCTAGGCATACCGAGTTTGGGCTCATTTTGTATGAACATCAGAGACCCTACCACTGGAACATACCTAGCTCTACTCACATATGAGTACCACTAAGAGTCTTCGAATAAACCTGAAAAACCTGAAAGGTTACTTCATAAGTTCCAGTGGTAGGGTCTCTTATGTACAAACAAAATGAGCCCAAACTCGGCATGCCTAGCTCTACTCACATATGAGTACCAGCAAGAGTCATCGAATAACCCTGGAAGGTTACTTCATAAGTTACAGTGGTAGGGTCACTTATGTACAAACAAAATGAACCCAAACTCGGCATGCCTAGCTCTACTGACATATGAGTACCAGTAAGAGTCATTGAATAACCCTGGAAGGTTACATCATAAAATGCAATGGTAAGTTCTCTTATGTACAAACAAAATGAGCCCAAACTCGGTATGCCTAGCTCTACTCACACATGAGTACCAGCAAGAGTCATTGAAAGACCATGGAAGGTTACTTCATAAGTTCCAGTGGTAGAGTCTCTTATGTACAAACAAAATGAGCCCAAACTCGGCATGCCTAGCTCTACTCACACATGAGTACCAGCAAGAGTCATTGAATAACCCTGGAAGGTTACCTCATAAGTTCCAGTGGTAGGGTCTCTTATGTACAAACAAAATGAGCCCAAACTCGGCATGCCTAGCTCTACTCACACATGAGTACCAGCAAGAGTCATTGAATAACCCTGGAAGGTTACTTCATAAGTTCCAGTGGTAGGGTCTCTTATGTACAAACAAAATGAGCCCAAACTCGGTATGCCTAGCTCTACTCACACATGAGTACCAGCAAGAGTCATTGAATGACCATGGAAGGTTACTTCATAAGTTCCAGTGGTAGGGTCTCTTATGTACAAACAAAATGAACCCAAACTCGGCATGCCTAGCTCTACTGACATATGAGTACCAGTAAGAGTCATTGAATAACCCTGGAAGGTTACATCATAAAATGCAGTGGTAGGGTCTCTTATGTACAAACAAAATGAGCCCAAACTCGGCATGCCTAACTCTACTCACATATGAGTACCAGCAAGAGTCATCGAATAACCTTAGAAGGTTACTTCATAAGTTCCAGTGGTAGGGTCACTTATGTACAAACAAAATGAACCCAAACTCGGCATGCCTAGCTGTACTGACATATGAGTACCAGTAAGAGTCATTGAATAACCCTGGAAGGTTACTTCATAAAATGCAGTGGTAGGGTCTCTTATGTACAAACAAAATGAGCCCAAACTCGGCATGCCTAGCTCTACTCACACATGAGTACTAGCAAGAGTCATTGAATAACCCTGGAAGGTTACTTCATAAGTTCCAGTGGTAGGGTCTCTTATGTACAAACAAAATGAACCCAAACTCGGCATGCCTAGCTCTACTGACATATGAGTACCAGTAAGAGTCATTGAATAACCCTGGAAGGTTACATCATAAAATGCAGTGGTAGGGTCTCTTATGTACAAACAAAATGAGCCCAAACTCGGCATGCCTAACTCTACTCACATATGAGTACCAGCAAGAGTCATCGAATAACCCTGGAAGGTTACTTCATAAGTTCCAGTGGTAGGGTCACTTATGTACAAACAAAATGAACCCAAACTCGGCATGCCTAGCTGTACTGACATATGAGTACCAGTAAGAGTCATTGAATAACCCTGGAAGGTTACTTCATAAAATGCAGTGGTAGGGTCTCTTATGTACAAACAAAATGAGCCCAAACTCGGCATGCCTAGCTCTACTCACACATGAGTACCAGCAAGAGTCATTGAATAACCCTGGAAGGTTACTTCATAAGTTCCAGTGGTAGGGTCTCTTATGTACAAACAAAATAAGCCCAAACTCGGCATGCCTAGCTCTACTCACATATGAGTACCAGCACGACTCATCGAATAACCTTGGAAGGTTACTTCACTAGTACCAGTGATAGGGTCTCACCAAAACAAATAAAATGAGCCCCAACCTGGCATAACTAGGTCTACTCTTTTATGAGTTCCAGTCGCAACACTTGAACGGAATGGTATACCATCAGTCCAGATAATCTTACCAGATTTCAACGCAAGAAACAAAATAATATCTAAATACCGAAATATATCCTGACTCAACATAACGGAGAAAATAAAGTAATAATGTAGTGGACTGCAACATTACTACTAAGTTATTGTTATCATTACGTTATATTTTATGTTGTAGTTGTTTATTATCCCTAATAAATAAATAAAATAAATAAAATGTCCATTTATACAAAAGAAATTTACTTGTACGTAATTCGCACAGAATACGAGAAGTATCAAATTGATTTTAGCGAATATTTTGTATTCGTATATTGCTTTTTTCGTCTTCGGGCTGCAGCGACAAGCGACATAGAGTCCACTCCCGACGGCGCTCAAGCGCAGACTGAGTCACTGAGATCTCATTGCAGAATTTGGATATATAAATCAAGAAAGTGGCTAAATAAAACGAACCTTATTGCCACATATTAAGACACACGTATGCGAGCAAAATAGAAGAAAAATGTAAGATGATTTTTTGCTTTTTTTGAGTCAATTTACAATATTTTGAAAAAAAATAATCAAATTGTTTTTGAGTTGACTATATTTACTACCCTATTCTATCTTTAAAAATCTAAATAAATGTAAAAATAGAGAGAAAATTGTACCCAAAAATAGCAGTATATGCCTATTTTTGGTTTAAGAGGCCGTTTCGAATCGATTTTACATTAATATTAATTAAATATTTTTTATTTATTTTCAAATTGATTTATAGATAAAAAAGTAATCAATTTATCGTAATCACTAGTTTTATTAGTTATTATCTAAAATTGTCGTAAAATGTACCGGAAATATGTGGTTTTTTGATACAAGCGTAAACGCATCCTTAATCAATGCCTTTTCAAAACCTCTATTTCCAGAAAGTATGTAGTCCACACATGATGCTCTAGGAACAGAACAAATTTAATTTTGATATTATTACCAATAACTTGCAATGACGGACGTTTTTAGTACAGTAACCTACATTTTAGTGTGCGTTATATAATTTATGCAAATATAACACTAAGTATTTACTATAAAAGGATGGATTTATGGAACATTTTTCTCGTCTTAAGCAACTTAGGGTTCTTCAAGCACCATCCATCAAGTACCGAGCGTTTGCAAAGCCTACAAAATTTAGAGGATCTCACCCAACGCTCAAGTGATTTTGGGATACAAAAAAGCTTCACATTAACGGTGCGAAACCTCATTGGTCTGTTTGAGTGGTAATTTTTAGGGTTCCGTACCTAAAAGGTAAAAAACGGAACCCTATTACTAAGCCTCCGCTGTCTGTCTGTCTGTCTGTCCGTCTGTCTGTCACCAGGCTGTATCTCATAAACCATGATAGCTAGAAAGCTGAAATTTTCGCAATTTATGTATTTCGGTTGCCGCTATAACAACAAATACTAAAAATAAATTATTAAGGGGGAGTCCCATACAAAAACGTGTTTTTTTTCGTATTTTTTGCTCAAAATTACTAACTGTAACAGGTAGACGCTTTAAATTTTGCACAGAATATGTAGTTGTATATTAACTTTCAAAATAAATAATTAAATAAAATAAAAGTAAATAATAAAGGGGGGCTCCCATACAACAAACGTAATTTTTAAGCAATTTGTTACTCGATCTTAATAAACAGGTAGAAACTTAAAAAGTATTTAAGTATACATACAACGAACGTGATTTTCTTTTATGATGGTACTTATGGTACGGAACCCTTCGTGCGGGAGTTCGACTCGCACTTGCCCAATTTTTTACACTGTTTGATTTAAATTTTCTTGTGTGAATGAGTTCATGTTGTTGGTTAATGAATACTTACCTTTAAACTTTCGTGACCTCTACACATAGTAATAATACAATTTTCATATAATTACACGACATAAATTGCAACGAAGATTTGCCAATCGTTTATATACATTATGTACTTTGAATATAATAGGTAACAGGTGCAGATTATAATAAAGTATACTTGAAACCCCTTGATAGTTTTAATCTTTTAAAAATAAATTGTGGTTATTGAGTTAGTATTTCAAATATGCTCCATTGTTCAGTTCTATATACCACTTACAAGAAAACCTAAGTCAAACGTCTAGTTCAGATCACTGAGACATTTACAATCGAGGCGTTAAACGATGTTTAATTACGTGGAAACTGCCAAAGGACAGCTTTTCTTTATTGTCGTTTCAATATTCAGGGCCATTTTTAAAGATGTCCGCCAAGCCTTTGATAAACATGAATAAAACGATGTCGTATTTACGGAAAATTCTGATGGTAAATTAAACGAAGGAATATTTAAGGGAGCAGGTATTATAGCGAAGAAACTGTACTTTTTTGTTTAGCGGCAATCCAAAAAAATACTATTTTAGGACTTGCACTTGCTTTATTGTGAATTTTATTTGTTGACTAAAGAGTACGTAGTAAGTCAAGAATGAAGCGGCCGCTTCACCGTTAATACGGCGATACTAGAGAGATAAGTCGTAAATTGCTTTGTGGAATATTATGTCAAACCTAGTTAAAAAGGAAAACATTATCAACGATGAATGTTATGTTTTATTAACATAAAATACCGATTATTTTTTAAATAAGTATCGATGTATTTTTGTTTGATCAATATCAAAGAGGGGTATGATAAGATGGTCCCTAACATAGTTCAGCAAGGAGAGAAGAGAAGAGGGATATCCAGAGAGAGTTAAACGAAGAAGTTAGGTATCATGATTTATTATTATTTATTATTTACAGGGTAAACGTATCAATTATAGCCTAGCGCAAAGTATCGAACATAATATATTTTCTTCCAACTTCTTTCTTTCTTTATTGATAGCATGCACCCAAGTACGACGCCTTTTTAAAGTTGTTGACCACAGTAAGATTAGTTCCTACTCTGACTCCGAAAGCGACGACATTTTCTTTCGGTTGTTATTTCTCAATTGTTCTAGTTTTAGGTTTTGCTAATAATATAATTTCGCGTAAGTGAAGTACTGTTGCACAGCGAAACTCACGCAGCGGTTTCGCAGTTGTTGTTTCGCAGCGGAGGTGTGCTTCAGGCATACATGTCTTTCGAGAACATTATGGAGATCGCTCAGACGGGCTGGTTTCTTAAGAATTTTTCTTTTACCAAACGATCATTAACAGTTTTAGTGCAATAAGTATACAAGTTTATTTATAAAACGGGTAATTGTGATCCGTTTTCTAAGATATTTTAAAACATTCCCTTGCCTTCCTTTATTCAAAGACAGCAATAAACCGTGTTTAGTGACTGAACAACAGAATTATGGCCTGCACAAGAGGCACTTCATATTTTCCTTCTTACTATAAGATGATTCACAATCGTAACAGGTCGTGCGCACTAACAATCAATGTTGCGAACATTAGCAGATGGCGCACATTCACATCCGTATGTACGAACATTTTTTTTTATAGCTTAAACCTCTTTTAATGTTCACGATACGATACTGCGTAAATATATTACCACGTCTCAGGTATTGTAGGACGCTCGCGCACTAGATGGACCGATGACAAGAAGAGAGTAATGGCTAGATGGTGAAAACGAGGAAGTGGGTCTTGTGGCGTACCGTGGTGGAGGCATAATACAAATACAAAATATTTATTTGCGAAAATGTGGTATACAGAGATGTTGTTACAAGTTTAGATCAGCACATTTGCCGTCAAATTTTACGGCATGCAAATATTTCAAAAGTTTGTTGAAATTTTACAATTCAAATATTCATGTACCGAATAAAAATATTTTGCCATTAACCATCGAAACAATTCGTTCTTAAACTTATAATGAGGGAAATCATGTAAATGTTGTGGTAGATGATTGTAAATGCGTACCGCCATAGAGTAGTACAGTGAGTGGACTGCATTGGCTGAGGATATAATATTATGAGATGACTTATAGATTGAATAGCTTGGTGTTTTCATGCTTGATTAAATTATTTATTTCATATATTTTGACTTGCTTGTAGTTAAGACACATACAATGTGCCTCACAGCTACGCTTTAGTAGTAAAAAAAATAAAAAGAGTAAGTGAAACATCGTCAAGAAAAACACCGATATCGAGAAATTGAGCACAGAACGGGATAGTTTCTCTTATGACTTTGTTTTTAACTTTGGTGGGTGAGATACTCAGAAAAAAAAAGTTAAATTTGTCAACAAAATGTATTTTAGCATTCCTATCGGTCACCAACACATAGCCGGTCTAGATAGTGGCGAGAAAACTTGCGACTGTTGTATTGTATAAAACTCACCTGGTGGATAATATGGATTAAGATTAGGCGAAGAATAAAGATCATTTGGTCCAAACGGCCTTTCGACGCCGCTTGGACTTGTCTTGGCATTCTAACTATGTCCCAAAACTGTTAAACGACCTACTAATATCCATACCTCTCGCTGACCATACTTATATCCGTATCCAAATTACATCGTCACTGCTTCTAAAGTTTCCAGCGTCGTATCGTCTAATAAAATGGTCTCCACATTATGTGCTCCGAGCGATAAATTCTTTACGCGTCAACGTCTGCGCCTATTTAGATTTATTAGATTGGGTGTCTACTAAGTGTTTTACGTGTTACGCTGAATTTGCCCTAAATGTTTGATTTGACGAACATTCCTTTTCTTTTTAAAGTAGATAGGAGCCATCATGTCATTATTATTGATATTTTATTGTTACGATGACTTTTGATATGTGACTCCATGACTGCTTAAGATCAGGCGGCATGGAATCATTTTGATAGGCGATAATAAAAAAAGTATCAGTGTATTTAAAATGTCAAGCATTTATCTAGCGGAAATGCATTTTGTACACACCGCCTTGGAATATAGCCAAGGTAATTGTTGGTGTTTGGCACCGGGCCCTGTCCCGTCTATTATTTACCTAATTCTTATACAACTTTGACAAAGTCATTTCGTATGCCATATTCATGAACCTTCAACAAGACTTCTACTAAATGTTGTGGACTAGTTGTATATTTTAAATAAGTTTGTTAATGTTAGCTCTTTTTATGTGTGACTTCTGTGAGTTTATTACTTCATTTTATTCTTAAAACTTAAAACAGTAAGTAAGGAAAAAAGCAACTGTGTAATTTTCTTATTTTCTGTCTATTCTTCGCTTTTACAATAATGACTTAAATGAAATGTGCCTTAAATAAAAATGGACCGTAACCATTTTAAAAGATAAGTCTAAACGATAATTGTTTATGGTACTGACGATAATTACAAACATAGGCAGGCATCTCTCCTTTATATAAAAAAACCGGTTATTGAACCAACAGAACCGATTTCATGAACTAGAAGGCACTAATTACGCATGATTCTCAACTTTGTTAGCTAAACATAGCCACATGCCTCTGCTTAGCCCGTATGGGTAAAGAAGACTGTCTAATGTATAACACAATGTGCTATATTTATAAATTTATAGGTGACATGGCGGCAATGCTACAATATTCAAGATTCAATTATGCAATAGTGTTCCAGCTTAACATGTATAGGTAAGTGCGAATGCAATGTGGGTGCCAACTGGCATAAGATAAGTGCGACCGTCGTAATGCATCATAGCAATATACAAGCAGTTTAAAAGCAGATAGGACATCGGTATATGACACATTTAAGGTACAATTTACCGATATCATAGGTATATACTATGATATCAGTATATTGTATCTTTGAGTTACAGATTTTACGATTTCTTTTTCATGTTTTTCGTTTTATACGCTCTTTATGGTCCATTGTTGGACATATGCTTCTTCAAATTAACGTCACAATAACATTGTGAAGCAGAAGGAATATTTGGCCAACTATACCAATCACACTTGTCGTTTAATTTTATTTTTCTTTTACATATTTGATTTTTTGTTACCTTGTGAGAAGATAATATTTCCATCAACAAAATATTTCCTGTCTTGTCTTTCATATTACTCTTTCACAACAGCATTTTTAACTCGAATTTTATCATAACCCTAAAGATGTAGACTTGCTATTTTCGTGGAACAGCGAGAATCGCTTCTCAGCTAATGTTAATAGCTCATTCCACATGGCTGGGCACTCACAGGCTCCACCACCATATAATGGCGAATTATCTCAGCGCATTAGATGCTGCGCAAAATGTTTTAGATTAAATTCATTTTACAGTACAGCTTTGTGATGAAAGCGTAAAAGTCTGATATAAGATATAGGTTACGGTGGAGAAAAATAAGATAAACTGTTCTAAGTTAAATATTCTGTCATATCTCACAATTTATAAACTTGGTTGCAACCGGAATAACGCTAGGACAACATGCTAAAACTACTAAACGTATTTCGATTTAACCTTGCAATAACATAACTTATTCACACACGGGCGGAACCATGGACAAAATCTAGTAATTTCATGAATTCACCACTAAAAGTCAACAGAAATTTCAGTAATAATAAGATTTCGTTTATTGAGTGTTTCACCAGCCATGCGAGTGTAGCGTGGGTTTTTTGGGAATATTTGGAAGGTATAGGTCACAAATGTCAATGGACACCCAAAGAGTGGGTGTCCATTGACATTTGTGACCTATCAACTGTGAGGATCCTGGTTGACTAGAAATCTTTGCCTGAAGAAACATAAATAGGCCTATTTTTATTCAACTACATAATAGGGGTCCAACCTCTTTCGTCTTATAATATTCGGAGATGAGGATCTTGTGTTTCAAAATCTTATTATATTAACATTATTTTTTCGATTTCGGACTTACCCTTGGGTATCAAAGAAAGAAACAAATAAAAAAAAAATCATAAATAACTAGGTTCCTACAATATCTTCGCTTACTATTTTTCTTTGTTTAAACGAAAATCCTAGTAGAAGGAATAAATTCGGCATTGCGGGGATTTTTGTAAACAGTTAAAGAATGGTCATACAACACTGTACTTTTTCATAATTTCATCTTAAATTTTTCATTGCAGGCTTTATATCCATAAAAAAAAGTTAAAAAACATAAATATGCCTTTCCATGATATCAGCATTACGTACAGTTTTTAATATTTATAGCCAGTCTCTGTACCCTCCGATAAGAACCGTTTAGATATTATGTTATACATTCTTAGATACCGTCATACGTCGTAGTGTTGTACTTGGGTAGACTTGAGGTGTTGTATACCTACATATATAAAGACTTATGTATATTTTTTATTGTTGATTGCATGTATGTACGATAATGCGAGTACTCATATATAATTTTATAATATATTTTTATATATATATGTACATACATACATACATATATTCACGCCTTGATCCCGTCGGGGTAGGCAGAGACAACGGAACGCCACTTGCATCTATCCTTACAAACCTCACGCGCTTCCTCTACATTCATTACTCTCTTCATACATGCACGCCGGTTCCGGGTGCTTTGGACCTTGCCTTTTTTTAAGATGTCCCCAATCTGATTGACGAATGTCCGACGAGGTCTGCCGCGACCGACTTGCCCACACACGCTAGCCTCATAAATTTGATGCGTCACTCTTTCTTCACTCATTCGCTCCACGTGCCCAAACGATTTCAGCATTCCTTTCGCAATTCTTGTCACGACATCTTCTTTCAGGCCACATTGCTGTCGTATTACTGTGTAATATGTAATACTTATTTATGTACTTATGTTTCTTAATTTATATTTGTTTATATTATTAAATCTTATGTATATTCTATTTATGACAAATTTCATAAAATTGCAGGCACCGTGATATTAGGATGAGGTTTTCTTTTTTTTCTCTCTGTATTTTACGAATTAGAGTGATATTTGTATTGTCACTTGGGGTCACCAAATAAAATCAGGTTTGATTTGAGGTGTAAGCCTCAAATAGAAACAATAAGCCTGAGTGGCGACCTCGTTCGTTTTCCCAACATGCATACTGTTATTCTGTCAATGTGTTTATAAAACACTAGAGGACGCCAGCGGCTTCGCACGCACATATCTTTGAATTTCCTGTTTTACCCGATCCCGTGGGAATTTCGGGAAATCCCGTCTTAGTGCACCCCTACGGTCCCCAAGGAACATACATGCCAAATTTCAGCTTCCTGCGCCCAATAGTTTCGGCTGTAGCGTGTCTGTCAGTCAGTCAGTAACGCAAGGATTTTATATATTAAGATGATTATGTAATCTGTGCCATATTATAAGATATGAATGTGTGTTCATGTATATTGTGGAAATAAATGCTTCTCTTCTTTTTCTTCTACATATAAATTCTGTTCTATTTTCACATTTATCTGGCTGATAATGTCTAATTTAGTGAAAGCCAGTGTTACGGCCTATTACTGTATATTTTTTATATCCTCACACATTTTATGAGAGGTGTAGGCTATGCATTCTGATATCGCAATAACGAAACGGAATTATTGAATGCTCATAAGTAGGAGACTGTGCTATTTTTTATATGTGCAAGTTTTAAAATATTATAATTAGAATTAAAAAACAAAGCTAATTTTATAATTTAAATTAATTTTAATCTAATCTTAATGTCTAAGTAAGTATATATACAAAAATATACCTGTATAAAATTTAATTGTATGATATTAATATAACTGTGTTATTAATTTTATCAATATTTAATCAATCGCAGTTCGAGTAACACAACAAATAAAACAAACATTTTTTTTGTCTCAAGTAATTTGTTTTTGAAATATAATTGAACAGTTTCATTGCTGTCTAATAAGTTGCCGTTAATAATTGTTGAAATAATTTTAAAGATTGCTTTATTTGTTAGTGCATAAAAATAATGATCTCACAATTTGTATTTCTTTGTAAAAAGTTAATAGTTACGAAGTTATGGTAAATAGCGATTTTTCTTACTTGTATCGGAACGTACACTAGTACTGTTCGGTTTGAGTTGATCATGGCTTGAAAAATATGCAGTTAAAAGTGGTTTGAAAATCTCATTCTGACGTATGAAACAAAAAAATCTTAAGGTGACTTCAATTAGTTGAGAAATACTGTACAAAATAAAGCTCAAATTCTCATTTCATAAATCGTCTGTAAGACGAGCACGCGGTTACAACCACGTTATTCAGGGCTACTGCTCCGTATACGTAGCCTGTAGCGTGATTTTGTAATTTAGCCTATAGCCCTTCTCGATAAAATCTAACACAAAAATAATAATTCTAATCGAAACAGTCGTTCCTGAGATTAGCGCGTTCAACCAAGCAAACATACTCTTCAGCTTTATTATATTTATTTTTCTGAAATATTTGTACAATGTCTACGTGTCAAAACTGATAGTTTATCATCCCCTTGAGAGTCATACTTACGACTACCAGCCTTTTGTGACACTTGATGATCTGTGTTTTGTTGTTAAATCATTTTTCGTGTAAGACAATGTATCATTGCGATACTTCTTTCAATCCATGTTTTATGCTGCTGAAGTATAGATTAAAGTACAGAGAAACCATTTTATTGTATTATAACCTAAACTTTAATATAGCCGCCACGTTTCATGATGATACAATAAGAATAAAGGTTACTTAGTTACAGATGAACCTTTTTTTTTTGGTGTCGGGTTGGAAAATCCTCATGGAGTCCCTCCGCCCTGGGGGAAGGACGAAGGGGACTGTCAGACCCTTACTGACTAAAAATCAACCCGTGCTACTCATGTACCCATGTGTCGGAGGGTAGGGTTTCACCGAACCATTCCTCGCTACCCCCCGGGTATTGGCCCGCCAGATGGTCAGGCGGGCCCCGAACGAAACCCTCTTGGCGGCGGACGAAGGTGTTGGGCTCCGCCGCCAAAACACCCAGCGGCTGCAGAGGATAGGGAGGACGGCAACGCAACACCGCATCTCCTCTTCCTCCGCGGCCCCACCGCGGCGCATCGATGGTGCGTCCCATTTGGTCGCGTGAGATAGGGCGCGCGGCAACGCAACACCGACATGTCACTCCTCCCGCGACCACACCCGACTGCGAGGGACAGACAGAACTGTCCCCCGCATTACCCACACCTTGGGACGCATCCTACGCAGGCCTCGTCCAAGCCCACGTGGAGCGTCCTCTCCCGGGATCCCGCATAGCTTCACCGTGGGTGTACCTCAAACCCACGGTTACTGAGCCCCCCCACCACGACAAGGTGGAGATCCCACAGGGGAGAGTTACAGATAAACCTAATAAAACCTTATTACAAGAGAAAGTTCAAGGTGAAGAACATAATAATTTTTATTTTTTTTTATTTATTTATTTATAGACTCACGTCTGTATCCCCGAAGGGGTAGGCAGAGGTGTAATATTACACCCACATTTCGCCATGATTTTTTTTTAAGTCCCACGTAATAGGGAGCGCGCTTATTGCCGTACCGGGCATATTACCAGACTCCGAGCTGCTACTGAGAATTTTCTAACGGAAAAACCCAATAGCACTTTGCCCGACCCGGGAATTGAACCCGAGACCTCCCAATCCCACGTGCATATTTATGCCGCGAGACCAACGAGGCAGTCGGTAATAATTTTTACTACATCATAATTTAGTTTACAAAAAACAATCTTCATTGTTTATTGGAAATAAGCTAAAAATTAACATAAATTAAATAACAAAATAGTGTTATTATGCCGCCGCCTGGTTATTAATAATATCGTAGAGGCAGCTTAAAATTGTATCAATAAGATTGTATTGTTCCAGTTGCCGGTTCTGCTGAAAAGCAGTAGAAGCCACGTTCTAAAAATACTTTCTGAGGCCCTTAAAAAGTTGATTGTGAAGAAATTTCATTTCGAATGTCAATAATATTAGCTTGCCAATATTTATAATGACGATCTCGAGGTGGGATCGCTTTCGAAATATGTTTATCATAACTCATACAATTTTCCTTTACAATATAATACGTACAAAGATCGTTAAGGGCACTGGAGTAGAAAGTCAAGGTTAGGTACGAAGCCCTCAACGTCATATTATCGTATACCCTCGTACTCTAGCAATTTCTACATTCCGATGTACCTGAAAATGTTTTAGCAATTTTATTACCAAATACTTGTGAACGAGGGTTAATAAAGGTTTTTGTGAAGTACCTGTTATAAATCTTGATGTGCCCAATTCATATTATTGACTAGGAGTCTCCCGCGGCTCAGCTACCGTGGAATCTTAGAGCCAAATTTAAGCCTCTTACGACCGATAATTTCGACTGTGCCTTGTCTTGACTGCGCCTTTTAGTATAAACATAACAAATATTCACGCACTGTGTGTATGTGGTAGAATATTATTTAACTGTAACGAAAACAGTCTTCTATAACTGCATAATGTAGTGTTAAGCAACTGCCTCCTTCTGATGCGAGTTCAATTATCATACGGTGCAGCACTTTATTGGTCCACGTTTTTTTGTTACGGGTCTGGGTGTTGGTAAGGTCCTCTGCAATACAGCATTAATTATTCGGGCGAGCGTTGATGTTAAAAGAAAAGTAGTCTTATTTTTAAAATCTACTATACAAAATTCATGCAATACACATACCAAGCGGTGGCATCTCGACGAAGATAAGTCAAACTTCCATGGTGCTCCAAGTATCCGCTATAAGTTTTCATAATGTGGACGTGAAAACTTGACGGTAAGAAATATCATTTAGATGCTTGCAATTATTAGAACGCTACTTGAATTAGCCTCAAGAGTACTGCCACTTGCCGCACTAAAAAAAGGTCAACCTATTGTGGTACTAAAATATTCTCACTATTTTTTATGAAATCACAAGGGTAGGTATTTTTTGGCTTCTTGGTTGACAGAACAGACTACTATGCAGACGATATCACGAACAAAATCTCGTGCCTCGCAGAACACGTGAAGCCATCGGTCCCGGCTGTCACGAAGCTCTTTGAAGAATTGATCTTTAAAGTAAAACAATTTGTGCTAACAATATCAAATAACCTTACAATATTATAATTGCCTGTTCTGCAGCTCTCTTTATTCATAAGTGGAAAGTTCCCTTTTATATAAACCGATGTCCTACAAGATCAGAACAAACGCCCCTATGTTCCTCACTAACAGAGCGCGCTTAGAACTTTTATCTTATTTCACCCACGTCCCTTTGTCATCAGTCAAAACAAAACAAAACTTAACAAACACATTAGGAAACTAATCTTTAGCCTAAAACAATACAAGAAAAATAAAGTAACATCCCAGCAATATAAAGTTTTAGTTTCTGAGCGTTAAGAATTGTTATTAGACTTAGAAAAGTACAACACAGAGTTGATAAATAGTAAAATGCTGTATGATCAACATACTAGGGATCTCAAAGGTCAAATTACCTCTTTACAGTCTCAAATAGATAAGATGAACACCCAATATCAAAATGAGGTTCAGGATTAGGTATATTAGGAAATATGATGAGATAGCTCAGGTAGGTAGGCAAAATCTTGAGTATGTGAAAGCTTTGACAAACACCAATACTTGCCTAAATAGCATAAAATCAACCATACTCACTTGTGAGTCTCAGAATATTTTTGATATTGACAAAAGTTATTATTTAGCAAATAATATTACAGATAGGTCTTCCTTAGGTAGGAATGGCACAAATAAAGTTTATATGTTCTCTGATAGGCTAGGTTTAGGCTTAGGAAGTTTAATAAATTGTGAATTAAAACAACACAATATTATTAATTATTGCTATCCAGAGTCTTCTTTTTCACATCTAATTGATAAATTAAATACAACAATATTTGATAGGGAGTCCACAATAATTATCTCATACGGTGATAGTCAAATGGTGACTAAAAAAGACATAATTAATTTAACAGAAGTTATGTTATCGCTTCACAGAACATATGATTGCAAATTTATTACTATGACTTTGCCTTATGCTTATAGTTTAAATGCTATGATGAATAGACATATTCATGAACATAACTTGATGTTATACAATTTGACATAGCAATATAAGGATTTTATTTTATTTTTTGACATCAATAATTTTATTAATAATTTTACATTGACTAAAGATACTATGTATCTGCCACTATTTTATAAAAGACAAGTTGCTAAATTATTAGCATATAATATACAAAATGACACAGGTACATGTAGGGTATCCAAGAATTTAGTTTCTGTAAATAGTTCCTATCCTTATAATTCTTCTATTGAGAATACTGACACAAGTTCTTTAAACTTAAGAACAGGACAAAGGGTAGACATATTGAACTGACTGTAGCACCTCAAAACATACAAAGTCTATCTGGCAAGAATTTAGAATTAGGTTTATATTTAGAAAATCATAGTATTAAAGTTATGTGCATTACGGAACACTGGCTTAAAGAATACCAGATTAAATTCATAAATAACACACAATACACAGTACACAGTGCCTTCTCTAGGAAACAAGCTATTCATGGTGGATCATTGATTATTGTTTCAAACAGTTTAACATGTAAAAAACGGAAAGACATAGCTAGCTTGTCTATAGAACGCATGGTGGAACTGTCATGCATTGAGCTTGAGCAGCATATTATTATATGTGTATATCGTCCTCCATTAAGTGACTTTAATTTGTTTGAATCTGTTATGGAAGATGCAATTAGTATAATTAGGAGCAATAAGAAAGGGATTATAGTTTGTGGTGATTTTAATGTTAACATTCTTGAAAATTCAATAATGACTTGTAGATTTTTAAACCTTTTTAGATCATTTAATTTGAAAAATTTATTTCTTGAACCAACTAGAATCACGGCAACATCTTTCACCTGTCTTGATAACATATTTAGTAATTGTATTGTTTCAGATAGAGTAGTTACTTCTGAATTAACTTCGGATCACTGTGGTCAATTAGCTAGGTTTCCATATTACAATAATAACATCGTACAGAGAGTGTTGGTTAGGCCATTAACTAGGCATAAGTTAAATGAATTCCGGAATAAAGTATTGATTAGAATGAATACTATGAATCCTGACTTAATAGAAATAGATTCGCCAAATAAGAATTTTAACAATTTATTTAATATAGTTAATAACACGTTTCAGAATACTTTTAAGACTAAGGAGAAAGTAATTAAGGAATCTCGAGCTTTTAATGAGTGGGCTACTGCGGGTATTTACAAAAGCAGAGCAAAAATTTATGAGTTGTATGGTAAGAAAAAATACAATTCTGATTTAAACTTCACTGAGTATGTTAGGAATTATTCTAAAATATTTAAAAGAGTGTGCAATACAGCTAAAGCTATATTCGTTAGGAATAAAATTAAACAATCTTCGAATAAAGTTTTATTCTTCTTGATAATGATGAATTAATTCATAATGACGAAGAAGTCGCACTCACATTTAATAACTTGTTTGCTAGCATACCACTTACTACTACTAGAGAATTAAAATCATCAGCTATAGTCGCAGAAAACTTATTAGAGTCTAGTGTAGGAAAATGTGAAATAATATTTAAATTTCATAGTATTAGTTCTACCGATATTATAAATACTTTTAAGTCTTTAGAGTCTAAAAATACAGGTGATCTCTGGGGCATTTCTGTTAAGGTTTTGACAAGTATAATTGATGTAGTGGCTCCTTATTTAAGCAACTTATTCAATAAGTGTATTAAATCTGGCAGTTTTCCAGATCTTATGAAACATAGTAGAATAATACCTCTGTTCAAATCCGGCAATAAGATTGATCCTAGTAATTATAGGCCAATATCGATACTACCTGCTTTTAGTAAAATTTTTGAAAAGATCATACTCAAGCAACTTCTAAGACATTTTAATCAAAACAGCCTCCTTCATGGTGAGCAATATGGTTTTACCAAGGGTCTCTCGACAACAGATGCAGGAGTAGCGTTACTCAAACATATCTACAGTGCTTGGGAGAATTCCCAAAATGCTGTTGGTGTGTTCTGCGACCTTTCGAAAGCATTCGATTGTGTCTGCCATGAGACGCTCTTGTGCAAGCTTAGACATTACGGCGTCCAGACTAAAGCATTGGATGTCATTAAGTCGTTATTAAGTGACAGCATCCAATGTGTTGAAATAAATGGCTC
Organism: Euclidia mi; assembly: GCA_944739405.2. NCBI lineage: Eukaryota > Metazoa > Arthropoda > Insecta > Lepidoptera > Erebidae > Euclidia > Euclidia mi. Next base: position 23,894,456 of record OX123194.2, on the reverse strand, counting down.
AAAATGCAGTGGCTTACCTGTTGATTTAGGAGTGCCACAGGGCAGCATCCTAGGGCCTTTCTTGTTTCTTGTTTACATAAACGATTTACCTTTTTACTTGAGAAACATTTGTGACGTTGTACTGTTTGCTGACGTCATTACCGTTTCGAGCGATCACGCCGACATATGCCTGTCCGGTTTTTTGAAGTGCGTAATGTAGCGCGCGTGTAAGCGCGTATGCTGAAACGAACAGAAAAATCGTCGCGTTCCCTTCAGAGCTCAAACAGCCCGGGGCTACCACGCAAACGCACTATATTTTCCTCCACCTAACCTCCCCTAAATAAATACGTATAAGGAAAAATCAGTACTTACTTCGGGGACAATAAACATAGCTATGAAGATTATGAAGTGTCTTTATTGATATACAATTTAACTTTTTTCTTGGATCGTTCGACACCAAAAGTATTTTGGTGGCTTATAAATTAAAGCTCTTTGTATTTTTCTCAAATTTATTGAGCTACTATTTACCTACCGTGATCTCTGTATGCTGTACAGAAAATTATTAAATCTAAAGTAACATTCATAAAACTAGTAGTAGTTTGGGTTTTAAGGGAAAGTAGATGTCTGTCTTTATCAACGGCAGTTTATCAACTGTACGACATTCTAGGACATAAGTTGACTTCAATTGCAATCTCGATGCAGTTGGAAATTTTTCCCGTCTTTCAAAATCAACGTCACCTACTACGTTTAAAGCGACATAGTGTCCGCAAGACACCGATTACCTAGTGTAGATAACAGACTGCTACCGTTCAGTCTAGATTTAAAAATCTATTAGCATGCAGCCACTAGTTTGGACTTAACCACATTAATCAATGGCTTTTGAAACTTCTATTTCCAGAAAGTATGAAGTCCACACATGATGCTATAGGAACGAAGCAAATATAATTCTGATATTTTTACCAATAAGACGTTATAAGTACAATAACCTACATTTTAGTACGCGTTATACACCGCTATTTTTTAATTAGTACAAAAAATTTAACACAGCACTAAGTATCTTTAACTGATCATATCTATGTAGTTAAAAAATAAAAACACTAAGTCCCAAAACTGTCTCAAAACTGTCCACAAAAATACGTGATAATTGGTAAATGCAATACTAATACTATGACCGACCCGAGTACTACGAGTATCATAGTAAAATGAACCATTGATAAATTCCCCTAAACCAACCCCCCCCCCCGCCCTCTGCGCCTGCGCCACGCCCCGACGATGCGACAAACAGTACTAAATTGCTAGCAAAAGTGAGCGTATCTAATTTCGTTGCAAAAGTTAATTGTTTGTCTACGTTTGCCCGACGCGATGGCCTATCATATCAGTTCATATCACGGGAGTATGTAGCTATGCTTAGTGCGTACTTTTTGAATGGAAAAATCGCGAGTGCAGCTGTGTGCCCATGGACATCTTATTGTGAGTGTACAAAAGTGATCCGGTCAGTGTCAAACAATTAAAACAGTGCATATTGGATGCTTTTGACAACGGTGGTGGACATTTCGAAGGACAATGGAAATACTTGTAAGTTTAGTAAATAATACGTACTTAAGTAAATAATAATTTGATGCGGGCGGCTCAAAATCAGTCTGTATTCTTCACACACCTTGAGGAAGGCCTATGTCCAGCAGTGGACGTCTCTAGGCTGACATGATGATGATAAAATAATATTTGTAAATAGCAGATGATTCTAACTTCATAAATACGCTAAAATTACTCTTTTCTTTTAGTCCAGAACACCTTCTTTTATTTTGATATTTGTTTGCTTTCTAATTACATACCTCCGTATTTAATTACTTGTTAAACGATAAATTTTACCGGTCCTAAGCCCGAATAAAGTATGAAGGAGAGGGTAGAATTAACAAAATTAAAAAATAACTACCTACGTTTATTATTTTTCTTCATTTTATTTTCTATGGCTACCTACATCATAAGTGCGACAGAGAGAATGCGAATGAGCAGGATGGAATATCAATAAATTAGTGAATGGATTGTAAAATATGACTATGCTTTAAGTGAGATTTTCTACAATAAACAAATGATAATAACTTTGCTCTTTATTGATATTATGAAATTCTTACGTCACATATATGATAATAATATCTTCGCTAATCTGTCCTTAAAGTTTTTGTACTAATTAAAAAATAGTGGTGTATAATTTATGCAAAGACATAAAACACTAAGTATGTTTAGAGTCCGGGCTAAAATTGGGTAGTTTGCAGAAGACAGTGGAAGCGATTAATTCATCCAGTCTTAGCCCAGGGCAAAGGTTTAAACACTTATACTGTGACTGCACAGCGATGAGTTCAAGTAATAGGTAGGTACATGAGAAAATTTACCTTAGATCTCCTGGTGATGTTCTTGAGTGGACCTATAAGATTAGACTCATAATTTTGGCCAAAATAACAAGCAAATCTTTATAAATACCAGTCCAATGATCAGGGTTTTCTTCAACGAAGTCGTCGGGCACCAACCACGTGCACGGCTGCCCTCCTTACGACAAGTGCAATAACCCAAGTTTTGCACCGAATTGAGATAAGTACATATTCGGAATCAGCAGAACGAGATCTATATATTCTTTTAAGACACTTTTTACGTAACTATGACGCAGCCGGTTTTAATAGTAAGCCTAACTGCAATATCTAGGTCGATGCTATATGATTTACATATCAAGACCGAAATAACTATAGATAGGATGACTTACTTCGATAACTTTCTTACGCTATTAAGAAATTTTACTAACTATATCTGCAATAAGTATAGTTACTATACTTATTATTAGCATAGATCGTAATTTGTAATATTCATTTACTAGTTATAAGTGCAATATGTTTGAATTATTGCAGATATGATAAGGATCCTTATTTACGGTATTAAATAATGTACTTATTATAGTAGTAGTGAAGTAGAGTTACTGCATTTATAATTACCATACTTCGTTGCTTGTGATTCTCATTTACTAGTTATAAATACAATAAGCTTGGGTTATTGCAGTTACCTTAAGGGACCTTATTAATAATTATGGGAAGGATACTAAACTTGTTTTACTAAGTACATATATATTGCATTTATTTCTAGGAAGATTAAATGAATACAGTTTACCAACGCGATATCAATTGCAATAAATTCACAATTTATTGCGATTATAACTAGCACCAGGAGGTTGGAGGGTACGAGGGGAGTAACATATTTTGTGCAAAAAATAAAACAACTTAAAAGCAACTTTATCACTTATTCAGTCAAAAAAGTATCGGGAATGGATTATTTGTTTATGGTTCCAAAGTCATTTTTTGTTCATTTTTGTTGTTGTTAGATTGCCATAACTGTTTTCCATTTTGGCGCGAAGTTTAAGTTGCATCTGTTAGTTGTATTAAATACAGTGCTGTTTTTAGTTATATAATATCTAGTGAGTATTGACAATTTCTTAATGGACAAAAACATCGAAAAAAGAGTTTGTCTTAAATTTTGCATTACCAATGGAATTTCGTTTTCGTAGTCAATGTAAATGTTACAACTGAAGTTAAAATCGCAAAAGTGAAGGTAACAGTGACTGCAAATTCTCATTCAACTTTGAGAGAGACAGCAGCCGAACTTTCTGTATCTCACGATTTGATCCGTATCATTTCAACTAATCATTTGGGTATGAAACATATTGCCGCTCGGCTATTCCCAAAAGACCTGGATTTTCTCCAAAAACTCAATCGCATGAAAATCGCTGAGAACATGCTAGAACGAGTCAATTCCGACCTAATTCATGAAACGCATTGTTACTCGTGACAAGACGAGGGTTTACGAGTTTGACATGCAAACTAGTCAACAAGCTTCGGAGTGGCGCCTTGCAACTGAACCGAAACCGAAAAAACCACGCAAAAGTCTTTTCTTTGACTATCGTGGTGTAGTGCACTTGGAATTCTTGCTGGAAGGTCGAACCGTAAATAAGGAATATTATTTGTGCGTTATGCGGTGTTTAAGAGATTGCAACGAAAAGTGTAGATTTGTGGAAAAATATACCACGATAATGCGCCTTCGCACAAGGCCATCATTCTAAACGAATTTTTGACCAAACACTCAACAAATATCATCGAGTAACCACCACATTCACCAGATATGGCCCCAGCTGACTTCTTTCTTTTTGTTAAACTCAAATTACCACTTCGTGGCACCCGTGTTTAATCGGTAGAAGACATAAAAGAGATTCGCTGCGAGAACTGAACTCAATTCCGGAAACAACGATTAATACATTTTTATATTCCCGACCAGTATTTGCGTAGTGTAGGCAGAAGACAGCATAAACTCGTTTGCTATCCACCTATGTAGCGCTCTCCACAAGCTGAAAACAGTCCTACGGCAAGAGCGATTAAGCTTATAAATGACCTTCTTAAATATAGTCCATATGCAGACATATTTTTTTACGCACAGAGTGTATCATTAAAACATATTTGTACATAAGTACCTAAATTTAAGAAATAAATTATAGTTCCTACCTCTACTTAAGTTTATTGTTGTTTTTGTTTACAAATTTTATCTTAATATATAAAATCCTTGCGTTACTGACTGACTGACAGACACGCTACAGCCGAAACTATTTTGCGCAGGAAGCTGAAATTTTGAATGTATATTCCTTGGGGACCGTAGGGGTGCACTAAGAAGGGATTTCCCGAAATTCTCACGGGATCGGCCAAAACGAGTAAATTAAAAAAAAATGCAGGCGTAGCTGCTGGCGTCCTCTAGTAAAGATATAAATTGTTCGTAGTAGTTGTAGAACTTAGTATTTAATTTACTTTGTATACACGTGAGGCGAAAAATGTTAGAAGAAGTATGATTGATTTTGTAATAGTAGATGAACGACTGAGAAAGAATGTGTTGGATACGAGAGTTTTTCGAGGGATCGGCATCCATACAGACCACTTTTTGGTGTTAAGCCGGATAAGTGGGCTCTTTAAAGGATGGCGACACCGAGAAAATAATCAAGAGAGGGTCTTGGAAAGAATAAAAGTAGAAAATCTGCAAGAGAAAGATGTGAAAGATGAGTATAAACGAAGATTGATAGCAAGATTTGAGAGGTTCGATGGCATAAATGATATGGAAGAGTTATGGCATTCCTTTAAAAAAGAGGTAGTATGTGTAGCGTCAGAAGTATGTGGTGTGATCAAGAGAAGGAAACTACGAAAGGTTAAGAATACATGGTGGGACAAGGATGTACAATCAGCAGTATCAGAGAAGAAGAAAGCGTGGTTAGATTGGTTGGCTGCCAGAGCAAATGAAAGAATGGGAAAGGCAACGAGTGATGACATAGATGAAGCAAGAAAAGAGTTTGTTAGGTCTAAAAGAATAGTGAAAGAAATGGTTAAAAGGAAAAAAGAGGAAAAGAAAAATGAGTTTAATAGATTATCTGACGACTTTCGGAGAAACATTAAGTTTTTCTGGAAGTCCGTTCGTGCAGTTCGAGGAAAAACTCAATCCTCAGAATACACAGCAATCAGAGACAAGAATGGAAAGATACTGAATGGTGAATCGTGTGTGCTGAAGAGATGGAAAGAGTATTTTGAAGAATTATTTGAAAGAACGACGACAGAGACATCAACAGGTGAAATGAACGGTAATGATAGCAATGATGAAAGCGATATTGGCGTGGATGAAATTTTGAAGGCACTGGCCAGTATGAAATTAGGTAAGGCTGCAGGGTATGACAGGATTACAGTCGAAATGCTGAAGGCTGGACAGGGCATCATAGTTAGTCAGCTGCAGCGTTTATTCAACTTGTGCTGGAGCACCGGCCGAGTACCTGATGACTGGGCCACAGCAGTAGTTGTGCCTCTTTATAAAGGAAAAAGCTCGCAACAAGACTGCAAAAACTATAGAGGCATTAGCCTTCTCAGCATTTTTGGCAAATTGTATGCGAAGGTACTGATTGAAAGAGTTATGAAAGTAACCGACAAGAAAATATGGGATGTACAAGCGGGATTCCGAAAGGGTATGGGGTGTACGGATCAAGTCTTTTCCTTGCGATGCATAGCCGAGAAATTTTTGGCCAAAGGTCGAAAGGTCTACTGCGCATTCGTGGATTTGGAAAAGGCTTACGATAAAGTGGTGAGGAATGAAATGTGGTCGGTACTGTCGATGTATGGGGTGAACAGCAGCCTAATTCGAGCTCTGAAATCCCTTTATGAGGATTCTAGAGCTTGTGTGAGGATAAACGGGACATACACTGACTGGTTTACCATCAACACAGGTGTAAGACAGGGATGTGTAGCGTCGCCGTGGCTGTTCAACCTCTTCATGGACAGTTGTTTGCAAGACTTGAAACATAGTGATTGTGGATTAAGGATGAATGAGTTACTTGTCAAATGCCTCCTTTATGCTGATGATCAGGTTATACTTGCGTCTTCAGTGGAGGAGTTGCACGAGATGGTAACAATCATGCATGGTGCGTTAGAGAGGAAAGGAATGAAAGTGAATGTAAGTAAAACGAAAGTTATGGTTTTTGAAAAGGAGGAATGCGTTACGGCTTGTAATGTTATGATCGATGGACAGCGAGTGGAGCAAGTGAATGAGTTTGTATATTTAGGTACGCTGTTTACAAGAGATGGTAAGAATGTAGAAGATATTGAAAGAAGAGTTAATGCAGGTAATAGAGTGAATGGAGCTCTGAAGGCGTTTATGAATAGCCAAAACGTGTCCAAAAAGGCACGTTTGGCTGTGCATAGAGGGGTGTTAGTACCTACTCTTATGTATGGTAGTGATAATAATAATAATAATAAAAAGTACTGAAAAGTCTTCTGTCAGGTGGCAATAAGGTTCGAGCTTGCAACGGTTGGGTCATGCCGGTTCTGATGTACTCCTTTGGCATACTCAAGTGGACTCAGACTGAGTTAGACGCCCTGGACAGAAAGGTGCGTACAATGCTGACAGCTTACCGGATGCATCATCCACGATCGTCCGTAATGAGGTTGTATATTCCGCGGAAGTGTGGAGGTCGTGGCTTTTTAAATGTCAAATCTCTACACAACCGCGAAGTATGCAACCTCAGAGAATATTTTCTCAACGCGAACGTGGATATGCATCGGGACGTTGTCGCAGTGGACGCCGGATTAACCCCGCTCAGTTTATCGAAGGACAACTGGCGCAGACCTGTGGTGCTTAGCACTGACGATCGCAAGCTTGTTTGGCAGAGCAAGGAGCTTCATGGCAGGTTCTACCGGGCTCTACATGGGCCGGAAGTAGACTTATTAGCCTCGGTGAACTGGCTACGCTTCGGTGACCTCTTTGGGGAAACCGAAGGGTTTGTCTGTGCAATTGCTGACGAAGTGATCAAGACGAATAACTACCGGAAATATATCCTGAGGGATGGCACTACTGATATTTGCCGTGCGTGTCACCAGCCTGGTGAATCCCTCAGGCATATCATTTCCGGTTGTTCTCGTCTTGCTAACAGTGAGTACTTGCACAGGCATAACCAAGTAGCCAGGGTCATTCACCAGCAACTTGCTCTGAAATACAGGCTTGTAGATGGTGAGGTGCCGTACTACAGGTATGTGGCGGAGCCTGTCCTGGATAATGGTCATATCACGTTGTACTGGGATCGATCTATCATCACAGACAGGACTGTTGTTGCCAACAAACCTGATATTGTGTTGATAGATCGATCAGAGCGCCGCGCAATAATTGTTGATGTTGCCATCCCTCATGATGGCAATCTCGTGAAGACTGAGAAGGACAAGCAGATAAAATATCTGGACTTGGCTCACGAGATTGTTGACATGTGGGATGTTGATTCAGCAATTATTGTGCCGATAATCGTTACAGTGAACGGTTTAATACCCAAGAGCCTCACCCAACATCTTAGGAGGCTCGCGTTGGAACCTTGGGTCAGGGGCCTGATACAGAAGGCAGTACTGCTGGACACGGCACGCATAGTGAGGAGGTTCCTTTCTCTTGAGCCCTAACCACCAGTAGCTTGGAGCCTGTTCCCGATACTGGTGGGTTTCCATAACATACTTTTATATTTTTAAATGTATTTTTTTTATATTTAAAAATGTATCAATATGGTATGAGATAAATATTAAATAAAGGTGATAATAATAATAATAATTATTATCACCTTATAATAATGTTAGTTGTGGCTAACAAGCCAGACATAGTAGTGATAGATCGATCTAAGCGCCTTGCAATGATCATCGATGTCACCATTCCACATGACGAGAATCTCGTGAAAGCCGAGAAAGATAAACAAATAAAATATTTGGATTTGGCTCACGAGATTGTCGACATGTGGGATGTGGACTCGGCGATCATTGTACCGATAGTCGTGTCAGTTAATGGTCTCATTGCCAAGAGCCTCGATCACCACCTCAAGAGGCTCGCGTTAGACGGCTGGATTAAGTCCTCTATACAGAAGGCAGTATTGCTGGCCACGGCTCGTATCGTCAGGAGGTTCCTCTCTCTGGAGCCCTAACCACCGGTAGCTTGGTCCCTGCACCCGATACCGGTGAGCCCCGTAATTTTATTTTATATTTTTATATTTGTTTTTTCTAAATAACATAGAAATGTAAAATATTATTATAAGAAAAGGTTGAAATAAAGAGAATAATAATAATAATAATAATAATAATTTATTTATTTTCTCACCACATTACATCAATAGTCCTTAATGCTAAACTTATGTTAAACAATTGACTCATCGAATGTGGGAGACTGATGCCTAAGCTAAGTCGAAACCTGTATTTTAGGACATCAGGCCTCCACCCTTTAAAGTTTACAAATGTCAGGAATTAATTGTAGGTACTTGAACAGACTTAAACGATTGAGCAATGGTACCTTATACAAATATAAAATTGTGATATAAGGAACAAGAAATAAAAAAGGTGTTTGTGGGTGTGTGTGCGTGTGTGTGTGTATGCGCGTGCGAGTGTGTGTGTGTGTGTGTGTGTGTGTGTGTGTGTGTGTGTGTGTGTGAGCGTTGTGTCTGTGCATGAATTATATTGGTTTTCGTAAAAGACTTTCAGTGTCATTGTATGAGAGGTTTAGTAGCCAATTAAACACGGCTTTTTTACATGTCGTCATAGGCATCGGATATATATTAATAATATTATTGGCAACGTTGTAAAGACGGGGTCCTAGGATATAATAATGTCTCGTAGCTGTACATGAGCTATGGCGGATATTGGGACATATTTTGTGCTTTATTCGTTTGTTATCGTTTAATTTTGGAATATATGGCAGAGATGAGTGCTGCCTGAGAATAAATAAGTGATAGTTGGGTATGGCAGAAAAGTCATGAAAGTAGAATAAATGCTGTAGAAGTGAGAGCACTGAGAAGTATGTATGGTGTCTCTCTGACTGACAGAGTAAAGAATTGTGTGATAAGAGAGTGTTGTGGGGTAAAAGAAGATGTAGTGACAAGCATCGAGAAAGGTATGCTAAGATGGTTTGGGCACGTGGAGAGGATGGATGACGAAAGACTGAACAAGCAGATATATAAGGCAAGTGTGGAAGGGACAGGACGAAGGGGAAGACCTAGGTGGACGTTCTCTGATCAGATTGGAGACATCCTAAAAACAGGACAGGTGAGAAGTACCCTGAACAGAAGAGCATGCATGAGGAATCTGATGGAAGTGAATGAAGCAAGAGAGATATGTCTGGATCGTTGCAAATGGCGTTCCGTAGTCTCTGCCTACCCCTCCGGGAAACAGGCGTGAGTCTATGTATGTATGTATGTAGTATTTAATTTACAGTACAATAATTAGTATAGATATAAGTGAGTTGGTGTACTATATGTTGTAAACGTTTATATTATAAATAAATGAATATGAATATGAAGTGATTCCCATTGTAATTGTAGTTGTTTAGTTTGAAATGAAAAAGATTTAATATTATAATTTTTTTTATTCATAAAATTATAACCAATTTCACATTATTTTGAAAATCACATCTGAACGCAGAAAACAGTTTCATACTAAATCGGTGAGAAAAAAAAATGTTGTGCAAACTTCTGTTTATTCATAGGTATTTGACAAAATTGTGTAACATCTAAGTTTTTCTTATAGTAACAAGTTAATAATTTGGCGTTTTACTAATGAAAACCGCAATAAATAAGAAACTTAATTGCACATTTGGTTAGGTAGCAGTTAAAAACATAAATGAATTGCTACTCAAAAATGCATCATCTTGGTTTCCTAACCATTAGGGTTACTTATTGCGGTTAAGACTAGTAAACATTCTTTCTACAAAGTAATAATACTTAAGATTATTTTATTTATTGGTTTTTATATCGGGATTATATGTGGGAACAAACATTAAGTATCACATAATATTCTCTACATTGTTATACATCATACAGTGAAAGTTTCAATCCGATACCTTGTATAGTGATGGAGATACAAACAAAACAAAAATAAAATCTTTAACCGCGTTTTTCTCGAAATCAGGTTTGACCTAGTTATTGCACTTTTCGTAAAGACGGCAGACGGATTCACACAAGTTTTACAATGTTCAATATGAAGGTAATAAGTTTATCTTTTATCACAAACACAAAACAATTCGCGAAGCTACTAGGACGAGCTTTCCAAAAGGCGATCAATATAATTCCAACACGCAAACTTACAAATTTACAATACTGCGAGGGCGCAAGAAATTCAACGTGTCGACCAGCGAAATTTCCAGAACAGGAAGTCAATGACAGTTCAGTGTGACCATAGTCAAAATTTACAAAAGACTAAACAAAACGTTACCAAATCAATATAATCGATTTGACTTATCATAAATAATATTTCTATTTCAAACATCCACCCGCCCCGGACCGGCCTACCGGTCCGCTAATCAGTTGATAGACGTGACAACGTTGCAACCGGTCTCCTCAGAATCGAACCGTCCACCAAGACCTCAGCAAATCGGGGAACTCCAACAGCCCCAGTTACCAAACGAAGAATGCGCCCCTTGCGCTATCTGAGTGGCGGAAGGTTAGCCTCCTTGATCAAAACGAGGTCTCCAATCTTGGGTGGTCTTGTCGGTCCACTTAACGCGTTGCTGGAGTATGTGCAAATATTCCAAATTCCAGCGTTTCCAAAAGCTCTGAGTAATCTGGCGTACCAATTCAAAACGCGAGAGACGACCAGGTCTCGTATCAAGATAGGGGTACTCAGGCAAGGCGACAAGTGGGCGACCAATCAAAAAATGGCCCGGCGTAAGGGCCTACAAATCATTCGGATCTGAGAAGATCGGGCACAATGGCCTAGAGTTCAAAACAGCCTCAATCCTACAAAACACAGTTGCGAGTTCCTCAAATGTAAGGACAGATTCACCGATTGTCCTGCGCTGCGAAGTGTGTTTTGGCCGATTTTACAGCGGCCTCAAAAATACCACCCCAGTGTGGACAATTTGGTGGGGAAAACAACCAATTTATCCCACGTCGGGCAAGGCTATTGCCTATATCAGCCTTGTTGGTTTCAAGGAAATTAACAACGTCATTCAAATAATTATAGGTGCCCTTGAACTTAGTGCCGCAATCAAAACGGATCAAGGAAGGCAGCCCTCTGCGGGATACAAATCTGTCAAATGTGACTACAAACGCCTCGGTCGCAAGCGAGGAAACCAGTTCTAAGTGTACGGTCTTTGTGTAAAGACAAACAAAAACACACAAGTAGGCGTTAACAGTCTTGCTGTTTCGAAGTGTCGACGTTTTCACCAAAAAGGGACCAGCGAAGTCCGGAAGCGTAGGCACCTACGCCGTCAAACGTCCTGCTCTAAGTTACGCGATCTGCCGGTAAGTCTCCCATCAAGGGCTGCATGGTAGAAGCCTTGAACTTATAGCAAGGGATGCAGCGAAAGACTACACTCCGAATAATTCTTCGGGCAGACAAAATCCAAAATTCGCGTGGCAAAATGGCCAACAGAGCATTACAACCGGCATGCGAATTTTTAAGGTGACGGTCAGTTACCAATAAGCGTACCAAATGACCGTCCTTGGGTAAACAAAGGGGGTGACGTGCTCCGTAAGGGAGGTTGGCGTTCTTGAGACGCCCTCCAACGCGCAAGAGACTCGTATCGTCCAAAAAGGGGTTCAATTTAGATACAGCTCCCGACAATTTCGATCTCCCTGATTTAAGGATAGCAATCTCCTTCTTAAAGTGCGCCAATTGCACAGAACGAATCCAAAAGGTGAGGGACTCCTGTCGCTCCTGTGGTGAAAGAAACGGTGTCAATAGTTTCTGTTGTGGGTGCCTAAAATTAAAAACAAAGCGCTTTATCCAAGCAGTAACACCTAACAAATTATGGAGGAAGCTGTAAAAATTCAACAAAAAATCGGGGTCGAAGGCGCATTTCACCTTCTCAAGAGCGAGTGTTCGTAGACCCGGCAAATTAGAAGTATTCAAAACTGGCGTTCGAGGCCAATCAATTTCTGGTCGACTCAACCATTCCGGACCCCACCACAGTGAATGACCTATTAAACTAGGCGTCAAGCATCCGCGCGAGGTACAATCAGCGGGGTTGAGCTCACCTGGCACGTGTCTCCAAACAAGTTTGACTTCGGATTTCTGGACTTGGGAAACGCGATTAGCGACAAATACCTCCAAGGTGTGGACAGAAGCCTTCAACCAACAAAGAACAATTTGGCTGTCTGTCCAGGCGTAAGTCCCATTAATACAAATGGCTTTACCCAAGGTACTAGACGCGTGGTTCAATAAGCATACAAGTAGTGCTGCTCCCGAGAGCTCCAATTTCGGGATGGTCAGAGATGTCCGAAGGGGTGCAACCTTGCTCTTCGCCATGATCAGGGAAACCCTCACCTGACCTGAGGCACTGACTGTGCGCAAGTACACCACGGCCGCGTGACCACGTTCCGAGGCATCACAAAACCCGTGAAGGGTGGCCTTGTACTTCCCGGGAGGAAGGATGGGATGAGGCAAGGAGATCTCGTTGACGGCAGGAAGTGAGGATACAAAAGAGGTCCATTCCTCAACAAGAGTACCGCGTAGAGGTTCGTCCCAGGACAATCCTGCTGTCCAAAGCTTCTGCAAGAAGCATTTTGCCCAAAATATAACAGGACAAATCCAACCGTTAGGATCAAAGGTTCTGACGACAGTAGACAATACGAGACGTTTAGTCCAAGAACAAGGCAATTTCAAGTCTACGTTATACGTAAAGATGTCTTCGACTGGTCTGTGCTGAACGCCGAGAACAGCCATCATGGCGGGGTTGTCAACAATTTCAAATAAATGTGGATCTTGCTGATGATCCTCAGGTAAGCCCTCCAAAAGCACTGGTGAGTTGGAAATCCATTTACGCAACTCATAACCAGCGGAGGCCAAAATACCTATCAATTCGTCCCGCAGTAGGATCGCCTCGTCCGCTGTGGAGGCGCCCAAGCAAATGTCATCGACGTAAATATCATCCTTCAAGATGGCGGAGGCTCGTGGGAAACGTAAGCCTTCTCGGTCTGCGAGCTCCCAAAGAGAACGTATTGCCAAGTAGGGGCTTGACCTTAACCCGTACGTATTAGTATTGAGCTCGTAGACGACCATGGGATCGCGAGGAGTCTCTCTCTAAAGGATCAGCTGGAAATGACGGTCATCAAGGTGGATAATCATCGGCCTAAAATCATTTTTATATCGGCTATAAAGACAACCTGATGTCGTCGGAAGCTGGTGATGACGTCACAAAGGTCCTTGACCAACTTGGGACCAGAATGTAAGCACTGGTTCAAGGATACGCCGGTTGAAGTCTGCGCAGAACCATCAAACACCGTGCACAGCTTGCCAGTTGATGGCTCCAATACCGCATGATGCGGGAGAAAGTAGTGCTCCACCGAACGCCAATCCAAATTTGACACAGACATGTGTCCCAATTGTTCATATTCTCTCATGAACTCAATGTACTTCTGTCTGAGCTCCGGATCACGACCCATGCGGCGCTCCATAGCCAACAATCTCTTTTCGGCTAAAGGTCGTGACTCACCAAGCGGAGGCCGAACAGACAGAAAAGGTAGCTTCGTAATGATCCGACCAGAACGGAGTCGACCAGTGTCGTTCTGGAAGAACAGCTCGCACTCTTCATGTTCTGGATTCAAACAGGCAGCTTGAGGGGGCTCTTCTGCCTCCCAAAACCTCTGAACCGCTTCAGAGAGAGCGGAGCCTACCGCCAACAAATTATCAAGTTCAGGTGGAGGGGGTTCCCTAGGTACAGGTCCCATTAAAGCAAATCCAAATATGGTCGGGATGGCAGTCAAACCATTTGGCACCAAGACCCGTTTCCCACCAATCAAAATTCCACCGAAGACATCAGAGCCGATCAACAAATCGATTTGTCCCGGTGTGTTAAATTTGGGTACTGCCAATTCCAATCCCGATGTCAAATTCACCACAGCAGCAGGTAGCTGTTTCTATGGATGCATACCCAAAATATTCTTCAGCACAATAGCCGAGGTTTTAATCCTCGGGTCTGAAGATTCAACAGGGGCAAACAAAACCTTAACTTGCCCTTCAACATACGAGGCTACGTCACCTATTCCCCTTATACAATTCGGAAAGGAGCCCATATTTAATTTAACCTGCCCTACCAAATAAGTGGAAACAATGCAACCTTGTGAACCTGTGTCCAATATAGCACGGACAACAACAGAGGTCCCCGTCGGTCCCCAGACCCTAACAGCAACCGTTGGTAGGATAACGGTCTCAATGGGGGTGGTTCGCGTTATAGGGCAGGAGTCAATGGCCTATTGTTGCCTGTCCCAAGCCGTCTGGTACGCCTCTTCAGACACGGGCAGATGCTGGATGAGGCCCTTGGCCTCTCCATCCAGAACCGACATTAAATACGCCAATTTTTGTGCCGGCCGAAGGTCAACCCTGTCATCGACCAGGCTGTCAAACAAATTAACGAAGCCCAGGTAGCTTCTTAAGCAGCCATCGAAATGCGGGAGGTCTAAAGTGGGAAGCCTACTCACCAGTCCCAGTCCCGGTGCTGTCCTAGGAAGCTCCTGCTTCAAGCCGGGTTGCCCGTCCCTCTCGGCAATTAACTGTCTTGCACAGTTAGAGACAGCATCATACAGGTCTAAGACCTGGGCATAATCCTCGCTGACTTTATTTCTCTGGTCAGCGGTAAAGTCATTAAATGACACTTCGAGACAGCAAGCGCTGAAAGTTCGAAATTGCTGTTCCACACTTGCCAGGCGATCATCGATCCGCTCATACCTTTGTAGTAAGGCCTGCTGGTGATCAGGCCGGTTCACCAAGGCACTGGCTGAGGCAAACCAGCGCAAATCTGATGCAATAGTACCAGCAGCCGCACGCAAGTCCTTGATAGCTGACAGTATTAAATTTCAAAAGAGCTTGGATCGTTAAAACTTAATATTTGTTAATCCTTTGAAACCAACAAAATATTAGCCTGTTTACTGCTGGTACAAGCAAGTGACAGGTATTTACTGCCCAACAAAGTAATATAACAAGCTCAAAATCTGCTTGTTTCAGTATATTGACATAGGGACAAAGTTATCAAAAGGTTTATAACTTACAGCAAATTAAAGTTGAACTTTAAATCAATTAATTAACTATTTGCAACAGACAGACTAAGTGTGTTATATATTACAACTGTAGACACCAGTTTGTGTTACCTAACAATATTATCAATATATTATAACAACCAAAGGTTTATCCATGTAATCCGACCAAGATGCAAAGTCAAGTTTGGTTGTTATAATGTTTCAAACTCGATATATGCAATTAACTAAATCAATTGATACATATTACTGATATGTATCCAACCAAAGCTGACTTATTAACGGTACAACAACAGATTCAAGTTAGATTTCAACAATGCAAGTCAAACAATTACTCATTGAGGTTATGTAAAGGTGGATACAGACTTTGCGAGGCATGCGCTACGAATGGCGCACAACGAATGCCTCTGTTTGAGGCGTGCGTGTTGAAAAATTATACCAACATATGCTCGGGTCGAGCCATCGCGTACGAAGCAAACGCCTCGTTTGTCTGTCTTCATGTTTACTGCGAGGCATGTGCTACGCACGGACGCGCGCGTGCGAGCCGCGCGTATGCGCCGGCTCATTGCGAGCAGTGCGATGCGTTTGGACGGTTGTGTCCGCATCGCTATGATGTTTGCACGCATTATGAACGAAAAATTTGAATTATACGAAAATAACCGATTATCCAAAACATCATTATTATTATAATAAAAACAAAAGAGAAGACATATGGCATTTAATTGCGAATGAAGTAATGTAACCGTCGCTGAGCTGAAAAAAAAATATATTCTAGGATCTTATAGAAGGAAAAATCTCGAGAAAATAAAATATATTATAAAAGCAGCAGCGGATACGCGCACGCGATGCAAAGGTGCCATCTTGACTGCTGCTGTGTGGGTTGGATCGTCCCGAGCATGCGCTGCGCGCTGTTTGGCCCGAACAAACGCAGTTTCATTTTCGCAGTCGAGGCGTACGTGGATATTGTACGCGGCGCACACCTCGAACGTGCATGCGCGGCACCGTCCACAACTAATGTAATGCTCGCACTGAGGCACTTTGATCTTGTAGCATTTGCCGACATTCGTTGGCTCGCCCTCGTACGTGCGTAGCACATGCCTCGCCACGAATATAAAGGTACACACCTGCGAGGCTACAGACTTTGCGAGGCATGCGCTGTGCGCCGTGCGCAGCGCATGCCTCGCAAAGTCTGTATACGGCTTATGACGTGTGTTTCAAATTATGTAGGTCAACTTATACAAATAAATTTTATGTATTTTAGACAAGACTGGCCTGAGAACACCACAACACTGTTAACAAATGAGATATTTAGCTCAGATACAAGCTTATACAATACCAATCTGAGTTTAGATACAATCAACAGCGGCTAAATTTCAACTACAGCTCTGCACCAAAAATTATGTTTAGAGTCCGGGCTAAAATTGGGTAGTTTACAGAAAACAGTGGAAGCGATTAATTCATCCAGTCTTAGCCCAGGGCAAAGGTTTAAACACTTATACTGTGACTGCACAGCGATGAGTTCAAGTAATCGGTAATTACATGAGAAAATTTACCTTAGATCTCCTGGTGATGTTCTTGAGTGGACCTATAAGATTAGACTCATAATTTTGGCCAAAATAACAAGCAAATCGTTATAAATACCAGTCCAATGATCAGGGTTTTCTTCAACGGTGTCGTCGGCACCAACCACGTGCACGGATTCACACAAGTTTTACAATGTTCAATATGTAATAAGTTTATCTTTTATCACAAACACAAAACAATTCGCGAAGCTACTAGGACGAGCTTTCCAAAAGGCGATCAATATAATTCCAACACGCAAACTTAAAAATTTACAATACTGCGTGGGCGCAAGAAATCCAACGCGTCGACCAGCGAAATTTCCAGAACAGGAAGTCAATGACAGTTCAGTGTGACCATAGTCAAAATTTACAATAGACTAAACAAAACATCGCCAAATCGATATAATCGATTTGATTTATCATAAATATTTCTATTTCAAACACTTACTATAAAAGGATGGATTTATGAAACATTTTTCTCGTCTTAAGCATCTTAGGGGTTTTCAAGCACCATCCATCAAGTACCGAGCGTTTGCAAGGCCGACAAATTTAGAGGATCTCACCCAACGCTCAAGTGATTTTGGGATACAAAAAAGCTTCACATTAACGGTGCGAAAACCCTGTACACATAGTAATAATACAATTTTCACATAATTACACGACATACATCCATTACATAATTACAAATATTGTTGGTAAATGTTTCTTTTGTGTCAAAACAATGCCACGCTAGGTTCAAGGAGGTCTTGTAAACTTATAACTTCAGTGAACTGGTTACGCATAGGTATCCTCTCTTGGGAATGGGTTTTGACGTTACTTAGCACTAACAAGAGCTTGGGAAAATAATAAGATAATGGTAGAATAAGCATTCATTGGAATTAAAACTCCACATTATCGGTTATAAGTACCTATAACCGATTCATAAATGGCAACGAACATTTGCCAATCGTTTATATGCAGTATATAATTTGAATATAATAGGTAACAGGTACCTATATGCATATTATAATAAAGTATACTTGAAACCTCTTGATAGTTTTAATCTTTTAAAAATAAATTGGATTATTGAGTTAGTATTTTAAATATGCTTCATTGTTCAGTTCTATATACCACTTACAAGAAAACCCAAGTCAAACGTCTAGTCCACATCACAGAGACGTTTTACAATCGAAGCGTTAAACGATGTTTAATTACGTGGAAACTGCCAAAGGACAACTTTTCTCTATTCTCGTTACAATATTCAGGGCCATTTTTAAAGATGTCTGCCAAGCCTTTGATAAACATGAATAAATCGATGTCGGATTTACGGAAAATTCTGATGGTAAATTAAACGAAGGAATATTTAAGGTAGCAGGTATTATAGCAAGAAACTGTACTTTTTTGTTTAGCGGCAATATAAAAAAATACTATATTAGGACTTGCACTTGCTTTATTGTGAATTTTATTTGTTGCCTGAAGAGTACGTATGTCAAGAATGAAGCGGCCGCTTCGCCGTTACTAGAGAGATATAAGTCGTAAATTGCTTTGTGGAATATTATGTCAAACCTAGTTAAAAAGGAAAACACGATCGACGATGAATGTTATGAACATAAAATACCCATTGTTTTTTACATAAGTATCGATGTAGTTTTGTTTGGTCAATATCAAAGAGGGGTATGATAAGGTGGTAAGTTCCTAAACATATTTTAGCAAATATATAGGTAGGTTTAGCAAATAAACATTTTAACACACTACATATATGTATAGTGTTAATAGATATTATGTTCATGACCTATTAATTCTACAGAACATTAGTCAATTATCATTTCATTTTGCAGATAAGGTAAGTCTAAAAAGTAAGGACTTAATTCGTACAGTAACTTTTATCTTAGAAATATTATATTAAAAATAAATCTTGCTTCATAATAAAATGGCAATTCCAAAACAAAGCAGCTAGTTGCTGTATAAAAACACTCTCATTCTCATAATAATTGTAAGAAAATATAAACGTTATATTGATACCTCTGGGCTCAAAGGTCGGAAAGGACAAAATGCGACTTTTCAGGAGAAGCAAAAGACAAAAAAAAAAATTTTTTACTCTAACTTTTTTGTTTCTTGAGCTTTTAAATGAAACCTAGGAAAAAAGTGTTTAGAATTTGTAGTATTATCTAGTGTAGTGTTAAAAAATTACCCTAGTGCTGTATTTATATTATGATTATTGTAATTTTTTTTTTGTTTTTTTTGGCGGTAGGTGTCAAAAAGTCAACATATACGCGAAATTTAAAACATTTATTTAATTATTTTGAAGCATTTTTAAGAAAAATATTTGTCTACACTGAGTATTGTAAGTGATAAATACACTGTACTCACATTTGTAGAGGAGTTACATAGCTGTATGTAAACTTAATTCTGAAAGTTACACCACCTGCCAGCACTTCACATTCTCATCAACTTTATTATTGTAAGAAGCACAAGATCACTGAATCGAGGAATCACAATGTCTGAACTAACGAATATCAAGAACGCGCAGAACAATCTTGAAGATATGTTTAACAAGCGGATGGCGGAACTCGAGGCGCAGCTTCATGGAGGTACAGCAAAGGACACGGTTGCAAAGGTCGCAGAAGAGTTCCGCACCTTCAGGGAGCTCATGTCTGCCATGCTTGGTCTTCTACGGAAGCAAATAACAGAGTGCTCTCAAGCGATTGACGTCATCGAGACCAGGCACAAACGCAAAGCACTGTTATTCCTGGGTGTGCCTGAGGTAGAAAAGGAGGACTGTAGGACTTCTGTGACAAGAATTCTTCAAAACATGGAGCTTCCTAGTACCACCACAGATAACATCAGTGTCTGCCACAGAATTGGTGTTCCCAGCGAAGGCCATCACCGTCCAATCCTGGTTTGGTTTTCTGCGATGGATCAGAGGGCTGCAGTCTGGAGAGCTAAGACCCGGCTAAAGGGTACTTCAGTGTCCGTAAAGGAATTTCTGACAAAACCCAGACAGGCGATCTTTGGTAAGGCTCGGCTGCATTTTGGGATGCGAGCGTGTTGGACCCAGGACGGTGTCATCGTTGTGAAAGCGTCGGATGGCACTCGTCATAAAATATCCACCACCGAGGAGTTGAACTGTTTGCTGCAGAAATACCCAAAGCGAGTTGAAGCGGCAACCGTGGGGAAGAATGGCGCCGGAACTGCGGGTACGTCGAACGCAACTTCCAAAACGCGTAAATAATATCATTCTTCATATTATTTCCGTTTTCTTTTTGTCTGTCACTTCTCTATTTATTAGCGAGTATTATTGTTTTCATTTCTAGCTTTTATGTTTGTTTTGTTATAGTGTTTGACATATTGGTGAGTTGGTGACAGTTAGATGTCATATTTGTTGTAAACTACGTTCGGAAAGTTCGGAAACTGTGTATGTTCTCTTCTTAGTGCTGCGTTTAATTTTTGCTTTTATTGTTTGTGTATGCTGGCGGGTGGTTCAGAGAGGACTGTGTTGCTCATAGTATATTCACTCTTTTTTTCAGTACATATTATATTTATCAGTATTTATATTTATATATTTATTATATTATTTACTTATGGACTTAGATACATATTTGTCGGCCAATGAGTCAGCTACTTCATCGGATAATGAAAGTTTCTGCTCGGCTGATGGGACGTTGAGCGAATGCCTTCAAAAGTCATTTGGACATCAATTATTTTTTAACGTGTGTCATATCAATGCACAAAGCATTCCGAGCCATTACAGTGACTTGCTGGAAGCTTTTTCAGGTTCAAATGTGCATGCCATCTTGGTTTCGGAGAGTTGGCTAAAACCAGTTCTCTCTTCTACTTCGTACTCTTTGCCCGGCTACATCCTTATTCGTAATGATCGAGTCGGTAAGAGAGGAGGTGGTGTTGCAATATACCTCCGCAGTACCTGCTCGTTTAAAATCTTAGCGTCTTCCTCACCTACCTCTTCATCTGCTGAATACTTATTTATTGAGATTAACGCCAAGGGCGCTAGAGCTGTTCTTGGCGCTGTCTATTGTCCCCCTAGTGCCGATTATTTCTCCAGTCTCGAGCCGATTCTGGAATCTTTAGGGTCTCAGTATGCTCATCATATTGTCATGGGCGATTTCAATACCGACCTCCTTTCCCGTAATTCCTGTCGTTCCCGTAAGCTACTCGACATCGTTCAGTCAGCCAGCCTCCACGTATTACCGTTACAAGCCACTCACCACAACGATAATGGTGAGGACACCTGGCTTGACTTAATGCTTACATCCTCTCCTTCATTAGTCACATCCTATGGCCAACTGCCTGCTCCTGGATTCTCCCGTCACGACCTTATTTTCCTGTCTTACCGTCTGAAACCTCCCAAATCCCCGCCCAAAGTTCTGCACATGCGTTGTTTCGGTCGTATGGATGTGGATAAACTAAAGCAAGATGCTTCAAGGTTAAATTGGGACAGATTGGTATCCGCCTCCACGGTGGACGAAAAAGTGGATATTTTCAACGCAGCAGTCTGTGAACTTTACGACGTCCATGCCCTCGTGAAACGGGTGAAACTGAAGCGTCCACCAGCACCCTGGATTACAGCGGGTGTTCGGATGGCTATGCGACGAAGAAACCGAGAGTTTAGGAAGTATAAAAGGGACCGATGTGTAGAAAATTGGGTGCGTTTTAAGTCTGCAAGAAATCGGTGCAACCAGATGGTGCGCAATGCCAAACGCCAACATATTCTTAATAATATCTCTTGCTCATCGCCTGCTAGTACCTGGAAGTTCCTTGGAACACTAGGCATTGGCAAACAGCGGCATCTTGATTTTCATGGGACTCATGACTTGGATGGTATCAACCGATATTTCACCACTACTGCTTCGCTGGATCACCAAGTCATGAGTCACACTGTTAATTATTTAGCGGGGTTACCTCAACCCAACATTGATTCTTTTTGCTTTTCTCCAGAGTCTCCCGACGATATCAGAAAGGTCATCCTATCCATAAAATCTAATGCTGTGGGATGTGACAATATTAGTCGTCGTATGATTACGACGATCCTGGATCATCTACTGTCGGCGATATCCCACATCATTAATTTTTCCTTAGTCTCTGGTACCTTTCCCTCCCTGTGGCGCAAGGCCTATATAATACCTTTGCCCAAAATCCAAAGTCCCACCCTCCCTGAACACTTCCGTCCCATTTCTATCCTTCCTTTTATTTCTAAAGTGCTAGAGGCCTGTGCGCACAAGCAACTGTCTAATTTTATCCATCACAACAAGTTGTTGAGTCCTCTCCAATCAGGCTTCAGGCCTGGTCATAGCACAACTTCTGCCCTCCTTAAAGTGACTGGCGATATTCGTAAAGGCATGGAAAACACCAAAATCACTGTCCTGGTGTTGGCATTTTTCAAATGCCTTCAATACCGTCAGTCACGATATCCTATTATCTATCCTCTCCCACCTCAAGGTCTCGGCTGGAGCTTTGGATTGGTTCTCAAATTATCTTCGAGGTCGCCAGCAGTCGATCCACGTCAACGAGTTATCGTCGAGATGGTTTGATACTACTGCGGGCGTTCCTCAAGGCGGCATTCTTTCTCCTCTTTTATTTTCTATTTTTATAAATCTCCTAACTCGAAATCTTCAGTGCGCTTACCATTTGTATGCCGATGACTTGCAGATTTACTCCCAAATAAATGTGGAACACGTCAATGAGGCGATCGACAAAATCAACAGGGATTTGACTGCTATATTGTCCTGGTGTCAGAAGTTTGGGCTAACCGTAAACCCTGGCAAGACCCAAGCTATCATTGTGGGTAGTCAATGGTTGTTAAAACGACTAGACTTATCATCCCTGCCGCCTATAACCTTTAATGGGACCACCACCAATTTGAATCCTGCTGTCAAAAACCTTGGGCTACACATAGATACGACGCTGAATTGGCAAGTCCAGGTAACCCAGGTAAGTCAAAAGGTCACCGGTACGCTGCGTGCTCTCTACCGCCTCCGGAACATTTTACCACCTGAGATTAAGACAATGCTTGTGCAGACTTTGATTTTCCCCCTCATCGACTATGGTGATGTATGTTACTTTGACCTGAATGCAGATCTCCTTGATAAACTTGACCGTCTTCTAAATAACTGCATTCGATTCATTTTCAACCTTCGCAAGTATGACCATGTGTCTACTTATCGTTCCCAATTAAAGTGGCTTCCCATACGTCAACGCCGTAGTCTGCGTGTTCTCACTACCCTCTATACTATTCTTACATCTTCAACTTCTCCCCAGTATTTATCTTCCTATTTTCAATACTTATGCTGTAGCATAAACGAAACCTCCGTTCATCCAATAATCTTCTACTCACTGTACCCTCTCATAACTCTAACTTTCTTCATTTCTCTTTTACTGTCCAATCTATCCTTCTCTGGAATGCCCTCCCTCTTGAAATCAGGATGGCTAAGACTAAAATTACTTTCAAGTTCAAGGTGAAGGAACTTCTATTGGCTGAGTCGGCGATTGTGTCCTAAGTCGTTTAAATTTCATACGTGTTTAATATGTATATATATTCCTTATGTACGTATATATATTTATATATGTATTTATATATTCATGTGTGTATGTATGTATGTAGTTTAATAATACATCTATATTATGTATGTTTATTTGTAACTTATATGTATATATATATTTTTTATGTATGTATCTTTAGATCTACAATATTTGTGTTATTTCAAATTCATTTTCATTATATTACACCTA
Organism: Euclidia mi; assembly: GCA_944739405.2. Classification (NCBI taxonomy): domain Eukaryota; kingdom Metazoa; phylum Arthropoda; class Insecta; order Lepidoptera; family Erebidae; genus Euclidia; species Euclidia mi. The sequence goes on along the minus strand of OX123194.2, from coordinate 23,870,651 downwards.
CTTCTTTTCTCTCTGCACCACTCTAAGGTAGACTGGGAGATAATGCCCATGGCATTAAGTCCGCCTGTATACGCTGTGTATATAAAGTTTAAATAAATAAATAAATAATTGTGATACTAGTATTTGCAAACTGTGAGAAATTCATCTTTTATTTTTATATTTATAGACTCAAGCCTGTATCCCCAAAGGGGTAGAGGTGTAATATTACAACCATATTTCTCCATGATATGAATTTGTAGGTCCCACGTAATAGTGAGCGAGCCTATGGCCGTTACCGGGACCTTTGTTAGACTCAGTGCTGCTCTACTGAGAATTTCGAAAACTCAGTAACACTTGCCTGACCCGGGAATCGAACCCGGGACCAACTGATCAGCACACATTTATGCTAACCACTGGATCACGACAGCGTAATTCATTTACTTTATTCAATGATACTTTGAAATATATAATATTAAGTATGGTCAATAACAGGTCTAACGAGACTAATCTATTTGCCCCTCAAATTTATTAAAATAATATATCGTACTACAACCCATTAACAAAGATAACGATGGAGGCAGTATAACGATATGATAAAAATAAGATGAAAGATTTAGACATTTTTAATCCCAATTTCAACATGTTTATTAATAACATTAAACACAATCTCCATGGTAAGTAGATTGAGGTTGGATGCTTCAGACATCGGTATTGATGTCAGAGGCATCTAATGCTAGTCTGATATCTGTATGCATAATATTAAAAATGTATGTAGCGTCCAATTAAGCTTCGATTCTTTGTTCCATTTTCTAAAATTGAGTCCCTGTATTATTTCTAACTTTGATTTTTATGTATGCACTGTTGTTACGTTGCAAATGTTGCAATCCAGAACAGAAATATCTATTTTTATACTTATTTTTGTCAAATGATTGTACTTAATGTGTTTTATGCGTCTAAACAAATAAAAATTAAAAAAACAGGAGCGTAACCTGGTGGAAGAGGGAGAGGGAGAGGCTCCTTTAATGAATCTTACCATCACCAGTGTCAAACCTTCGCGCCTCCAAAGTGGAGTTCAGTATTTATTTCATCATCATATATCATCAATATCAGCCAAAAGAACACTGCTGGACATAGACCTTCCCCAAGGTTCTCCACGTTGACCGCAGTATTACATCTTGAGCCGTAGATCCATCCGCTTCCCGCGATCTTTTAAGATCGTCGGTCCACGTTGCGTCCTACCTCTGTTGAGATGTTTGCTGTATGGCAGACACTCCAGGTTCTTTCGGCCCCAAGGCCTTCGTTTAAAGTATTACCATTTATAATAAACGAATAATTAATATGCTTTAAAACATGGGAAAAACACCCATAAAGCCATTATGACTGTGTTTTTCAAAGTATAAAGCTTTAGGTATAGATATTTTTATTTTTTTAATCAATGAGATTTTCATACCGCAACCGAAATGTAAAGGACCTACAATACATTTTCATAGATTATTTGGGTAGTAAAGGAAGAAGAAGAAGAAGTTTGTTTTCATTCAGTTATTTTTTCTGGGTTTTAAAGGACATTTTATTTAAGTGTCGTAGATATACTTTGTACTTCATAGAATACTAGTTTTTACAACCTAGCCAATACAGGAGGCTATTTGAATATAAGTAATGTATAACCAGTATTAGAAACATTTTAATAAGATAGGCATTGAAAGTTTGTGTACAGAAATCAAATTCTACGATAGTGAAGTGGATACTTACCTAAACTTGAACATCTTGTAATTTAGATAATTGTTATAATACATTTCACAAAATTGTGAGTTAATAGTTTTGTGTAAATGATTTAATTTTTATTAAGTTAGGTAGTAAGTTTAGATTAAATTCGTTGTGTTTTGAATATTCTAGGATTTATGGGACAATTCCTCACGTTTATATACGCCCTTACTGGAAGCAAATAAAATGAAACTAGGTCGTAAAGGACACTTGTATTTTTTTATTTTAAATTGTAAGGGTGTACTGGACAATTTGCAAAGACGATGTCCTTTACATCCAAATTTTTGAGGTGAATTATAATAACCACCTAAGGTGGTATAAGACAATTGATATTTTTATGTATTTTACACCCAAAAGTTTTTTTTATATTTTGCTTTACTACCAAAATGAGTTCACTCTGGTAACTAAGTGGAATTTACATCCATATTTTCACGGTAAACTATGTTTAACGTCTCAAGATATGTGGGTTGTAAAGGCATTTATTTGCGAATTGCGTAAAACGGAATATACAGATCGATAGAGAATTAAAAACTGAGTAAAACAGCATCAAAAAGTTATTTTCGCCCAAATGTCCTTTACGACCTTTGAGCCCAGAGGTATCGAAATTTATGTGGAAACGAGCACAATACAGAGATAAGTCGAAACACCTACTCGATGTAATAACCGAGAATTTGTATTTCACATATTTGCATAGGAGCCGATTTTGCTGTCCACGTGCTAAAATAATTTTAAACTATTGCCCTCTACTTAACTAAAAAAAGAAGTAGCGGGCAATAAAAAAAAAATATTTTAGCACGTGGACAGCAAAATCAGCTCCTATGCATAACATGTTATGTTATGTTATGCATAGGAGCCGATTTTCCTGTCCACGTGCTAAAATAATTTTAAACTATTGCCCTCTACTTCTTTTTGATCCAGTAAGAAAGAGACATAAATATTTTTAGTAAGTACATAATTTTATTATATCATCATCATCATCAGCCTTGTGTATATACTGTCCCACTGCTGGGCATAGGCCTTTTCTCACTGGGAAAGGAATATTCATAGGGCATAGTCTACCACACTGGCCAAGTGCGGGTTGGAAGACACTACATCATGTCTTTCGAGAACATTATGGAGATCTCTCAGACGGGCTGGTTTCTTAAGAATGTTTTCTTTTACCAAGCGACCATTAACAGTTTTAGTGCAAAAAGTATACTGATAAGTTTATTTATAAAACGGGTAATTGTGATCCGTTTTCTAAGATATTTTAAAACATTCCCTTGCCTTCTTTCATTCAAAAACAGCAATAAGCCATGTTAAGTGACTGAACAACAGAATTATGGCCTGCACAAGAGGAACTTCATATCTTCCTTCCATATGGAGATGATTCACAATCGTAGCTGGCCTTGCGTTCTAACGATCAATGTTGCTACAACGAGCGAACATTAGCAGATGTCGCACATTCATATCCATATGTACGAACAATTTCTTTTTATAGCTAATACCTCTTTTAATGTTTACGATTCGTTCCTGCGTAAATACATATATTTCCACGTCTCAGGTATTGTAGGACGGTCGCCGACCAGATGGACCGATTACAAGAAGAGAGTATAAGTGGTAATGGCTAGATGGTGAAAACGAGGAAGTGGGTTTTGGCGTACCGTTGTGGAGTCATATAGTGAGTGGACTGCGTTGGCTGAGGATATAATATTATGAGATGACTTATAGATTGAATAGCTTGGTGTTTTCAAGCTTGATTAAATTATTTATTTCATGTATGTTAACTTGCTTGTAGTTAAGTCACATACAATGTCCCTCACAACTACGCTTTAATATTAAAAAAATAAAAAAGAGTAATTGAAACATCGTCCAGAAAAACACCGATATCGAGAAATTGGTCACAGAGCAAAATATCTGCCGTCAGGAATACAAATGATGAGCCAATCTCGTCTCATGGCGTTTTATATAAGGCAATCAACAGCGTAAACCTGTTCAAATATTATCCATATATAATTTTGTGTATGAAAAATTATTCGCAAACTTTACTATAAGATAAAATAGATTATTTACCACTGGCTATCGGTTATTGGTACATAAAGTATTTCACGTGTTATTCTGATGTATAAGCTATGTTAAAGAAAAATTTCATCAAAATATGTTCAGTAGATTTTGGGTAAAAGAGTAAGCAACATCCATCTATCTTCATTAACTTTCACTTTTATAATAGTAGCAGGATATTCGAGTATATGATTTTTTACATAATGATATCTACAGACATTATAGTAGGATAAAAGAAAAGATCTCTCATTGCTATATTCTAACGATTTCAATACCTACTCAAAATAGAGAAATCTCTGGAGCGAGGAAGGGATGATACATTGGTTTGTTAAGCATTTGGACCCTAACTTCTAAAGGTATCCTACCGGATACCTTTAGAAGTTACCCCCTAAGGTAAAGTAAGGTACCCCCAAGGGTAGGCAATACAGACATGTCAATACTCTCAATACATTAAGACAAACTTCGGGCTGTGATTATTTGGTGGAATTGCCTGTTTTGCTGAAATACATTCCGAGGGACATACCTTCTACATATTGAGTATACTTCATATCACAAGATTATTAACATTTTAATGATTTAGATATATTGGCTGTTTGCTCTAGATATAATATGTGTTTGTATGTAAACTGTATAAATAATATACACGATTTGTCTTAGGTATATTTATTTATTTAATAATATTCTACCACATACACACATCACCATCTAGTCCCAAGCTAAGCAGAGCTTGTGTTATGGGTACTAGATAATGGATAAACATACATATATACTTTTTTTTTTGTAAATACATACATATTATACATAGAAACACCCAGACCAAGTCAAACATCCATGTTCATTGCACACAAATGTTTGACGTGAGCGGGAATCGAACCCGCGACCATCGGCGTAGCAATCGCTTACACTCCCGCTGCGCCAACCGGTCGTCATATTCTATGTATACTTTCTATTTATTCAAATAAAATTATGATACGAAGGTAATAAGGTTGATAAAGTCTAGAATAGTAATGAAATCGTACGAATGAGCACCATAATGGTCGTTTAAGCCAATCTAATTAGACTAAAATTTTATTAATGTTCAGTGAAAGTTATAAAGACGGGCTATTGCCAATTCACGACCATCGGTATGTTGCAGCTATATATCATGTTATTAAAACTGTAACTTGTTAAACTTTTGCTAACGATCCTACTAAATTAACGTTCTCTATAACGTCATCTTGAAATTTCTACCCAAAGTTGTACAGAAACTCTTCTTTAAGTTTCGCTAACGAAGAAGAAAAGTATCTGTTTTATTAATTTTCCATTGTTTGACGTAATGCAATTGAAACTTTAACACCTCAGATTGGTCAATTTAGGTAAGTAAGTTATAAATTTATTGAAGCTGAAATTATACGGAATATTGTCTTCTACGTGTACAAAAGGTATTGAATTGAATTTAAATTTGAATATAATAACGCTTAAAATAGAAACTGTAAACCGCTAATTAATTAAGCAGTTAGATCTACTTTACAAAACATTTTTGTGCTTATAATTAAGGCCGGAAAAAACGAGGTACTAATTTAATAAGTTATTGGGATTAAAACCCGTTTAATGAATGTGTTTGAATTTATTTAACTATTTAGACAGCTATAGACTGCCATAAAGAGAATATCTTAATTATTTTTTACTTTGCCTCGCACGTCTGTCAAAAATCTTCATGACATCTATGTCATGAAAATCTTTGACAGACGTGCTGAACATGGAATATCGCTATCTCTTTGGGTTGCGGAGGTCAGACAGCAGTCGCTTTGTGGAGAGATAATATTCTTTTTAATCTGGGTAGACCAGAAAACAGAGCTCTGACTCGAAGGCAAAAAGTCTTGTATGTAGTAGGGATAACGGTAGGACGACGATGATGATTATTTAACTATTAGATCTTCCAATAAGCCACGAGCCAATGAGTCGCATTTGATGTTGCCTACAAACTTGAGGAGATATCCGGATGTGAATAATATTCTTTGCGGTTCGACTCGCGATTGTAGTTTGATATTCACCACAACTCTATGCTTCGCCGAGTTCGCCTTGTTAGGCTTTGGTTGTGGCTGCGCTTCATGTTGTTCAATAGTACACTAATGAAATGCAATACTTCTGAATGTCGTATAAACTTTTAGTTTAGTTGACGTCGCGTAAACGCCGAGGTGACGCTGCATCGACGCTGAAGCCAATGTGAGGGCGGCCTTAAGGTACTTACGAAACGTTATATTTTAAAAAACATCGTTTTATACTATTGTTTATAGTGTGTTTAATTAGAACAGCCAATTACCAAGCGTTTTGGTCGTCTTTAAAATCAGATGTTTTGTAATATGCTTTTGAATATAATTTGGCTTTTACAATAATTTTGAACTTATTAATAGGTTGATTGTTTATATTGTAAGGGAGCTTGTTATGAAAGCGTATATACTGCCTCATAAAACCGCTAATTATTATTTTGTGGCCATGTCGGAGGCCTTTGCTGCTGCACAATTTATAAGCCAAGTAAGTACTACTATAGTTAGTCGTACTTACTGCGTTTATAATTAGGGCGACATCGACAGTTCAAATTAGCATAAGTTATAAATTTTGACACCACAGTTGGTCACACACACACACAGAAAAAAGAAAGTAATAACATAGTGTACAACGCTACACATCCAAACATACAATACCATCACATAGTGTATAAAACTTAGTAAAACTTAGCTTGAGTTTAAACTACAGTTAAACTACCCCCAGGTTGTAGAGATAACTAAGTCACATTAGATAAACTTTAAAATAACAAGAAGTTTAACTCCCTTTGAGTTTTATTCTATTCGATCATAGCTTAAAGGTTGAGAACAAATTATTTTATAAGTTTTGAATGATCTGGAAATGTCAGAATCTTAAAGTTTACTATATCAGTTATATGACACGGCATCACGGTACGATGTCAAAGAGAACAAAACTTTAGCTAATATAATACAGCAATACATTATCACAATGAATAAACAAAATTAAAATAATAATGTATTGGTGTAAGAAGACCCAACAGCTGCTTTGGTCCAAGACATCCTCACCTGCATGTCGCAACACTTGTGAAAAAAGAACGGATCATTGGTGTGATGGTGGAAACCTGTCATAAATGTGCCATTAAATGCTCCTGAGGCATAAAAGTATGTGACTGGTACCGTTTCCACACATATCGGTAAGTTCGTCTGGTTTTCTTCTTACCATGAGCCATTTACTTAGCTGTAATTCTGGCATAAGTAACATGAATCAAATAAATTTATTATTAGTAGTATACTAAAACAACCTTGAATGTTGAATAACCCTTAAACATTTCAACCAAAACTGATCTTTAGTGACATAATTCTTTATATTTTTCTAATTTAATTCAAACACTTAATATTTACAAAAGATCAGTGCCACCATTTTGTACTTCAATCATCCATATTCTTTATTACTGCAGAAATAATCTCTTAAATGCTTCTTGTGATACTCCTAGCAACTCATTATACTCGAAGTCAGGACAGTGGCCATTGTATCCAAGAAAACGAGCTTCTCCTTGACCACTTGTGCATTTTTATTCAGCAATGTCACCAAGGTTCAACTAAGCCCATTAAACTAAGCTATTAAAACTTGTCGCTTGCAAGATTTTCTCTTAATTAAAATGATGGCACCAACCAACTTCTAATATTCTTGTGGTTTAAGCGTTGGGAGTTAGCTTTGCTACTTAATTTTATCGTTTGTTTTGCTTTTGGACTTATTAGTTAGTGGTGATTCTTTTAAATTAGACTTCTTATATTGACGCCCACTTTAAACATTTCTGGCCACAATTTTAAACAAGAAATCAAATTTAACCCTTAACTGGTATGATGGGGGCCCCGCGGCCCCCAAGCATGACATTTCTTATATTTCCTAATAAGCAAAGCATCGTAGGCAGCCGCCATTTAAAGTATTCCCATTAGGTCGCTATTCACGGCAGGTGCTGGACGTTGGGCGCTGCATCACTTACCAGGACGCAGGTATGCAGATGTAGGGATCTGCTCGACCCCCACAATACCAGTTACGTTAGCTTTTTGACATTCTAATTTTAATTTGTCTCTTCTTTTTTACAGTTATTTAATCAATATGTTGTGTCCTTTAAGTGGTAAAACAACAGTATTTGAAGTACCCCAGAAATTTGCGTGATACATGTAATTGATAATTTCTTAGCAGATAACGTGGCGCCATTACCCTCGACGTGTAATGTTGCTAGTTCAAGACAAACCGTCTTGAAAAGAGGACGCTGTCACGTATGTGATAGAAAAAAAGATTAAAAAATTTGCTACAAACTGCAATAATTGTTCTAAATATTCTCAAGACTCTGAACAAAATTCTGTTATTGTATTGATAATTCTTATAAATTTCTTCGTTACTGTGAAAATTATTCGATTAAAGTGATAAAAGTAAAAAAAAACGAGTGTATGATTGAAATATGTCTTCATTCTAATCTAGTGGGACTAATTTATAATACAGTAATTTTAAATACAGGGTGTAAAAAGACCCTTAATGAAAACTGAAATCCCATATTGTACCAATCATTATGAACATTTTTACTTCGGCGCCATACCTGGGAAGTTCAGGAGATATTGAGGCTCAAAGTCACTATACAATCCTTCATATTAGGTATTAAATCGGAGATTTTTTTTTTCTCTGCCGATGTCTTTTATAGATGTCCGTCGGGCGTGTCGTCCGATTAGTAGGTATTTATCCAAAATTGCACGCGTGCTCTTTTAATTGCGGCTCAAAAAAGTGTCAACTTAAAAAAAAGTTCGTTTCCCACGTATTATTTTTGCTTTCTATGACTTGGCATGACGACCGACACGAGTAGACTTCGGTTTGGTGATGGGTCTTGTGACATATATTTTTATTAAAATCGTTTTGAAGATTCATGGTAGGTCACCTACATAAATAATATTCGCTTACGCCTGTTACTAGGCACGATGTTTATGCAAAAATATAAAAGCCATCATTCAAGTGGCTCTCAACTCTGGCTTCCAAGAAACTTTTCATAATTAATTTTGATCTTGTATTGTTTAATTATCATTCACGGTCTCATTTATAGAATGTAAAGGAAATACAACGAAAATTTAATTATCTTATATGTGACATGCCAAATTTTTCTATTGACTTACAAAGCTATTGTGATGCTATTAGGAGAGCTGATGATCAGGTAATACTTGCATCTTCAGCGGAGGAGTTGCAGTTGATTGTAGCAATCATGCATGGTGCATTAGAGAGGAAAGGAATGAAAGTGAATGTTAGAAAAACGAAAGTTATGGTTTTTGAAAAGGAGGAATGCGTTACGGCTTGTAATGTGTTGATCGATGGACAGCGAGTGGAACAAGTGAATGAGTTTGTTTACTTAGGTACGTTGTTTACAAGAGATGGTAAGAATGAATAAGATATTGAAAGGAGAGTTAATGCAGGTAATAGTGTGAATGGAGCTCTGAAAGCGTTTATGAACAGTCAAAACGTGTCCAAAAAGGCACGTTTGGCTGTACACAGAGGTGTGTTAGTGCCTACCCTTATGTATGGTAGTGAAAGTTGGGTATGGCAGAAGAGATTTTAAAGTAAAATAAATGCTGTAGAAATTAGAGCACTGAGAAGTATGTGTGGTGTGTCTTTGACCGACAGAGTAAAGAATTGTGTGATACGAGAGTGGTGTGGGGTAAAAGAAAATGTAGTGACAAGCATTGAGAAAGGCATGTTAAGATGGTTTGGGCACATGGAGAGGATGGATGACGATAGACTGACAAAGAAGATATATAAGGCAATTGTGAATGGAACAGGACAAAGGGGAAGACCTAGGCGGACGTTCTCTGACCAGATTGGAGACATCCTGAAAAAATTGGGCAAGTGCGAGTCGGACTCGCGCACGAAGGGTTCCGTAGCATCATCTATAACAGAAACTCATATTCGTTGTATGTATACTTAAATACTTTATAAGTTTCTACCTGTTTATTAAGATCGAGTAACAAATTGCTTAAAAATTACGTTTGTTGTATGGGAGCCCCCGATTATTATTTTCTTTTTTAAAATTTTATTATTTATTTTGAAAGGTAATATACAACTACATATTCTGTGAAAATTTAAAGCGTCTACCTGTTACAGTTAGTAATTTTGAGCAAAAAATACGAAAAAAAACTCGTTTTTTGTATGGGACCCCCCTTAATATTTTTATTTTTTTTATTTTTAGTATTTGTTGTTATAGCGGCAACCGAAATACATAATTTGTGAAAATTTCAGCTTTCTAGCTATCATGGTTTATGAGATACAGCCTGGTGACAGACAGACGGACAGACGGACAGACAGACAGACAGACAGCGGAGGCTTAGTAATAGGGTTCCGTTTTTTACCTTTTAGGTACAGAACCCTAAAAATTACGTTTGTTGTATGGGAGCCCCCTTTATTATTTACTTTTTTTTAATTTAATTATTTATTTTGAAAGGTAATATACAACTACATATTCTGTGAAAATTTAAAGCGTCTACCTGTTACAGTTAGTAATTTTGAGCAAAAAATACGAAAAATAACACGTTTTTTGTATGGGACCCCCCTTAATATTTTCATTTTTTTTATTTTTAGTATTTGTTGTTATAGCGGCAACCGAAATACATAATTTGTGAAAATTTCAGCTTTCTAGCTATCATGGTTTATGAGATACAGCCTGGTGACAGACAGACGGACAGACGGACAGACAGACAGACAGACAGCGGAGGCTTAGTAATAGGGTTCCGTTTTTTACCTTTTAGGTACGGAACCCTAAAAAGGACAAGTCAGAAGTACCCTTAACAGAAGAGCATGCATGAGAAACTTGATGGGAGTGAGTGAAGCAAGTGAGATATGTCAGGATCGTTGCAAATGGCGTTCCGTAGTCTCTGCCTACCCCTCCGGGAAACAGGCGTGAGTCTATGTATGTATGTATGTATGGCCAGAAGAAGACTGCAAAAGGCTCTCGCAGTATGATGGTGCGGCATGCAGCGTCCCTGCGAGCGAAATCATCATCATAGTCTTCGCGTAATTTTCAAACTATTCAAATTTTAAAAAGAGTATCCATAGATTAAGTATATTGGCGAATTATTTTTAAGGAATCATACTTGATTGCAACCGTGCACTTTTTAAAACAAAAATACTGAATCTTGTACTTACTACGTTAACTTATGTAAGTCTACAATAAAAGCATTTTATTTAATAAGAATGAATTTCAGATGCCCACTTGATGATACTCATTTGCTCAGCAATATAGCCGCTTGCAATTCTCCAGATACCTAGCGCTACGAAAAAAGTTCTGTCTCTTAGAGAAAGGTATCCGTGGAATGCGTTTGCAATATCAGCGCAAACGAAAAATACCTTCGCGGGATTCCTTTATTAACTGCATAAAAAAATGAGTTTTTATTAATAATCCTTTGTAAGTTTATGATGGCACAGAACCCTTCGTGTCTGACTTCGGCACGCGACTAACCGGTTTTTTGTTAATATAATTATTGAAACAATTGCGCAAATTAATCTATACACATAAGGTAAATGAAGTAAATTTACTTTCGTTAAATTCAGTTGCAAAAGTAACATTTAAATTTGACAAACATTTTAATGAACAATGTAACTCGTTAAAAAAATGTACTTACGTTTGTAAAGCATTAAAATTAAAATTATGTTTGCAATGTGAATCAAGTAAGATATGACGTTTAATTTGTGTTATTTTGTGCATTGTAGCACACATAGCAAGACTCGTTAGACTACGGCCTCGTCGGGATTGGCCACACATAAAAAAGCAGAACGAAGAGAGTAGAATAATATAATAATACAACTTACACACAGTCATCTGATCGGACAACCGGACAAAATTATTAATCATACACATCACACAAAGATTTGCTCTGGGCGAAAATTTAAGGCTTTAGACTAAAAGACCAGCTAAATAAAACAAATACCTTCATAAAATATATTTTACATTCACATTTCAAGTGAATTTAAAACTTATTTCATGTATTTCGTACTACCATAAATATGTTTCGCCATTCACTCCGCGGTAATGAGGCTGCAATATCGGTTACCCCATCAACCGAGAGGCTTCCCGTGGCTTCGAATAACGTCATAAATATCAGGTACGGGAGTCTATTAACGGGAATATAATTTTATATACCTTATGGAAGTAAATCAAGGTGGAGTAAATATAGAAAGGCATGTTTGAAGGCTGCTACGAAGATGCTTTTATTTGATTACCAGTAAGCATTTTGGGACGTAAATATTGCGCTCGTTGTAGATAAAGGTACTTTATAATCGTATATCTATTTCTTGCTATGGCAGCGAAAGCTTAATGTACTAACAGCCTGCAACGCAACTAACAGTGACACTTGTACATCGCTAAAACGAAGTTGCATCGGCGCGACGACACATTATTGATGTCTGTACGCAACCACAAGCGACCACGCAACGTCCCACATTTTTTGAGTACCACCACCAAAACGCAACCATAAGAAAGTGTAGCAACACTGTTCATAATGTAACTACTGCTTGACAACTTTTTATCGCGTGCGGTGTGGTAAAAATATATTTATTTGCTAAACACACGTAAATACATAATAAAAGCATTTAAGAACTGATTGTTACATAGACGTTCAAATATATTTTGCATCAACGTGTTTGACCGGCACATATATTATGAATGACTGTAGAAATATAAGCAATTTCAAATAGTAGGAAATAAGTACAATGACTAACGAGAAGTTGTGGTGTTAATAGTGCATGTGAAACTAACCTTGTTTAAAAATCCTAATATACTAGAAAATAGTTTAGAGGAAGCTTGACAACATTCAGCACAGTTATTACATTGCAGGTACGTCGTACAGTTTAATATTTAGTTTGACGTAAATATTGCAGACCAGGTTTTAACACATGTTATTTACTTAGGTGTACTCGTAAATTGCTATAGAGATTTTATTCTGCTTCGCTCGCTCTTAAAAAGCAATGAGTTGTAGTCCTCCTGATCTCATACCAGCTAAGAAGAAAGTCCAGCAAAATCTTGGCACTGTCCCGGTCGCAATTCGTGAAATTGGCCTTAGAGCCCGAGGTCCTCTAAGAAGAAAATTATTTTTGTTAATAAAGTAAAATTGATAAATATAATGCATAGCTATAAATGTCATGCCACGTATAACAACCCTAGAGAAAGCTAGCCAAGCCGAGAGCTATCGCGTGGATAGAGAAAAATGGAAAAAAATACAAGCACCTTCGCGCGTTAATTAAAGCAGGAGCCAATCAGAAATCTATATATAATTCTTGCTTTACTGACTGACTGCCAGACAACGCACAGCCAAAACAAGCGCAAGAAGCAAAAGTGTGGCACGTATGTTCCTTGGGAACCGTAGGGCGGCTTTCTGGAAATTCCCACATTATTGGGATAAAACGGGTATTAAAATAAAATATACGCGCGCAGCTGCGGGCATTTTCATGTAAGGTAAAAAGAGAAACACCTACCAAACGTATGTTTCTTTCTCTTTCCATCAACGCGATATTGTTACTTACGCACTTGCAAGTACGATACCTTTTATTTACAAAACAAATTGAAACATTATGTTTATGTAAATAAAAGGTATCGTTGTTAATCGTTATAGTTGGGTTGGTCAATTCGAGGGTGCGTGGTGGGTTCCTCTTTCCTTCCATTAGGTTACAATGGAGTTCCGCCAAGTAACGCCTGATTCAATCAACTATAAAACAAATTGAATTATTTTTTCACTTATTTCAAATACGTAGAATGACATTTATTTATTTTCGTTTTCAAACACAATACAGTTCACGTTACCAACAAATGAACAAACAAATCTAATTTGTGCCAGTTCCGAGCCAGCAATAAAACTACTTTGAGCGACACTGGTGTACTTAGCGGCGATGATAAAGGTGCACACAGAGATCGCAATTAGGTTTGGCCCACGAGAACGACGTTTGGCAAAGTTCACCATAATACACCAATATTTTTAGCAGAATAACAGACATTGCTTGCCCATATTAATGTATCGGGTCTCAATCTTATAAACAACTAAAACTAAATGAACAACTAAAACTCATCATCATAGAACACAGAATATCATCGTCATCCTAGCGCTATTCCGGTTTGAATTTAAGAGTTTCACTTTGAAACACGAGATTTTGCCTTCGAATCTAATCAAATTTAACAGAAAATAACTTTTCCCACACAGCGACCACCGCATTGCAAAGGCTACATGGTATAACGACTGACAATGATGATAGCCGAAATGATAGCCGACACAACAATAATTACACTAATTGTCAATTTTCGCTTGCTCTATGCCTGTGTGAGCACGATAAGCCAGCATCCCAGCTATTATGACTCTTTGATAGTTGTTATGGGTCATCAGTTCCTTGAATAACATGCTGAAGTGTGCTGACACTTCAGCACACTTAACACAATATGCTGATATTCAAGGAACTGATTGAACTGATAACCCATCAAATAACAGTTGTAGCCATAGATTATCGTTATCCCTTGGGTCGAGATATTATACACGAAGTCTTCGACAAATATTGCAACTTAACACATTGCTTACAATACCATTTTATTACCGTTTTGATATTAAGATACAGACGGTGAAATTATTAGTTTTACAGTGTTGCGTTGCGTGACCATTTCAATATTCCACAATATAGCGCCTTTATTATTGCAGCTTATCCGTCATTAATACAATTAATAATATTGTGCCTGCGTAACTAACACGCCATAATAACGTGATAGAATTGTTTGTTTTCAATGCATCGAAACCAGCAATAAAAGCGATATTGTTAGAAATTAGTGACTCAGTTACAATTGAATGTAATTATTGATCAGTTGCCAATATGAATATTGCTGGAGTTGTATTTGATAGGTAGATGCAGATGTCCTTTCAATGTTTAGTGTGTTTGGAATTGTTAATTATTCGTTGCTAAGCGGTAAAGAAGAATATTGTGAGGTGTGTCTATGACTACATGTCTGAGAGATCTCCATGTAATATCCTCGAAAGACGCGTGGAGTCGCCAACTCGCTATTTGTCAGAACTAGATGACATAACAAACATATGCTACTTTGTAACATTTACAAAAGCAAGAATGAATTGATAGAAGCTTAACTACGTATATTATTTCTATTGACAAAAGTTTTTAACTGAAGCATAAAACATTTATTCCTACGTAATTTAAAATGAAGTCCCCGCCTTGTCCTGTCTGTCTGTATGAACGAAAACGACCAAACGGATTTTTGTGCATTATCATCATATTATCAGCCTAGAGACGTCCATTGCTAGACATAGGCCTCCCCCAAGGTTCTCCACACAGACCGATCTTGAGCCGCCCGCATCCAACCACTTCCCGCGATCATAACCAGACCATCGGTCCGCCTTGCGGGAGACATACCCGTGCTGCCTACCCCTATTTTTGTACTGTTTTCATCAATCACTGAGGGATTTTTATTTATTTATAGACTCACGCCTGTATCCCCGAAGGAGTAGGCAGAGGTGTAATATTACACCCACATTTCGCCATGAATTTTTAGGACCCACGTAATTGGGGGCGAGACTGTTGCCGTACCGGGCACATTACCAGACTCCGTGCTGCTTCTGAGAATTTCCTAACGGTAAAACCCATAAACACTTTTGCAGTGAGGGTTAAGTGTAGATAATTCAAGCGGACGGAGCCGCGGGCGAAGTCTAGTATTAAGATAAATAAGACTTCTTTAACAAGCGTTTTCGCGGTTTTCCTAGCCACAATCACCCAGCGCTTGCAACGCGCGTCATGCCAAAATACAATTATTAGTATAGCGCGGTAATGCACCGGAGCGCGGGCGCGGGTTCGCTTCCCCGACGACGCTACATTTACTTTTATTTGCAACCCTTTGATGCACAGTAGAGCCGTTTATGGTCACTTTACCGGGTAATGTGATTCTTAGGTCAGAATTTTGCTCTTAATGTGGGAATGTTACGGTTTTTAGTTCAAAAGTTAACTGTGTTTGTAACGTACATACCGCGTGATATTTTCCGTAGACGGGCCTTGTTTTAGGGTTCATAATCAGCCAAATTATAAGCTACTTGGAATATGTACCTTCGTCTATTTTTTTTTTTATTACCTTTCTTTTCCTTTTTGTGTGTATGTGACCAACTCAAGTGTCAAAGTTTATAGGCAGTCTGCAAAACGGCGACATGGCCTAACGATTTGGTCTGACGGATTTGTGCTTTCTGAAGCCCAGTAGTGGCCTAATGTAAATGCTAATGCACACGCGACACCCATCCAAGTGATGGCCTCTACAAGCGTTGCTTACGTTTGCCAATCTGTTACGAATGGCAATTTAAAACACGCTACGAGCGCTACAATAAAATTTTCAAAGGAAAATTTGCTTCCGTTTCCTTGTTATCGAAGTATAATGTGACCACGTGCTCCGTTCACCGGTATAAAAGGTTAACGTTGTTTGAAACAAAGTACGCGTGATCAAGAACACCCTCCTGACCGAGCGATGCTTGCGGTGACTGCTCAACTTTGGTAACTCAAACTTCGCAACACGGAGTGATTTTCCATTACATTTACTGTATTACATCCACATGCTGTTCTTGGTTGGTTAGCAATGTATGTTCTTTTATTGGAAAATTAGTGCGACTCAAGATCAAGATGTCGTAGTTTCTTGACTGAGGATAATTTCAGAGGTAAAATATTTTGAAACTCGTTGCGAAAAGGGTAGATGTTCCTCGTGCCTGTATTGGCAAAATTTTAAACGTACATGACAATGGGCAATACGAAATTTATATCAGAAGGAAGAAAATTAATAGACAAATCGAAACTAGAAGTAACTAATATTAGAACTAGCCAGTAACCAGAGGAGTGCCCCAAGGATCGGAACTGGGTCCAATTTTCTTTATCTTATTTTTAAACGACCTGACTGAATATATTAATAGTATGAGCCCGAGTTCTGAATTGGTCATATTTGCAGATGACACAAATGCAGTGATATATGCGAAAGATATCAAAAATTTAGAACAGGAAGTGTATAATATTATGTCCGCCTTTGGCAAATGGTTTGATGGAAATAATTTAAAACTAAACATAAATTAAACAAAATGTATTTTATTTAAGTCCACGACCAAAAATAATGAACAGTTGACTATTGTTTCGGCATCTAGTCAGACAAAGCTGACAAATACAGTCAGCACATTAAAATCCGCTTGCTACGCCATTAAAAGTTTGAGGGAAGAATTGAATTTGGACCAGTTAAAAATTGTTTATTATGCTCTAGTAGAATCCAAACTTAGATAAAGTATCCTGTTATGGGGAAATAGTTATAAGTTTATTATAGACTCAGCATTTGTAATGCAGAAAAGGGCGATTAGAATAATGCTACGGATTGATCAATAGAATCGTGCAGAAGCCACTTCAAGAAGCTCAATATATTAACGGTGCCTTTTCTGTATATTTTGCTGCTGCTGAAATTTTTTTTTAAAAACCTTGACAAGTTTGTTAATCAAGAACAAAGAAAGATTAGGCAAGCTAGCTGTAAGAAAGATTTTACTAGACTTGTTCGGGCTAAATTAAATGTCGTACAACACAGTTCTGTAGTCCAAGCAGTAAGCATCTTTAATTAACTGCCAGTTGACATGAAAGATATTAATAGCATAAATACATACATACATACATAGACTCACGCCTGTTTCCCGGAGGGGTAGGCAGAGACTACGGAACGCCATTTGCAACGATCCAGACATATTTCTCTTGCTTCATTCACTCCCATCAGATTCCATAGCATAAATATTTTAAAATAAATGGCATTTCTCTTGTAAAAGAGCTACTATAGCATAGACGAAGTTTCAGAGTGATAGCATGTCGAATTTTTGTAATATTATTATAATTTTTTGTGTTTTCTATAATGACATTCTATTTATTATATCGTACTGTATGGTCATAATATGAAAAAAAGAATGCTATTTTTATTATGTTTAGTTTGCAAGTTTGGAAATCTACACAATATTTTTTGTTATGAATAAATGACTAATGACTAACGAATCGCCCCAAATTTATTTTTATAAAATCATATACCTAGTGTAGGCGTCGACTTAAAAAGATGTCGTAAAGCTTTGAGACGAATCAGAAGCTTTCAGATCAAACTGTAACACTTAGTTAGCCAGTTGTCACATTAATACACTTAGAAGTAGACACAATACGGTTTAAAGAGAAAATTTCTCAGATAAGGAGATACGAGATTCTTCCTAAGTGACTCGCTCATTTTAAACGTATTTTACAATGAGTAGCAGAAAAATATGGTCATGTTTATCATTTAAATCTGCATAATCTGCCTTCAATATTTTTTAATATGCCCTTTTACATATAAAATACATACCTACATGTTGCTACTCCAACCAACAGATTAAGGTTTATGTCATACCTAATGTGTTTTTTTACAGTCTATTTATTCTTGTTGATGAGATTGTTTCATTGATTGAGGCAGTGAAAATCTAGAGATGCCAACAACAACACAGACCTTTCGAAGTTATCGGCGTATTCAACATTGATGTTATCATAAGTTAACGTTAAACATTAATGATCAACCACATTTCCAGTCACAGTAGACGATACCACATTACAGTAAACTAAATATTAACACACGTGAAATTAATGATATATCATCAGACACAACTTGCAAGATGTAATTAAGGCGCTTCAAGTTAGAATCCAATTAATAGAAATCGACTATTTACGCCTCTACGTATTACTGTAGAACTTGCTACGACAAGCGTCGAAATGCTACGAATATGCAACAAATTGATATTTAATGACAACGTATTTTATTAAATTAGATTACTTCATGCTGTTCTCATCGTGATTTATTTTCCTTTAACATTCGTGTAAACGTGTGTTAAAAGATTTTCTTGCTCCTTCCTTGAAATATTTAAAGTTTTTACATCATCATCGTCATCCTAGCGTTATCCCCGTTGCATCCAAAACTAACCCTCTGATATCTAAATTAATTAGTCTCAAAGTTTAGTTAAACTCAAATATTATTCAAATTGCATGTCATCGTTGTTCATATAATAAGAAAATGAAAGAAACTCTATATGTCCTTTATAACAATTTTACGGCTAAATAGTTGAGGTTTAATATTATGACTTAATATTTTTATGAAATTGGATATATCTTAAACAGTAAGACGAAACATACTACTTCTTCATGATTATTTTTATTTTGAACACATCTAGGTTATAAAATCTGAGGATTTAGAGATTTGACTATATTCTTTAACAAGCTGGTACCCGCGGCTTCGCACGCAGCTAAAAGTAACATTTTATAATTTTCTGTTCAAAATCTAATTTTTATGCGGCCGGCGATTTTGCAGATTTCATGACGACTGATTCTTTGCTTTTATATATTATTACACAAAGATAAGTATCATGACAACAGCGTCACCTACCAGGTCAAATTGTAGCCTATATGTAGCGCTATAAAGTCCTTCAAGTGAAAGTTTATTTGAATCGCTTCAGCCATTCCAGAGATTACCCCGAACCAACAGAAAGACAGATAGACAAAAATGTTAAAAAGGGTTGTTTAGTACTTAGAATCGTGTAACTAACCATATGCACTTGAAAAAACATACTTATTTTGAAATCATAGATAGACACTTACATTTTATTTATATGTATAGATAATTGCGAACTTCGGAGCAAAACTTACTACGACTATGTATTTCAACAAGTCCGGTTTTTTTTTACTTTCGTGTACTAATTTACAGTACAGTAAAGTAAAAAGTGGACAGCAAAACACAACGGGCACTAGAAGATCTTCAAGTGGAGACCCATTTGAAGATCTTCTTGTGCCCGTTGAGTCTTGCTGTCAAATTTTTACTAATGAGAGTACTTAAAAAGTATCCATAGAACAAAAATACTAAGTAAAAAGTAGTTAGTAAAGTAGTCTCACAGACTGAGATACTTAACAAATTCGGACAAGCTTTGCGTTGTGCCTCACGCCATTAAAACTTATAAATTTACTGAATATAACCATGTCTCGTTCATTGTAGAGTTTTATCAGTTGTATAGATTGTAGATTAAGATGTCAGCATGTTCTTTTGGTACTATGAGGGTGATCGTTGTAATCCATTGTAACGTTATACTACTACTTGGGTGTGGCTTAATGAAAATCGTGGTTAAATGTTACAATTAAAAATCAGTTTAATTCGTCAAGGAAATCTAAACATCATTTAGCAACGCATTAAATTGAAAATTAGAATATTTATGCTAGTTAAAGAAATAGAACCAGGGTCGCGTGATTCGACTATAGCAGGGAATCTCGTTGAGGGTCCGCTTCCGGCGTCGGTCAGAGTTGCAGAGGTGTACTTAGCTTCTCTCGCCGCTGTTCAGCCGATCCAAAAGGAGCGAGTGCTCCCAACGTCTCCGTATTTATTTGACGCCCGAGTCGTGGTGTCTGTGGTAAGAGGGGTGGAGCGGCCAGCTAAGTGGAGTGGGCGGACGGTGTCATCGCGACGTCACAGCGACATCACACTATATTTATTTTATCACATTGTAGAGTCCCATCGCTTATAGACATTTTTGGGTTAAGATTATAATGCATGTAATTGTAGGTCCAAATTTTGCCTGTGGTCAAGAAAATTCCAGTAGCGCCCTAATAATTACAAGCGTTTAAATGAAATTTCTTACCGTCAACTTCTCATGTCCACATTGTGAAAATTTATAGCGGATTCTTGGAGTACCATTGAAATTTGGCTTATCTTCGTCGAGACAAGACGCCCCGTTTCATACATTTGGCATTTCATAAATTTTGTGTTGTAATTTTTTTAAATTATGCTATTTTTTGAAATTAAACTACAGTTTACGGATTTTATCGCGTTGTATTGGTTTCACTAAGTTATTACATTTGAAACTAAAGATCTAGAAACTATATTTTTAATTTATAACTAGCCGACGTTTCGAATTCTTTACAGAATTCATGTTCACGGCAGACTGAGGTGATATTTGTCTTTTTCTTGAATGTATAAGTTATCTCAAAGTACCCGAACATTTTTCAACTACTGGTGTTACTATTTACGCAGAATGAGCTCACAGTGTCCTTAGGTCTTCTGGTTACTTTGTCCTTCTTGGGTTTCATTAGCCTTATGACAGGGTCCCAAGCTGGAGGAACATTCCAACCATCTTCCCTATTGAAATTAGGGTGTTTTTTAATTTCAATGAAATTCCAACCAATTTCAATAAAGTATTCTATTGTGAAAAAAATTTTTTGAGTTATGTTAAACATATTTCCAAAGTGAGCCTACTTCGAGGTAATTATGTTTTCCTTCTCCGTTTAGCAAGCGATAATAATTAACAATTTAATTCGCACATAACTTTAAAAAGTCATTGGTGCGCGCCGTGGATTCGAACCCGAGACGACCCCGAGACCCTGTGTAGCAGTCCGTCGGTCTCTCCACTAGGCTACCGCTTGTGCACGAATTTCGCCTACGTTTTCTTATTATATAGTCATAAAACTTGTCGGTTATATGAAACGTCAGTGATAATACAATAATATTGTTCCATTGGTGGTTTAGTATGGTTTAGTCCATAGCTCTGTAACAAAAATCATCGAATGAAACAAGTATCTTCATGTTATTGGTTTACACGAAAAAGATTTAACAACAAAACACAGATCGTCACATTCAGTATCACAAAAGGCTGTTTGTCGTAAGTACGACTCTCAAGGGGTTGATAAACTATTTATATGAAGGGAAGGCGATTCAACGGTATAGTTCCGGAGGGAAAGCACTCGAGTCGTGTCGGATGGGAACGTGTATCACTGTATTGTGAAGGTAATAGTTGGGAACTGAAAGATTGCGGATGTAACGCGAGTTTTGATACGTAGACATTCTACAAATCTTTCCTGAAAGATTTGACCTTAGTGACACATCATCGCAGCGCCTAAACTAATGAAGATAGAAATGTGACATTTGGACACTTGGAAAATATGGGTTTGCGAGCAACATCTCGTCTTTTACGTTTAAATTTGTGCGAGTTATCTGTAAAATTATATTATGGCAGATTCCGACAGCTGTGAATATTTAAATAATATTTAAAAATTTGTACGTGAAGGTAACTAGCATAGTTTCAAATTTATTTAGTGCTTTCAATAATTCAGTTCTCTCTTTATCAGAATGCCTATAAATGTCATAAAATTGGTGTTGATATAAAATAGGTACAGTATAAGAGCCGTGACACTGGCCTTCACTAAATTAGAAATTATCAGCCAGATAAATGTGAAGATAGAACAGAAATTGTATGACAGTATCTACCAATATATAGTCTATTTAAACGGTTCTTATCTGACGATAGAGAGACTGGCTATATATGTAGAAAGCTACGTTATGCGGATATAATGAAAAGGCATGTTTATAATTTTTCAACATTTGCATTGAACATTTTCTAAGATAAAATTATGAAAAAAGTACAGAGTTCTTTGTCTCCGTTGCTTGCATGTTTCCAAAGTCCCTCGCGATGCAGAATTTGTTCCATAGACTAGGATCGTATAAATCGATCGTCGTATAAACGAAAAAAAAGGTCAAAAGGAAGATATTGTAGGTACCTACTTATTTTAGAGTGAACATATTATTTCTCTCTGAGACCCAAAGATTAGTCAGAAATAGAAAAATAAGATCGAAATAATAAGATTTTGGAACACAAGATCGTCATATTCAAATATTATTAGACTAAAGAGTTTGGTCCTCTATCATATATTTGAATAAAATATACCTATTTTTCTTCATGCAAAATTAGATTTCTAGTCAATCATGATCCTCACAGTTGATAGGTCACAAATCTCAATATACACCTAAAGAGCCTTCCAAATATTCCCAAAAACCCACGCTATACTCGCATGGCCGGTCAAACACTCAATAAACGAGATCTTATTTTCCTTCAGAAACCTGCTGTTTTCTCTTGTCTTTCAGATATTTTTATCCCATAGAAAACAAATAGTAGTGCTTAAGGCTATAGTTTTCCAAGAAATGGCGGGATAAAATATATCATGAGCAAGAAAAAGGTGCAAAAACATGTAGAATTGTATCGAGATAGAAAATAAACATCGTTTGTGTAGCGCTTAAGGCTAGTTATGGAGCAAGAAAAATGGCGGAAACCAAAGATTAAGTAATCTCATTCGCTTCCAAGTTGGCACTGGGGCCTTGTTGTGGCAGTAAGTCTTGGAGAGAACTTCGTTTTACATATTTTACTTTAAAACTGTAAAATCGATTTATAGGAAATTAAAGCTAGTGTTTTTGATATCTAATGAAATTTACAACATACTTTAAGCACTATAAGAGTATTTAATTTATTGTTGTCTATACAAATGACTTTTAGTCTAGTTAGACTAGTAGATTAGCGTTAAGACTAGTAGATAAGCAAAACAATGGTATTATCAATATTTAAAATGCAAATGTGTGTTTGTTCGATGATATGGAATGCTATAGATTACCGCAAAAAGTCTACTGTACTTAACTTCTGACCCCTAAGACGACAAAATCCTCAATCACATTTCATAATTTATTATATTTATAAAGGACATTGTTCAATCTTCACTCTCACATTAATTCTGTATCACATAGCACCTGTAGGTATTACAGACAACAAAATGTGGTTTACACAAGATACCGTACTATATGTGGATAGAACCTACTATACGCGGGTTTTATTTCTATATTTCATTAAAACCACCAAAATCTATCGTAGTACGCGGTTGCAACTAAAGGCTTTTTTAAGACACATCTATCACTCTGTCCTTGTCATCTCACTAGTATACGACATTTTAATGGCCATCTCTCCCGTAGCTGGAAGCTTAATGATATTTGTTTGGGAATAATTTAAAACAATCCGGCACTAATGAACCGTTGTCGCCGTGCCTGTCTGTTTACGTTGCTTTTGCTCGCAATATAAGATTCTGCAACGAGAATCCTCTGAAGGTACAATCTAATTAATACTAATCTAGCCTCATGTCAGCTTCGCCTTATTTGTTTTTCTTGTTTTATTTGTAAGCTATCCGCGTTAACTTTTTATTTAATTAGTAATCATGAAGTCTTTGTTTTTGGAACTTTTCTGTTACCTGAAGAAATTGTGAATAAAATAATAAAATGAACGTTAAAATAATAGATATGGTATCGAAAAATACATTAAAACGTATGCAAGGTAAAGTCTTACTCAAGAAATACCCATCATCCTCCTAGCGTTTTGCCAGTTAGAACCTAGAGTTCGCTTTTTAGTCTAACCGGATTTGACTGAATATTAACTTTTCCACAGCGCAACTGCCTGTCTGACCTCCGGAACCTAAAGGGATAGCTATATTCCAAAGTTTGGACTAGTGTCAGTTTATTTATAGGCACTAACTGTCAATAACAACTGTCAAAGATCTTCATGGCAGCCCGGACGGTTTAACGTGCTTTTCGAGGGACGGGGCAAGCCAACAGGGCAGTTTACTATTCAATACGCACTTCTCGGAAAAGTTATTGGTGCGCACCGTGGATTTGAAGCTGATACCCTCTGCATGGCAGTCTGTTGGTATCTCCAAGACAATTCTTGAGTAAACAGCAGCGATCGCCTAGTGAATATGGGTAATCCCATGATAAGCGAAAAATACTACTTCAGAGTACGTGTTCTCGAGTGGAGACCACGCCTTCGCGTGTATAGTCACTCCATTTAGCCATACCTTATGGCTAGATGGAGTGTCTATACACGTTAAGTGGCTGCCAACGGCTGGACACTAGAAAATTAAAATCGACCTCAATAGCTTGCCATCAGAGACGCCCAAATCCAACAACGTGCTGATGATAATGATAGAAAAATACACTTACCTATGGGGGACAATCTCAAAATACTTACACGGTGGCTTAAGTGACATGATCATTTCAACCACTTTATCATGCGCCATCCGTTTTCAGTTTTGTAAAATATACATAATAAATTTGAACTTAAGATACCACAACCGCAATAAAGTCTTTATGAAGTTTTCGAATATAACATTTCTTTAAAGCTTGAAATTCACTTCAAGCTGTCTCTCGAAGTTTTCGTTGAAACACACTCGCTACTTTGTATTTACTTCATAACTTTACTTTGACGCAGTCTGGCATATTCGAGAAAACTTGAAGCTGCCTTAAGTCAACAAAACCTCATTTCCGGCTAGATAACGTCGAAGTTATGCAAACGAAGCTTTAGTTTAGCTCACTCCTTTAACAGTGGAGTAGGTAGTCGCAGCTACTTAATAAAAAAAAATGTATTTTGTGTCACAACATTACATTACATCACGCTTTTATCCCCGGAAGGATAGGTAGAGGTGTATTATACACCCACACTTTACCTGTTATATTTCGGTCCCAATGATGTAATAGGGGGCTAGCCTATTACCATCTGGATACCGTGCACATTATGTATTATGCGAGCGACTTTTTTATTTCATTAAGTATTTTATTTTCACTCCGAGGTTGTTACAGTGTTTATATATTGTATTTATATTTTACATACATTCTTTAAAGAAAACAGGTTTAAGATGTTTTTACAAGACGTGTAACATGCAAAATTATGTTTGTACAAAACAAGTGTTTTATATCCCGTTTATCGCTTCCAATATTATATTGGTATAGCGTATTTTTGTTGCCGTAGTTTGTTAATTAATGAAACGGTAGTTGAGTTGCGACAAAAATTAAAAATGAGAAGATATAAAACATTATCCGCGGATAGAAAAATAGCGCTGTAAGTAGTAGCTAACTCAAATATTAATAATCATATGAAAAATATTAGTCTACAACCGTTACTACATATAAATCGATGTCTAGAATTATGTTCTGAAACTCGCAAACTACTAAATTACCAAAAGTATTTTGTGATGTATGTAAAGCTTCGAAACTTTTGGCTTCTATATTATTATACCACCCATATACTAAAAATGTCTTAAATTATCTCTTAAATTCTTAATAAAGTCTCTTTCTACAATATCTATTAACGTTCTCAAGCGAAAACTTTATCTCCAAAATATTTAAGGTATAGTAAACGAAGCCAAGACACTATTTACTTCAGTATGGATCTTTAGGGACCCCGACTACGCGGAATTGCGTACCTACTTTAATATTTCACGTCTTCATTTCCATATTGTTCCTCAGTTTTAGATAGTTCTTGAGAATATGGTGTCGCATGTTAATAAATTTTGTATCTACTGTTACTCATTAGATGCGTGACAGTTTCTATTAATTTATGAGGAAGTACTTCAGGTTGATAGAAATATTTAACGCCATTAGTTGAAGTACGTAAGCACCATTTCAACAGAATTATCACTATGTTTCGAAAAAATAATTGTACAGTGGTTAGTTAAGGTTTATCACACTCAAATATTTACAAACAAATACATTCTTAATAGCAATGGAACATAATTAAAGAAAAAATATAAACTAACAGCATAGATGCCGACTACACGGATGATGACCTAACGAATGTTGCGCACCGAATATGTATTTCTAACGCCCTGCCGTAATTATTATTTCTAGTAAAATTTATAGAAATAGAAGAAAAGTTTGGGTTACAAACTTCAGTAGAAGTAGTGTGTTGAAATATAAAAATATCTGTCTTTTATTCGATGACCGAGTAGAAAATTCTGCCCTAATACAATTCCACTATCACGAGTGAAATATAACTAAATTTCTTATTTTCGTAAAGAATAGAGGTATAAAAATGTAATAAATGTGGAAATCTCGTTGAAGCCAGTTTCGCTCAGATATATACCAAGAGACATGCGCTCGACGATTCCATGACAACATTCTTTGGACGTCCACTTCAACGTTTAGTTCAAATTGCATTGCTATTTTAAATGGAAACGTTTTTTAAAATAAAATCATTGAGCAAATGAATGTACTGTAGATAATTTTAGTTTTAAAATTACAAAAGTACAAATAGAAAGCAAGCAATTTGAGATAAACTGTGTATGTTTCTAAGTTCGCTTTTCATTTCATAATGAAACTATATAAAGGTTATTAGAAATTTTGTAGTAGGTATTAATTATTGTAATATATACATGGATATATTGTAATGTAATATAATAATATGATATATTGTAATATATGATATTATTATACATGAAATTTGGCATGAACATTCATGCCAAATTTCAACGACTTGCTCCTAATAGTTTTGGCTTTGGCTTGTCTGTCAGTAACGCAAGGATTTTATATACAGGTATAGAATAATATGTTATTGATTCTAATTCACCAATAATATAGTTTTATAATTAAGAGCCTAGAACTGTGGATATGATATGATTTGGAATCTCGGTTGGTTCCGACTACCTTCTGTCGAAATAAATAAGTATATAAAGATATAAAATGTGGTTTGTGCAAAGTTGAATATTCAGAATATGCAGAGATTTAAAAAGTTCATGTTCTTAGTTGGTCCCTATTAATAATGTAAGCTCCGAAAGTATCTTCAGTATGCCCATCCGTATTGGCTGTTTATCTCGAAGATTAAAAAATTAAAAGGTAACCTACCTACCAAAGACAAAAAAGAAGTATATTAAATGAGAAACTAATTATTACCTGAAGGATATCGTAAACAGATAAAAAAGAATACTTTTTAGAAGTTTACTCTTTTGGACTATTTTAGAAGGTCAATATTTGTTTCAAATTGGGTTTCCTTAAATAAAATGTAAGTTTGCAAAATACTTAGTATAAACCATCAATCATTAGTTAGTAACATAATAAAGTTAGACTAATTTTTAATTTAACTAAAATTCACAACAGCTAATTAAACTTTGTTAATTAGTTTTTAAACACGATAAATTAATTTTAGGCAATGAAATTAAAATCACGACGGTGAACAATGATTCTGCTTCGATGGGCATGATACGCAATTGATCACTTTGTAATCATTAAAAAAATGGTATGAATATGTACTTTGTTTCATACTAAATACAATGCAATAAATTGATTTTGGTACGAATGTACCAAAATCAGTTTATTTTGGTTATCGTACTTTCTTCCTGAAGATAATAATCGCTTATCATATCTAACATCCACTTCTGATAAACCATTTTTAAAACTAATTACAAAGCAAAATTAATTGTTAGCAATGATAAAAATGTCGCTGTGGAACAGCTGCCCTGTCGGCATATTGTATCAGCCAATAAAGGCAATTTAATGCTTCATTGGAACTAGACCTACCCACATTCGCACGGGTTATTTCTCTTAGAGCCCCGATCCCCAAGGCACCCGTACCGGAGGGCCCTGATTTATTTACGTAAGTAAGTAACGCTACGTCGTCGACTACGTCTTGGTAAACTCAATTTAAAGTCAATTTAGGTTAAAAGTACCGTCAACAGCAACATACCGTTTATATAATATAGTTAGTTACTCAAATTAAGTACGTAATTTTAAGGATTAGGAAAACTTATAGAGTTTTGATTGGTTGTAGTAAGTATTATAATTAATAATTAAAGAATACAAAGTAGAGTTTCTTAGGGTGATTACAGGTTTTAATAATAATTATCGTCATAATCTTTTCTTGGTCAATACACAAAAATCAAAATATTTAGACTAAATGGAAAATTAACATAATTAAAAACTGGTTAAATTAGACTTCGACAATCAACTATAAAAGTAATCAACATTAGTTTCAACTTATAATAATAAAGTAATTGTAAAGTGAAGTTAAAAAAAATACCTATTGGCAGTAAGAACATCTAATTTGAAAAATATTGTTGTCATAAATTCATCATCCTCTTAGCGTTATCCCAGTTTCAATCTGGGGTCCGCTTCGTAGTCTAACCGGATTTGGCTGAATATTAGCTTTTCCACAGAGCGACTGACTGTCTGACCTCCGCAACCCGAAGGGATAGCGATATTCCATGGTTTAGACTAGTGTGAGTATATTTAGAAGGTACTAACGCCCTGTTACGACTGTCAAAGATCTTCATGACAACCGGGACCGACGGCTTAACGTGCTCTCCGAGGCACGGGACAAGCGATAATTAACCATTCAATACGCACATAACTCCGAAAAGTCATTGGTGCGCGCCGTGGATTCGAACCCGATACCCTCTGCATGGCAGTCTGTTGGTATATCCACTCGGCTATCGCCGCCTCCTTGTTGTCATAAAATGTAGAATATATTTGATAATATTGTGATATTTATGTACATATTTAATATTCTTTCCGTTCTTCTAATATCCTATTATATTTGAAACATTTTATTCAAACTGTATTAACCTCTAATAAATCTATGAGTGACTAGAGGACGCCAGCAGCTACGCCTGCATTTTTTTTTAATTTACCCGTTTTAGCCGATCCCGTGGGAATTTCGGGAAATCCCTTCTAAGTGCACCTCTCCGGTCCCCATGGAACAAACATGCCAAATTTCAGTTTCCTGCGCCCAATAGTTTCGGCTTCGGCGGTAGCGTGGCTGTCAGTCAGTAACGCAAGGATTTTATATATTAAGATGATGAAATCTACAAAATTTCAAATTAATTACTTTCGTCTTATATATTTCAAACTACACTTATGCACTTTTAATGTCGATGGTACAAGTAAAAAATAATAGACAAAATAAATAAGATAAATGTAACCAAATTTATCGTTTTCGGGGCTCTCCGAAACGTGTGCTTCGGGGATCGGGGCTCTAACGGAATGACCCATTCCCACCACTGTATCATCTATGGTTACTTGATTTTAATAAACCGAGCGACCACCAAGCGAAGAATCTTAAGAGGAAGTGTGTTTTGAGTGTGTTTAGTAGTGTGAAATAGTGTTTTTATTAGTGTATAAAATTAAGTGTGTGATTAAATAAAGTACAGTTTGAGTGGCATAGTGCATTTAATTTATCGCCGAATCCCAGCTCGTAACAGTATTAGAGAAGAGTTCCTAAATAATGATAATGTTCAATGCTCCACAAATTTCAAATGTCAATCAACATCATATGATACAAAACTTGATAATTATTGTGTAAAACTGCTACTGAATGTAAAATTCCATTTACTGAATAAAAGATTTTTATGCGTAGAATGCGTTTGAATTTCAAATTCTAAGCAATCCTTTAGAAGATGTGATATTAATTAATAGACCAGATACAAGCGAGTACATGAAACAGGGATATACATAATAAAATACATACATACATACAAACATAGACTCACGCCTGTTTCCCCGAAGGGGTAGGCAGAGGCATATTAAACGCCCACTTTTCGCCAGTGAGTGTTTTGATCCCACGTAATAGGTGGCGAGCCTATTGCCGCTTATCGGGATATTTTGTTTTTGCCAGAGCTTCGTGCGTTGATTGGCAGGTGCACCACTTGCAGGTGAGGTTGGCTTGGGACCCTAAGATCTTGGTGGGAACCCTATACATAATAAAATATAAAACTACAATTAAGATTCTAGATTCTAATTCAAATTTAATTCACAATGATACAAATTACAAGATTATCAAATACAAACTAATCAGGTTCTCTTTATGCAGCACAGAATCTTTGAGATTGTAGGTTCTTCAAGACAGGATGATCTTTGATAATCGCCAACATTTCTTCCAACGGAGCATCCGCTTTACGTGATAAAAGCCACCTGACGAATCCTCTCAAAGAACATTGCCAGTACAGCATATAATTGTTATCGATACGTTGATAGACACCCACATCATAACCATACATGTTCAAAACCATTTTAGAGTCAGGATCCAGGACATAATACTTGGCTTCAGTTCCTCTTGTGTACATACCGATTGGTCTTGTGAGGTATCCCGAATCTTTATTTTCTTCTGCATGGAGGGATGTTCCGTCTAGTGTAAAGGGAAATCCGGCACCGTCATAACGATCCTTATAAGTTCTGAGTTGTTCAGCAGTTGGTATGGTGAATGTTATATTATTGCATTGCCTGGAAGGTACCATGGAGAGAGTCTCCAAAGAGAGTGAACTTGTAAACATAGTGCCAAGTCCCTGTCATGTAACCATTAGATATAGAATTTGTGTTTGTGTCAATGCATTGCTGAAGCACTTCTAATGATGCAAGCGCCCCTACCAGAAGGCTGACTATTATGATGAAACGAAACATTACTTATTATAAATCGTTTTCTATCAACTTTTTTGTAATACCAACTTACACCAAATGAACTAGCTAAGGATATTGAGTCGGCATTTATATGGTTAATAATCTTAATAAAATTATGATAACATACTTATTGCAATCAATTCCACACGCCACTAATGCAAGATATTGTATCTCATACAGAAATTACTCTAAATTACAATGAAATTTATCAATTTGTTAATAGTTATTATCATTATTTGTTGTCATTAATCAAGGTTGCGATATGGCGGCCGAACAAAGAAATTAATAATTTTGATTCTTAGCGAATTATCTGTTTCATAGGTATATTTTCGACCATTTTTTTCTAATGATTCAGTATATTTAGGTTCAATATCTCCTAGATAGGGCTGTCAATACCACACAGGTCTTAGAATATAAATACATAAGCAGCTAATGAGTTTACTAACCTTCCTTGCAAGAATTTTGGTCGATGCACTAGACCAGTTCGAGAAGATTCTTAATGGGCAAAATTACTTAGTTATTTACCCGTCATGTGACAGAAGATTAAGTTTAAAAGAGTCATCTAGGAGTATTGTTATACAAAAAAAGGATTTTCGTAAAATCGAACAGTTTACACCACTCTATTGAAAGTTTGTCGAAAGCTTTCAGGAGAACTGTTTGAAAAAATACATTTAGGAAAAAATATTTAAAATGTTTATTTTGTGAAAGGCAGCGATAGCCTAGTGGAGATACCAACGGACTGCCATGCAGAGGGTATCGGGTTCGAATCCTTGAATGACTTTTCGGAGTTATATGCGTATTAAATTGAAAATATCGCTTGCCCCGTGCCTCGGAGAGCACGTTAAGCCGTCGGTCCCGGCTGTCATGAAGATCTTTGACAGTCGTTATAAGGCGTCAGTACCTATAAACAAACTGATACTAGTCTAGACCATGGAATATCGCTATCCCTTCGGGCTGCGGAGGTCAGATAGGCAGTCGCTCCGTGTAAAAGCTAATATATTCAGCCAAATCAGGTTAGACTAGAAAGTGGACCCCGGGTTGAGACTGGGATAACGCTAGGCGGATGATTTTGTGAAATAAATGATATTTGTAGCTGCTTTATCATGGTCCGAATACATACATTTTGGAAAAACACTGACTTAATATACACGGTGTATATTAAGCTTGCTTTCCTTCATCATCATTTTCCATCACCGTAACAATTTAATACGCACGTAACTTCGAAAAGTCAGAAGTCCGCAGGTTTGAACCCAAGTCCGTCTGCATAGTAGTCTTTTAGTTTCTCCACCAGGCTATTGCCTTGTTTTATCAATCTGATAATATAAAATTAAATCACTATATCGGCAACGTGCCTTAATAATGTAAATAGACTTACATTAATTTGATTGATTTGATTTAAAAATTAAAATTACGGATTTGTACGGTTTCGCCGTACATCGCGACTTCGTACGCTCGTGCGCTTGAGTCAGCATATTTGTTTCATACTTCATTTTATATAATTAATCGCAATTCAGTTCATTACCGGACATCAACCGCGCCGCGTGTGTACTCATTATCAAGCATTTATCATAGCATTATCATTTAGCATAAATTTACCTTTTTTGTCTTTTATCAATAAACCGTATCTAAATCTCTAATACCATCTTTTACTTCTATCATCAAAGATATCGTACATCTTTGTGGTCCTTCGTTAGAGTAAGGGGGCCCATTCCGCGAGTGTTAATTTTGTTAGTCCGATATTCGTGTGAGTGGTACTCCATACCAGCGACCGCGCACTTCGAGCAGCCACAACATACCAGGCCAGGAGTGCAGTGAGATATCAGTCTCTGCGGGAAGTAAACGAGCACAACAAAACACAAGTAAGATCTTTCCAGTTTACATACATTTATCACAATGAGCAAAACTATGGAGGATTTACTTGCCAACCAAAATCTGACTATGAACGCCATGAACCAGCTTCTGACAAACTTTAAGAAAGCTGGACATGAGCGCAAGACGCCAGAATTTGCTAAGAAACGTCTAGAACATTTAGACGCGTATTGGCAAGAATTCCAAACAAATCATGTAAAGTTGAGCGGGTTTAGCGATAAGTCTAGCGAATATTTTGTCGGCAATCATTATCAACAAGCTAAAGAATTTTATTTGTCCGCCCGTGAGACGATAAAACAAGCTTTGTCGGTATCAGTTTTTATACCAGCAACACCTACAGCTGGACCGTCTTCTCCTTTTCCCGTCACCAATCCTACGGATAGGAAGCCCGAGGACACCGAAATGCTATCAGCTACTCTAGAAAAACCTCAGTTCACGTCCCAAGGCACCAACAGCAAGCTGGACGAGCAACTGAAAAAACAAAGCAGCAACTTTAAGGCTTTTTCTAGAGCTATAGCGAACATTAACATTGATAACATATCCGAGAAGTGGGAGTTCGAAGATACTCTGAAAACATTGGAAACTAGGTGGTCAGTCATTGACACGCTACATTGGGATTTGGACGGAGACCTTGATGGAAAGAATGCAAATTATGAGGAAATGTTCACAGCCTACGAAGATACTTATAATCGTATGAAACGAGCCCTAAATAGCAAGCTGTGGTCGGTATCACACAGAGAAAAAACCACACCCAAGATGGAGGTTCCTGTGTTTCACGGAAAGTACAATCAATGGGTATCCTTCAAGGACTTGTTCACTGAGGCGATACATAACAACCCATCGCTCTCCCAGGCCCAGAAGATGCAGTTCCTGAAGGCGAAAGTCAAGGGTGAAGCGGAAGGGCTTATACAACATCTGCAAATCAGTTCCGACAACTACTCCGTTTGCTGGGAACTGCTGAACCATCGTTACAATAACAAAAAACTCATATTCACTTCGCATCTTAACATTCTAATGAACCTTCCGGTCATGCAACAACCATCCATACATAACATAAAACGCATACATGACACGACTCGCGAGTGTCTTAACGCGATCAAAAATTTAGGCGTTGACGTTAGCACTTGGGATCCGTTACTTGTGTATCTTTTAACGAATAAATTAGATGCAGAAACACATAGTGATTACGTAGAATCACTTAAGCAGCCACGCGAATTGCCTATTTTATCAGAGTTTTTGGACTTCTTGGAAGCCAAATTCACCAGCATGGAAGCTTCGAGGCGAAAGCAAGACCCTCCAAAATCTTCGCCATCTAATTCGAAGCCATCAAATAATTTTTTTAAACATACGAAACAATCATATTCCAGCAATAAAGGTATTTTGCAATCGGTAACTAGAGATATCCGTTCCAATAAAATATGTCCATTATGCAAAAATGGGCATGGACTTTATCAATGCGAACAATTTACAGAAATGTCTTCGAATAATAAAAGGCAAACTGTCAACAAACTAAAGTTGTGTGAAAATTGCCTCTATTCTCATAACGGTAAAGCATGTATTTCAACAAAACGATGCCGCGAATGCGATGGGTTCCACAATACTCTTTTGCACGAAGCGTTTGCGCAATCACAAACAAAACTAGCAAACGCAGCGGTAACAAAACCTGCCATGCGTACATCGATTGAGCAAGGCCAGGCGATGAACTCGCACGTGGCTCAGCAGCGTAACATACCCGAAATCTTACTTTCCACAGCACTTATTAAGGTTGAAAAGGCAGATGGGTCATACCTTATAATGCGAGCCCTAATTGACCAGGGTTCCCAGACATCGCTCATAACGGAAAATGCAGCGCAGCAGCTTTGTTTACCACGTCAAAAATGTAAGGGCGTGATAACCGGTATCGGTGTCAAAGATAACACTTGTAAGGGGAATATTAACATTAAATGTTCTTCGTTAGATGAATCCTACAACTTTCACACCGATGTTTTTATCATGAAAACTCTAACAAAAAATTTACCGTCTTACACATTTGCGAAACCGAACTGGCCTTATTTAGAACACATCGAATTGGCAGATCCTGAGTTTTACATCAGTCGTCCAATCGATATATTGTTTGGAGCCGACATATATTCCCATATCATATTAGATGGCATTTGTAAAATAGATCAAACAATACCCATAGCACAACAAACTCATCTTGGATGGATCTTGTGTGGAAACATACACACATCGTTACAGTGCAACATCGTACAAATCGTCGTCAACCAATTACACAAGTTTTGGGAGACCGAGGATATCACGGATTCAGGAAGTCTGTCATCTGATGATTACGAATGTATTCAGTACTATAACGCAACCACGACCAGACGTATCAATGGGAGATATGAAGTACGTATACCTCTCAAGCCAAACTATCAAAATAATTTGGGAAATTCCAAATCAAAGGCCATTGCTCAGTTCGCACAGTTAGAACGTAAATTTATCAAACATAATAATATCGCACATGAATATAAAACATTTATGAATGAATACCTAGCGTTAGGTCATATGAAACCTGCTAGCCGTAATTCGAAACTTCAATGCTTTTTACCGCATCATTGCGTGTTACGTGAAAGTTCAATAACCACGTCATTGCGCGTAGTTTTCAATGCATCTTCAAAAACATCTAGCGGTCAAAGTTTAAACGACCTCATGCACAAGGGTCCGAATCTGCAGCAAGACCTTCAGTCGTTGATATTGAAGTGGAGGCAATACCAATTTGCATTTACAGCAGATATAGAAAAATATTTCCGTCAGATTTTAGTGCATGAGGATGATCAGAGCTTGCAGAAAATAGTGTGGCGGAATAACCCTAACGAGAAACTACAAGAATTGCAGTTGACCACCGTCACCTACGGAACTAAAGCGGCGCCGTTCTTAGCGATGATGACGCTTAGACGTCTAGCGAGTGATGAACGCCATAACTACCCAGAAGCAGCTAGAGTCGTAGAAGAATCATTATATATGGACGATTTGCTTCAGAGTAGCCCCGAAATTGACTCTGCTCGCAAACTACAACAAGACTTGATCGAGCTAATGAGCAAAGGTGGCTTTAACTTAAGAAAGTGGGCTTCGAATAGTCCCCTACTTCTAAATGACAACATGTCTACCTCTTTTGACTTTAAACAGCCAGAGTCAACAAAAACGCTGGGCTTGCGATGGAATCCAGCCAAAGATAATTTTACGTTCGACCCAAAAATTGATAC
Organism: Euclidia mi; assembly: GCA_944739405.2. Taxonomy (NCBI): domain Eukaryota; kingdom Metazoa; phylum Arthropoda; class Insecta; order Lepidoptera; family Erebidae; genus Euclidia; species Euclidia mi. Next base: position 23,834,660 of record OX123194.2, on the reverse strand, counting down.
ACTTGTTAGGAGGGCCACCAAACGATCAGTACTGTCGGATATCTCTAAAGTTTTCGACCCTCTAGGGTGGTTGACTCCCTTTACAACCAAACTAAAAATACTATTTCAAAACATCTGGGAGTCAAAAATAGAATGGGATGAACCGATATCACAACAATTTTATAAAGAATGGGTCAAAATAAAAGCAGAAAGCGCTTACGTAAACGCGGTAGAAGTACCGAGATGGCTAGGTATAGCTCCAGATTGTCACGTGGAATTGCACGGATTTTGTGACTCATCAGTAAAAGCATACGGATGTGTTATTTACTGCAGAACTATCAAACAAGGTCACCCAAACATCACCCTAGTTGCAGGAAAGTCCAGAATCGTTCCATGTGGCAAGAATATATCATTACCACGTTTGGAGCTCTGTGGTGCTCATTTGATAGCCAAACTTATGTCTAAGATTTTAAAATGCTTCGGAGATCATCAAATAGTCATTTATGGTTGGAAAGACTCTACAGCTGTATTAGGATGGCTACACGGCGATCCCGGACGTTGGCAAACATTTGTCGCCAACAGAACAAGACAAATTACGAGTGCAATGCCCTCTGTTTGCTGGCGATATGTTAAGTCGGGCGACAACCCCGCAGATTGCGCAAGTAGAGGCCTATCAATTCAACAATTGAATCAACATCTCTTGTGGTGGCAAGGACCATCGTGGTTGAAAACCTTCAAGCACGAAGATAAACAGCCGATCTACACGACGAATCTTGAAGTGAAGAAAAGCCGTTACATAAACGTCATAATCAAGCAAGATGACGAAAGCATTTTACAGCATCTTATTACTAAGCACAGCTCTTATATGAAACTTGTTAGAATACTAGCATGGATTCTACGGTTCATTAAACACAAACAGGATAAACACATTTGTAAACCATCATATTTGACACTACAAGAATATCATATATCGAAAACAACACTTATCAAGTACATACAGCAGCAACATTTCTCGTTAGAAATATCTGACTTATGCAAAAGGAACAAGATAAGCACATCCAGTAAAATATTGAATTTAAATCCCTACCTCGATGAAGACGGCGTCTTGAGAGTAGGAGGGAGACTCAACAAATCATATATCAGGGAAAACATGAATAATAATAATAATAATATAATAAGCCCCCTATAATCCAACCATACGTCCGAGTCGAACACCTGATTCACGTGGGGGGCGGACACGCGATACACTAGTTACTGGCGCGGCCAACATGGCTCTGGGAACCCATCTAAATGGAGAATATGATACTAAGAAGTAAACGTATAGGACCGCTTCCCGGGGGCAATCGCCGGGGCACACCTGGAGCTGACGCTGGGTGTCACAGCATAGGAACCGTCAGCGGAGAGGAGTTGAATAGGCGGGCTCCCTCCGGGTCACCCGAAAATACTACAGCCAATCAGAACGATGACATACAAACTGACAATGACAATATTAGTTTAGCTTCTACCGTATCCTTTTCGATAGCAGAACCCTATAGTCCCTCTACAGTTTCTTACATCCCAACACCGGTGCCTTCTCCCGTAGAGCAAGACTCACGCGAAGCACCCATACCAACTTTAGATGTTGCGCAGGAGGTGAATACCTTTTTACCTGCGTCCACTAAAGCTGGAAAACCTAGAGTACGTATGAAGTGGTCTAATGACATAAATGTTTTCATCATGCGTACCTATTACTTTATTACTAAATTAGAAACCGATATGACCTGCTATAGGAACACCTTGCATCAATTATTCGCACAACATTATCCAGATATTAAGGTATCAGAACAGAGAATTTCAGACCAGAGACGAGCTATAATTAGAAATAAATATCTCACAGAAGAACAAATTACACAAATAAAGCATGAAGTTCAGCAAAAATTGGCCAACCAACAGGAAATCAGTAATCGATTACCACCCTCTTCTAGCCAAACAGACATAGAGCATGACGGTCTTTCAGACAATAACATAGAAACTAACTCAGTACAAACCTCTCAGTTAAACTTTACTCAGTTCACAAGTCACTTTGATTACATATCCACTGCACATACCTCTCATGCATCTACTCAGACAACTTTTGTCCAAGATTTAATTTTGGAATCTGAACTACAAGTATTAGACCAAGACACACCCTGCGATGAAAAAGTAGTCAAATTGAGGGACCAATTACAATCTAAACTTCTAGAATATAGTGGCACAGATCCTACCACAAGACCAAAGCTGCCTAAATTAACCCATAGCAAATACTTAACCAATTTAGTTGAAATATTCAACACTAATATACTGGACCGATTTCTTACACAAAATATATTACTCACCGATATACATACACTTATATACTGCACCGCAATCGTAATCTCCGAAGAGTTAGGTTATAAAGTTCACACTGAACGAAGTCACAGACCACAAAACGGTTACTCCGAGCCTCCCTGGCAAATTCGGCTACAAAAGGATATTTCTAAATTGAGATCAAATATCGGACGGCTTACCCAGTACATTAGAGGCAATAGATCAAACAGAATAAAATCTTCGGTAGACAAAATATTTAAAGAAAGTAGGACACACACGAGACACGAAAATCAAAATAAAACACCAGAAGAATATCTTGATACGCTGAAACAAAAACTATCTGTTAAAGCAAACAGATTAGCGAGGTATAAGAAAGCACTACATAGAAAACAGGAAAATAAGCTATTTGCAACGAATGAAAAGATTTTTTATAGACAAATCAGGACCCGTAATATTGAAAACAATAACAACAGTAACATAGAGACAATGACAACAACAACAACTAAAGAACAACTTGAAGAATTTTGGGCAGATATATGGGAGAAGGAAAGTCTTCACAATCAAAATGCATCCTGGATTGATGAAGAAGAGAAGAGATGGATAGATATGGCTGACATGGAGTTTTGCGAAATAACAGAAGCTGATATAAAAACCGTTGCCATTAGACTTCATAATTGGAAATCACCGGGTATCGACAAAATTCACAATTTCTGGTTCAAACATCTACATACACTACACAAATCAATAGCTAACTGTTTCACCGATATAATGTTAAAAAAACAACCCATACCAACATTTTTAGCCAAAGGAATTACATATATGATTCCCAAAAGTAGAAATATAAACGACCCGTCACAGTTTCGGCCAATAACTTGCTTACCGACGATTTACAAACTATTTAAAGCTACTATTACCAATAAAATAACAGCACATATTGAAGCAAACAACATTATATCGGAGGAACAGAAGGGATGCAGACGGAACCACATGGGGTGTAAAGAGCAACTAATCATCGATTCCACTATTCATAAACACGCAAATACTAGTAAAAGAAATTTGCATTGTACTTTCATAGACTATCGAAAGGCATTTGATAGCATACCGCATACTTGGTTAATCAAAATTTTAAATATTTACAAAATCAACCCAGCTATAATAGACTTTTTAAAAGAAATTATGTCATACTGGAAAACTAATATTTACTTGCACAACACAAATTCAACAATAGTAACACGAGAGATTCAAATCAGAAAAGGTATATACCAAGGCGACTCACTTAGCCCTCTTTGGTTCTGTCTCGCACTTAACCCTCTGTCATACATGATAAACAAACAAAATGCTGGTTATCGTCTTAAGTACTCCTCTGGTGTAAAATCCGTAAGTCATCTGATATACATGGACGATATCAAACTTTATAGTAGCACTCCGAATAATATGAAAAAGCTTATAAAAATCACAGCTTTATTTAGTAAAGACATCAAAATGCAGTTTGGGTTAGAGAAATGTAAAATTCTGAATATCAAAAACGGAAAAATAGAGCCAGGAGACTACACGCTGGAAGGAGAAGGAGAAATTATAAGTGCTATGGAAGCTGATGACTTGTACAAATATCTAGGATACCAGCAGTCAAAACAATTGGATCACTCAACAATAAAGAAAAAATTAACCGAAGAATATAGCAATAGATTAACAACTATATGTAAAACCCAACTAACAAGCAAGCGATTGATTAAAGCAATTAATACGTACGCGATTCCCTTATTAACTTACTCCTTCGGCATAGTTAAATGGTCAAAAACAGATTTAAATAGTCTGGAAATAAAAACACGTACTACATTAACTAGGAACAATTATTTACATCCAAAATCAGCCATAGAACGCATGTCTCTAAAGCGAATAAAAGGCGGGCGAGGGCTAATCGACATATCTTGGCTATGGGAAAAACAGCTTAGCGGCCTCAGATCGTTCTTTTACAAAAAAGCAGAATCAAGCGATTTACACAGAGCTATTATTAACACCGATTTAAAATTCACCCCCCTTAACTTAGCAGAAATGCGCAATGAACTACAAGCACTTAATCAACCCGCAGATATAGAGAGAAAAAAGATGGAGAAATGGAGAGGAAAAGCGCTACATGGACGTCACCCTCACGACTTACAACAGCCGCATATAGACTCTCTTGCTTCAAATAGATGGCTTACGACAGGATATTTATTCCCAGAGACCGAAGGGTTTCTCATAGCAATTCAAGATCAAGTTATTAACACCAAGAACTACAGAAAACACATTATAAAAGATACAAACATAACAGATGACAAATGCCGAAAATGCCACCGACAGCCCGAGACAATACAGCATATCACAGGAGCATGCACCACACTTACACAAACAGATTATACACACCGTCATAACCAGATAGTCAATATTATACACCAAAAATTAGCTATTATGCATAAACTTATTCAAGACACACGGATACCATATTATAAATATAACCCTTCTCCCGTACTAGAGAATAGTAACTACAAGATGTATTTCGATCGAGCTATACTAACTGATAGAACGATACATTATAATAGGCCAGACATTACGATACACAATAAATTAGATGATACAGTTCATATAATCGATATTGCAGTCCCAAATACTCATAACCTGTTAAAAACAATCACAGAAAAAGTTAACAAATATACAGATCTAAAAGACGAAATAGGCAGAATATGGAAAGTAAATAAAGTTTATATCGTACCTATAGTTATATCTACCACTGGAGTTGTTCCAAAACACCTACATCACAGTTTAAAGTTACTCAATTTATCTCCGAATATTTACATTAATATACAAAAAGCTGCTATTTTAAATACATGCAGGATAGTGCGGAAGTTTATGCAAGCTGAAGAAACTGAAACACAAAATATTCTCGATATACACTCAACTATTCATTAAATGATAATTACTTGGTGCGAACCCGTAATTGTTATTATAACACCGGCTTTCAAGCCGAGAATTCAAACAATACCAAATAATAATAATAATAATAATTATCTTTATTGTGGATCATAGGTTGGTACATAATACAGATGTTATAGTTTCAAAAATTATAGTTCAGCTATGTCCCGCCCATTGGGCATACAATGGTTGCAATCAATGGCGTAGGTACATGCATTTTAAAATACGGATAAATGTTTCACAAAATTGTATACAGGCAATAGTAATTAAAATTAATAATTAAATTCATGTAAAAGTAGATAATACTGAACACATCATGACTGAGGCACAGAGTAACTGAGTAGAGATTTGTCAGATAGGTACTCTGTTACTGCATAATAACATTTGTTTATTAGCAATTCATGTAGTTTATTTTTAAATGTATTTATGTTTGTTATCATTCTAATATCTTTCGGAATATTGTTGAATATGCGTGGAGCTGTGCAGAATATACTTTCGTGCATAAAATGTGTCTTAGAAGCGACTACGTATAGTTTATCCTCATGTCTTACACGTTTTCGAAAGTTGAATAGCTTGGAATTATTTTTTACAAATAGAGCAACCTCCAAGATGTATAGACTAGGCAAAGGCAAGATTTTTAGTTCTTTAAAATATGGTACACACGAGTCGGTTTGGTGCAGATTAAACATAGCTCGTATACAGCGTTTTTGTGCTATAAATGCCCGGCTTTTATCTGTACTATTGCCCCAAAATATTACACCGAACCTTAGTGTTGAACTGACGTAGCCATGGTATGCTGTCAAAAGTGTTTCTTTATTAGATATTTTTCTTAACCGATTCAGGGCATACGAAAACTGGCTTAATCTTTTACACACAAAGTCAACATGTGATTTCCAATTGATTTTGTTATCGATATGTACTCCTAAAAATTTTGTTACTTCAGTTTCTTCTATGTCACTATCAATATATCGGATTTTTAAGGGAGGCGTGCGATTTGAACGTATTTTAAAATTCATTATTTTTGTTTTGTCGATGTTGATCATTAAATTATTCATATTAAGCCAGTCTATAATTGTTAATAAGGATTGATTGATGTCATGTTCTAAATTAATTGTATTGTCATTGTTGAATAGTACCGTGCTATCATCAGCAAATAGTGTGATGTCATGTTTTATTATTGAAGGCATGTCATTTATATATACTAGAAAGAACAAGGGGCCCAAAATACTCCCTTGTGGGACACCAAATGAGATATTCCAGGTTCCGATGTATAAATTTCTTCAGTCATTGATTGTGGGTTTAACTGACGAATCTCTGTATATTGTTGTCTATTTGAGAGATATGATTTTACGAGATCATACACGTTGCCTCTGATACCATATGCGTACATTTTTCTTAAGAGGGTACTATGTTCGACGCGGTCAAATGCTTTTGACATGTCCATATATAATGCTACAGCCGGGAATCCTTTGTCTAAATTATTTAATACTTTTTGTAAAAAGTTGTATATGGCGATATTTATAGATTTCTTTTTTCTAAAACCATACTGGAAATGAAACATCCTATAATATTGCCAAATAACACACGTTTAACAGATTTAATAATTGACTACGGTCATAAGCTTACCTTTCATGGCGGTCCTAGATTAACATCAGCGTCTTTGAGACAACAGTTTTGGATTTTAGGAGGCAATAGAGCCATCAAGAAACGTTTGCGCCTGTGTGTTATTTGCAGAAAACAGAATCCCGACAAACACTACCAACTAATGGGAGATTTACCGGAATCAAGATGCAATGTGTCGAGACCATTCTTCCATACTGGCGTCGATTATACGGGATTTATAGATGTCAAAGCCAACAAAGGCCGCGGCATTAAAACAACAAAAGCTTACGTGGCTCTGTTTGTGTGTATGGCGACTAAAGCCATACATGTCGAGCTGGTATCAGACCTATCTACAACTGCATTTTTAGCAGCACTACGCCGCCTGGCTGCAAGGCGAGGTGCACCACGTCACATCTATAGTGACAATGGCACCAATTTTCTAGGAGCTAGCCACGTACTACAACAACAATTCCACGAATTACAACAAGCATGTATCCCTGAGATAACCGACATGGAGATCGAATGGCATTTTAATGCCCCATCTTGGCCATCAGCAGGAGGTTTGTGGGAGGCAGGCGTGAAGAGCCTCAAACATCATATGAGGCGAGTCATCGGAGAACAGAAACTTACATATGAAGAGTTATATACCATCTTAACTCAAATAGAAGCGTGCCTCAACTCAAGGCCTCTTTGTCCTCTGTCGGAAGATCCCCAAGATCTGGATTATCTAGCTCCATCACACTTCTTAGCAAGTGGACCCAACCTTACAATAGTGGAAACCGAAAAGGATCAGCGTACCAGGTGGCAGTTAGTACAAAAAATATATGTAGATATTTGGAATAGATGGAAAACAGAGTACCTCAGCCAAATGAATGCAAGAAGCAAATGGAAACATCCGCAAAGCAATTTAAATATCAATGACGTGGTGCTTATCAATGACCTAAACTTGCCACCTGGCAAGTGGGCATTAGGTAGAGTTACGGAGCTGCACCCTGGACAAGACGGCCACGTTCGCGTCGTGACCGTCAAGACAAAAAATGGACTACTAAAACGACCAGTAGTAAAGCTCTCAGTTCTACCAGTACACGATGAAACGGATCAGACTAATAAGCACCAAACACCACCACAGACCAAACCAAACAGCTATGGTACACGTACAAAGTATAACTTTGCTACAATGGCAACAACATTTTTATTGTTTATGTCTCTTATATGTACCTCACAGTGTGCATATAACAACGTAAATATGCCAATTAATCAGTCGCTGTACTTCGATAAAATCAACGATATGCACCTCATTAGAGATGACTGGAAGCTCGTAGTATACTTTGACATGAATCCATATTGGGATGGCATGAAAGCGCTGTCTAAATACATTCAATATCTGGACGGTGTTTGTAAACAAACAAACTTACAAACTCATTGTGACGCAGTGCTCATACAATTAAATCACGGCTATCAAGAAATGCAACACTACAACGACATGTTGCTAAGTCAGCATTTTGATGCGCGTGCGAGAAACAAGCGCGGTCTGATTAATGGTATCGGATATCTTGCTAACACCTTGTTCGGTGTCTTAGACGAGCGCTTCGCATCAAGTTACGAGAGCGATATCAAAACAATTAAAGCAAATCAGAATCATATAGCGCTGTTATGGAAAAATCAGACTTCTGTTGTTGAAGCAGAGTTCAATTTGTTAAAACGAACTGAACAATTTATAAGTAAACAATATAAAAACATAAATCAAAAGCTTCTTGGATTCCAGAATGACGTAAGTCAGTTCAAACTAGCCGTACAAAATATCACCATTAGCACAGATTTCACAATGACATCAATAATTGCCTATAACCTTTTATACAAACTCAGCTCTATACAAGATAGATTACTTGATGCTGTAACAGACATATATCATGGCAATTTTAATCTGCACCTCATATCACCGGAGCAGCTGAAACACGAGCTAGATATCATCTCAGGACAACTGCCGAAGGATTTGTCATCACCTGTTGACGAAACGGAGTTCTCAGCAATTTATCATCTACTGGAAGTACGAGGAAGGATGTCAGAACATTATTTTATATTTGAAATTAGGATTCCACTCATCGCCAGAGACGCATATGAGATCCTGAAGATAATTCCTGTACCACATCTTATGAACTCTAACATGGTGGAGGTCGTTCCTGTATCAGAATACGTAGCAGTCAATCTGAACAAAGATGCTTTGCTATTGTTAACAAAAGACGACTTGAACTTGTGCACTTCACAAGGTGCAAGTAAGGTTTTATGTCACATCAGAACACCGGAGTACAGCATCAAGGACGATCACAGTTTATGTCTGACTTCAGAAGAGACCCGCAAATGTTCCTTCGACGTAAGTCCTTGTACAAACAGATGGACAGATTTGAATAAAGTAAATCGGTATTTATATTTCTGTTGCGAACAATGCCATATCCGATTACTTTGTCCCGATCAAGTGACTGCTATACATTTGTCAGGAGCCGGCTTACTTAGCGTAGGTCAGGGATGTGTAATTAAGTCACAAAACTTTACGCTATACGGTCACAAGCAAATGTCCAGTAGACTCGAGGTAAAGCCAGATTTAGAGTCTTTTGACATAGAACCGATAAACAACATTATAAACATTTCACTACCCATAGTACCGCTTTCCAATACCGAGCTGGAATCAAATTAAAAGGAGTTGTCAAGCATCAGAGCGCAACTCGACGCAATAAAGCAAAGCTCTCCATTAGCAGAAGATGTGAGGATACATGACATCCACCACTACACTGCGATATACGTCATTACCAGTATAATGGCAGCAGTCGGGATATACTTTGCGTGGCGACGAGTACTGCGACTACGACGAGCAGCCGGGGAAAGCGCCGCAGCCGCGCCGGCACCGGAGCCTGGCGCCCTGCGGTGCACCAGTAGCCGAGCGGCGCCCGCGCCCTCTCATAGTGTCAAGTGTTGTGAAATGGTTCAGTGCTCGCGTGTGCCATTTAGTGAAAGCGATTCTGGAGAGGTAGCTACTACATGTGTGAGTGCGTTTAGAAAAGATGTGGGCACCTCTCCCATACTAAAATCAGTGTTTACGATCTCGGACAGTTAATGACTTTAAGAATATCGTTTTATCATAATTAATTAATTCAGCTATTGTTAATTTGATTCACTCATTCTCTTGTATCACTATACATCATCATTTTCATCTTCAAACTTATTAGACTATACTAGTCTCGCCCGGGAGCATGTACGGTTTCGCCGTACATCGCGACTTCGTACGCTCGTGCGCTTGAGTCAGCATATTTGTTTCATACTTCATTTTATATAATTAATCGCAATTCAGTTCATTACCGGACATCAACCGCGCCGCGTGTGTACTCATTATAAAGCATTTATCATAGCATTATCATTTAGCATAAATTTACCTTTTTTGTCTTTTATCAATAAACCGTATCTAAATCTCTAATACCATCTTTTACTTCTATCATCAAAGATATCGTACAGGATTTAAGATAAAATGCGTTATCAAGATCTTATTTGTTATTGCTAAGTCACATGACAGTGCAAGAGAAAACACTCGGTAATTATAGAACTATAAAAAAGCTGTTGTACAATTATCTTTTATACGTAAGGACAAAACAAATATAAATAGAATAGGAATCATTGTACTGTTTCAAGGATAAGAAATGCAAACAGCTGATATTGTTATCTGTGAACTTTGACTTTATTCGGGCACTACTTGAATTAAGTTGAGCGTTTCTTCACTAGTCCTTCCCACACGACGCCGATACTGGCATCGGTGGACGCATAATTATATTTTTTTACGGCATGCTGGCTTATTATATATAAAGAATAAAGCTGTAGGTGCAATGTCACAGAGAAGTTCATGTTGGGCCTGCTAATGAAGAAACACTCATTATTATAAGCAATTACAAAATTATCAGCAGATTTTTTGTCATATGCGCTATAATAAAATATGTTACCAATTAAGACGCTACGGTTAACTGGTTACCATCAACTACCGTAATATTGAAGCACTCATACCGTGACTTGGCTTGCCGTTCGCAATAAGTCAACAAAGTCAAACAATATGCAGGCAAAACAAACAAATACACAGGTCACCACTTGGATATGTGACTGCGAGTGGCATTTACATCACAGCGCTAATGTGCTTAGGAGGCCACGTAATGCTGTTGGCCCCGGTTTTAGGACAACAGCTATCGTTAGGCTATGTTGGCGGCTTTCGGGCGGTCTGCAAACTACGGAATTTCAGACCGCTCGAAACACCAGAGTTGGCCATACATTCACATGAAAAAAAAAGACGACCAAGAGAACTCATTTGTGTAATTTCTGTTGAATAACACCAAATTTCAAATTATGAACTAGTTCGTTTAGATATCGTTGACAGAAGATATCTTTTGGGCTCGTTAAAACTAAAGTAAGCAGTCTAATAAATTAGTGGTAGGCGTTTTAGTTTGTACATAAATTTTATAAAATAATAACTAAATTCAGATAGTGTCATTTGAAATTTAATGTCATCAAATGTCAAAAAATCATTCGTAGCTACAGTAGATTCATACCAAGTTTAGTATTAAATCGCTCGTATTTATGTGGTTAAATTATTGAATAATTATTTATCATCAACATAAAAAAGATACAAATTCTTAGCCAGACTTTCGCCTTGCAGCTTAATAAGTTTATAAGATTGGTGTCCCGCCCAGCTGATATTGCAACAATCTTATAAGATTTATAAGCTAAATATTGGCTATTTATAAGAATAAGCTTCTCGATAAATTTCCTTAAATGTTTAAATCATCATTCATAATAATGTCGAGACGCTTTGCAATCATTTTGCATTTCAGCCAATGCAGTTTATAAACACTATCACTTATTTTGACAACGAGTGAAGCAAGGCTGGCAAGACAGCCAAAGACGTGCATAAGAAGTATTGGCCGGGCTGCAACGGTGTCAAACTCCGGTTCATCACTTATGGCAAAACAAACTGTAAATAATCCGCAATAGCAACCAAATTGTATAGCACCAAAACCCAATTTAACAAAAAACATTTTTGCTCATCTATTTTTCTGGCATTACAAATTCTCGAGTTATGAGTTACAGCCAACAATGTTGGGCGAGTCCGTCGGAACGCATGCAATATTCAACCTACTGAATATACATTATTCAAGTCTGTGTCACGCAGAGCCTACCTGGAGCGTTATAACGAACCAATTCTTAACGACATTTGCAAAATATGATACTGTTGAGGAAAGTTTGTTTGCTCTCGAGTTGGATATGTGGCACAAAAGGTGTAGTAAGGTCAAGGGCAAATTTTTTTATTAATGTCTGGTATAGCTACGAAGTTGTCTATTTGGCTTTTGGTTATAATTTGTATTAAAAGCATAAACGAATATGTCGTAAGGCTATAAAAAGTCAGAACCTTCCAAAGTGTTATCAATGCGTCAGTAAATGTATATAAAATATCAATAAAAGTTATAAAGAAATTGAGACGACGATTTTTAGTATCTATGTATTTTTATAACATGTCAGATGACAAATGGGCCAAATTAACAACCCTATGGACCCTCTTAAACGGCAGGCGACATCGCAGCAGGCCTAGACGGCGATGGCGGGATGAGCTAGACTGCAATGGGACGTCACAGGCTCTTAAAACAATTATTTTTCAGCCCCATTTTGCCATGTTATGAATTTTTGGTCCAACCGGGCACAATACCAGACTCCGTGCTGTTGCTGAGAATTCGGTAAACTCAGTAACACTTTTGCCCGACCCTTTTAGAATCGAACCGGGGACCAAGATCAGCAGATCAGCAGATCTTTAGATCGAACCGGGATCAGCAGACGCATATGTTATGCACTGGACCACGGAGGCAGTCAATAATAAAAAGTTAAATATTATTATTTTACTCGGTACGGAGAACCTTACTCCAGAATCAATTATGGTTGGAGAATTGGCTCGAACCTACTATAAAATATATGTCCTAAATTTCATCTACGTGGATGATAGAGAGTCGTTCTCATTCAATATGCACTGATAGACTTATACGTACCTTCCAACAACTCAAGTAATATTTTTGTCATAATTGGGTAGTTATGGCTAGAATATTATGTATTCCGGGCGTAGGCTGCAAGGATTACGTCTTATATGCAACTGAGGTAACGCTAGGACGATGGTATGATTTATCATGTTTATAGAACAAGGTACTAAGTCACTCCATGATTTATAAAAAACATGTTCTATATTCTTTGCATTGACTGTTATTATATGATTGGCTGCAGATAATTTATTTCAAATACCAACTTAATACAATTTACTGCCGCAATGTTATATTGATTTTAGCGGTAATTTACATAGATACCTAAATCGACGATATGTATATCTTACCTTTATTCAAACTCTTTGTTCTTTTAACCGATGAAAATAATAGTAAAATTCTCTCACAAAATTAAGTATTATCATGTAACCGGGACTTGAGAATGGCATCCATTCAACCAGATAGAAAATTAGCATTCTATGCATTTTAAAATATTATAAGTATCTTGTTACAAACAGCTCGATTGTATTTTCTGATAAGAAAGGAAAGCTAACTAAAAGAATAGTGCTAACACGAAACTGATTGGTAGCTATTATACTTATCTGATTTACATTAAAATCTAGATGAGCCCGCGAATAAAACCGCATTATTGAGGGCTATTGCTCCTCATCCATAAAGGCTCATATCGTGATGTTTTTTATCCTATAGACTTTCTCAAAAACTGGGCGAATCCGTCACAAATAATTTTATCGGTATAGATGTCGTTTATACAAAAACTAAATAACAAGTTTAAAATCAAGCCCGACGAGAGTTGACATATTTCATCGTTTATCTAGCGGACTTCATTAAACACTGATTGGATTGATTGGCTCCAATCAAAGTAATAATAAATAATTGTTGAAAACAGACAGTTGTTCACTTTATGGCATACTAGAGGATGCCCACAGCTGCGCCCGCTCATTTTATTTTATTTTCCCCATTTCTTTCCGACCCCGCGGCCCCGTGGAAATTCCGGGCAATCCTTTCTTAAAGAAACATACATGCGAAATGTTAGCTTCTTGCGCCCAACATCACGTCTCTATTAATAATACTATCCTTCACTCCCCAAGGAACATACATGCCAAATGTTAGCTTCTTGCGCCCAATATCACGTCTCTATTAATAATACTATCCTTCACTCCCCAAGGAACATACATGCCAAATGTTAGCTTCTTGCGCCCAACATCAGGTCTCTATTAATAATACTATCCTTCACTCCCCAAGGAACATACATGCCAAATGTTAGCTTCTTGCGCCCAACATCAGGTCTCTATTAATAATACTATCCTTCACTCCCCAAGGAACATACATGCCAAATGTTAACTGCTTGCGCCCAATATCACTTACGCCCATATGCGAGTTGCGTACATTAAAAAGACGTAGGTGGATGCTCCTGTTTCACCATATTTACTTTGAGAGGCTTACCAAATAAACATCATCTACTGCTTGAGTGCTTGAGTATGATATCAATAGTTTTAATTTTACTAGTAGGATGTAGTCTTACAATGTGAAACAGTTACAACTCCTTACAATAATAAATTGTACAACCATTATAGTCGATTGAAAAGAGTGGCCATGAGTTTTATTGCCCGTTCTTTCTCGTGGTTCTACCCAGTGGCGGCTCGTTCAAAGGAGCGCTGGAGCAGTGAACTCCCAAAATTATAAAACATATGTACCTATACAACACATATAAACTTTTTCTATAAACATACTCAATATTTTAATACACAGCTATTCTCTTTTCTATACCTAATGCATATCCACAAATAAGTATTTGACTACTAAGCTGTTTATCATAATTTTGTCAACAGTCTTGAAACATACCTACATAGGTATTTTTGTTGAGTGGAGCGCTCATATCAGCGCTCTTCGTTGACGAAAGCTTAGTACAACGCTTAATACTGAAATGTAATGAGTGCGAAAGAGAGAGCGTTCTATGCGCTGGGCGCGTGAGACAAAAGATTTGTATGAGAAATAAGCCAAATACGGAGCGCCGCTCCTGGCTAGCTTGACGAGGTGCGCATGCGTGAATATATTACCCGACTAAATGATATGACCATTTGTCACGAAGAAAAATTAAAACGTGTGCGCCGTTTTTTTTTAATAGTGTTATGTCGGTATCATTTGAATGTAAACAAAAGCAAAACATTTCTCTGCAAGTGTGTTGGTAATTAGAAAAGGATTGGTGTTTAAAATATAGTTAATTGTATGTGTGATTGTGTGTATATGTTTAAGAAAGACAGTTAAATTGTGTAACTAATATGGAATATAACAGCGTAAACTTTATAAAAAACTGTGAAAAACCTAAAAAAAACGACCAATATGATAAATTGGTTATGTGCGCTTTGGTTATGTGGTTGAGAAATTGCGAAGGAAGTAAGAAGCTGTTTTGTTTTCCGTGTATTTTGTTTAGTGGCGCCGGAGTTGATACTGCGTGGACGGTTCAGGTAGGTATCGATGATTTAGCACGTCCTCTTTCTTACTATTTAATTGTAAAAGCATTCACAAAATAAATAGTAAGTAGTTTCATCTTTTTTTTTAGTGAACACCCAATATAATCTTTCACGAGCCGCCTCTGGTTCTACCTACTGCATTGCGAACGTGGCAGTAAATGTAAATGTAGAATCATTAAGTAATTAACTAAAGTTTTTACGTTCATAAGCGTCACTTTGTGGCCTAGATGAATAAATTAATTTGACTTTGACTTTATTAATAATACTATCCTACACTCCGCAAGGAACATACATACATGCCAAATTTCGGCTTGTTACGATCAATGCTTTCGGCTGTGAGTTGCCCGTGAGTCAGTCAGTAACGCAATAATTTTATATGTATTAATTAATTAAGTAATAATGCGTATGATATTGATAATGCGGGGCTACAGACTGGGGCTACCACTCATACGAAATCATTACTACAATAACATTTCCAATCCCACCTGGCTACTAAGACTTTCTTATTAGAAATATTAAAATAGACTTTGACAGGTCTAATTAAATTTTCTAATAAGTCCAAGTTCTACACAACTTTACTTTTTCTTTAAGACAAACTTATGATCTGCAAAAGGAGGTAAAATTATATCCTGAGGAGATCATAATTTATTCTGCAAGTAATGTAATTCAAAACATTACTCTTGTTTTTGGCTTTGCCGTAGGCAGGAAAATAAACAAAAACTAGATGTAATTTAACATCTAAACATTGCTAAAAGAGTAATAGCAAAAAATACTCCTGCTAATCAAGATTGACTCTCAGATATTGCATTAATTGGTTACTTATGTACAATCGAAGAAGTCGGCGCTGGACCAATTTAAAAAAAATCCCTTGGCTTGCTCATAGAGTCGAGGCACACTAGAAACTGGTTTTGAATATGAGTGTCAATGTGCGTGTAAAGTAGCACTGAATGCGACGATGTCTTGCTGACCGATTCTCGCCCTTATGGTGGTCTAGCGGGAAGTTGTTCGTCTGTACCTAAGGTGTCTATTCGCGAAATAATTTGAAAGGAAAGGTAAGCTAATGTAAATAATTGTGCTTGTCCTGTAGCCAAGTGGCATTCGATTAGCGATAACGCTATTCGCTAAGTTAAAAAAATAATGGAACTGACATAGGGTTTCGATATGCCACGTGGTCAAGAAAGAACAAATTGCTCATGCTACCATAGCAACCAAGCAAAAGTAGAAATGAAAAGCGAATGCCACTTGTCTAGGCCATCCGATGTTTCGTGGGTTAAACCGGCTATGATCATGTAACGCTCATAGCGAGATTTGCCTTGCTGTTCGTAACAGATCGGCAAAGTTAAGCAACGCTTGCACGGTCACCACTTGGATGGGTGACCGTGTGTGGCATTTACATCTGAGCGCTAACGTGCTTCGGAGGGCACGTAAAGCTGTCGGTCCCAGTTCTTGTCCAAGGATAATGGTCGTTAGGCCATGTCGGAGGCCTTCGGGCGGTCTGAAAACTCCGACACCAGAGTTGGCCACACACTCACACGAAAAACAAACATACATGACGGTATGACTGTCATCTCGTCAAAGTTGAAACGTATTTAAATATTTACTTATTGCGTAACTCAGACTACAATGCCTTTGTTACTCATTCCCCTAATTCGCAAAATATAATAATGCCATCAAATTATACTTATATCTACCCTAATCTTTTAATAACTAACGCAAAAAGGACAACAAAAGCGGAATTATTCGTTTCCCTAAAAACGGGTAAAATACCAAAATCGGGATTCAAACTGCCATCCATTGTGGCTCGTGACTATGATCCGATAATGATGTGTTTTGGGACTTGTCAATCATGCTGTAATAAGCGTGTCATAATTGACAGATATTGTTGTAATGGATGCGCGGATAGCGCAATGGTTAAGGTCACCACCTCACCGTATTATTGGGACTCTATACCCACGCGAGACTAAATCGTTCTAGCATATTTGTTAGCAATAAAATATAAGTCAACTAACCGTTTCTACTACAAACGTTTCTTTGAAAGAATGGAAAACCAAAAATGTGTGTGGTGAGAGAACGCATCTACAGTTTTAACGTTAGTGCCAATAAAGACTAGTGATACAAATAATACATGGAAACGAAATACTAACTTTGCGATATACTCAACTACGCAAGTCTGCGTAGTATGGAAGTTAAACGAACTCCCATAGTCAATCAGGTTGAATATTGCTTGCATACTTGTACTTCTAAGCAATTAAAAGTCATACAGCAAATATAAACAAACCAATCCGCAGACGCTTGCCAATAGCCAACCATTTGCAAGTACCATCCAATTGTAACCGCTAGAATTAATATCCCGATCGGACGATTAAGTGCACTATCGACAGGCTGTTAAAGGAAGTTTGTTCTAGACAGTTCGCTGATAGTTTCATCTTTTACAAACTTTACAGAATCGATTGGCACCAATTTAATGAAGGGCTTCAGATACATTTGCGCATCTTAAATTATACATTGGGCAATGTTTTTAGCGTAACCATATACTCACCGCTGACTGCTGACGTTCACTGCTGGACATAGGCCTCCCTAAGATTCTCCACACAGACCGATGTTGAGCCAACCCACATCCAACCGCTTCCTGCAATCTTAACCAGATCGTCGGTCCACCTCGTGGCATGATGATGATGATAATATATTGACAGCACCGGATCGTAATCTTATATTGGTGGTAGACCTAGAGGAAAAGCCTAGACAATTTGGAGAGATGTAGTGCTAAAGGACATGCATGCAGGGCAGGTCCTGCCCTGGTCCAGCTTATTTCGATGTAAAAAGAATGTTCCTTACGTAGACAAAACAGTCTAGCTGGGACATATTATTTATTTGGAGTAGTTACAACAAAGTCACTCGCTTATTGCCAAATCGTCATTTATTTAATCAGATCTTCGTATGAGTGTAGTTATGTACGCGTGTGTATGCAAGCGTGTCTGTCTGCGACATCGGTCTGCGATGTGTGGGCAGTCGCAAAGCAATTTAGCTAGCTCGACTGATTAGCCTTCAGGGTAATGTGCAATATCAATGTAGATGCGTCTATACAGTTTTGGTGTTTATATACGTCAAAATAACATTTAGTTGAACTGAAAAAGTTTTTGATAAACAGAATAATAGTTTGAAATACGCTTCCAAAGGGTAACTTTAATTATATGTTTTGTTATTATTAAAAAGCCGATTTAAGTCTTTAATAACTAAATAATAATACTTTGTTTTTAATTTTCTGGCCAACAGTTACAACGCATATTTTACTACGTGTAAATATAGCGAAAAAAAAACATATTAAATCCTGCCTTTATGTTTCATTGTAGACGATCGGATATTTATATTTAGAATTTGATCAAATTCATTTCCTAATTTGCTATACATCGACAATAATATTCCACACATATAGACGCCGCACTGTCTGAACCTAAAGGTCTGGCTAGCCTTGGAATATATAGGTATTCAATGTATGGAGATGGCCATACGTTAAATACCTTTGTGATATTATCAATATTGCACAATACTATTGTAGGTGTATGAGATGCCTCAATGCTTTTATGTTTACATGCATGATTTCTAGGAAAATTGATAATAAACCTTGATAAAGTGATCGGCTACATTAGCAAAATTGAATTTAGTAAAACAATCCTTTTTCAAACGAATAAAAACTAAAAAAAAGTTTAAAGCTCGATATCTCGGAAACTTTTCATTTTGGACCCCTAGTTGACCCCTAGTATGGAGTCAATTTGAAAATGACCTCAAATATAACCTCCTTCAAGGTATTGGTCGAATTACCAAACACCCTGTAGGTATAATATTGAAAATAAAAAAATCGACATCCGCTTATGCTATACTCTTTAAGAACAAAATCACAAATCAATTCTAATATTAGTTATAATTCAATATGAATAAAAAATATAAAACAGTGTAGGAAAACATCGTGAGCAAATCTGCATGTCTGAGACATCTCCATAACTTTCTCGAAATACAATATGTGGACTGTGGCGTAACCGTTCTCATAAGATGCCTGTGCCCGACTGTTAGACAAATAATACAACAAGGCTGATGATTATCATATTAATATTATATAATAATAATTCACAGCATGAAAAATAGGTTGCTAGGATTTTTGTAGAAGTCGATTTTATTTCTATGGCACCCACGTAATATTTTCATTTATTCAAATAACGTACTCAAAATGTAACTGAATCATTTTAAATATGTATGAATATAAAGTGTAAAAACGTAACTCATTCTATATCAAAT
The DNA here is from genome assembly GCA_944739405.2 of Euclidia mi. NCBI lineage: Eukaryota > Metazoa > Arthropoda > Insecta > Lepidoptera > Erebidae > Euclidia > Euclidia mi. Next base: position 23,814,973 of record OX123194.2, on the reverse strand, counting down.
CACAGGCAATAAGCATTATCATGTCATCAAAAATTCACGACCGTTCTAAAGCAAATAGCTGGGTAAAAAAAGTATTCGGTATAAAAGACCTTTTTGGCAAACGTCGGCGAAAAACACACATTTTTTTACTAGAGATATTTATCTTGGGGTGCAAAAAAAAACGCAATCCTTTACATGTTCACAATTAGGGTCAACAATGGTTCTAATAATTGGGTGCCGTGTTTGCCAATGTAAAAAAAGATTACTTGTTTGTTTTGAGTGAAATAGATCTGAGATTTGCGAATGAATATAATTGTTGCTATGAAGGTTATACCTACGTCCCATACTTTACGCCACGCTTGTCAGGAAGTGACGACGTGTGTTGATCAAACAAGAGTTGTGGTACAAAAGGTCTTTGTAATACCTGATTTAAGCTTGTAGACATTTTTATAAATAAAGGCAAGAGTCACATCTTGTCAAGGAAGTTTCCATATGAAATAATATAGATAATGAACGGATCATGGCAAATTAAATGACATGTACAAAAATATTTTAATGTCCTAGGGCAAAGTCCTCTGACCTCCCACTAGGTGGAGCTTGTATTATGGTAACCATATAACTGATAATAAAAATGAATATATTCGTCATTATCATACTAGTGCTACCTCAGGATCCGTGACTCTTAAATATGTTAATCTGCATATATAAAATCCTTGCGTTACTGACTGACTAACAGACAAGCCACAGCCAAAACTATTGGGTCCAAGAAGCTGAATTTTGGCATGCATGTTTCTTGGAGACCGAAGGGGTGCACTAAGAAGGGATTTACCGAAATTCCCACGGGATTGGGCAGAAACAGTGAAATAAAAAAATGTGCGGGTGTAACTGCAGGCATCCTCTAGTATTTTATTATAAATAAATTACAACCACACCCAGAAAAATATAATGTTTCACAAATATTTGTCCATCATGAGGATTGATGCGGCTTAGCAAACAGGGTCATTATCACAGATCATATAAATGGTAACTATAATAACTACAAGACAAACAAAGCCATCAAATATATATGTAAAAGAAGGTAAAAACATAAAGCTATTCTTAACTTTAAGGCATATTGCTTAACAGCCTCAATTCACCGTTTCGGGCTTGAATAATTTACTGTATTAGATATTCTTGGGAGTGCATATTTTCCTATTTTTTATTAAAATTCAATTACATATACAAAAATATTTTAATGTCCTAGGGCAAAGTCCTCTGACCTCCCACTAGGTGGAGCTTGTATTATGGTAACCATATAACTGATAATAAAAATGAATATATTCGTCATTATCATACTAGTGCTACCTCAGGATCCGTGACTCTTAAATATGTTAATCTGCATATATAAAATCCTTGCGTTACTGACTGACTAACAGACAAGCCACAGCCAAAACTATTGGGTCCAAGAAGCTGAATTTTGGCATGCATGTTTCTTGGAGACCGAAGGGGTGCACTAAGAAGGGATTTACCGAAATTCCCACGGGATTGGGCAGAAACAGTGAAATAAAAAAATGTGCGGGTGTAACTGCAGGCATCCTCTAGTATTTTATTATAAATAAATTACAACCACACCCAGAAAAATATAATGTTTCACAAATATTTGTCCATCATGAGGATTGATGCGGCTTAGCAAACAGGGTCATTATCACAGATCATATAAATGGTAACTATAATAACTACAAGACAAACAAAGCCATCAAATATATATGTAAAAGAAAGTAAAAACATAAAGCTATTCTTAACTTTAAGGCATATTGCTTAACAGCCTCAATTCACCGTTTCGGGCTTGAATAATTTACTGTATTAGATATTCTTGGGAGTGCATATTTTCCTATTTTTTATTAAAAAACAAAACACAAAAACAAACTTTTTCACTATAAAAGAACTCGGTCATGGGAACTAGTAGGAATCTTGCGTTTCTGACTGACTGACAGACAACGCACAGTGGAAACTATTGGGCGCACGACGCTGAAATTTGGTATGTATTTGTTTTGGGTAGTTTAGGGGAGCACTGAGAGGATTCTTGGGATCGCCCACCCTTAACGAATAAACAGTTCCGATGAAGCTTAGTATAAAGTAGCGATGTCTATTATAAAATAATTACTTACAAAGTATTGATAAAAAATCTATAAATAAAATTTAAGTAGTCACTTACACTACAAAATAATCAAACTGTGCGTTGCTGCGTCGGTCAATCACCAAATTTCTTCTTCGAGGTAAAGAAAACTTCATACAGAAATCATCTGTAATCTACTAAATCGACTTTACCTGACAAAAATCTTTATTATCCGAGAACACATACAGCACTAACGAAAGTAATATTTATCGAAAAAGTGATAGCGTAGAATATATGTATTTGATAAGCCATATCTAAAATAAGCTTAATATAAATCAAAATACAGACAAAATATCCCTAAGTATTACTGAACTAGTTTAAACTTAACCCTTATAAAGATTTATTCGCTGCTAAACTTTAACATAAGCTATGTTATTCAACAGTATTATCACTAAAATGTACTTTAATCTCCATGTTTGCACAGCAATATTTCTATATTAACGTTTATAAAATACTTGTAATAATTCGAGGGATATTATAGCTGAAAGGGGAGCCTATAGAATCAGTTTAAAGTTTATGTATAGCTGCGTGGCTTTGAAGCCGGCGAACTAAAACGTATCATGTTTTAGTTTAATAACTTTGATGTTTAATTTTGAATCAAAATTCGATGTTTATTTTAATGAAAGGACATGTGTTTTTATTACGACCAACTTACTACTACCAAAATTAAAATGAGAAACAGCATTGAATGAAATGCAAATTAAAAGCTAGGCCTTAAAATACCAGGTAGCTACGAAACGAATGTGTATCTTTATATCGTGTAATCTATTTAAGTGCACAGAACGCAATTAGTTTTATCTGTACAAAAACTGCATATCTACATTAGCTATCTTACTACATTTGAATGATAACAATCTTTTTATTAGGCTTAAAAATACATGCAAAAAACACTTGTAACAAATTGAACTAGGGTTACTGCGCTGCAGCGATTTGACCCCCGCTATCACTATCGCTATTTCTATGGCCATCCACGAGCCAAGTGTGAGAACATCAAACAAAATATGATTTGATAGGTTAATAAATCGCTGAGCGGATGCAACGTACAATCAGCCGGATATTTGCACATCTCCTATCGCCATTTTAAGATACAATGCCCTTTGGCATAGTTTTTGCAATGCGAGATAAAATTATTGCACTGTTTGCGTTGGAACTTTTTGCGTGATCATTCCGTTTTTAAGTTTTTTGATCATAATAACAAGATACATTTTCAATGATTCATTTCTAGGCTTATGCTTTTGATAATGTTACATGATGATGAAGATATATTTACATTTTGCAGATACACTGTTTTTCATATCTATTCAATATCACCCGTTAATTACGAATTATATCTAATTCCTAGGGAGCAAAAAAAATTATGAAATTTACTTTATAGGTTTCCTAAGGAGCATACTAAATGCTGGGATTTAACATAAGGTTCTCCTTGCGCAGGATCTAATTCTACTGGTCAAAACTTTGAAACAACAAGGGGTATTTATGGCATTAAAACAGTTACACGATGCAGATCGATCAATCAAGATCCATACTTCTAAGTTTTGAGCATCAAATATTGTAAGCACTAAATCACTAAAACTGAAATAAGATGTCGGAAAATTCAAATTATTTTCCTAGACTTTGAGCGTACTACCCAAATATTGCGATCCAGTTTTCATCTCCGTGAGTGGATGTATTTTCTTTGAATTATTGGTCTGCCACTGCTAAAGACATTTATAAAATCGAAAGGAAATCAAATCGATCAAAGAGTATAAAAGCAAGTGTTCAAATCACAGACGATCGACAATCGTTGATATACGACCTACACGCCACAAGCAATGTGTGAATGAAAAACCATTACATGCAGTGTTCGTTACTTATAATGTAAGTGTCAGAAACATACGATTATCATGTAGGCGGGGTCCGCACGCGCATAAATAGAGTGAATTCGGTGTGGAAAGGATAGGTCTCTGTAGATAAATAACTTTTAGGTGGGGCGCACTTTGGGCACATTTTCGTACGAATTTTACTCGTGCGTACACGTACGAACACATACGAATCATCCCGATATTCCAAGTACTATGGGAGCGCGCAGACTGGATGCGTGTTAGTTGTGCGTATAAGTACGTGTAGTTCAGACGTCCAAAAACAATCCGAACTTGTTGAGATTTTAAAACACATTCGTACGTTTTAATATAAGAAATGGATGTAGAAAAGTTAATAAACCTGATTCACGAACATGAATGTTTGTGGGACCAAAATGATTGTATAAGTGATTATATAAGTCTTCCATGATATGATGAAATTCACCAAAATCGTCTTTTTAAATATATTTAATTCGGTTTTACGATAGCGACGACGCCACTGCAGTCTTCGAGTGATAAGAGAATTGTGGTGAAGATACAGATCATTCATCGCGCTCCAACCAAAGCAGACTTCACAAATCCGATATCACTAGAATACTGCTCATTTGACTAATAAAAACGTATACAGTGTGCGCACTCAATTCGTATGACCACGATTGTACGTATACTGTACGATACGAATTCGTGTCCAAAGTGCGCGCGGCCTTAGAATATTTTATATTTAAGTTAATTTTTAATGAAAAGGTTTGTTTCACAAAAAGAAAAAATACTCTGTGTTCCAGGGGATATCGTATGCGTTTGCTGATCATAAGGTCCCGGGTTCGATGGCCGGGTCGTGCAAAAGTGTTTCTAGGTTTTCCGAACATATCAAAAATAAATATTTTTACAGGGGCGATATTTCAATATCATGTAGGTGCTATAAATAAGACCATTTTCTATTCCCCTTCAGGAGTAAGAAGCCTTTTCTGCCAGATATTTTATTTCTAAAACCCAAGTACTACTAATGGTTATACCGAAGGATAAAATTTGAAAACAATTAATAGATCGGAATACGGATCAGTACAAATCCACATTATGAAAGCTCCTCGTCCAAGCTTTGTCTTGGTTCGAAACATACATGGCTGATTGCATACATCATCATAATTTTTAACCGATTAGATCAGTTAAGTCACTTAACGAATTAGTCTTTTTAGAATTAGTATTTTAAGAATTAGTCCTTTTAAGAATTAGGCGGCATTTAAAACAATAAGTCCATGCCAGACTAGACAGCCATTTGGCTAATTAGGCATTTATTGACAGATAGTATTGAACTCTTATTACACTAAGGGCTCATTCAGACAGAGAGCGGTCACGCGGTCAAGCGTTCAAGCGGTCAGTTTTGCGTTCTTTGTGTTATATTACGTTACACAGACCGCGTGACCGCTCTCTGTCTGATAGGACCCTATGTAACGTATATAACAAAAAGAACACAAAACAGGCCGCTTGAACGCTTGACCGCGTGACCGCTCTCTGTCTGAATGAGCCCTAAAATATTTCATAATGAACACCTGTTTGTAAACCTTGCAAATCTATACATATAATCTCTAATCATAAAAATAATCCTTTCAATTAAAAAAGCATTTCATATTTAGTTTTACAAAACAATAACTAAATGCAATCAAATTTTTAATAAGCTAAGTTTGACGGAACCCGGCTTCGTAGGCCTCCTATTTTTGACGGCAGGGTCACAAGAAAACCTTATATAACCTATTAAATTTTGCCGAGCGGATGAGACTTTTAATATTCATATTTAAAGAAATAATAAAGTTTTTTTGGGTAACGCACTTCAGTCTTAGATAAGGTTAAGATTTTTGATGCACTGTTAAAAATAACCTTCATTGATTAAACGCATTCAAATAAGGAATCATATCATAACTTATACCACGATGAAACTAAATTTAAAAATAATCCTGCAATAAAATGTGAACTAGAATATATTGTTGGTAGGATATTGCCAATAAATCTCATTTTACGGGGTCGTGTAGGACTATCACCCACATATTGTGCCAGTTTTTAGATTTCATTGTATTCGTATGAAGAAAACTATTTTTATTTGATACACGCATTTGCATGAGGTGTCCAGTGGGAAGTAACGAGCTTATAAAAAGGCGTTTTCCGTGTCCGTTTTAATATATATTGTAAGAATTGTGGTGCCACAAGCTTGCTACTTTCTTTCGCCTCAGGAGTCGACAAAATAGATCGTATCGTTGCTTATGATAGGAACTTCGTCAGAAATTGTTTTATTAAAAATGAGGTATTTTCTAAGAAAAAATATACATATAATTTTTTACTAAGATGACTTAAAAGTAAAGTTTTTATAGTTACTATTTAAATACATTGAATGATTCGGACACGTCTTATTTTTTAATTTTTGCTCATGGTAGGATTAATATTATGCGGAGAACGGCTAAATATAATACTAAAATCTAGAAGTAAAGGATCATATAAAATAATAATAAAACTGCATCAGTAATTTAAAAAATATATATTCATTGTATTTAGAAACAATGTTAAAATATACGAACATCATGTAACTTCTCAGACTTAGATATTGTTAATATTTCCGACAGTGAAATTAATCTTTATAATCCTAACAGTTATTAGAACAAAAAGAAACATTTATCATCCTCATAAATGAAGCCCGCAAAAGTTAACTTGCATCTAATATTTAGGTATAAAATCGAATTAAAGGTCAATGCGACTGTTCGCAACACAAATGAATCGACTAAAATACTCATCACAATCATATCACAGATCTTCTAAAAGTCACAGAGTGTGGTCTCAAACGGTCAGTCAGGTAGCTAGAAAAAACGACTACCAAATAAAATATCGCATATATCAAATGATTATTTGAAACACCGTGTCTGATACCCACTACACCATGAATAGCACTTAACACGCAAATTCCACTCAAAAGACACTCATTCAAAAAAATTACTTAAGAAAAGTGAGTTCGAACAAAAAGGTAATAAATTATCCATTCGTATTTTTACCACAAACAAGGGATTTTGAGGCGTTCATACAACAATGCACTTCATTCAAAATTCAAGCGCGATCAATGAATGAGCGTAGAATGGATGAATGAATGAATGAACGGCGATAGACAGGCTGGCGTCGTTTATATTGCGATTTGGAAGCAATTTTTTTCTTGTCTGGCCAGTTTTTTACCTGCCAGCATCCCCGCCTTTATTAAGAAGGAAAGTTCTCGTGTTATATTTTAAACTGAGAATGTATTGTGATCAGTTGTTTAAGAATTGCAAAATGCATTTGACTTTAGTACAAGTGTTTGGTATTATTTCTTTGACTTAAATGCGCAACTTGCTGAACGGGCGGTGCTTACTTTGGCGAACTGAGAGTACGTCGTTGGAGTATCACAGAAATCGCAAAGTAAATCGAATAATATGGTTCTGTTTCAAACATCAGTATGCTTATTTGGCGTCTTTGTAGTATAAAGGAAAAGGATAATATAATTATGTAGAATATTGCGCAACTCCCTCTAACTTAAACCGAGCCTGAGCCTATGTGACTCACGAGATTATCTAGATTTTCACCTAATATTCTCTTCCCATCTTTTAAAATGACTGAACTTTTGTGTACTTTATTAGACCATTACATAAATGTTCACGACAGTCTACGAAATTTTCTATAATGAAAACTGAAATTAAACTGTGGTTTTTTGTACAGAACTAAGTTTTGCTCAAGAGAACTCCCATTCTCTCGAGCAAAACTTAGTTCTGTGTCATTAAAGTGCCCACTTTAGAATGTAAAGTTTGATAAAATAGAAGGATGGCGAACTGGAAATATTCATAAGGACTTCATTTAACAAAAGATATTAAGACTGGCTTCTCATAATTATATGTATAATTACGCTTAGGACTGCATAGTTTTGTTCTATGTGAGATCTATGACACTCGGCACAGACAGTAGAAAAGTTGAAAACTTTAATTCTTAATACGCGTGATCATGAATCGTAAGTTGAGAGAGTTATAGGTACTGACAATTAGTCTGTACTCAGTCACTGGAAAATAAAAAGACATTGCAGTATTCAGTACTTGACTCTTCTCATTTTATTTTGTTACATTCATGTAATATACATGAGTAATGACTTTACTTTCGCCTACCTATAACAAGATTTTTGTTATGTCTCGAATATAGAAGTAGGCAAGTATACCAGAACCGATTCATTCCCATTTCATGTTTCTTTGAACCATAAAAGTGCCGTAACCGACATCGTTCGGAGCATCGTTATTTGCCGCCATATTTCTCCAATTTCCTAAGGAAAGGATCACAAACGTTGTTATGATAGCGATATGCCATCAAATGTTTTATTGTTTGTGGCTTTTCTATATTATGTAGAAATCTTATTTTGTCTATAGAGGATGAACTTCCAATGGTAACGTTTCCTTTTTTTTCTTACACTAGAGACCAACACGACGAAAAAAATGTACTTATAAGTGACCTTTTCGGTAAATTGAACTTTGTGTTGTATTGAGAAAGTTTTGAATTATTTTTTATGGCTGCCTTGTTGGCCCAGTGCTATTAGGACTTACGCAACTACCGGGGTTCTGACAAATATGTATTAATTTGAAAACTGTTACAATACTGTTTGGTAATGATAGTAGATATTATGCATGTAATACTTGGATTTGTGAAGGGAACATAATTGATGTTTGTCTACCATACGTTTGTTATGGACCTAGCCTGGATATTAATTAAAGAAAGTAAGGAACTCTGATAAGCCAGGTAAGAATTTATAAATAGATTTATATATATCAATATATATGTATATAATATGAACTAAGAACATGAGTAAGGCTACACTGATAAGTTATTTTTGCAAGACATTGTAAAACAAATTTGGTTGTTTTATGTTTTTAAAAGACATCTAAATACTATATTCATAAAATGACAAAAATGGCACCAATAATTTAATTGGCTCTCTGCTACTGCGGCGACACCTATGCGATTGATGGCCAAACGGGATAAAATATGCCAGGATAACTGAATCCAGTGTGTCGTTCAATTGTTGCACAGTTTCTCACAATACTCATCATCAGCCTTTAACAGTCCGGAGGAATTGGCCTACTATACCATGCAGGCCAAACGGGTTGGTATAGGGTTTGTATCAAGTTTTCCTTCTCTTACAGTGCTGTTCTCTGCATAAATATGCTCCCTCTGTCGGCTCTTACGACACCCACGGGATGATATGGGGTGGTGACATTCCGTATTCTTAATCCGTCACCACACGGACGACGGATCTCACAATACACCTCCTTTTTAAAGAAAAGAAGAAGAGCTAAATCCAATCCTTGTCAGTGGAACACGCATCATTACTTACCAAACCTTCAACTCTTCAGTACTACCAATTGTCGGTACATCAATACGATTTTTTGTCGCAAAACGTGCCTCTATTCCCCCAAACTACCGCAGAAAAGATTAATCAGATAACGGATTGAGATGATCGATTTGTTTACCCGAGGTACTCGAGCTTGTGGAGTGGTATTGTGTCGGCAAGTTTTGTCGGAACTTTGTCGATTGGGAACCGAGTTGAACGCAATCAAGTTATAAGTCGTATGTTTGTTGTGATATCGAGTTTCGATTAAACGATGAAGCTTAGGGAGTTGGATAAAAATTGTGTGGCTTCTGTATACCATATAATTTATTATTATGATGTGTTCACCGCATCGTGTAGATATATTACGATAGTGAAAATTGGCGCTATAATGAGTGAGGTAAATGGCGTTGCAAATGGCGTTACGTAGTCTCTGCCTACCCCTCCAGCAAACAGGCGTGAGTCAATGTATGTATATAATGAGTGAGGTTTCTAGACAGCTTGTTACCTACCATACTAAATGCATATAGTAATATTTGAGCAAGACTGTAAACATGACGATTGCATCGATATATGGACGATTGTAACTGTTGTTACCAAAAACCTGTTGTCAACATCATAATCCCAGCGGTGTCTAGGTTACGGTTTCTTTGGTGCCCGGGGTCCACTTACTAGTCTAACAAGTAGATTTTGGTAGCTTGCCTATGGTGTGACTGCCTTGTATAAACTCCATAACTGTAAGAGATAATAATTATAATATTCTACCACAACCACCTAGTCTCAAGCTAAGCAGAGCTTGTACTATGGATACTAGATAATGGATAAATATACATAATTATATGCATTTTTTTGGAAATACATACATATTATTCATAGAAACACCCAGACCAAGACAAACATCCATGTTCATGCACACAAATGTTTGACTTAAGCGGGAATCGAAGCCGCAACCTTCGGCGTAGCAGTCGTTTACACTCCCACTGCGCTAAACGGTCGTCCAGATATCCAGGATATTTCAGGGCACGGACTTAATGACAGTCAAAGATCTTCATGATAGACGAGACCGACAACTCAACATAATTATTCTTTAAGGCCTCCACAAGCGTATAACAATTGAATACACACACTTCGAAAAATCTTCGAAGTGGTTTATGTCGAAGGTTCGGAGGCAAGAACCTCTTCGTGGAATTCTAATGCCACAACAAGAATATCGCTGCTAACTAGAAACATTCTTCTTACTATTTTCCTCAAATAGTTCAAAAATATGGATAGCATTATTATAACCTGCACCCATAAAAATACTTCATCATCATCATCATCAACAGCCTTTAACAGTCCACTGCAGGACTATGCCTCTCCTTTGAAAGGAGGAATTGGCCTACTATACCACGCTGGCCAAACGGGTTAGTATAGGGTTTGTATCAAGTTTTCCTTCTCTTACAGTGTTGTTCTCTGCATAGTATGGTCCCTCTGTCGGCTCTTACGACACCCATGGGATAATATGGGATAGTGACAATCCGTATTCTTAATCCGTCACCACACGGACAAAAATACTTGACAGTAATATAATTAACTTGTCGCCCGTACCACACTGTTTTTAAAATTAAATTGCTAAAGGAGTTGATTGACGTCATCCCACCCCTGTTACGCGTAAAATTAAAAATAAAACGTTTTAAAAACAAAATGTTTTAAAGCATACATCTTAAATTATTATATTAGTTATGTTTAATAAGTAATAATCTTTATCGTTGTCATCATCGGCCCTGTATGTAAACTGTCCCACTACTGGGCATGGGTATATGGGTAGACTATGGCATTATACTTCTCATAGTGAGAAGAGTCTCACTATGAGAAGTTTAAGGCCATTGTCTACTATACTACACAATAGACTTTGGTTCCCAAATAACGAACTATCTTGATTTGAATGCTGACTTGAAGCTACAACCAACAGTATAGTCGAACTGGTATGTACAAGAGAGATAAAATATTTAATCATCACCTCCTCTTCCATTTTGGTCTGCTTTTCGCTTACAATCAGAGGGGCCGTAGACTCAGCTGCTGCATTAAAAGTTCGTTGAACTCTAATTTGCCTAACCATTAGGGGCTAGTACTTAATAGGATTATACTTGTATTTACTCAGGCAATTACAATCCATGAAATTGTAGACCTATTTGTTCCCAACAGACCAAGCCTAATAGCTTAACAATTGCCCTAGAAAAATTGCTATAGCATCTGAACATACCTCTTCTTTGTTTTCTCAGGCTTGGAGGCTCACAAGTGATGCCTACTTGAATAACTGGCTTTGAAAGACAACTGTTTATCAGCATCTTTATACAACCTAATCGCGTAATTCAAGGTATAAATGGACTTCGTTTGCTGCCCTAATCCTATGTAAAAAAACGGTTTAAGTACATACAACATACAATGCACTCACGCCCTATCTAAACGAAATTTATTTCGTCCAGAAAAGTCTAAAGAACAGTTTTACCTTCTATAATAATAGTGCAGAGTCATAATATTCAACTGCAAATACTACAATTACATTTACATTAAATAGCTTGCGAGAAAGATTTTAATTTAGCTTTACTACTCAGCTCACATAACGGTATTTTTAAACTATGAAAGTTATTACGCTAAACGTTCTAGAGAGAATCTCACTTTATCAGTGAGATTCATGTAAAGCATTTTTCTGCAGGAGGATAATGGGATTTTTTTTAGATAATAGTTTGTAAATACTCAAATTATAATATTTTTTCATACTTAAAAATATTTAATTTTGTTAAATTTTCATTATAAGGTACATTGCAGATGATTAATTATAACTATATACATGACTATCTTAAATAATCATACTGTCTAAGAATAATATATAATATTTAATTTAATATATTTATATTCCAAAAAAAGTTAGCCTTACTGACTGTCTGACAGAAAAGCTAGGTACAGCCAAAACTATTAGACACAAGTAGCTGAAATCTGGTATGTATGTTCTTTGAAGACCGTAAGGCGCACTTAGAAGGAATTACCCGAAATGCCCAAAAGATCGGGCAAAAACGGATAAACAAAAACAAGTGCGGCCGTAGCTGCGGTTATTTTCTAATATAATATAAAAGCATTTTCTAATTTGTTCACCCAGCTTATATTTCCCTTTGACGGCAAAGCAGAATATTGTTTGATACAGAATAGAATGTTATGAAAAAATAACAGTAAAATATATCTTGTTAATGCGCGTATGCACGTGCGTAGAGAGGCTAAAAAAGTGATGCGACCGAATTGAAGGACATTATTGGAGATGGGTAGGCGTAGTATGTAGACGGATCAATATCTCTATATATAAATGGCTAATAACAAAAGGCAGCGATACCCTAGTGGAGATACCAAGTGACTGCCATGCATAAATAAAATATCGGGTTCGAATCCACGGCGCACACCAATGACTTTTCGAAGTTAAGTGTGTTTTAAATTGTTAATTATCGCTTGCCCCGTGCCTCGGAGAGCACGTTAAACCGTCGGTCCCGGCTGTCATGAAGATCTTTGACAGTCGTTACGGGTAGTCAGTACCCTCAAATAAACTGATACTGGTCTAAACCGTGGAATATCGCTATCCCTTTGGGTTGCGGAGGTCAGACGCTCTGTGGAAAAGTTGATATTCTGTCATATCTGGTTAGATCAGTAAGCAGGCCTCGGGCTCCAAGGCGTGTCAGTCTTGGATGCAAGCGGGATAACGCTAGGGCGATGATAATGATGATAAATAGCTAACGAAAGTTTGGCTTTCCCAGCCACATCCGGGCACATGCCAGAAAAGATGTTTAGGGTCGCCGTCGACGGACACGTCGAAGAGGACATCATCATCATCATATAAATAGCCTATAAGCATACTATCCAAAAGTATAAGTTTACTTAAGCATAACGACGCATAACCATAACTATTATATGCAAACAAACTATATTCCGAAAAATTAGCTACATAATTTTTAATAACAATATAACACTATTTTATACATTGCTCTCGTCAAAACAAACCAAGTGGATGGAGCATATATAGCGCTATTTATGCTACGTTTTAGAATGGATAGGTTACACAAAGTCGCTTTATGGACACTAGAGTAAATATACAACTATTAAGCTCATCACAAGAAGCATCTACGTCATAAATCCTTCCTTCCATAAAGTTTCTGCCATTTTATACTCAAAAATAAGTCCTGTAAAGTAATACTGAGCGCGTTGGAGATAAGTAAGCGTTCTAAAGAACTAGAAAATATACTGAATCGTAGTGATTTATGAGCGAAGTGTTTTTTGTTTACGTATACTAAAGGAAAGACAAGAAAATTCTTTAATTTTAGGATGTACATATTTTGAAGATTGCGACTGACATCGCTAGATATTAGCGAAGTGAAGAAACTAACGGAAATATAAAGTACTTTTTGCAACCAGGCAATGTATTTGCTTACTTGGCCCATTATTACATTTATAAGTGCTAAACACAAAGAAACAGCAACAATAACCTTAATTTATCCAATTACTGAACAAGAAATCGTAATTATTCACTGCAAAAATAAAATATGGCTTTACTAAATCATGTCAGCACAATTACGAATACAAAAACACTGATAATATTTAAAAAAATGGCAATAATTGCAAATTGTAATAACAATTAACTGACTGTAAAAATAATAAGACAGTTCGATACAAAAGAAATTGCGTTTTATTATTGTAAGGGTAAAGTTTAATTTAGTTAATAGTACGAAAGGTTATAAATCGCAATTACAGCAGGTACGGACAGAGAAGCAATTATTCGTTGGCCGTGACGTGAAATTATTCAAATTAGGGTTGGTTGTGGAATAAGAGTACAAGAATAGCGAGTAGAGTTCATTACATAAAAATCTAAACGATGGAAAAAACGTCGTTTCTTTCTATGAGTAATAATTATAGACGTTAAGCTACGTGTAAGTTAAATTAAAGTCTGATAATCAGCTGCCGACTATTACTTTGAATTGATCTATGAGGTACATGCGCATGGCTCGAGTTTGAGTCAGGCGGAGAGCCTTGGGGGAGCCCATGTCCAGTAGTGGACGACATTACGTTTATAGACATCAGTGGCATATGAGCTGTGTCGCGTCTGTTTTGAGGTGGTGCATTCTTCATTATTGGCTAATAATGAGCAGTGATATGAGCACGTTGCCGAATCAAGACACAAACTGATAAAAAATCAATACAATAAAGTCTAGGTAGGATTGACGAACCTCCTATTCACAATCAAATGAGAAGTGAAAAATTAAGACTGATTTTATTTATCTACTACTTTACCCATTTCTCCAATTTTAAGATAAACCTTACTCTAGTAGATTGAATCGGGCGTAACTTCGCGGAACTCCATTGTATAATAAACGGAAAGAGGAACCCACCACGCACCCTTGGATTGACCCCAACTATTTCAATAGAAAAAGGTTGACAATACTAAACACTTTAAATGAACAAAGATAAGGGATATAAGATAATGGACATGAAATAATGCAGAACTGGATTCCAAGAATTACTTGACATGAAGTATTCCGTTCTATGTGCCGATTATGCTTCGACACGTATTGCGCCTCAGCACGATGCATCCTCAGGACTGTGACTGGACTAGTCCTGAGGATGTCTGCCATATGTCAACCTTTTTCTATTGCAATAGTTCGTGTATTTAGGGTCTATGTTTACGAGAGATCGCAAATGTGAAGGAGATGTTGAAAGGAGAGTGAAAGCAGGAAATAGTGTGAATGGCGCCTTACAGTCCATCATCAGTAACGAAATTATTCCAAGTAAGGCTCGCCTTGCTGTACTGCAGGGAGTTTTGGCGCCAACGCTAATGTATGGTAGCGAATCATGGGTATGACAGAAGAAGCATGAAAGTAGAATCAATCCTGTGGAGGTGAGAGCTTTAAGGAGTATGTGCGGAATAAGGCTGATAGATAAAGTGAAAAACAGTGTGATACGAGAAAAGTGTGGTCTAAAAGAAGATGTAGTGATAAAGATTGAAAAAGAAATGTTGCGATGGTTTGGACATTTGGAACCGATGGATGAAAGAAGAAATACGAAAGAAGTGTATCGTGCAAGAATGAATGGAGATGTCGGTAGGGGGCGCCCAAGACGGACGTACGCCGACCAAATAGGTGACGTACTGAAAAAGGGCCAAATTAAAAGTACCCATAACCGGCGAGCATGTATGATGAGGTTTACGAATGTCGAGGAAGCGAAAGAGGTATGTTTGAACCGGAGCATTTGGCGTTCCATAGTCTCTGCCTACCCCAATGGGAGACAGGCGTGACGATAGATAGATAGATAGTTCGTTGAGTACAGGCTGTGTGCCTAAAGCAAGAGTAATCTTTAAACATAATATAAAAAAAAAAACTTTCTCAACTCGCTGTCGCTTGTAACTTGCATCGATTGCCAAACGACGTGATCAACCCTTTATTGTGTTGTATACGCACAACGAGTATCGTTTAGGGGTTTTTATTAAAACGTATTGTCATTTTATTTTCATTATTTACGTATCTTCATGAGTCGCCGACCGAATTTGAGTGAACTACGCAGACAACTTAGCGAAGTAGCAGAACACTCACATGACGTGTTCAAAGAAATATTTTGAGTTAATTCTTCAGTGTAACATGATTTGTATCATTATAGTATTTCGGTGGTGACGGATTAAGAATACGGAATGTCACCACCCCATATCATCCCATGCGTGTCGTAAGAGCCGACAGAGGGAGCATATTATGCAGAGAACAGCACTGTAAGAGACGGAAAACTTGATACAAACCCTATACCAACCCGTTTGGCCAGCGTGGTATAGTAGGCCCATTCCTCCTTTCAAAGAAGATGCCTAGTCCAGCAGTGGACTGTTAAAGGCTGATGATGATGATAGTATTTCGGATCAGCAAACTTTTTTACCTTTTATCTACTGGATATACAATTATTGTCCCCTACATGAGGATTCGGGTTTCAAGAAGGCGAAAGTGTGCGAGACTCTTTCCTTAACGCGTTAGGTACCTACTCATTTAAACTGTCGTAGGGTCGATTGAGTTCCTGTACTGACAAAGTCATGCAAAAATTACACTCAAACGCAACTCTGCCAGAGCACATCATAGCCACAGACGGAAGGATAAAATCATAATTGATACTAAAGACTTTGGTCGACTTCAATGCCGAGCACTTCGCTGATTTATCAGGCATGAAATTTATATTTATTTATACCAATATTATGTCTACCCTTTGTCCTGTTCTTAAGTTTAAAGAACTTGTGTCAGTATTCTCAATAGAAGAATTATATAGATATAAACTATTTACAGAAACTAAATTCTTGGATACCCTACATGTACCACAGGTACATGTAGGGTATCATTTTGTATATTATATGCTAATAATTTAGCAACTTGTCTTTTATAAAATAGTGGCAGATACGTAGTATCTTTGGTCAATGTATAATTACTAATAAAATTGTTGATGTCAAAAAATCAAATAAAATCCTAATATTTCCATGTCAAATTGTATAACATCAAATTGAGTTCATCGTAGCATTTAAACTATAAGCATAAGGCAAAGACAGTTGCCACAGGATTTCTCGGTCGTCGTCTACGTTTTGCTCTTCCAGTACTCTGAGCAGTGTCCAAATCAAAATAGTCTTCCCCAAAATCACATTTAAATTGCAACACATGAGGTTTTAAATGAGATACTTTTATTTCCATAATTTTCGACCATGAAACTATATTACATTGTGTATCTTTTAGCCAGTTTTTTTCAATACATGAGACATTTTAAATCATAGAAGGTACTTTGTTCGATTTCTTTCAAATTATATTTCTCACCTTTTACTTTTCAATTTCATATAATAGTATATATAGTGTGATACTCTCTAGCCCGTAAGTTTTTAAAGCGTATAGAAACATGGCAAAAATAAATGTGTGTACGTAACGGACTGCCGAGACGATGGTCTCGGGTTCGATCCACAGGTAACCCAGGCACACACCTCTGACTTTTCGAAGATATGTGTGTATTAAAAACGTTAATTATCGCTTGTATATATATAATGTGCCCGGTAGATGACAATGGGCTCGCCCCTTATTACATTGGGACCGATACATAACTGGCGAAAAGTGGGTGTGTAATACACCTCTGCCTACCCCTTCGGGGATAAAAGGCGTGAAGTTATGTTAATGTTATGTGTTATGTATTCTTTGTGCTTCTTGTTGTATACATTGCAATAAGCAAGCTTCCAATTTCGTTTGCTCCTCTTTTTGCAATAAACAGGTGCCAGAAATAGCAATACACTTACTTATTTAATGTATCAAAGCTCGTGAAATTATAAATAAGGTATTTTCTTTTATAGTGGAAAATACCTACCTCAGATTGAGGCACACTGTGTACTTTTTCTAAATCGAAAACTGCAACGGTAGCACATGTTGAATCAACTGCAGTCTTTCCTCTCTTTTTATTTCACGCACTCTATTTTTACGCACCAGGTGTGCCCTATAGTTTCCTTCTAAACAAGCTTTGTTGTATCTTCAGCTTGTTCATATGAGGAACAAATTGCACATCCTTTTTAGGTTTAAAAAGCAATCGTAAATTATTTTTAGGTTTATAAAGGGCAAGGTGAATTCGGTATTAAAAATTGTTTCATACTGCCGCTTAGTGCTTAAGTTTTCGGGTAAATAATTTTGATTTTTAAACCAGGATTGGTATCATCTATACATTTTTGAAATACTAAGTTGCTCAGATAAATATTATCGTTTAGAATCCTTCCTGACATAATGGGAATCTACAGCAGGAAATAGATTAATATGCTTCATAAATGTTTCTTTTGTTGTAACACTCATCTTGTTAGGCCTATTTAAATGTGTTCCTCTCTCATCAATCAAACTCTGATCTTTTTTTTATTTTTTATAGACTACTTGTTCTGAAATATGCAATGTTTCTTCAAGGAAATATATCTGGCATACTGGTACATCACATTAATCCAAAGGAAAACTATATTTAAGTGTTTGTCTTCTATTATTTTTTCGCTTCAGAGTAAGTCTTTTTATTGGGTTGGATTGAATACGTCTTGTAATATATTGCTATTGTAATTCGTGACTTTGAAGCTTATAGCAAGCGTTAAAAAATGTTCCCTTTGCTGAGAAGTAAATTTTTCGCCGCATCTTTTCTTACGTGAGCATACCGGGCCAACCGCCTTCGCTGTGTAGACTTTCTTAGAACGACATCCTCCATAAGCTTTGCCAGAGTTTTTCAATATGTTGTTTTTAATATACCTATGTTTCCATTCATGTTTACCACACTTTCGCTTTCTACTGCCATTCTGATTTACTGAAGCCTCAGAATCTTCAGGGTTCATTTTGTTCAGTCGTATCGGATTATATACGTATAACTGGAGAGGCTAAACTGTTTCACTTAAACGTCCTTATACTATTTCTTGAGGAGTGTTCTGGTTGTTTAGATTATCCTCATCGTTATTGCCGTTTGTCCAACTAGATAAACCATTGACGATCTCATTACATTCTATGCTTGACTCATTTGGTATCAATGTAATGTCAGTTTTGCCTGGTGTTAATGTTATATTTTCTGTAAAATTTTTGGCTTGATAAGTAGTACAAGAATTCTTAGAACGCTCTTGTAGGCATTTTGACCCAAGAAAGCAGTTCTGAACTTTGAGATTAGTCTTAGTTCCGGTTTCATGCTGTTTTGGAATCTCCCGTTTATTTAAAACCTCATAAATGGCAGATGGAGATGCTATAAAATCTACATTATCGAAAACTAAAGATAAGTTAGTTGTTGACGGACTACGCATATTGCTCGACTGGATCATTTTATCTATAAAAAAGGAATCTCCTCCAATACTAGAGGTTGTGCTTGGTTTATCAGATCTGATATCACGGTAAGGACTTGGTACATATTCCGAAGTCTCTGAAGATAATGAATGAGCGTGATGAGTATTTCGTAAAATAATTCGACGATACATCGTAACGTGTCAATACACATTGACATCGGCGCGAGATAATATTGTGAAATAGATTGCTATGTTTTCTTTACCGCGGAGTATGCAGTATTCATCATAACAGTTCCAACGTTTTTAAAAGACATATCGCGAATGAGTTTACTGTGAAATAAGAATGGTATTTTCACGCGAATAATATGGTAATATACTTTACCGAATTAAGTTATATTTACTGTACCCGAATAAATTTGTAATTACAGTTTACTGGAAAAAAATAACTTTGAGGACTCAGTATTGATTCATTATGATGATATTCGTCACAAAAAATAGTTTTTATTTATAGAAGAATAGTACAGGTAAATTCATTACAAAATGTCTAACTCGAAAAGTAATCGTACGAATACGTGAAAAAATTCACAAGGTGTAATCGCACCTCTAGAACAATAATTCCCCATAAAAGCACTTCTATCGCAATAGTTGATTACGATTTTATTCGCTGGGACGGCGAAATAAATACTCAAGTTGATTATCAAAACAGTTGAACCCTCACGGTAGAGAGCGATATGTGTGTATTTTCATTGGCTTAGCTTAAGATGACAGAATGCAAATGGCAACTTGCCAGGAGATACAGCACTCGCTCGTCTGCCAGTATATCATACGGCCAAAGAAAGTTTTATGTTCCACCTGTCCAAACAACTGTGTGCAAAAGATGTTTCAAATCACAATTAATTTTATTACCGCGCAAAAGATCTTATAAGACAACTATTTCCGTATGAAAGCACACCTCTGAGGAATAAAATTCAGTCCCGTTTCGTACCATTCGCAAGAATCCGCTATCAAATTCCACTTATTTTTCTTTGCACCGATATGCTTTCGAAAGTTATGTAATACTAATACTTAGTAATTTGTCTTCAGTACCCTCATATAGCGTCTTGATACCGCTGGGAAAAACGTCGAGTTGCGAATTTAATCTGATATCACTGATATTATAACGTTGCTTTTTATTTTTACGTCATAACTTTGAGAGGTTGGTATTTTTAATTGAAGAAGTTTTGAGTGGAATGTGGAACAGAAACCGTATCGTGCCGGGTACCTTTATTGTGTACGTAGAATGTGATGGAGTGGCGTGTTTAAGGCTGAAATCAAATAAAGCCGTGAGATTGTGAGTTCGCATCGTGAAACGTTGCAACATTGTATTGTACTGCGATGTTGCGTCAACGATGGCCAAAGCAAGGCGCTAAAGGTGTCGATCATGATATAGCTGGCTAGCTCAATGTGCCATCTTATCGAATGAACTTATTTGTGTTTTCACTTCATCCATTGCTCCATTTTTTCTTATCGGTGGTCGTTATCCTTATGACGCTAGAAAACATCGCGCTGTGCATCGTACCATGATACGACGCTGTTTCATTTATTTTTACGATGCATTTCATAAACGTAAATTTAAAAACAATCCTTTTCCTCAGGGATAAAGACATTATATCTTGAAGAAATGTTACATCTATAGTAAGGAAGATATACTACACCATAATGATGGTACTCGATTTATCTATGCGGTCAAGCTATGAGCCCTCTAAATGATGGCTGTTTACGTAGCGAAATCCTCCCGTGTCAGCGAGAGCACGTTTTGTAATCATTCCTGCCTCTAAAACAGATTCACATCTAAAGTTCTCACTATTATAAATCCTACATCACAGATTGTTAAATCTAAAATATTTTAACTGCACTAAAATCACGTACGCGCTTGCTGAGTCAGATTGAAACGTTAATGATAATGTTTCAAACTTTGATGAGCACTTTTCAGTTTAACCTTTCAGTACTGATGTATGGTATGACAGACACTTTCAGAGTTTGGCAGTTCGAATCTCATATGTTAGAGAAGTCGTAACCCCTAGTGCTTCTCTCTACCCCTCGAGCAACCACCCAGAAACGTTTGTGGAAAGTGGCTATGTCGGCGCGTGCGATTTCGGTTAGTTTTGATTTTTATAAGATCGCAGGTGGTGCAGACCACTCGTCGGTACTTATGTAACTTTTATACCATAAAAATTATTCTAAATTTCAGTTAGTTATAAAAATAAATAAGCTAGGTATTTCGGGCATAAAAAGGATTACCACAAACAAAAATGCCAGTAAAACAAAACCAAACAAGGCTTCAAATAAAGACCATCTGCAAGGAGTAATTATGAGCTTTGGTAGTAGGTACCTACTATTTCGGGCCTTGTGATTTTCTAAACAAATGTTAATTATGTGCTAAATTGTATTTTTATAGTTAACGTAATGATTAATATTTAAGGAAAAATCATTGCTAGGATAATATATCGCTAAGTTGATAAATAATAATTATTAAAGTGAAAGTGATTTTTCTTAGTATTTTCTTGGATTTACGCGAATGTTACACATTGAAATTAAACTACAGTTTACGGATTTTATCGCGTTATATTGGTTTCACTGTTATTACATTTAAGCCGAATAATCTAGAAACTATATTTTTATTACTAGCTGACGTTTCGAATTCTTTACAGGATTCATGTTCACGGCAGACTGAGGTGATTTTTGTCTTAATTTCTTGAATGTATAAGTTATCTCAAAGTACCCGAACATTTTTCAACTATTAGTGTTACTATTTACGCAGAATGAGCTCACAGTGTCCTTAGGTCTTCTGGTGACTTTGTCCTTCTTGCGTTTCATTAGCCTTATGACAGGGTCCCAAGCTGAAGGAACATTCCAACCGTCTTCCCTATTGAAATTAGGGTGTTTTTAATTTCAATAGCCTCACGTATCATCCTTGAAAGAAAACTGTGTTCTTTTGTGAGTATCTGTGGTTCATCAAATCGCAGGTAGTGGTTGGGTCTTAATGTCACATGTTCACACACAGAAGAATTTGTTGAGCGTTTATGTTTTATGTCAGCTATATGTTCTTTAAGTCGGATGCCTATGCTTCTCTTGGTTTGTCCAATTAATGAGAGCCCACATTCACAGTCTATTTTGTAGACACCGGCCTCTTGCAAGGGTAACTGACACTTGACTGTTGGTAGAAATTGACATATCTTAGTTGGCAGCTTGTAGTAAGTTTTGATTGAAGCTCGCTTCAATATGTAGCCAATTTTGTCGTCGGTACTTAAAGGTAACAGTTGAGTGTAACAAATTAGGTTTTATTACAATATTCACGATATTCTTTTGGAATTTTTCTTTAAATTCTATCATTATCATAAAGTGAAACATGGGTGTGACTATTTCTGCTTACATTTATGGGAATGCACAAAAATTATCTGTAATCTGAACCGATTTCGTTTAATTATGGTCGGTAAGTTAAGGAGTAAGCTAAAAGTCACTAAAACTCTTATAAACAACAGACTGAACATAAATAGAAGACGCAAAATAATATGTTAATATTGCTAACCGCCACACATATAATATGACACCGCTCTCATGACTACCTAAAATACTTTTACCTGTGCCTTATTTCCATATAATCTTTGTAATATCTCCTAAATTCACACACATGTTTAGTTATTATATTTATTCAATTACCAAAAACATGTCATATCTTCGTTTCTAAGGGTCGACAATTCTATGCGCCAATTTTTATACTTAAACAACTTATTACTTCTCAAAAATTGCTGAAACTTTTCGTACGCTAACGATCCAAGTTTCCTGTTGACGTTTCGAAAGTGTCACAACAACAGCACGCTTTCATGAAGATATTAAAAACTTAATTGACAACACTGGAGTGTACCGGATTGAAGCGGAACTGTGATCGGAATAATAATGTCGTCTTAAGCTATAGATTAGGAGAGGCGAGATTTAGCCTGCGATGGAGGGATAAAAACGGCTTTGTTTTATGTTTGACTAATATTTGACTCGTGTAGAGCATAAACTGTAAGGTTTGATTACTTGACCTGTAAGGCGCGCTTTTAATCACTCGACTTTTAAATATTCTTGAAGTTCTAGTCCATGACACAAAAGCCGCGTTGTTCTGTTACAAGTAGATAAATGCTCAAGGGTGTATTCATCATGAATTGTCGCCTTCAAAATCTATTTAGATGTAGGTTTTACTTTATGGGAGGCTGGTTCATTGCCTCGGAATACTCTTCTAAGTTCACTCTAACGTATTACTAGTAAATTGTTGAAATCGTTACCTAATAAGGAGTAATAAGGATTTTGCTTCACCAAGAAACAAATTACTTTTACAGGTAGTAGAACCTTGCTGATTTCAGCATGAGTGGGCCGGCTCGACCGGGGAATTACTACTCTCTCACAGAAAATCGACGTAAGGTAACAGTACTTAAACTGTTGCGTTTCGTTCGGTGAGTGAGAGTGCCGGAGGCCCTATCCCCTATTCTTTCTCCCTCATCCCACTCCTCATCCTATCCCTTTTCTCAACCCCAAGGTGCGGCAACGCACTTGTGACTCCTGTGGTGTTGCTTGTGTCCATGGGTGACGGTAATTGCTTACCATCAGGCGATCAGTCTGCTCGTTTGCCGCCTTTTACCATAAAAAAAACTTATTCCTTCTATCAATTTAATATTAACTTTATTGAGCTGACAAGATGGACCGACCATTATTGAATGATTAAGGATTTCTATAGTATGCGTTCTATAGTCATCATTGGATAAAAGAGATAGAAACAGTAACCATAAAACCAAAGCAAGTCAAGTAGCCATTTAAAACAGTGCTTCACCATAACTGTAAGCTATATGCATATCAATGGGCGGGGCTAACGGAAATCCCGCCTATAGAAAGGGTAGACAGATGCGCGTGAGTCGGCGATACAAACTCTTTTGTGCCAGAGATATGACGTCAGATAAAAATGATGTTGATTTGGTGAAACGTTTCAATTTATTTTATGTGTGTATTGAATGTGAGTGGTATGATCTATAGGTGTGATAATGGAGGTTCAGGCTTAAAAAAACTATGATGGCGAAAAAGTAACGGAAAATAAACTTAAGCTCTTAGCATCGGGCAGAAAAGGGGTAAATAAAAAATAAAAAATTCCGGATATGGCTGCGGGCATCATCTAATCAAACATACATCGAATGGAATTGAAGCAGAAGAACTCTTGCCACGGTTTTTCGCTGGAGCAAAAGAAAGATAGAGAACACTACTCGGTGGTTCGCGGCAAATTATTCTAACCGCGAATCGCTTGACGCATGATGGCCCGCAGTAGAGCTTCCACCGGTATACCATAAATTCATACTTCTATTTTTAATCTACGAAAATGTTTAGGTAGGTATGTACCACACTGAGATAATGCCTTGTCGTCTACGCACAGACAATCTAGTATGTAATGCGTCCGTCCGACCGTCCTTCAGCTCCAGTGGGAATAAAGCCGACGCACATAATAAATGTCTATGTTAACCTACTTATTAAATAATACATGCTACGTAAGAGGACCACTATTTTGTATAATGGTATCTACACGTACATATCTGAAACTTAATAAAATTTAATTATCTAACAGTAGTTATTACCATAAAACCATGACGTAATGAAACTATTTTTTTAATCTTACTCAAAAATACCGTAATGATAAAAATCAAAGCATTACAACACGACACAAACGAGACCAACTAATCATTGTTTGGACAATGGGCATTATTGTAGGAGCTGTGTCCCAACCCTTGTAACAAGTTGCGACTAGTATAAACATGTTCAATTAAGCTTTTTCATGATCAATATGCTAAGTTTTTACTGTAATTGCGTGCAGGTCAAAAGTTACTGGGCTTCAAGGGAAAAAAAGGTTTTTGTTTTAAATAATGCTTTAATCTTACTTTATTACACTTTGCGTTACATGTAAACATAATTATCACATTTATAATAATAATTGTACAGTAATTTTTGCCGTTATTAACAACTACACAGTTGAAAATATGTAAATCACGAAGAAAATAATACAATTCTGATAATTGTATTATTTCCTTTGTTATTAATATATTTTCAAATACATAAATAATAATGGAATATAACCCTTACGTTAGAGTACAGCTTAAATATGTGCAAATCGTTTACAGGTACTTTTAATAGTAATTATTATCTATGATAAGTTCATCTAAAAATGTCGCGGGTAACAATATGCTTGGCTGGTGTCTAGCCCAGCCAAGGTACTAAATGATACTCATTATGTGAGCACAAGTACCTACTGTTCTTTTTCCCGTTAAGGCGCTGTCCTAAGCGACTGTTTTGGTAAATGAGGGGGTGAAGCAGGGGAGGTGAAGGGAGCTTAGCTCCGGCTACTGCGGGGCGCCCCCCTTCATTCTCGTCGCGTGCGGCCGTATTCTGGCGACATCCGTATTCCAATATTTCAAAATCGCAAGCAAAACGTTTTAGCATATTGAATTGAGATACTGATAATAAAATTTATATTACATACATCAATCTGTTTGTACAATATAGGCATAGCGCAATTTTTGTTCTCAGTGCAGCCATGAGCAAAACTGGATTACATTAGACGTTATAGGTATTAAATGTTGACGAAAGTAGGTAAATACCTACGTGCCGTAAGATGATAAAAATAATTAAGTCAGTTCCATGTATGGAGAGGCCATTATTATGTTTGTTTTGTTTTTGTATAAAAATAGTGAAGCAGTTCATAGAATACCTACATCTAATTCCATGCCTGGCAGTTTTCAAATCTGTTTTGCAATAAATTGGCTGTGACATACGGGCGGACAGACAGACATACATTGCGAATCTATAAGGGTTCCGTTTTTACAATTTTTGGCTACGGTACCCTAAAATACACAATACTGCTCTACTAAGCGCAAAAGCCGTATCTCTACTAAAGCGAGTTACGAGATAATTGAAGTTTAGTAAAAGTTGATTTCTTTTATTTATTAAGGATGTTTATTGTTATTATAGGTATAATTATTATGGCAAAGGTTTCGAAATACGTCGCCGTTTTTAGGGGTTGTGAGTGATTGGGGAGGGAGCAGGGGAGGTCTTGAAACCCCCCTCACTATTTTCACTTGCCGGAAATACTTGGTTTCCTCTGAAAAAAAAATCTCCAAACATCGGTGTGTATGGCACTGCCAACTTCCACATTCATCACACTAGTTTAATAAACTAAGGTTGTCGGAGCCCTGCGAAGGGCTCCTATTTTCGGATTAATTGTCAAAAGAGAACCTAACATAACCTATTTATTTACTTATTACAGTCGCACCTAACCCAAGGCACTCGAAAGCAATGACGCACAAATTTGACATTCGCTGTCAATATGATAATTCCAAGATGGCAGTTTTGCGTTTCGTTTCACGTTTTTCACATAAAACCTAAAAATTACATTTGTAAAACTGTACTAAAGTATAAAAACTATGTTCCGTTTTGCATAATTGCCGAAGTATTTATGAAATTTTGGAAATTGTTTAAAAATATTTAGACGCAACTCCGGCAGCCTAAATTAATTTTAGGGGATTAATACGAACTACCTTAAGCCCCCTACACTACCAATACCCTCAAATTCAGGCGACTCGTTTCGAAACCCAACCCATTACTATTTTTCAAAATAGATGAAACATCAAAAATATATGTGGGTATACCTTATTCATGAGATACTGCTATGTCGCTTAGAAAATTATAGAATTAGAATTTGAGTTACTGCTTTTTCGTTAGCTCTCGTCATACATGTTTGTATGGAAAAATATAAAAAAAATCTTTCGCTTCAAATATGTGTTGTTCCAAAGAAAATAAATATTAAAAGATATTTATTTATATTCATTTATAATTTATTAACGAAATACAGAGTTTACAGCTCATCAAAAGTTAGCCGTCTGCTACAACCCGGCAGGTTTTCTTTCTTCTCATCGAATGTTAAAGGCAGTGTGTGAGGTGATAAGGCTTCAATACTTATTATTTGCTGTTGTTCACGAGGTACAGTTTCATTTACTTTCCTTTCACGGCTTGGTATTGTAGAAATTTCAAGCACTGATGAAACATTTTCCTCTCCGTGATCCCGCAATGCCATCCCTTGAGCTTGACGAGAATCAACAATTTTAGGCAACTGCCAATTCATATAAAACGCCACAATCTTCTCCCAGAAAACATCATCTCTTTCTATAATTTCTATTTTTAGTGGTATACTTTCGCCACTCCAAACAGCAAATAAACACTTTTGTTTGCGTGTAACGTGGCGTTGCCCCTGAATTTGGTAGTAAAAATTACAATATTTGTTTAGACTAGTCAGCTCACTTTCTTATCATGTTTCCATATTTGTATTTTATTTGCTCTTATACTATTCTCCCGGCCATTCTTATAGGCAACTTTAGAACATTAAATTTCCACAATCGTGTTTTTACCTATTAATCCATCTGGCGTGGCACCAATAATCGAATAATCCACAAGGCTCGATTGTTACATTTTCTTGCTTCACCAGTTGTTGCAAAGCCAGTTGTTCATTTTAGATTCCATGCGCAACTGATTTTACATTGCAAATATTTTATTTATACAAAATATTTTTTACTAAGTTGGCTTTACTGTTGTTATCTCTTCTTTTTACCTCTATACAAAAATTTCAATCTGTCAACATATTCTTACGCAATTGGAACCAGTCACTGCTATCCCTCTTGTAATTTTTGCTTATCACTACGGAATTTGGGTCAAATTTGTTAAAAAATTGTTTGGCATTTCTTGGCTAGCTCTTGAACAGATCGTGTTAGGAATGACTGAAGTCAAATGTGTGTAAGACGTTGCAGAACTGTTATCATTAACTTCACTGTAATTACAATAACGATAATGAGTTACGTACTTTATTATTAAAAAAAATACTATATCTTGTGTTATAGCAAACAGAGAAGTCACCTTCTTACTTATAAATGATTGATTTTAGAAATTAAAAAGATATTAGATGTACTGAGACATACCTAATAGTTTATGAATAATCAAAGTTTTACCCGATGTACCTAAAAAGGTTTATGTTCAAAACACAATAATACAACATTCGTTACCGCTTGTGTGCGGATTGCGGAGCGCCATATTAGCGCTGTCATCATTATTGTTCGCCGTGGCGGCATCTTAGCGCTCCAGGCGCTCTGACAAGCGAATGAATTTGAAATATAGGTACATAAAATGATTCGATTTTATGTTATTACTCTTTCAAAAATTGAAAACTGTGGCAGCTATGTATTGTGAGAATAATTTATATAATTATATTATGCATAATCGATAATATATAAGTAACATAGTTAGTCATAAAAGACTCTTATGAAAATAATTTGTGTAAAAATGATACATATTTCATAATCACTTGGCCATGGATGAATTTCTATTTTATTACGACGCTTTCTTTTACAAATCCTTCGTAGAACTTCATTTCTCTAATTGTCCATATTTTATTCTTCTAATTATATATTTATAAGCACAGAAACAATAACACATTAAACGCAACAAGAGTATAAACTTAGGTCCTAATTATATGTGCCCATAGTTACATGAAAAGCCTATTTGATTCAAAGTATTCAGTCTATAACATAAAACATGAAATTACGAACTCAAATCGGCGAATTATAATAACAAACAGGTTTACGTAAAATTTCGTGCAGCGGAGACGCAAGCGACATGACCTATCTCTCGCAGGGCTCATAGCCGAATGATGAGGTCTGGGCGGGGCGTAAATTAGCAACTGACACTCAGTACACCGCTTATGCTAATAAGGTTTAAATTGCTGAAGCGTTTGATATTGATGGGATCTACCGAGCGTCAAAATCATAGACGTTTGGCAGATTTTATTTAATTTTACAAAATATACACGTATAATATGAAAATAAATAGGGTAATTCTTTAGTTCATTAGATTTCCTACAATATTATCAAAAAAAATATGACAGCTTACGATCAAAATATTGCAAACAGTGAGACGAAAGATTATTTTCTGCCTCGATTTTGTGATTTTTTTACCGTGATTCTATTTTACATACATGAAAAATTCTTTCAAAAGTCTTTTGTTCAGACTTTTGACTTTAAGCTGTAATTTTTAGCTAGTTTGTAATATGTACCGTTATGGCTAGATGCGCGACGAAAAATTAGGTGTTTCACGGCTTCTGAGGTATAACAGCGCCTTAAACATGAGCAATAGTAATGGGCAATTGCATTTCTCACTGTTTCTGCTCTATTTTTTATCAAAATATCTTCTTCTTCTTTCTTCTTTCTCCTGGCTTTAATCCCATATCATTTGGGATCAGCCCTCCTCGTACGTTTCCTCCACAGCGATCTGTTTTGAGTTGTTACTACATCTACCTCCATAGTTTTAAGGTCTTTCTCAATAGTGCTTTTCCAGGTGGTAGCCGGTCTGCCTCTACTTTTCTTTCCCTCCTCCATTTCCATTACCGTCCTGGTCATATGGTCTTCATTGCGCCTCATAACATGTCCGTACCAACGCAAGCGATTCTCTCTTAGCTTGTTCTCAATCCTTGCAACCCCAAACGTTCCCCTGATGTATTCGTTGCGAATCTTTTCCAACCTCGTAACTCCCCCTGCCCAGCGCAGCATTTTCATCTCGGTGACGTGGATCCTTTGTTCATCTGCCTTTCTCATTGGCCAGCATTCCGAACCATACATTAATGCTGGTCGTACTGCTTGTTTGTGAACTTGCCCTTTAAGTTTAATAGGAATCCTGGCGTCACAAAGCACACCGGACAGTGACCTCCACTTAAGCCAGGCAGTTGTGATCCTGTGTTGAATATCTTTTTCAGCATCAAAATATACGAGTAATAAATTCTACTCGATACATGCCGCGATTTTATGCGCCCTCTCAACAGAATACCTTCTGAAGTATTTATGTTGTATCGTACTAGGTTAGGAATAGCTCCTATGCATATTTCAGTTGTGTAAATAATAAAAAATAATAATTGTAATTGTGTTTATATATTTAAATTATTATTAATTAATATTAGTTATTATTATTATTTATTATTATTATTAATTATTATTAATGTTTTGTTAATAGCATTTGCGGGCACCGGCAATCATCTCTTTCTAACGTATAGCGCTGTCTCATAAAATATCGTTCGCTGCTCCTGCGCTTACAATATGGCAGCGTGTGGCGCGCGGTGGGCGGGGGGGTGTTGGGTTAAGCTGCGCGTCCACAGAATCGGAATCGGAGCGTACGGAGCGGACGGAGCGTCGTCATTTACAAAATGCCGAAGGGGTGCGTCCACTGCATTCGGATTCAGCATCGGCAATTTAGGTATTTTTAAAGCAGGAGGATAGTGACGAGGATATTGTTGTAACTAGATTAATTTTCGGAGAATATCATACATTATATTCTGATTTATTGGAAGATGAAAATAGATTTAATTTGCCCAATTTCGTCCCAAATATTGTCTCTCCTAAGTTGATTATGTTAATGTTCATGTTTTAGATTATAAAGTTCTTCATACCTTTCCACTTAAATAATTAAAACATCGTGGTTCATCGTAAATAAATATTTTTGCCTACAGATTAACGTCACAAACACGTCAGAACTTGAAACGCTCGGAATCCGTATGATGCGTTCACTGCGGATGACGTCATCAGCAAAAATACCGGTCTCAGGCGCAGAAATGCCGATCCACTGCACGCAGTTTCATAGAAATTAATACAAAGCAACAAATCCTTCCGCTCCGTACGCTCCGATTCCGATCCGGTGGACGCACAGCTTTAGAGTAGGCGCACAGTCGCCCGTGTGGTTTTCCACTTGATTTTTAATGCCGCGTTTCCACGCTTGCCAAGCCTCGACAAGCTTCCACAAGCTCCAAGCGTCTACAAATCTCGCTTGGCGTTTGGGAGCCGTTTACACGCTTGTGAATGCGTCAGTATGCTACTGTACATCCAAGCATGGCGGACACCGAACTTGTATCGACTATAACCTTTGGTTTAACCTACTTTTATTTGAAATACACTTAAAGAGAAGCAAAACCAATTATTTTGTATGATGTAGATTGCCAGGGCCTCTTCCTTACCCTCTACGGAAAACCTTACCTACATAGCCTCGAAATATTACTGGTGCCATATAGGTTACGGCATTAGGTATGTCAATACACCTGCATATTATTAATATGTGCCCTCGTGACATTCCTCTGGGAGCGATATAGTGCATAATCATACAAACAAGCAAAAGAAGTTCGACCAGCCACTCATTTTGAGACAGAACTAGACGTGCGTTCGTTTCGAGATCACAGCGACGCACAAGCACGCGCCAACATGTGAACGCGTCGCAAGCGCTTGCCGCAAGCGCCCTTTGATCTGTGTCCAAAAACAGACACTAGACTGGATTCTGTACAAGCGTCCACAAGCTCACGCAAGCCAAGCTAAACGGCCTGTTTACACGCTTGTGCTTGTGGAAGCTTGTCGAGGCTTGGCAAGCGTGGAAACGCGGCATAAAATAGTTTCAGCCCTTTCGTCACTAAAATACTAATTGATTAAGTTTCATTTAATATTTTATTAAATAAATGAAACTACTATAACAGATTCCCTGCACAAGATACAGAGTTACGCCCATACAAAAAAACATAACACTAATTGAGATCTTTCATATGATATAGGTAGGAAAATGTTACAACACTTGGGACGAAACCGCCCATTCTCCTTTAACACTGTTTTATTTATAAAAGCCAAAATCAAAATCAAAATCATTTATTTATTTAGGCCACAAAGTGACGCTTATGAACGCCAAAATTTAAGTTAATTACTAGATGATTCTACATTTACATTTACTGCCACGTTCGCAATGCAATAGGTAGAACCACGAGAAAGAACGGGCAATAAAACTCCTGGCCACTCTTTTTAACTGCCAGTATAATGATTTTACATGTTATCTTTGTAAGGAGCTGCAACTGTTTCACATTGTGAGTTATCTACTAATGCAAAATTTAATAGTTATTGATATCATACTCAAGCAATAAATTATGTTCATTTGGTAAGCCTCCCAAAGTAAATATGGTGAAACAGGAGCATCCACTTGCGTCTTTTGATGTAAGCAACTCGCGAACATGTCTGTTCAGAGCTATGGTGGAACAGTGTGTCCCGAAAAGTAACCATATATAAACCTCCAGCAATTTACAATCTATTAGTTAGCAGTTCATGACCACGAGTTACCCTCACCTTACAAATCCGGTAAATGATAATAAAAAGAATAGAACAAGAATGCAAATGTAGTAAAAATAGAAAATACGCTAATTAACTGAAATTTATTTCCAAGCGTACTTGTCGTCAAGATACTCATTTATACTATAATATGCCTTTAGTATAAGATTATTTTTAACTATCGTCTGAAAACTCATTTACACTATAATATGCCTTTAGTATAAGGTAATTTTTAACTATTGTCTGAAACGACCTAAGCGGCAATTCTAAAATATTAGTTGGTATTTTATTATACATTCTTATACTGCCTCCGTGGTCCAGTGGATAGCGTATGCGACTGCTGATCGGAGGTCCCGGGTTCGATTCCCGAGTCGGGCAAAAGTGTTAATGGGTTTTTCCGAATACTCAGTAGCAGCCCGGAGTCTGGTCATGTGCCCGGAAACGGCAATAGGCTCGCCCTCTATTACGTAGGACCTAAAAAGTCATGGCGAAATGTGGGTGTAATATTTACACCTCTGCCTACCCCTTCGGGTATACAGGCGTGCGACTATAAATAAATAAATCAAAAATTCTTATACTAAGCCCAATAAAAGAGCTATGTGTTTTGTGTAAACGGAAATACGGTACACATAATTTGTGCCTGTTCCTAGTATTAATATTGTGTATGTCACTATTCATTTTGTAAGAATTTATAATTATGTAGTCGTACATGCATAACAGTGGCATAAATATATTGTGATGCTACAGTAAGAAAACCACTATTTTTAATTTTTCTTTGCGTGAGACTCTTGTTTTTAACTGGTATATGGCCCTAACTGTCCGTTTTTGCAATATAAAAATATTTTCGATGTCAGCAGCCCTCCTACCCCATAATAATAATAATAATACCCCCGGACTCGTCGCTCAACTCCGCCCCGCAGCCGCCGGCACCTACAACAGAGTTGTCGGCAATTGCAAAGGCGTCGAGCTCGTCGAGCGACGAGTACTTCTCGCCACCGACGTCGCCACCACCTGTACGTCGGCGAGGGAGAGGCCGGCCACCGACACGCTTGGGACCCCGAGACCCACCGGTCTCGAACAGGGCCCCCGCTACCGGTGATGTGCACTGCATGAGATGGACGGGTTCGATGAATGAAAACGTCATGCGGGCATATTTTGTGGCCACAGAGGGAGAAACTAACCTCAGTGCGTACCGTGTTCAAATGCTGCCTTTGTTTCAGGCGCTTGAGCCAGCTGTCGACGTGTCAACACAACGGCTATCGGATCAAGTGCGGGCCATCCAACGGTGTCGCCTGTTGGATGATTCCGTACTTGAGAGACTTCGCTCTGACGTGCAGAGAAGTCTCCCCATCACTTTTTCAACGCAGCCTGACACAGTGGTTGCCCAACAGCAACTGGTATGTGCTATTGCCGAATACCGATCCATGGACCCAAATATTCGGCCTCGTTTGCCTCGTTTGCCCATGCATAAAAGAAACATAGCGCTGGTGAGTGCCCTAGACACATTACTGTCAACTCACTTTGATAATAGTGAAAATCTCAGCGATACACATTCAATCCTGTATTGTGCGGCGGTTGCGGCGTGTCGAGTAGCAGGGGTTAAATTGCCTGTAAATAATACCGCTACTCGACAGACCACTACTGTGCCAGCTTGGCAACGCAGGATTGAGTGTCGTATTGCTGAGACTAGGGCACTCATTGGCAAGCTCTCCTCTTTCAAGATGGGCAATACCCGACCAAGAGTGATGCGCCTTGTAACTCGAGCCTTTGCGGGAACTGGTATCAGTTCCCAAGATTATTTATCTCGAGTTACAGAGCGCATCGACACCCTAAAACAAAAGCTTTATGCATGGGCAAACCGTATTAGGCGATACAAAAAAAGAGTGGATCGGTATTGCCTGAATCGCACATTCCAGAGAGACGAGAGGTGGGTGTACAGAAGATGGGAGCGACCCGAGTCCACGGCCGGTGACGTTGATGGGGGTCGACCGGATGATGATGCTACTAATACATTCTGGTGCAGCATCTGGTCGACGCCTGTCAACCACACGGAGAGTGACTGGATTGAGACTGTTGAGCGAGTATGCGAACAAATACCAACAATGGAGCCAATATCAATTACAAACGATGATATAGCCAGTGCAGTCCGTTCGTTACCGAACTGGAAATCAGCGGGACCGGACGGGCTGCACAATTTTTGGCTCAAATGGCTCCGTAGTTCGCATACTTGCTTAGCATCTCAATTCCAGTCATCACTGGAATTGGGGTCGCTACCAGATTTTTTAACATCCGGTGTCACTCACCTACTCCATAAGTCTGGTAGTGCCACGGACCCCAAAAATTACAGGCCGATAACCTGTTTGCCAACAATATATAAACTCCTTACATCCATTTTAAGAACAAAATTAACAAAACATATATTTGATAATTCTATTTTATCTGTTTCTCAAAATGGATGTAGGAGTGGGGCCCGTGGTACTAAAGAACTCCTTCTGATAGACATGGCCATTAGCCAACAGGTGCGCCGTAACCGAAAGAATCTATCGACATGCTGGATAGATTACAAGAAGGCTTACGACTCCGTGCCACATACATGGCTTTTGAGGGTGCTGGAGTTGTATAAAGTAGATGCAACTCTATGCACCTTTTTAAGGTCATGTATGGGGCAGTGGAGGACCGTATTGCGCTATCCAGGATGTCGATCGAGTTTGGGTTGCGGTGCTCCAATAAGGATTGAGCGAGGTATATTCCAGGGCGATAGTCTGAGTCCTTTGTGGTTTTGTCTGGCCCTGAAACCTCTAAGTACCTTGGTAGAGGCTTCAGGGCTAGGCTATCGGTTGAGGAGAGGAGGTCATGTTACATCTCACCTCCTTTTCATGGATGACCTTAAATTATTTGCCCCCAACAAATTCCAACTGACAGAATTACTTAAGGTAACCGAAACCTTTAGTAATTCTATCAGGATGGAATTTGGTGTGGATAAATGTGCGGTCATGCATGTAAAGAGAAGCAGGATTATGGAATCTGCAGGGATTCAACTCTCAGATTCCATACAACTTAGATCCCTCTCCCCAACTGAGACCTACAAATACCTGGGTATGTCGCAGTCTTTGAATATTTCTGAGACTAACATGAAACAGACGTTGCAGGCTCGGTTCTTTGACCGCCTGAGAAAAGTACTTAACAGTCTTTTATCAGGTGGCAACAAGGTGCGAGCCTGCAACGGGTGGGCCATGCCAGTCCTAATGTATTCCTTCGGCATACTGAGGTGGACCCAGACTGAACT
This sequence comes from Euclidia mi, assembly GCA_944739405.2. Lineage (NCBI taxonomy): Eukaryota > Metazoa > Arthropoda > Insecta > Lepidoptera > Erebidae > Euclidia > Euclidia mi. The sequence continues at coordinate 23,779,325 of OX123194.2, read as the reverse complement.
AGATGCCCTGGATAGAAAAGTCCGTTCAATGCTGACTGCATATCGAATGCATCATCCACGCTCATCGGTAATGAGGCTGTACATCCCGCGGAAATGTGGGGGTCGAGGCTTTTTATGTGCTAAGACCCTCCACAACCGCGAGGTGTGCAACCTCAGAGATTATTTTCTGTAGATGAGTGTGGATGTGCATCGCAATGTAGTCATAATTGATACCGGACTTACCCCGCTCGCTCTAGCTAAAGAGAACTGGCACAAACCTGCAGTACTTAGTACGGAGGACCGACGGGAAGTATGGAGGGGCAAGGAGCTGCATGGACGATTCTACCGGGCCTTACATGGGCCCGATGTAAATTTTACAGCTTCTATAATTTGGCTGCGATTCGGAGATCTCTTTGGAGAAACCGAAGGTTTTGTCTTTGCAATTATGGACGAAGTTGTCATGACAAACAACTACCGGAAATATATTCTGAGGGATGGGACAATTGACATATGTCGGGCATGTCACCAACCCGGGGAATCTCTCAGGCATATAGTGTCCGGTTGTTCGAGTCTTGCCAACGGTCAGTATTTGCACAGACACAACCAAGTGGCCAGGATAATCCATCAGCAACTAGCCCTTAAATACAATCTCGTTGGTTCAGAGGTACCGTACTACAGATATGTGCCCGACCCAGTTCTCGAGAATGGTCGTGCATTGTTGTACTGGGATCGGTCTATCATTACAGACAGGACTATTGTAGCCAATAAGCCTGATATTATAGTGATAGACAAAGCAGGGCGACTCGCAATGATAATCGATATCACCATACCGCATGACGGCAATCTCGTGAAGGCAGAAAAAGAGAAGGAGATTAAATATTTGGACCTAGCTCACGAGATTGTTGACATGTGGGATGTGGATTCGGCTATCATTGTGCCGATAGTCGTGTCGGTAAATGGGCTAATCGCCAAGAGCCTCGGTCAACACCTAAAGAGGCTCGCACTAGGCAGCTGGATCAAGTCTTTGATTCAGAAGGCAGTTCTTCTCGACATGGCACTCATCGTGAGGAAGTTCCTGTCTCTGAGGCCCTAACCACCGGTGGCTTGGTCCCTGTACCCGACACCGGTGGGTCTCCGTGGTCCCTTTTATATTTTTAAACGTTTTTTATTTATTTTTTAAATGTAGTTTATTAATATAAAATGAACTATGAGAAATAAGATAAATAAAGAGAATAATGTTCCGTGTGGTGACGGATTAAGAATACGAAATGTCACCACCCCGTATCATCCCATGGGTGTCGTAAGAGCCGACAGAGGGAGCATATTAAGTATACAGAGAACAACACTGTAAGAGAAGGAAAACTTGATACAAACCCTATACCAACACGTTTGGCCAGCGTGGTATAGTAGGCCAATTCCTCCTTTCAAAGGAGAGGCCGAGTCCAGCAGTGGACTGTTAGAGACTGATGATGATGATGATGAAAGAGAATAATAATAATAATATTCTACCACATTCACACAACACCATCTAGTCCCAAACTAAGCAGAAGCTTGTACTATGGGTACTAGATAATGGATAAACATACATATATACTTTGTTTTTTTGTAAATACATACATTTTATACATAATAGTATGCCATATGACATAACACTATGAAAATAGCTAAAATAAACCAATCTAGCCGTATCGACATCAGTCAACCTACGAACCTTCTTAATGGCATAAGCAGCTGAGCTTAGTTTCCCTGAGAGATATGTAACGTACGCAATTTCAAATCAAGTGTTATTCCTAGAAATAATGTAGATTCAGATGTTTCGACTACATCATCATTTAGGATTATACTAGGACCAAGGTTTCTGACATAAGGCAGGGCAAACTTAATACATTTTGTTTTTTGGCGTTCAGTAACCATTTAGTTACTTGAATGAGCGCACTATTTATTTCGTTATTTCTATCTACTTTGAATATCAAAGAAGTATCGTCGGCAAACAGTACAACGCCACAAATGTTTTTCAAGTAAAAAGGTAAATCGTTTATGTAAAACCTTACCTTGGTAAAACCATATTGCTCACTGTGAAGGAGGCTGTTTAGATTAAAATGTCTAAGTAGTTGCTTGAGTATGATCTTTTCAATAATCTTACTAAAGACAGGTAGTATCAATATTGGTCTATAATTACTAGGATCAGTCTTACTGCCAGATTTAAAAAGAGGTATTATCCTACTATGTTTCATAAGATCGGGAAAAACACCTGATTCAATACACTTATTAAATAAGTTGTTTAAATAAGGAGCTACTATATCAATTATACTTATCAGAACCTTAACAGAAATGCCCCAGAGATCACCTGTATTCTTAGACTCTAGAGATTGAAAAGTATAATATCGGTAGAATTGATACAATGGAACTTAAATAATAAATCACATTTTCTAGATTTCACTAGATTCTAATAGGTTGTCTGTAACTAGTGCTGATGATTTTAATTCTCTAGTAGTAGTAAGCGGACCAAGAAACGCTATTATTACCACCCTTTACAAACGGAACGATAAAAAGTATAAAATTACCAACAAAATACGCAACACTTCGTTAAATGACTATATTATTATATTTACATTGCTATAACTCGAGAACTCGAATTAAATACTTGGTTCACAAAAGCGACGATAAAAATCACATTATCGTTCATCTGGCAATCGTTGTAAGTGTCAATTATACACAATAAGTGCAATAAGAAACTTGCCATTGAACAAAATGGCGGCTTTGTATGTAATATGAAACTACAGGGAGCTTTGTAAGTGTGACTGTGATTTGAGTAAGTGGAGCGGTTGGAATTAGCCCCTTCGCTACGTTGCTTTGCAAATAAATATAATATTAAATCTGCGGCAAAGGTGTGACTAGAAAGTGCAAAGAGCGCAAAGTGTTTTGGCTGTGTTAGCAATCATGGTACCACAAATTGTAAAATTAAGATTCTGTTTTCAAAAGAATGGCATGAGTTTCTTCCAGGCTCTTCTCATAGCCCTACCATCCCGAACCCGGTAGTAGAAAAAATAATTGATGTTCATAAGCGTTACTTTTGTAACCTATATGAATAAATTAGTTTGAATTTGAATTTGAAAAGTGTGGCCAGTAGACACTCATCAGCCAATGCTGATCGTCCTAGCGCTATCCCGGTTGCATCCAAGACTTACACGCCTTGAAGCCCGCGGTCCGCTTACTAGTCTATCCAGATATGATATGGCCACTAGACACTAAGCCAAAATTAACAAATGTGACCAATCGATATATAATATGTTCTATCTTACAACAACGCTAGGATGATAAAAATAATTTGTTTAGTAACAGAGAACCGTACCATAAATTACAAATCATCTGTTGTCATTGTTGTACACAATAAACAAAGTAGAAACAAAATTTAATAAATTTGTATTAAACCATGAAGTTTTCAAAAGATACAGATATCAAATTAACCAATACTCAATGTAGCAAAAAAGTATATCGCAATATCGACAGCGAACAGTTGTAGTCGCCATATTGAAAAAAAAAACGACATAATTATTTTCTTTTTCCTATCTATGCCTATAAATCGAACACTTAGAATAATTCCACTTCTCCAATAAAGCGCAAAGATTCAAGCGTCTTTCTTGTATCAAACAAAGTTAATAACTCGTACGTAGTGTGCAGTATTAAATGAGTTACATTAGGTTACATTTATTGCGTCTAGGCGCCCCGTGGCGCTCTGACGCGCACACTTCCCGTAAAGACAGCAGAAAAATGTCTTTTAACATAATTATATTTATTACTTTCTGTGTAGAGGGAGAAAATATCTAGACAATTTCTGTGTAGTCTCGTACACGTGTCACGTACGTTGTGTATGAATGAAAACGTCAGAATGATCTTATACAAAATCCATTAAAAGTTACAGTAAAATAACATTTGGGGTTACCTTTGTCAGAAGAAGCTATGTATTTCTATTAGATGTTAAGAATCTTCTGTGCGACTAATAATTTGTCATCTGCAATTCCAGACGAGCGTTGCTATACCATTATTTTGCATTTAACTTTAAACTAACCTCTTCTTGACGTCCAAAAAATATTTTTTTTTCCTCTAATATATGCCTAAGAATGTAACATTTCAATGGATTAACGCAAAATGTTGATGTTCCAGGCATCTGACATGTTCCAGAACCACAAAACACTGTTGACAGCGCATATATCGATAAAAACCCGATCAATTGACGTATTACTTTGCAATGATACATGTCTATGTACCGTTGCGCTCATAGGATTTGACACTGTTTGTTTTTGACAGAACTGTCGCTAAGTCACTTAGTAGAAATTCTTTGTTTACAAAAAGTCTACATATGTTCTCGTGGCACGGACTATACTTAATAGCGACGACAATAGAAATTCCCAGGGTTCATGCAAATTTGTCACTTGGTATATTACAGAAAGCATCTTTATGACGTTTTATATGTAGGTAATATCAGTATCTAGTAATTAAATGAAATTTATTAAGTCCGTGACAACACTCTCAGTGAAGTAAATGAGGTGCCAAATCGTAACATCGCAAAGTACAACAAAGTAACATAAATTAATATCTCTTAGAATAATTTATATTTGTTGTGTTTGCATATATTATTTTGCGTTAAGGAAACTTCAAAATGTTCACCTGCTAATGATAATTTAATTAGTTTCTGTCGTTTATTACCCAAAAGCTATCTCACTTTAAAGATATAGTGCCACGCGTATACTAAAATATAACATGAACAACATACATCATCATCCTCTTAGCGTTATCCCAGTTTCAATCTGGGGTCCGCTTTCTAGTCTAACCGGATTTGGCTGAATATTAGCTTTTACACGGAGCGACTGCCTGTCGGCCCTCCGCAACCCGAAGGGATATCGATATTCCATGGTTTAGACTAGTGTCAGTTTATTTAGAAGGTACTGACGCCCTGTAACGACTGTCAAAGATCTTCATGACAACCGGGACCGACGGCTTAACGTGCTCTCCGAGGTACGCGACAAGCGATAATTAACAATTCAATACGCACATAACTCCGCAAAATCATTAGTGCGCGCCGTGGATTCGAACCCGATACCCTCTGCATGGCAGTCTGTTGGTATATCCACTCGGCTATCGCTGCCTATAACATGAACAACATACCTTAACCCAAATATCTTTGCAACGGAATTCTATATTAATCTCTTACAATATTAGATGTCTGGCTCCGTGTCCATTCAATCGGTTAACATAAAGCCGGACTTGGTTCTAGATTCTCAGCTCTTAGTTCAACAAACCACAAGCCACAACTGGGTGACACCGTCTGCTGTTTGACTGCGTGAGTAATATATTTTGATGTCTGGTCTACATAGCAGTAGCTAGGTACCTTATAATAGTAATAATGAATGGATAGAGGTATACCATATTGGATGTTATATACTATGTAAAAGGTAAATTATGTTTTAAACATGGGAATTCATATTTGTTCGTTAACATAAATCTGAATGTTTGTTTGACCCGGCAACCGGCTAATCCCGGTTTAACCATTTAGTTAGGTATACGCTTCAACGACATACATTAGCAAACATTCCTGACTAGAAAATATATTTTTTTACACAGAGCCCATACGCACGAAATTGAATAAATTAGGAAAAGGAACATGAGGTTATGATGATATTAGTTTCTACCCCATCTCCGCCTGCGTGGGTGACGGTTAGGTCGGTTGGTAAATGTAGCATGTGCACTACTCTGTTGTATAAACTGTTCTACTGCAAAGATTCACTTAAATCCGTTCAGTAATTTTTCATATAAAGTAGGTAACAAACATCCATCCACCCTCAGAAACATTTGCGTTTCTATAGTAAGATTTCTTTGCTATCGGTACCCACTAACTAACCACTACCGGGCTTAATCTTGGAAGCTCATCGCGTCTACTCATGAACGTGTCGTTCCACTCCCAGAAGGGATTTGCCCTCATAATACAGTTTTTAAGATATATTACTTGAAAGTAGAGTGACTGGCGGCGAGCGATGCTGTGGGATTCCTTGGAGTAATAACTGGGTAGTTTCTAGATAATGCAATAGCGTCGTGAACTGCATGAGTTCGTTCACCGCGTATAGTTATTGTGGATGCAGCTTTGTGACACTATGGTGAATAAGTTTCGAGTAGGAATTGGGGAATACATCAATGGTTGTTTTTTAAATTTTTGCTATGTTTATCACAGTGGCATATAATACACACAATTGCGTAATAAATTAATATGAAATTTTAAATAAAATGTACCTGTCTAACTGTGACTATGGCTGAATCTCGAAATGTGGATCAATTATTTCACTCTTCCTGTTGTAATGTTTTGTAAGTCGTCGTTTGTAAAAGAATGTGTAGGAAAGAAAGGTTTCCTGACTTTTTCAGCGGTTTATGTTAGTCGTGGTCTCGAGTAGAAGGACCACAACCTAGCCGTGAAAGTAAACTATATAATCGGATAAGTAGGTACATACTATAGACACGATCAGGAATAGGTTGCATCGGGAAGCTGCCAGTAAGGACACTTGAGGGCTTGAAGTCTTCCCAGGGCTTCGGTTTGGTTTGAACATGGCGCCATGCGATAAATACTAGACAGCTACTGTGCCCTGTCTTCTTCCCATAGGGTTTAGGTCTTTGGTCAGCAGTCGGTTGGTTTTAGTGGTAATACCACATATTCCGGCTCCTTTCCCCAAGAGTCAGAGACCCGAAGGAATTTTACAGCTCGTAAAAAATGTTCATACTATAGACAATATTATACATAATGACTCACTATGACTGCACTGTATGGCGATACACGAGTAAAAACCATTTTAAAATGGCTTTGTCGACCCTACTTTCATTAAGTGCACAGAAAGTAAACAACTTACAGTTGGTACGTGCCTGCATCACACTTCAGTCTGCAAACGAACTTGATTACCTACGTAGGAAAGGACCTAAGAAAAGTCTAGTACATTTCTCAGATTTTACGCTAAAATGCAAGGAAATGTCGTTAGTTAGAAGTTCACAATACCTAGATGAGACAGACAGTGAATGGTTCTGTTTAAAAAACTTAATTATTATTTTAAGGCCTAAACTACGTAAATCACTATAGTCACATTATTTCTTTTGGTTATACATTTCAACAAATACAGATATCCTAACTAATCAGGTTAAATAAGTCTTATGAGTTTAGTGTTCATCACTGTTATATAGTTGTGTTTGTGTTGTGTGAGTTGTGTTTTCAATAGAATAGGACCAGCAGTGCAATCATTGACTTATGATCCTAAAGTCAATGAATAAAAACTCAAAGTTGCTACTTTGACTGTCGCCGTTTTCAATAAACTCTTGAGAAACAATATAGCGGCACAAGGCACTACGTTTATTTATTATAAACGAAAATAATACCCTACGCAAGCTGGAAGACGCCAATATGGCGGTCTTAAATTACACTACCTCCTCCAGCACACTTTCCAATACATCTTACAACGCTAATAAATCTTACATAACCTTGCACGTGTAACCATCCTTGGCCAAGGAATCCTGGGCGTGGTTAAACAAGGTTAATTTACTTTTATAAATAGCCTGAAGCCAGGTGGCCAATATGCCCGACACGAGTCAAAAATACAACAGATATTTTTTGCCTTACAAATCGTCATATTTTATGTTGTGAAATTGCTAAGTATTTACTGTTTCGTTACAATTGGAACGTTTTGTAAAGAAATACTGTAAAAGGAAATAAGTATATAATGTTCTTGATATGTTAAGTAGATCTAAAATTAATTGTATTGATATTTGATTACGAAATATTATATACTTTTGTCTGCTGCCATACATTTTTCTAGTGAAACCACCTTGATACTAGCTGTACACTTCGGAAAGACGAAATAATGTTATGAAATTTAATTAAACGTATACGATATCATGGAATAATTCATTTGTATGCATAAAAGCCTTCAGGCATATATTATATATAATCAGGCAGTAATAGGACTACGTCAAAAGCATTTTCGGACTGCAACGTCAAATTAGAAATGGGCTTGCAAAACCACATGGGGGATCAAACTGATATTAGCAATGGTAGACTGAATACCAGTCTATTTTGGCCGTATTTCGTATTTTCGAACTACTCATATCGAATTTGAGCCGCAATACGCTATCTTATGTACAGTGAAATGGACTGGAATGGGAAAATCTGCGTATCGTATTAGAAATGAATATAAAAAATAGTACAGAAGGGTCTCCTTGTCCTCATCTAAAGGGATTAAACCCAAAATATAAAACAGAGCAGAAGTCACGAAGGCGTATAAAAACAAATCTTTATCGGTTAATAATAATGTAAATTATTAAAGTAAGGTCAAATCTTGTAGGAGAAGAAATTGCCTTGCCTTTCTCCTAAGAATCTAGACGTCTATTTTCCCAAAAATATTACGCTTGAAGACTTTAGACCTGTATCTTAGTTTCGTAATTATCTTCATTAAGTAAATTAAGGGAGATTTTCCCCAAACGTAATCAAAATTGGGTTACTACTACAAAGATCTCCTTCAGAATTCAAATACTTTTGTTACCATTAGTATGGATTGCGTTGTGTCGAACAATCTCGATGTGGTTCTGAGATATTGCAGTACATATTAAGAACACATTAATAGGTAGGTATTGTTGGTGTACGAAATAAACACTAGGTATTATTTTAAGATAGATAAATGGCTACAAGTAAATGTTTACCAAAAGATCAAATATATACATACCTACATACATATATCTGATGTCCATATCTATTTCTACTTATTTTTATTTGAGTTTTGGGGCCATGCTTATTGGAAGTACTTTGTATAATATATTATTTTGCTTTTCTAATGCCAAGAGAGCATTATATTAACCAGAGGAATAAGGACAAGTTTGTAAATTTGGATCAGATCAGAATTTTGATGACCACCAGAGAAAACATTGAGACACCCTCTACCGATCAATCTTACATAACTTCACGCCTTAATCGCCGAAGGGATAGGTAGAGGCGTACCACACACCCACACTTCGCCAGTTATTCAATCTATATGATAGATAATAAAATCAAATGATACAAAAACGACATAGTTATTCAGTACAATACCAAATTTCTTTCGACTGCTAATCACACCATCGCGTGCACTATAAAAAATAGTATTTTTTTAGACAATACATCGTGGCATCGGTTAGTTGTCTGTGTATCGAGTAGATGAGATTCACGCCTCCTTGTAATTTTATTGGTTTTACACACGCGATTACACTATCACATATTATCAAGCACTTGATAAATTAATGTGAGGTATAGAATATTGACTACACATACTATAGGAGTTCGACACGAAGACCTGAAAATTGTGCTCAGTAGCGTCCCATTTGAGACGCTTATATCCAGCACTGGGTATTATGATACCATGATAGTATGACTGAGTGTGCTTCGCCTTTTTACACTGCGTATTGCTATGGGCTATATCGCTGCACGGGACAACCGTTTGTGTGACATACGAATTGTTGTTTTCAGTCTGGCTGTTTTTACGTCTATAATATTTTTTTTAAAGTTTGTTAGCTACCTGCAATATTTTATTATAAACTTGAGAGATGTATAAAAAAACAAGTCAGATAAATAACATTGAGAATAAAATTATGTGTATTTATTTTGCACAGACTTCTTAAAACTCCCCGGCGTCAAAGCATGCTAATCAAGCGACGCGTGGAGGTTTTGGTTGATATCTACGCCACGAACGCATATAGGTTTTTGGACCATTAGAGGGGTCAGTGGAATGACACCTATCTGTCTAAGTACCGGAGCATAAGTGATATAGTGAGGCCCGTAATTTGGGCTTACACCGTAATGGCAAAAATTGGTACGTCTAATAGTTTTTTTGATTCTATCAGTTGTTTAATTTTTGCAAAGCTACGGGTTACATGTATCTAAAAAGCCATTCACTTTGTTGCATTTTCTTAAGATATTTTACAATTTACATTGAAGCGATCATCCTACAGTCCGTGTGGTGACGGATTAAGAATACGGAATGTCACCACCCCATATCATCCCATGAGACGTCGTAAGAGCCAACAGAGGGAGCATATTATGCAGAGAACAGCACTGTAAGAGAATAAAAACTTGATACAAACCCTATACCAACCCGTTTGGCCAGCGTGGTATAGTAGGCCAATTCCTCCTTTCAAAGAAGAGGCCTAGTTGAAGGCTGATGATGATGATCATCCTACAATCAAACTCACTCAATAAGATTACTCTAAGAACTCTGGTGAAATGCCTCTCTTAGTGTATTATCTGTTACAAGTACGTAGTTACTTGAAGTTTTGTACTCAATGATCGCGGTACAGATTGCGTCTATGTGGGCCGAGCTCAATTCGACTCTTGATTACAACTGCCACAGGCTGCGTAAATTCTACCCACTGTCAGGATTACGGTAAACAACGATTTACGATGAAATGAATGCGGTATAGTAAAAAATTAAAGAAGTAGTAAACATTTAAACATTTAATATAACACACACAAACGAACGAGAATCACGGACAAAACTAAAGAAAATATTTGCAAGCAACGATAACTTTAGGCTACTTAGACATGCATAACGCGGGCAGCAGTTTTAGTCTCTGGTGCTAACAACATACTGTTGCGTTTCGTTCGGTGAGTGAGAGTGCTGGTGGCTCCATCCCTTATTCCTTTCTTCCTCCTTCCACTCCTCCTCCTATTTCTTTTCCCAACGCAAAGGTCGTTAACGCATTTATGACTCCTCTGGTGATGCTTGTGTCCATGGGCGGCGGTAATCGCTTAGTATCAAGCGATCTGCCTACTCCTTTGCTGCCCATTTCTATTCGATTGGCGTTTCAATGCACTCATTAGCGACGAGTTCTACATTTATTTAACCGTGAAGTAAGTCAACAGTATACCGAACATCTATAGAACCGACGTGAGCTTGAAGGGTACTAAGTCATGCTAAGCCTCCTGTTCTTCAATGCCGCATCTATTCCTCTTTCTTCCACCTTCGGTACATGTTTCCACCAAGTTTTATTTGTACCAGTTTTAGTGCCTTTCCCATTAGGTGGTGAGGTTGTACGTTTTCAGTGCTAATCTTCTAAATTTATCGCGCTACACTATTGCCTAGTCTTCGGGATTAAGTGTTTAATTAAATTACTAGTAATTTCTTTTTTTGTTCTAATATATCTTAAATCTAGGTGTATTGGTACTTTGTCTAGCCAGTTAAATTACTATTGAGATAAATATGGGCATATTTTTTCCTGCAGACTAATATTTTTTTTTATTGCGATCAAAGAATCTACAAAGCAACGATAACTTAGTGAAGAGACTAACAGACCGCTACGCAGACAGTCTAGAGTTCAAGCCTAATATAAAATAAAGGTGCGTTCCTTGACTCTCACTTTGAGAAACTTTATTTCATACTTATAATATTTGACCTTTGTGGTCTAGTAGATAGTGTATGCGTCTGCTGATCGGAGTTCCCGAGTCCAATCCCGGGAATCGAACCCGGGCAAAAGTATTACTGAGTTTTTCTGAATTTTCAGTAGCAGCACGGAGTCTCTGTGCCCGGTAACGGCAATAGGCTCGCCCCCTATTACGTGGGACCTAACATTTATCGAAATGTGGGTGTAATATTACACCTCCGCCTACCCCTTCGGGGAAACAGACGTAAAAGTCTATAAGTAATAAAAAAAATTAAAAGTTTAGTTCATAATCAATCAATCAGCCTACCGCAGTCCACTGCTGGTCATAGGCCTCTCCCAACTAGCCGGGGGCCGCCCTATCTTACGCTTACCGAGTCGTGGTCTCCACTCTAGGACACGCTTGCTAAACGAGGTGGTTGGTAATGATGATCATCTCAAATAAAATTTTGGCACAAAGTCTGTTTAATATTATCACATGCAATAGTTGGAATACTATAATCTTCTATCAACCCTAATCAGAAACGGGTGACGTCCCTTTATGGCATGTCACATCGATAACATATTCGGGGGCCCTCAAAAGGCTCCTAATTATAATAATGACGTAAGCAAAACGAATCCTACCATTGTCGCATTACATTGCTACTTAATAAATCCTTCGTAGAATAATCAAAACAAATTAAATGTTTAATTCAAATACACCAACTGGCTACATTCGTCACACCATGTCAAAATGGTTGCATTATAACTAATGTTCTTTTACTATTGGGCATCTATTAAAACGCTCTTATTGTTGAAGCGATAAGGTTGAAATGAATGCCACTGTTCAATAGGAACAGTAATTCGAAATACGAATAAAGTGCATTCGTGGGTGCAATTCTAAATTACTTTGGAATACACTTATTGAAATGTTTCTTATACCCTATGGTATATAGAATACGGTTTTCAATAGATAGAAACACATTTTAAAAGCTGCATTTCAATTTACTAATGCAGTTTGTAAGGGTGCACCGATGCAATAGTGAAACGACATAACAGCTGCTACAATGATTATGGTCCTTCGAGTTCATAACATAAAGTTCATATAATATCTTAGTTCCATTTTAGTATTAGGGGCTAGTTACGTATTAAAAGGACTTAAGTAACGAGTAACATAAAAGCAAAGCATTTTGTATTAGGGTTGTCATACTATCATTTCAAAAGGACTAACTGGTCACAAGCGTACAAGCAAATTTAAACTGTATTTTCTTAGGTTTATGATTTAATTTTGGTTATCATATTAAGATTTGCAACAATGCAAAACACAAAACATATGTGTGCGATACTTGAATAGCATAAAGTACTTAAAAAGGTTTTGAATACAAATAATTGTATGTCATTGTGGTTAAAGGAGTTCCATTGTAATTGGGTGCTTTGGTTTGTTTCATTTGACTATTGATAACAAGGCTTATATGTAGTACATGTTTAAGTGGTTATTGAATTAATTATATAAGCAAATTTTCCTTTAAGCTGGGTTTAAGCGCGTTATTGGTAAAAGGTTAAAGGTTGCATTAAAAGTGGGCGAAATTCGGCTTCTTTGATTTTATAACATAATTTTACGTAGGTAGTTAGTTACAGGTCAACCTGTTAGAAGCGTAATTAAATCCAGGTTTGAAATTCGAATAAAGTTTAAAAAAAAAGCTAGCCATAGCGGCATATGTCTTTCCAGGCAGCACATTGAAAATTTAAAAACAAAACATTTAAAAAAAATCGAATTTAAATGAAATCGAATAAAAATGCTTGCAAAAATGGCGTGGGTAGGTATTTCTGGGCAGAATGTTTTCAAGAATTAATTTTTACCACCCCTTCGCTACGCCTACACATGGGGCGATGTGTAGGCGTGAAATTGTACATGGTTATATTTAACTTTAACGAAATCATTCAGAATCTGTTTCAAATCCTGGAATCCTGGAGCATACGTTTTTTTTTTTTAGCATACGTAATAGGCATTAGACATTGCATTAATCTGCCTCATAAAAATAACAGTGCCGTGAAATTCGTTTTACTATAATACAAGACTTCACCCATGTGGATTGTACACCTCAACATTCCTTAGGAATTAGACTACCTATTGGTCACAACTGTTCGAAAATCCGTTAGGTACTTTTTGAGTTAATCCGGTTCATACAGAGAGAGGAGGCGGCGCGGACTTTATTTTATAATATTATTTTATAGAAATGTAATGTTTATAATTATTTCTACTCACCAGGAATAGTTTTCAATCACGATCTTTGTTACTCAATTACATAGAAATGTCTGAAAAGACTTGAGTAATATTTGACACAGTGTGTTCATTACTTGTCTTTACGTAAAGATTATCTATCTCTATCTAAACGTCACACCTGTCTCCTATTGGGGTAGGCAGAGACTATGGAACGCCAAGTCCGTCTTGGGCGTCCTCAACCAACATCTCCACTCATTCTTACTCGATACACATCTTTCGTAAATCTCCTTGCATCCATCCGTTCCAAATGTCCAAACCATCGCAACATACCTTTCTCAATCTTTGACACTAAATCTTCTTTCAAACCACACCTTTCTCGAATAACGCTATTTCTCACTTTATCTGCATTCTTACTCCGCACATAATCCTCAAAGCTCTCATCTCCACAGCATTAATTCTACTTTCATGCTTCTTCTGCCATACCTACCCACGATTATTTTTACGTAAATATTATTTTATGGAAAACCGGGGACATAATGACATTGCTAGACAAGCGATATTTTACTTTATAAAATTATTATAATAATATGAAATATAAATTTATACATGCCAAATTTACCAATAATTATTGAGAAATATCATATTAAATTTGTTTTAGTCAAATAAATTGAGAACAACCTCGTCATTAACTCGGCTAAAATAAAAAAAATTCTTAGACATGTTTTCCTCCTCTTATTGTTATAACAGCTTTATATTATGATAAACAAACTGACATACAGTAATTACTGCTAGAGTAAAGAGGGTTGAGGGCACGTGGCGGGCGTGAGGGCCTTATTAGCACTGGCCTTACAGAGCCATAGAGCAAGTGATGTGATTCTCTTATTACAGTTTACTTTGGCAATTATTAGCCTTAATGATTATCGGGTTAATATTTGATAAAATTATGTGAAGGGAAGACGTATTTATGCGCTTCGAAACGTTACAACAGGGCCGTTGCCTGTTCTCAAAACAATAAATTAGGTATAACTTTATGGAGATTAATGCTATATAGAATACGAAATGTCACCACCCCATTTCATCCCATGGGTGTCGTAAGAGCCGACAGAGGGACCATACTATGCAGAAAACAGCACTGTAAGAGAAGGAAAACTTGAAATAAACCCTATACCAACCCGTTTGGCCAGCGTGGTATAGTAGGCCAATTCCTCCTTTCAAAGGAGAGGCTTAGTCCAGCAGTGGACTGTAAAAGGCTGATGATGATGATGATGAATGCTTTATGACTGCATCCGTGGTCAAGTGCATAGCGTATGCATCTACTGATAGGAGGGTCTCGGATTCGTTTCCTAGGCCGAGCAAGTGTAACTGAGCTTTTTCGTATTCTCGAATTCTCAGTATTACCACAGTATTACCACGAGTATGGCAAAGTGCCCGGTAACATTAATAGGCTCCCTCACAATACGTGGGACCTATAAATTCAAAACATCGCGAAATGTGGCTGTAATATTTCACCTCTTGGACGATGCCTATATCCAACAGCGGATTTCTATCAGCTGATGTGATTATAATCTAATATTTTTGCAATATATATTGTTTGCCTTACAAGCATCCATCCTCAAATAGAAATAAAAAAATAGTGGCTTAAGATCATCTAAGTATGTGTAAAGATTACCTGAAATCGAATACAGTTAGAAATTTCATGTCATAAAAAAGAATAAAACGAACATTATTGCAGTTACTATTATAAAAAAAATCAGTTATCAAAGCTTAAAAGGCCTGTACATTATTGTTTTCTCAATATCATTCGACACTAAAAACCTCATCCATAACCTCTCAACACAAAATTACACTTTATCCCATAATTCTGTACAAATAACAAAATTATCAATTATGTGGAGTGCTATCGAAACACTTAATGTCACACTCCATCGCTCTTTAATAAATTCCATTAAAACTAAAGCCACCCTAACCACAAAACATAATAAAAAGCCCTACACATTTCGGCGCTAAAAACACCCCATAAATGGAAAAGACAATTTTACGCAAAAGAGGATCGTTTCACAAAAAAAAAAGTAAAAGTCTGTCACAGATTTGTCTTTGGTTATTTATCGAGAGAGGCGGGGCAAGGAATTTTATTTGGCATAAAATGTATTATAGATGTGATATAAAAATGTATAATATGTATAAAGCGTGGATATTTAATGACCCGTCAAATAGGAGAGTACAAAAAGTCGACAGATGTTTTGCACGCGTCGCGACCGGCTATGTTAGAAGGGACTCATTGTGGACATATTACGCTATTTATTGTTGATAAATTGGAAATTATTGATGGGTTAACATGTATGGTTTATTGGAAACCAGTAATTATATTGGCGTATATTTATAGCTTATGATATGAATCTGTTTTAGTGTTAAGATTTAATTAATGTTTCATTCACAAATAATTGTTTCAACTCTGGGTGCCCTTTTCATTTTCCCTACTACCATATGGTTATTACAATAAAAAAATCAACGTAGGTAGGATATTAAAGATTTTTTATTTAAATACATAATATATATTTAGGTACTTTCAAAGGAAATAAAAAATAAGACAGTGCTAGTTTTTAAATTTTACCGATAAATATCATAGATCATAATTACTATTTAGCTTTCATCTCTTTCACATATTTATTTAAATTAATATCAGAATATTTCAAACCGCAAGCTCACATCAAGAGTTGCTTACACATAATCCGCCATGCAAGATATCATATGCCTTGTGTTGTGCATAGAGTTCGGTTGGGAGAGACCAGTAGTCGTATTTATTTAGCCCCTGGCCGAAACCACAAACAAGTTTGTGCAATCTAAACCCGTGTTTTCGGTGACACAAAGGCACCGGCGACTCGACCTGCTACGATACTAGGAGATTTTATACTAGACGACATCCACGACTATTTCAATATATCTACGTTACTTATCGACAAGCCTAAACAGTGCACTATAAACATAATGACTGGGTAATAATTTCCCAAGAATGGTTAACTCACATTTATCTGAATCTAAATTTAAAATTAAGGTATATTGAATTTTTACGCACATGTACTATCTCGTACATGTGTAAAATAAACAATACAAATAGATGGCAGACATGCCATTTAGTTTGTTTATTTTTTTAATTGATATAAATAAATTCACCAAGACGGATGACATTAGAAGATTTAATAAGCAAGATTTAGTGGCCATTGATTTTTAGATTTCATTTTCTTACTATTTAATTTTAATAGAAATTGTGAGCCTGACATGCAAAAGCGACGAAACGATTGCCAGAATCGGATAGCATAAAATGCCTTAAAGCTTGACTTCCAGTCCCGAATAATCTTAGGTTTGTAAATAACGTGCTCGCATTCAAAGCTAACTTCGAAGCTACGATGTTGAACTACAGTTATTGATCTATTCAATAATTGAAGACCAAGGAAGATATGCTACTCGAGGGTGATTCCTCAACTGCATCAGAGTTACATTACGTCTACACAGAATTGAGAATCGTAATTCTTAGCCTTGATTATGTAATATATTGTATTGAAATCGCTGAAGTTAGCTATTAAAAGTCCCGGATTTCTTCATAACTGGCGGACAACATTTTCACTCCCATTTTTATGACCGAGGCAAGTGAAGATCTTTACGACGTATATTGTTGGCAAGAAAAAGTTCTAATTTATTCAACAAACTTGAAGGGCTGCGTAAAAGTACTGACGAGTTGGGAATTTGCCGGAACATTCTAATTTGAGTTAGCTTCCGGATCCGATACTTGTCCAAAATTTTAATTTTTTCTCCATTAGGGTATTCTCATAAAAGGAAAGGAAGGGTACACGTATATAACTGAATTATCTTAAAGTAATTAATATCATTATATTTTTTCTAAAATACTTAGAGTTGGCCACACACTCATACGAAAAAGAAACACTAGTGAAGAAAAAAAAATTCATGGCCAAATGTGGGTGTAATACCTATTATGCCTCTGCCTACCCCTTTGGGGAAACAGGCGTGAGTCTATAAAAAAAAATAATTGAGAAAATATCACAAAAAAGACATTCAGCAAACAATCTCTAAAAAAAAACAAAAAAAAAAACAAGTGAGGGTAGCTGCCGAAACCCGCGCTTCAGAAGGACGACGCTGAGATGACTTCAGTCCTGCCGCGACCAAGGATGTTGTAAGACGGCCGAAACGTCAGTAAAACATAGGTATTTATACCTTAAATTAATTATAAATCGCGAATAAGACCCGTTTAAATAAAAAAAATTGTATGATGTATACAAATCACGAAAGTTTAAAATCGATTAATCTCTAAAAATCTAATCGCTTTTTACAATATTATCGGATCAAATGCTCCCAACAAAACTTCCTGTTTCACTACCTTTTTTTAACTTAACACGAACGAAACGTTTTCCTTCCAACTTTGCCCCGTGTCAAAACCCCAGCGTATCAACTTTTAACCAAACATCTGCCAAAAGGTCAGAAAATGACACATTTAACGCTAAATGGCCATATAAAAATCACTAAATTCTTAGATAATCGTTCACCATAACTAATTTCATTCTATTCATGACAAGTAGCACTCGGGATTTTATAAAGGCAACAATACACGATTTAACGTAAAAAGGCAGAGGCATGCATGAAATTCTTTTCTATTATACATTATAAGTTTAATACGATGACTCCAGTGACAATATCCCTCAAAAGCCCAAGCAAAAATATACAACCATTGGCAACTCTAATTTTAGGGATTCTTCGTGTGAAGATAAAAACCGTTTATCGGACCATTATTATTAGTATACCACACCATCTTGTTAGTTGGTATGTCAAACATTTCTTTTTCCAGGAATGACTTAATTTAGGCCTTGTTATAATTATAGATAATATAATTCTAGGTCCTGCAATAAAAATCTTGAATTTAAGTTTTTTTTATTAAATATATTAAAAAATTTCAATCAACAACTTCAATAGCTAGTCACAGTACTAAAATGTACCATCATCATCATCAGCCTTTAACAGTCAATTGCTGGATTAGGCCTCTCCTTTGAAAGGAGGAATTGGCCTACGGCCAAACGGGTTAGCATAGGGTTTGTAAGAAAGAAAGAAAGAAAAATTATTTATTCTCAGGGTGCAATAGTGCATACAACAACAAGACAGACAAGACATTAAGAAAATTACATTAAGAGTAAAAGAAAAAAAAATACAAAAAACACCACCATACACAATAAAAAAAATCAAAAGAAAATTATACAAAACAAAAGTACTTAAACAAAAGAAATTAAGAAAAATAAAATAAATAAAGAACTGGTGGGTACGCCGCACTATGAGCACCACTGAGAAAGGTAGCCAACTCAGCCTATGCTGGGCGATAGTCACCCAGCGCTGATTTTCAGTTGGCAACCTAAGTGACTCACGGACAGGGGTGTGCTTGTAGCAACTATAAATAAATAAATTATAAAATAATAGTAAAAATATAATAATCTTAATATATAAAATCCTTGCGTTACTGACTGACTGACAGACACGCTACAGCCGAAACTATTGGGCGCAGGAAGCTGAAATTTGGCATGTATGTTCCTTGGGGACTCTAGGGGTGCACTAAGAAGAGATTTCCCGAAATTCCCACGGGATCGGCCAAAACGGGTAAATTAAAAAAAATGCAGGCGTAGCTGCTGGCATCCTCTAGTATAATATAAATGTAATTTATAACATATTTAATACAATATATACACAATATAAGTACAGCGACACCATCACGTGTCTCCATAATTATGCATCCAAAGAGTATGCACTACGTATGCATCGTGACTTGGCACATCACGCCGCATGTGCATCATTCGTCATAACGTGGCACATCACTAACAACTCTAACAAAATGGAGCCAATAAAATTTTTTCCAATAAAAAAACCATAGGTAGCCAGTAATTCAGCTTCAAAAACTTGAATGATGTGCGAAGAGATGTGTCGCAAGACTCGCAAGTGGGTATTATTTCCACCCACAGTCTTTACAAGGAAGTTTGTGAATAAAATAGTCACAGCAAGTCCGTTGTAATGGTGTCTCATCCTGTGAAGGTATGTTAGTAAAACATATTAAACAATACCACATTAGTAACACAATACATGATCCTCCAAAATATCCGGCCAGTAACTTTAATAGGTATTTATTACTTTACAGAAGCAGTAGGCTGTTAATAACCAAGAAATAACCTAGCCACAGAATAGGTTAGCATGGCAGATAGCTTTATTCCCAAACTGTATCTGGTCTTCACCAGGTGTACCTAATTTACAACAGGATTTGACAATAATATGAATTGTTGAACAAAGTAAGTTATTTATAAAAGAAGTATGTATGACTGTTATATTTCTATGAATCTATGTGTTTCATGATAGTAGGTTTAATTATTATTGTAAATATTTTGCATTGTTAAGTTTATTGTCTATATATTGAAATTTTAGTAATATGAAGGTCAATGTGTAGATATTGCATATAAAATATTATATGAAAGACAAGTTACAATTAATTTGCTGGTACTTTAATTGTGATGCAAGCAGAAAATCCTTTAATTTACTTTTAGAGCCAAAGACTGAGTTTAATTCTCTTACAGGTGGTGGGATGTTGTTCCAGCATTTAGAAGCAGAATAACGAAAGCTACCCCGAAATGCTGTAGTTCTGTGTGGCTGTATGGCTAATTGCTGGGCACAGATTCTGCTCCCATACTGCCTATGTGTATTTACCCAAGTAATTTTACTGAACAAGTACTGTGGACATTTATGCTTTAACACTCCAAACAAGAAGCATGCAAGGTGAAGTTTCTGTCTGGATTTTATTTTCAACATTTTATGCACATTGAGAATTGGTGTAACATGATCCCATTGTGGTATGTCAAAACAAAAACGCGCGCAGGCATTTTGTATCCTCTGCAGTAGCTTCTCTGTACAAGCTAAGAGTCTAGGAGCAAACACAGTGTCAGCATAGTTTAATTTAGAGAGAACAATAGACTCAACTAGCTGTATTCGCAGCTCTTTACTGAGATAGGGACGTAGTTTATATAAGGTTTTTAGGCGGTAGAAACAATTTTGTACACAGCTGGACACATGACTCTCGTATCGAAGCCCCTGATCAATGATGAGTCCTAGATTTCGCGCCTCCGTTACCCGCTCTATGCCTACCCCTAACATGGATATGTTACTGGTAGTAGGTTTTATCTTTTCTAATTTATTAACTGTAACAAGTTTTCCTTCTCTTGCAGTGTTGTTCTCTGCATAATATACTTCCTCTGTCGGCTCTTACGACACCCATGGGATGATATGAGGTGGTGACATTTCGTATTCTTAATCCGTCACCACACGGACCAAATGTTCCATAGTATTTTTAATTACTAGTTACTAATACAAACTACCAAATTATCATGTACGGGACCATTAGATCTTATTTCATTCCCGAACTGTCCAAAATCAAATATATTTTGCTCAGAAATATTATTTGCTGAATCAAATTACAGAAGCGGCACCCAAACTTAATACCAAAGCAGTAAATTCTAAAATCGATGTAAGATCACAACGGATCAAAAGTTGGTCCAACAAAGGGATCTTTAGAGACGATTTGTCGCCATGCCAAATGATCTCACCGATGAATGAATGAAGAACGCTAAAGGCGGCAGTTATGCAATCAATTAAAGGGGGCGGTGCCAAGTTCTTGGGTGCTTAAGCAACCGAACACTCTGCTGTTGGGCCACGAAACCTTTAAAATGCAAACATTCGCCATTTGTTCGTATACTAAAATATTATACCTAGTAGCAAATTCAGTAAAATTTGTTACGCCATATATCGTATTTGAGGTTACTAATATGTTTTAAGGGCTAATCGTAATATATTTTATCAAAAACTAAGAAAAGGAGAAATGCCTTTCAAATAGGTAATCATTATATGAATAATAGTGCAAGAAACTTTTATCCCTAGATAAACGATTGGTATCGCTTCGCTATAAGCGGTACCAATAATTTATCCAAGCTTTAATCATTAATGATCTACTCGTACATTCTACGTTAAAGGCTTACGTAGTTATTATTAATTTTGCGTGATATTTAAGAAAATGCTAATAAACATAATGTCCTCAATTTCATTCTAACCGTAGATAATAGCATGAAAGAAACTTTTGGTATAAATTTCCTGATTTTATCTAGTAGTAAACAACATATTCCTACACAGAAGGCCTCGGGTTCGAATCTTCGGCGTGTACCAATAGCTTTTCGAAATTATATACGTTGTTAATAAGTTATCGGTTGCTGAATGGTGAAGGAAAACATCGTGGGGAACCTGCATCTTTGAAAATCTATATTATATATATAATGTTCTAGCAAGGCATGTAAAGTCTGCCAACCTGCACTTGGCCAGCGTGGTGGACTACGGCTTTACCTTTCTCTTAGGAGAGGTGAGAATGCAAGGCTGATAGAGGGAATTAAGCTCCTTGTCAAATGTTTGAAGATTGACAAGTTAAGATATTGCTAATTATTAGTTAAAATATAGCTAGGTATAGAAAAAAACTATTGGTTAACGAAATATGGTAAATTGCAAATAGCAAGTTATAATGCAATCAGTTTTCAATCATAGGTGTCTGAGTTAAATGTAATTAATGTAATGACATTTTATAGATTTCAAGAATGAATATTAATAAACATTTATTATCTCTAAACTCTCTTGCTTCACTAATGCGCCGCTCACGCTCCGCTTACGCTCCGATAACGCTACCGCTCCCGCCACATTAATAGCCCTACAATATAAACGCATCTTTTTCTAAAGCCGTCGCACACGACTCAAAGACACCGCTACCTAAACACGGTGACATTTTACACACGAACGACTACATATTTTATAAATGCCTATTCACACAGCATGAATGGGCTTAATGTGTTATCGCACTTACAAAATCTATGAATGGAATTTCTTCAAGTGACCGTAGCGAAGAGTTAGTAATAGTATTTCATATACTCCAGTTTATGAATGAAAATCGGATTGTATTTGAAAAAGGAGATGCCGTAGTAGCTAAGAATAATTGTCACAAATATTTGGTAAATTATTGGTGTACTTTGAAATCGGTTATTTGAAGAGGTTTTATGTGATGGTTTGTAATCGATGACTTTTCTGCTTCGTGAATAAAAGCACGGCATATCGGCGTTGAACGCTTAAAAGAGCGGGTAGAGAGTGCAAAAGGAATGCAAAATAAAAAGAATACATTTCTATAAATATAACTACTTTTATAGAGCTCGAGTATCATTGCTCATTCAAGTAACTAAATGGTTTAATGTAAACAATCTAGTACTGAACGCCAAAAAAATAAAATGTATTAAGTTTGCTCTGCCTAATGTCAGAAACCTTGGTCCTAGTATAGCTCTAAATGACGATGTTCTCGAAACATCTGAATCTACATTATTTCTAGGAATAACACTTGATTCGAAATTACAGTGGGGTGCGCACGTTACATATCTCTCAGGGAAACTTAGCTCAGCTGCTTATGCCATTAAGAAGGTTCGTAGGTTGACTGATGTCGATACGGCTAGATTGGTTTATTTTAGCTATTTTCATAGTGTTATGTCATATGGCATATTATTATGGGGTAGGGCCGCTGACATCGAAAATATTTGACGTTCATAAGCGTCACTTTGTGACCTAAATGAATAAATTATTTTGAGTTTGAGTTTATCTGTAAATCTATCATATTCATCATATCAATCTATCATAACTATGTGGGCATAAAAATAATCTTGGTCTAATCATGGTCATAGAAACTAATTACTGCCTAAACACCAGAACGGAAATTTAATCCCAATCATTTGAAGCTATCATCAAACAATATCATTTAAACCTAACGATTTTCCTGTACCGGCGGAAGTGACGTCGAATGTGTCCGGCACGCGGCGCACTGCCAACCGGAAGTAGCGCCGCAGTTCAATTAGCCGCCATATTTTAAATTAATGGGAAAATTTAACGGCCTATTGGCTTTCCCCAGAGTTCATTTTAATATTGAAACAACGGATATTTGATAGATTTTTGGTCTGTGGTGTGGATAGCGGTTTTGGCTCATTGGTTGCTGAGTATTTTATTTTAAATTGCTTGTTTGGTCAATTTAAAAATAAATTCGCATTGGAATGTAAATTGTGGGCTGCCCATTATTTTGTTCAATGGACAATTTGTAACATAAAAATGTACGAATAACTTTATGGAAGAAGAAAGGCCAGAAATTAAAAGGACATAAATAAAACAAATAAGCAAAACTAACTTTTGAATTGCTCAAGAAACATTGAAATTCATGGCCAGAAGCTATGCAAAGTCGTCAGAAAAATATTTAGAAAAACATATTAGAAGGCACAGAAATAATATCTTCACGACATCTCTTCCTCCAGCTCCCCGATCTCCTTTGTTACAACATAACCACAAATCTCTATGTTAACTTTACTTTTGACTTACCTTGTTCCGTTAAGTGAAGCAATATCGATCGCCCAGCGAATCAAACAAACCTATTGTACTGCTATATTCAAAACTACCCTAATACAATTCAGTAAGCCACCGGAAGGGAATACAATGTCCGCTCAACCCTTTTATTTGTCTAATACGTATACCTTTCAAATACCGTCCGTATCTTTCGACAATACCCATAAAGAAAAACATCTTTTTGCAATAAAAGTCGGTTATTCTTTTCATAAATACATTAATGCGTTATGTTTGACTCGCTGTTATACGAGAAGATTGAAAATAGTCCCGCTATTTTGAATCTATACGAAAATACAGGTGAACTTGAATGCAAATAATATTTTTCACTGAAATATTCGCAACAATTTTTTTCGCACTAGAATAATAATTGGGATGCTAATTCACCAGATATGTGCATTATGCTATGTTACGCTGCTACAGATGCATTTGATAACCACCAAATCATAGCTCTTCATAGCATAGCACTGGGAGAAACGGGTCCAATTAAACAATGTTTTTACTATGGATGGATGAGTTACGTATGATCACGAGTGGTATCGATATGTACAGAGCAGAGTACTTACCTACAGACCGCGCGATTATCATTGAAAGTAGACATGCCATCGAGGAATGTAAATGTTATTTTATATCTTGCAATATGCGTTTATAGCACGTCTTGCTCGTGGCTTACATGGCATAGCATTGGTAAAGACGATCTCATAGACTCGTAGGTATGTAGCTGTTACACTTCGAAAATGAAATAAAAATAATTAGCTATACAGCAAATCGCTGTTGTAAAAGAACCTTTATGCTCGTTAAATTATATGCAAATAAATTTGAACTTAATCGTACCAATTAGTGATGTAAAATAATTGGCCATGGCTACTTAGCTCGCATTATTGATGAACAATTATTATTGATCGAAAATTCCAATTTAAAAAAAGTATTAAAAAACAACTGCCCAACAATACCAAACCAAAATAAAATCCAACTTTAAACTACAATGACCATGCATTTTAACAAAATTCACGGACACAACTCGCAACACACAAAGCTAATAAAACACCCTGATGCAATGACAATGCGTTATAACAGGACGAGTGTGCGAAACTAATCGCGTTTCGCGTAACACATTGGCTATTTCATTTACTAGTCGATAATTCGATACGGCATACGATTAGCATACGTTTTGTACCCTGGTAATAATATTGTAGCGTAGACTTTGTGTTCAATTGAGAAAGGGAGGGCATGATTGTTGAATCAAATGGTTCGTTTTATTGCGAAGGATTGAAAGATACTTAAGTATATCATGAATAGGCTGGATGGATTTAACTTGAAGATGTAGACATATTTCAATTAATATCATGAAATTAAACTAATCTTCCGATAAAACTTCCACGGTTTCAATATTTAAATTTTTCATCAGAATCGAGTAAGTACAGAATTTTATAATAGGCTTCCTAGAAATACACAGCAATACTTTGTATTTACGAGGTGAAAGTATGAACTATATCTATATCATATATGTATATCATATATCTATATCACCGTATAACCAGCTTAAAAAATTATTGAAAGGGTCAAGATAACACTGGTCTGTATTTAGCCAATTTAAACATAGTTGACGACTCTACTACTTTATATAATTATCTACAGGGGTTGGTGAAACTTTATGAACATGATGAGTGCTTAATGGAATTTTAAGTTACAGTGTAAACATGCATCGGAAACTAGGCTCATCCTGTCTATTTCAAACGTAACGCCCAAGTGAAACGAATCAATGTTTTACAACATGAAACTGTCACCCTTTCGATGTATATTTGTAAACACGTGTGGACACCCTAGCGCTAATGACAGTCCGTGTCAAATCTGACGTTTATACACTGTTTCACAGTGATATCGAATTAATTTAGTTTTTATTAAAAACAAGTCAGTCTTGTTCTTCTAATACAAAACTACAAATAACGGCGACAGCTGCATTGGAAGTTTTAATTAAGAATAATATAAAGTTTTTCATTAACCAGTGGTTTGACTTCTGTTATGTGTTTATTGAAAACATTAGTGTTTTTAAATACAAAATGTTGAATATTTTATGCTATATTAGCGTATTAGCAACTCTTACTGTACCAGCGCAATGTTTAAATATTTATATTTCATACTTACCCGATGCCAAGAGCATTCAGTTTGTCCAGTTGCATAATTTGGCATAATTTAAAAGCCCTCCAATATAAGAACAAGAATACATAACTAAAAGATCACCTTTGTATGTGGAGTTGGTAAACAGCGAAGATACATCAACCAAAATTCAATGAAATTGCAACCACTAACTTTAACTATTCGGGCTGCCAATATCAGCCGTCAACTATCACCCAGTTTGATTTTATCTCTCCTGATTAGATGAATGTCATACGTTGCACCGCACACTTATCGTATTTAATTATTATAAATATATACAAACACTTACTTGTTTTGAATGATATACTTGTCCAAACTACTGAAGCTGGAAATAAAAGATCTGCAGATTCCTTTTTTTGTCTCAACATGTGTACAATCAGGTGTTACAGTTTTGTAGTACATATCAACATGCTTAATTTAGAATTCATTTTATGAAATAGGCACGCATTAATAGAAAATATTTCTAAAATAAAAGTTGACAGCTTGCGGCAGACGAAGTGCCCGTAGCTTCGTCTGCCGTAAGCTTAGTACAAGTTACTGACTGCCAGTACAAGATAAAAGCATATCTTTTCAGTGACGTCATTCAAATATTTTTGAGGTCATTGCGTCGCCTAATGAACCTTTAATATAATTTGTATGATACCAATAAATTCTAAGTTATTAACCAACTTTTACTCCCAAAACGCGAAATGGAACCTTATTTCTTGAACTCGAACTAGTATAAATCATATTTTATGCTTACCATCTCGAGCCCTGAGCTAGTTCTTAACTTGCAAACGCATAAGAAAGTTGATTAAGATTCTACTGGAAATTATTTGTAGGTGGTGATGTTATTAGGCTTGAAATATTCGAATTATGTATTATTATAATATATGAGTATGAGATCACTCTGGCGTATAGAATGTCATATTAAAAATACAAAAACTAACGTATACAAATTGCGAAAGTTTAAAATCGATTATTATAATCTTGCTTTTTTTAAGATACTTTGTTATCAAGCAGAAAGCTTGTTAACAATTTCCATCGAAATTTGCTATTCGTTAATTAGTGTAAAACTATGACATTTATTTTAAAAGCACAGCTAGTTTGGCTTCTTTACTTACCTCTCTTCTTAATGTTGATAAAAAGAAATGTAAACAAACAGCGACATCTTCGCCCATCTTTTGTTTTTGTTGTTGCACTGTGGAAACTCTTTCCGACGTGAAATCGATACGGCTTTAAAAACGTAGCAAAGATATTGAGACTGAACTTTGATCATCATTACCACAAACTATTTAACAAATACCCAATGAATCCTTGTTTGAAATAGAAATAGTTTTTATGATTAGTCAAGTTGATTATATCGATTTAGTAACGTTTAGTTTAGTCTATTGTAAATTTTGACTATGGTCACACTGAACTGTCATTCACTCTTTTTGGTTCATCGTCGTTTCCCGAAAAAAGTTGTCTTGACCACGCCGTATCTTGTAAGCACGAAAGTTTTTGTAATTTTGAGTTAATTATAGTAATTAACAACCTCGCAACCGTCGCTATATGAAGTTGTCCGACGAGGTTGTGAGCGATTGACAAATGTAAATTAATACCCGTTTGGTTTTGGGCTCGCGCCGTTTTGTCTCTCTCGCGTGGTTGTAATTGAAATAAGTTGTTCGCCTTTTGGAAAGCTCGTCCTAGTAGCTTCGCGAAGTAAGAAAAGATAAAATAGTATCTTAATGAACATTGTAAAACACGTGTGTGAATTCCTGTTTGGTGCCCGAGGAGTAGGACTTCGCCGAATTAGACCCTGTGGTATTTATTCGATTTGCTTGTTATTTTGGCCAAAATTATGAGTTAATCTTATAGGTCCACTCAAGAGCACCATCAGGAGCATCAGTGAAGATTTGGTAAGACATTTTATTAATATTAGTTGTAATTTGGATTTCTATTCATCACTGTGCTACCACAGTATATGTTAGACCTTTGCCTTGGGCTGAGATTGGATGAATTAATCGCTTCCACTGATCTCTGTAAATCTTACCCAATCTTAGCCCAAACTCTAGACAATCCTGATTTTTAATCTGCTTAGATATAAAACCATTACTATTTATCGCATCTTTACTAATTACCTAAATAAACACTTACGAAAAAATTTGCTCAGTAGCACAAACAGTAGTGTCAATTCCATTTTATTAAAACCTCATAAAAGTACAGTCAAGTACCCTAATAACCGCACAATTCCAATACAAAATATTCAAATAAAACAATACAAGTACAACCAAGCACAAGCACCTTCCGACGCGCAAGTAGCATTTACTTACGTAAAAGTACTCCGTCAAAAGCAAGTGAACAATAGGCAAACGCAGAAAGGAGAGAAAGAAATAAAAAACGAGAAAGCAAAAAAGTCGGTAACGTACAAAGCTGAAAGCAATTCATGTGTTTATTGATAAAAAACTATTGTACAATTGCAAATAGAATTTGTGATTGCATTTTGCGGCGAACTTACAACTGAGATGGGTGTGGTACAAATTATGAGCTTTAGGGTAGAGTTTTGGGCTGAATTATACAAGTTTTGGTTGTGAGTGGCGTGAGATAAGTAGATTTTGTGTAAGTATATACAATGGGATTTTGATTCGTGATTTCTACAGTTCGAAATTTTTCTTTAAAGTGTCGAGCGATTCTCGAATCAAGTAGAGTTATCCATCTATCAGGATTTTCAGTATCCTGCACTCACGGGATGGGTATAATAATTATTATCCAATCTGTTTTACTTGATTATCATTTCTTTCTTTCCCACGATTTCCTCATCAAAAGGTAGCCAGGTAGAAATTTTAGCCCTAACAAGAAAGAATAACTTTAAAACATTTATTTTCCATTTCAATCGCTAATGCTTTACACCAAACTTCATATCGATACTCAAGGATTTGTCAGCTTCAATGGCCACTTACCAAGAAACCTTTGTCCCTACTGTAATGCAATTAGTACGCACTTGAGAATTACAAGAGACGTGAGAATTGTCCTTCAAAACGAATAAGGTAGCTTAGAACTTAGTTGTAATGAGAACATATTTATTTGGACTTTAAGAATAAAATATTTGTTAACAACCAGCCAGTCATAATGTCTACTTAATTACAATACATACTTGACTGACTCCTAGAGTAACAGAAGAAAGGGTTTGAAAAGGGAAAACGATTTCAATTTTTATGTTAAACAGAGACAAGAAAAGTAATTGGTTTCATAATAAGTTTATGCTTAAACAATGCAGTAGACAAACAGATCAGCAAATAAAATTATGCTTTAATATGTAGTGTAAAAATATTTTAATTAGAAGGTTTAAATAACTACATAAACTTTTTCTTTAGAGAAACTTCTCTTGAACTGAGGAATAAATTCTACATTTATTGTGGACAATTTATTTTACAAACATTCAATCAAAGAGTACAAAAACAGACTCGAAACAAAAAATCTAACACAAATTATATTTAAAGTGGGGATCAAACCCACTACATACTCAGCACACCGCTAAACTCCAAACTGACTGCACTACGCAATCGAGCTCCGGGAATTAATGTTACAAATAAGTAGTATTCGTCGAAATTAAATACATTAAATTGTTTAAAATATGCTGTAATTATTCTGCTGAATTTTAATTAGTAAAGCGCAATTATATTAAAAACTTCCAGTAAGATAACTCCTTACTACCTGGCAGAAACGAAATAGAATATACCAACCTGCATATTTTCTGAATATTTGCACGAGGCACTAAAGTAACTAAATTAAAAATACAGTATGTAATGTCTTTTTTATAAAAAAGAAATTGGCTTTTCGTGCTTCAAAGCTACTTATTTCCTTAATGTTCTTAAGTCTAGACAGAAAATTAAAGGTATACTTCACAAAATTAATAGATTGAAAACTAAAGTCAAACGAACTACGTCTACAAGGCAGCCATGCAATAAGGTTTACTATTGTTTGACAAAAAACGTACGACAAAAGATCATTTTACAAACAACGTTTGAAAAACTAATTATTTGACAAACTTTCATTTCGCAAACATATTAGTTTAAAAACAATCATTTGACATAATATAGGTTTCGCAAATGTTTTACTTGAAAAATAATTAAAATGTTAAATAATTATTTTAAAAATAATCATTTGACTAAACGCTTGATCGGCGTCTCACGTGACCAGAAGGCTGGTTTATTCTTTGCTCAAAGATTCAGCATTGCCATCCAGCGTGGCAATGCTGCCAGCCTTCTGGGCACGTTACCCCATGACATTGATGCGGAGGTATACTACGACGCCTAAACGCCTCGTGCCTTGCGTTTTGTAATAATATATTATTTTATTTTCTTTTTAATTTAGTTAAGTATAGGTTTATAAGTATAGTTTTAGCTGTAAATAGTAATTAAGTAATAGTTAGTAAAAATGTAATTAGTTGTAAAATAATTGAATTGAAATAAACAAAGCTGTATTTAAAAAAAAAAATTGACTAAATAATTCGATTGCCAAATTGGTGATTGTACAAAAAGTTAGAAGATAAATTATTAGATTTTAAAAATAACTAATTTCTAACCAATACTTACGCAAAATTTTGAAAATATTTAATTGCATGGTTGCAATTTTCATCTTGGATAGATTATTTATAGGCAAGTAGTAATTTTGTATTAATACTAATTCCAAAGAAACTAAAGTCTTTTAAAAAAATACACACTGCCTGAATTAATCGAAATAAGTAGAATTCGGTTCTGGCACTCGCCGGCCGCTGCCGCAGCACGCTCGCTTTGCTCACTCGGCTCGTGCGTTTTGGTCGCAGTTCTAACCTAACCTAACCAGCCATTGTTTCAGTTGACCCTACACAAAGATTTTTGTTTTAACGTAGATTTTGGTTACTAAAATATTTACCAAGCAAAGCATTTTGCCAAATGTTATTTATGCTTTACGTTGTTTTGCCAAATAATATGTTTAAAAAAATAATCAATTTGTAAATTAATGTTTTAGCATAATAACTTTTTTATAGTAAATATATTGTCTAATGAGTAGTTTATTAAACAATAGTTTGTAAAATAATAAATTTATCAAGTATAATTTTGTCAAACGTTATTTGTCAAATGAAAATTTTTCATTTGTTTTTTGTCAAATGATCGGACACCATGCAATAAATTACTTTTCTAGCCTTCCTTC
This sequence comes from Euclidia mi, assembly GCA_944739405.2. Classification (NCBI taxonomy): domain Eukaryota; kingdom Metazoa; phylum Arthropoda; class Insecta; order Lepidoptera; family Erebidae; genus Euclidia; species Euclidia mi. Next base: position 23,747,905 of record OX123194.2, on the reverse strand, counting down.
TAATTTAATTCTAAAATCACACTCGAAACTTATCTAATAAACATTGAAAAGTAATTTAAAGTTTTGAAATTGAGATTTAATTATTTTCTTAAAGATATCAAATTATATCATCATCATCATCATCATGGCGGCCTGTCAGTAATCCAATATTGGATAAAGGCCTCTTCCCTCTTCTTCCATTCTTGGCGATCTTGTGCCCGACTCATCCAGTCTCGACCTCCGTGTCGTCGAATGTCGTCCACCCAGCGTTGCGGCGGCCTGCCGCGTCCTCTAGTGTCCGCTCTAGGTCTCCATTCAAGGACTCGTTTTGTCCAGCGACTCTGGTCCATTCGCGCAATGTGTCCCGCCCACGTCCACTTTTTCTTCAAATTATAAATTGCCTATTATTTATCAAAATTGATATTGAGAGGCTGTATTGAAAGCTGTCAATTTTATTACTTTAAAACTTTGCAATTGTTATTAATGAAATAAAGTTAAAAAGATTATAACAATGCCTTTGGAATTATAGTGACTAAGATCGCTGTTCATACCCTCTGAAACACCGTGGAACAGTTAATCGTGCTTATCACAAAAAGATTTTTCCTGGATGGGAATCGAACACACGACTTTTGGCTTAGCGGTTGGGATAACATTAGACAATGAGCCAGACTCTTATATTTCTTAAGTAAATTTCCCACACTAGAAATATATAGTCCTAATAACCCTATATCGTGCTGAACTTTATAAATATTCAAAAGACGGACACAAAGAATACCTGGGTGTTCCCTGTGTTCTTCACGTTGGTGTTATTTAAGTCTAAACTTATTTTTATAGACCCTCGCCTGTATCCCCGAAGAGGTAGGCAGAGGTGTAATATAATACCCACATTTAACCATGAATTTTTAGGTCCCACGTAATAGGGGGCAAGCTTATTGCCGTTACCGGGCACATCACCAGACTCCGTGCTGCTAATGAGAATTCGAATAAACCCAGTAACACTTTTGCCAAGTCTAAACTTGACACAATAATTTATGGATCGCACAAAGTATTGTCCTCCCGCGTGAGGATTGAACCTGCGACACTCAGCGCAATGTCAGACGGCGAGATGGGCGCGGAAACAATAACGACATACACGTGCCTTTTGAGCGTTAAGTACATTCCCTAAGCTAATATATACTCTGAAATATAAGTATAAATTATTTTTAACTCTCTCAACTCCTAAACTATCCCAAATAAAATGTAATATCCAAAAAGCCTTTACATTAGATGTATTACGATTAACTTTTAATGCAACATCAAAACAAACTTTATTAAATATTAGTTCGTTAAATTTTAACTCGATAAAACATCTGATGTAATGTACCCTAAACGAAATCAAGGGGGTTGTAATTTAAAAAAAGTGAAAGTCACTCACGGTAGGAAAGTTTCTGACATCAAAGCGCGAAATTAATGGACACGACTCACTAACGAAAAGGGGAGGGCAGCAAAGTCTCTAAGTGTGCTTTTTAAATTTTGTTATCGGTTCAACTTTAATAGTAGGACTGCACCCGTTGATGTTGTACAGATTGTGATGTTTCAATACGCTTTACTGAGTAGGTATAAAATGTGCTCACTGCAATTATTTAGGACATACTAAAAGAGAACTGGTTAGAAGTAACCTAACTCAAAGAGATTGCATGAAAAGTTTGATGAGAGTGAATAAAGTGAAAGAGATAATTAGGTCAGGATCATTGCATTGTCCTTAGTCTCTGCCTTCTCCTTCGGCAAACTTAGTTACAGCTGATCCATTCAGTATGATTATTATTATTTTTTACAGAAATTTTTTTTCAGAAGAATGACAGTAACATTTTGTTCCTTAAATACAACCTATTCAGTGTCTTTTTTAATAAGTAGCTATAAAATAAAATAAATTATAAGTAACGACAGCTTAACAGTAAATAAAAATAGTTATTCATATGAAACATATAAAATGAAAATACTTAAACATTTGATTCAAAATAAATACATTTTCAAGTGCATTTTCATGTCCAGTATTTTGAAGCTTTCATTTAATAATGGATCGGATAACACACGTGGGCTGTTGCACGGAACAGCCTGTATGACGTTATAAATGTTTTGTAAATTCATGTGTGATGTACAAAATATATTCTGGAAATTTTATGGGCCCTTATTATAGAGTATTAAATTTTCTGATGAATTTGTAGGTTATAAGTATATGAATATCGTGAATACAAAGTTTAATGAAGTTGATAATCAATAAACGTAACTAGAGGATGCTCTCAGCTGCGACCGTTTTTTTTATTAACCTAATCTTTTCTTGCCGACCCCGTAGCCATTTCGGAAAATCCCTTCCTAATGCAGTCTTATGGATCCAAGGAAAAAACATGCATCATACAATATTATTTAGTCCCTCCAGTCCCTCCGCGACCACGACCGTCGCAAGCAGGTTGGAACGTAGGAGAATAACAGGGGTATATACACGTATACCTTTAATATTGTATGATGTATAATAATCACAAAAGTTTAAAATCGATTACATAAATACATGCCATTCTTGTGCCCAATAGTTTTGGCTGTGCGTTGTCTTACAGTCAATCAGTAGCGCAATATGTTTTTTATATACAGATTAAATGAAAATATAGTTTATATAATTATAAGCTAAAGCTTGCTCGCTCCCAGAATGTGTGTTTTCAACCATACATTAGAGGACAGTATGTCTTTGCACCAAAGCTTATAGTGAAACTTTCTGATAGAATAGTTGTAGTCTAAACAAAATTACCCGCAAGTTGGACGGGCGGGATTGATCACCGTGTTATCAGCAGCTACCGAGACGCGCTCATCAATCCTTATATCTTACGTCATACCTTAGTTTGCTACGTAGGTGGCTGTATTGAGCTTTGTTTGTTGTCTAGGATATAAACTTACAACATACTATACGCTATCTGTAGCGGTATTTCTAAACCGATTCGACATTGGAACCTTTAAGAAGCTTGCATACCTTTCACTTACCATCAGGTGACCCGGTAGCTCCTTTGTCTTTCTACTACGCGATTGAAAATAAAAGAAAGGTATGTAACTTACACCTCAAAGATGATATGATATAGGTACTCCTTTTTTATCGTGAGAGTGTGGTGCTTACATTAGTGCTAGAGTTTTTAGGCGAGCCAGAAACCTCCGACATAATCTTGACAACAATTCTTGTTCAGAGTCAAGGGATCGTACAAGCAGCTTCACGTGGTCTCTGAAGCACGGTAGCGCACTGATGTAAATTGAATGCTTCATGCATTCAATTTACATATATGAATGATCAAGCAGCCCTCTCGCTGAGCTGAATGTTGTTAGTTTGATTCATACTACTTACTTACATACCTTTTAAGTTGCTCAGATTGTTGTTTCGAGTCTGGGTGATCTTTTATTTGTTCATCTAATATTTGTAGAGTCCATCTCAATACAGAATTTTTTGGTAGGAGTCGGCTATAAAAAATAAATAATAAAATAAAAATAATTTATAGCCAAAGAGATAAAACACATTTCTACATATACAGTGGCCCCCACACTAGGCAAGCCTGTCCTGTGGGTGCCTACTACGATTATCAAAAGATTTTCAAAGTCTGCTCGGTTGGAAAGATGTAACTTAACGCCAAATTCTAAAATAACTAGAGAAAATGTCCTGGAGCACATACACAGCACACAATAGTATGAATGCTATGATATAGGATGGTGACATTGGTTACAATGTCTGCATTCTTTTAAGTGCTAAGTTCTACAAAACTAACAAATAGTAAAAGTATGTCAGTGCATCAAAACCACGCCTTACACGATCCTTAAAAGCCACACAAGAAATATCGCCGTCACAAACATTCGGACACAAAACCCCCTTGTCCGTTTAATGAACTTAAAAATAGTACAATACTCGCTAAAAATGAGATCAACACTGCGAACTACAACCAAAAACAAGTGCCAAATTAGTTTTATCGTTACTTACCGATGCTTAAAGAAATATGAACATTATCGCTAGAAAAATAAGGGCTTTGATGGAACAAGTGAAGTGAATACATAATTTTGCAAGTAATAGATACCTGTGCCTCAGACTTAACGCCAAACACAAAAGAGGAATTACTTACAAAGAAATCGATACTCCATTCATTACCGTGTCTAAAAACATGAATGAACTATGTATTGAATGAACGAATTTATGAATGAAGTGGACAAGTGTGTCCCGTAGTGACTTCTCTCAGACAGGCAGGCGACAGTATTGTTAAACAATTTAAAAGCAATGTTCTGAGAAAAGACACCATTTTAAAATTCGTGGACAATGCGCAGGTGGCCATTAAATAACTTTTCTACGTTCATTTCCGCTGTGATTGCGTTTTAAATGAACTGCTTTTTGTAATTTTAGCGGAATTGGTTTTAAATGTATTTTGCATTAATTGGTCATAGTAATGTTATTGTGGAAAGTTCGGATCGGCATTGGCGTCTGGTTGTTAGGTACTATAATATTAATAATTTATAAGTAGACATCCAATTTTTGTATAATATTTTTGTATCTCGGCTGAGATAAACCGTCTCTGTAATCCGTTGGTAGCAAAATGGTCTTGATATCTATTACTTATAACTAGTTTTCGCACGCTTCGTTTCAATGTTATTTACCTGCATATTGTTCCTAGAAACAGTCCTTTATTTCATGAAAACTGAAATTTGAGCTTGTTCTATAATACACCAACCTCAAAACCCGTTCCCTCGCCTTTAGCAACTACAAATCTGAACGTAAATTTTAATGCAGTTTCAATAGTGTTTGTGTTGATTTACCGCTGAATTCAATATGGAGATTTGAGATACATATTTGACATATTATAAGCTTCATACAAAATATGTCAAACACCTATCTCAAATCTCTCAATCCATGGATCGAATATTAAAACCAGCCGTTAATTAAAAAATTCAGGCGTATAACCTAACAAAGCCTACTCATAACATTTTTGCCAATTATTATAATTACACTGTCTCAGAGTTCTCCATAATGTTCTTGAAAGACATGTGAAGTCTGCCAACCCGCACTAGGCCAGCGTGGTGGACTATGGCCTTACCCTTCTCATAGTGAGAAGAGGCCCGTGCCCAGCAGTGGGACAGTATAAAGGGCTGTTGATGATATTATGCACAATTAAAAAGTTAACGAATGTAAATTTAACGGATGTATAATAAATAGTAAGTCCAGTACCGTAGTCCACTTCACGAACAAACATAGAAAAACTCAAAGAACGCCTAGACTCCAGACAAAAATATTAGACACACCACTGTGAGTTCCATATCCTGTCCCGTATGTGAATGTGATTCAAATCCACAAGCCTAGCCGAACGACCAACCCACTTAAACCGATTAAATGAAGTGCAGTTAATCCAACATTCATCGGTACCAGTCTAACACAAAGCTACCAGCATAAAGCACGCGGCTATCGAAGCTAGTTCACGTATGGTAAATACCTGCGGTCTGTTTGACTGTTTGTCTGTTTGTTATTGACTGTGGGCGACATGCGTTTTGTATTCGGCTTTGTATCTGGAATATATTGGAGGATGATTGAAAATTAAACCAGTTGCCTGGATTTTACAGTGACTGTGATAGTTTATACAATTTTTGGACAACTTACTAAAAGACAGACAAACAGAAATTTAAAAGATGTTGAGATTTCTTTCTCGCAGTAGCAGTAGGATTGCTGAAGTTCTCTTCGTGGCTGTCTATATCTATTATCGCGTTCACAATACATCGCACTGACATTAACGTGGCGCCCATTTAAATATTTTCCCACCCTTATACTACACATTACCACCATTTCAACCAAAAGGCGTCCAGTGCTGAACACTTACTTGCATCGACCGACCACTTTACTTGATTTCAACATCGTCGGTCCAGCTTGCGGGAGACCTCTGGGAAGTGCAGTGTATGACCATCAATATAAAACCTTTCTGTCCATATGCTTATTGTTCCTTGTCTTATGTGCTCTGCCCACTGTCACCTCTATTAAACTACTGGGCTATATTACAGCTCCTGGACGAAATAAAAGCACAAGTGCCATAAAGCTCGCTATTTTTAGCCTCAATGGATGAATAATTTTATGTCAAAACAAAAACCGTATTCGACATGACTGAATAACACAATTCCTCTCGACAGATAAACAGGAGATCCCGTTACCATCGGCCCACGGTCCCTTTTATCTAGCAACAGTTAATTTGCCATATTTTTCTCTCGAATAATTTTCACGAATTATCATTACCGTGTCAAGCACCACCTGGGTACGTTGACGTACACACAATTAGAAGTATACCCTCCATTTTATATGATAATAACCCTTTATACCTATCTGATTTGTGGGGGAGGTAATGCCGATAAACGGAGAAAATCACCTTTATTGCTTAGTAATAAAGTCGATAATTGCATGACATTTTCGGTGACCAGATATACGGCATCCGAACGATGTTTGCCCAAACATTGTTATTTCTATCCTATTGTTTGGCCTGTCGCGATTTCGTGATCGAATCCAGTGCCAGCAGATTTTATAACAAAAGAAAAATGTTGGCGAAAAAAAATTATTTGCCGACTACCGTCAACTTTGTTAAAGTTTGTTATCTATTTTAACCTTTTATCAATAGCCGTCGGCGAAGGCTTTTGTCCTTATATCTTGAGAATGTATTCTTTGATTTTTATATTCCAAAGACAAAACCTTCGTGAAAATGCCAACGGCGTCATGTCCGTGAGTAAAATGGTAAACCCTCAATTTATTGTACATAGATATTGTATATTTTCATAATATTCATGTGAGTATCAATCTGCTTTTCACTATGTAAGCTGGTTACATTACAAAATATATAAAAAAGAGATTCATTATGATAATATTACTAGCGGTCTCGGGTGATTTCATCATACAATTTATTTCAAACGGGTCTTGTTCGCGATATTCAACTTATTTAAGGTATAAATACCTCTGTTTTACTTATCACAATGACGGCGCTGAGATAAATCAGCCCGTCTGCGACCACGACTGGTGAAAAACGGTCGAAACGTCGGTAAAACAGACATGGGCGTCGCCAAGGGGAGGCAGGGGGGACAACTGCCACCCCCCCATCGAGATTCAAAAAACCCTACAAGTTATTATTTTCTCAATACTTTTCTCATTTCCCATATGAACTGGCCCCCCACTAGGCAATCGGCTGGCGACGCCCTTTAAAACAGAGGTATTTTTACCTTAAAATAATTAAATATGGCTAGTAAGACCTGTTTGAATAAATAGTATGATGTATACAAATCGCGAAAATTTAAAATCGGGTAGTTTCAGTTGAGTAAAAGGGTAATACCGGGTTTATTTTTGTCGATGTAAGTCATATCAATATTTTCACATACACACACGTCACATTAGATTGCAGGTTGAGTGTATTTTTAACTATTTTGCCATAAATTGTACTGCTTAGAATTTTGTATAAAAACAGTGCCTAATACTTCGCCCGATGATCGAACTGTAACATTGCGATGTAGTTTGTTTGCTTGCTTGATCTTCAACATACACCAAAAAGAGAGTAGGTACTTTAATTTCAGCACGTCTACATTTACGCTAACATAAGATTAATCTTTTGCTACGTTTTATGTAGATTGGAAATGGGTAGCACGGGTATTGCTAAAGTAATTTAATTAAAGGATCCGGTAGCCGCACGGCGTTTAAAAGGTAGGAATGAAATTAATTATAAATGATTCTGTAAATATAATTACGTTTACTTAAAAGCATTTACATTATCAATAATCGAACCCACGTCTCTTCGAAGAACATTTTATAATTGTAGAGTTTCTTCGCAGAAGTTCTGAAATAGCTACTAATACCTACTTTACCAGAGCCGCCAAAATTGTTGACAGCTTAAATTAATTAATTGTAGCGTTACTTTCTAAGCTGAATTCATAAGTTCAAAGACTTAACGAGAACAAATTTAATATGTAAATTTTAGTTAATGGACGAAATGGAAATAGTTCAAAAGCCTAGCGACAAAAATAACTTACCATAACAAGAGTATAGTTTACACCGATAAGTTACAAAAGTAGAACGTATATATTTTTTTAAGTTACATACATACATACATAGACTCACGCCTATGTCCCCGAAGGGGTAGGCAGAGGCATATTAAACGCCCACTTTTCGCCAGTATTTTGATCCCACGTAATAGGTGGCGAGCCTATTGCCGCTTATCGGGATATTTTGTTTGCCAGAGCCTCGTCCGTTGATCGGCAGGTGCACCACTTGCAGGTGAGGTTGACTTGGGACCCTAAGTTCTTGGTGGGAACCCTATGCACCTATATTTTTAAGTTCCAATGCAAATTAATATCTATTTAGATATTAATTCGTAATCTATCTACTCTTTGTGGATTTTAGAGCTTGAAAATACAACTCTAAGTTTGTCAAATTTACAAAATTACCTTTTATATTAATTTCAAGTCACAAAAAGTGGTTCTTCCTTCACTGGTACAAGATAATGGAATTACAACTGAAACATCCATAGGACCAAAACAGGGAGAAAATTCTTTTGAACTTCGTATTGCCACGATGGTCATCAAAAACCAGTATGTATAAACGACTCCATCAAGAAAACCCGTACCGCCACGACTCAAAACAACACCGTTACTTTTATATTTACTCACAAAATCTCCCATCAGAAACCACTTATACAACAAAAGAAATATGTTACTTCACAAATTAATGCTGACATGATAATAACACGAATTGCTTCACAATTATAATGCTACCAAGTACAAAATATTAGGGTGCTTTTAATATTTCATAAACTAGTTTTAGTTGGGCGGGGCTATTAGGTCCCCTCCCAGTTTGGCAAGGGTTTCTTTTGCATCACGCGTGTACCATAAGGATTCAATTATGGGGTATTCATATTTAATTAATATGGTGTGCTGTACTCTGACGAGATGATTTTGATCGTTTTGCTGATAAGTGAGCGTGCACTTAGTTTTGATGTCTGAATTTTGCCTTGTAATTTGGTTTGCACTAAACTATAAATACAGGCCTGATAAAAAAACTTAACATGTTTGCATGCGTACTCTAAATTCAAGTGTTGCATGTGATTAGTTGATCACAACAAGTGATAATAATATGTTGGTACAATTTACAAATTAAGGCTCTGACAAGACAAGTAACAAATTATAGCCCCAGACCTGGGACTTAACAGCTACAATAACAAGAGCAGTCAAAAACAGAATAACATAGACATTTAACACTTCTCAATTTTTATTGTACGTTGTTGTATGATGACTACTAATGATATTGCTATCGATTATTGTCATATTTTTGTTTTAGAAAAAGATTAATGTTCCCTTTCTTAAGTCCATAAATATTCGCTTAAAATCCTTTTAAATCCGTATAATCACATAAATTGTCATCAAACTAAAATCAAAGTTAACCTTAATACTACTTAAATACAAAATTAAAGTTCAACTAATACTTATTCCCAAGATTCAACTAATAATAACAACATTTATACCTCTTTCAAAAACATGAATAATTTATCAGCATAAAAGAATCATGTAGCTATACAAACGCACATAAAACAGTAACCAAATTGGATTTAATGAGACAGATATTGGAGATGTTAGCGTTCTATACAAAATTATTCATTGCTACTAAAATGCTCCATTCATACTTTTTTTCTTACTTGCACTGGGGTTGACGTTTCATCGACAAAAGGGGTGGGCCGGGCCAAATAATTGCCAAAACGCTTCGAAACCTATTGTGAGTATTTACAATAGGGTGCGCTAAGTGGGGGTAGTTTTTGTAATTGTTACTTTTAGGAGAGACGCACCCCATATTCAGTAGTGAACTGGAGTTCAACACGAGAGCTCGCCAGCTACGCCAACATGTCTCGTTCGTTTTTAGTCGATACTTTGATCAGTGACGCGAAAGATTGCAAGAAAAATGAACTGTCTAGTGAGCCTATACATCCTTACGCGTTGATCGGACATCACCTGGATCCGCGTCCCAAGTTTTTACCGTACCCATACCCTGGATCTTTGAACAACCTGCTGCACATCGGCCTGCATCAGCAACGATCACCGGATTTGTTCAGACCTTTCTTGGAGCAATTGAACTTCCGCTACCCATTTGTCCACCAGCTACCTCGCCAGGAATATTACGAACCACAAGCTGAACCTAAACCATTTGAAGGATATTTAAAAACTGAAGTGCAAGAACCCGTCAATTTTGTCAATAGAAGGAAGAAATCTGTGTCTCCTTATTTACATCATCCATACAAGACTGCTACATCGCCATCGAAGAGTCAAGGTCAAAGATCTCCTTCTTTGTCTAGCGAAAGTCGCAATGGAACTCCAAGCCCACCTCTTGGGCATCCTGAGGAACTTCTGCCTGGATACTCTAAGGACCTAAAACGCATGCCTCTGAAAGAAGATTCCAGTAAAAGAATCAGAACAGCTTTCACAGGAACTCAACTGTTGGAACTTGAAAGAGAATTTTCCATGAACATGTACCTTTCAAGACTGCGGAGAATTGAGATCGCTTCGAGGTTGAAGTTGTCTGAGAAACAAGTGAAAATCTGGTTCCAGAACCGTCGCGTCAAGCTGAAGAAAGAGGAATCGCCCGTAGCCTCCACACCGAAGAAATGTTGTTGTGCCAAGAGTTCCTGTTCCTCAAAAAACCAAGAACCGTGTGACCAAGAACAGATAGACGTTGTTAGTGATAACGATACAAGTTACGAGGCTCAAAACCTTTCTCAGTATTCTTGAGCTTACGGATATTTCGGATAATATATTTTAGGATAAAATCCAAAGACTGCATCTCAAGTAAAATTATATCACTGTTGATTTTAAAATCGGTATTTACTGTAGCATGAAATTCTAAATAATGATTCTACGTGCCAATTACATTAATTATTGTGATACCTGTTAGTGACAAAAAATTTATTCATCTAAACTATATAATCAACGGTCGTCAGAATTAATTTATTTGAAGTAATTTTGTTAATTAATATTCTTGTGCCACAAAAGCGACAATATTTTATTAAAGCTAGTTTAATAATCTTTTTAATATACCGTTTCATTATCAATTTTTGCTCATAATTATAATAATTAATTTAAATATGAAAAAATAGCTCAAACCAGACTTTTTGCTTTTAAGTTAACTTTTATGTAACTAAAATATATTTTAACTTGTGATAGAGTTAGGCCCTGTTTAATAAAATATAGGTGAGTAATTAAACTTTTAAGTTAGTGTTAAGTAAAATGCCTGTAAATTGTTAAATATTGTAAATAATAATTTATGAATTGATATTTGGTGAGAATGAGATTATATTTTGATACAAATTTACAATTTGTTAGTGTATAATAAAATTGTACTGAACTGAATATATTCTATTTCTTTTATTTATCAATCAACACAATGATTGTGATGATGTATTAGTGATGAATATTCCAGAACTGCACTGGAAACATACAAACACAAAGAATGCACTATATGGCACAGCATTAAATCAAGATACAGTTTAATTTTCATATGGTGTCTATACACGCTTATCTTTTAATCAAAGATAAGCGTGTATAGACACCTCTGCCTGCCTGCCTCTGACAGCTCTGACGATCACTTGCAAGTTGCATCCGACAAGAGTTACAGGATTTGTTACCTGGATTAGGCAGTTTGCTTTTGGAAGTAGTATATAACAAGAACAGGGACTAACATAAAATTATGTATTTTTATACCTACTTACTAAACACCGCCGTCCGCGTGGGAGTAGGTTATCGTAAAAGTAGCCTATAACTCTCAAGCCTAGGCGGCTTCTACAAAAATCATAGCGCAATATTGCTCCGTTGCGACGTGAAAAGAGGACAAAAATTGACAGGCAATATATTATAGCCGAAAATCTGTTTCAGTGGTCTGGCATTGGAGAAGCCTTTATCCAGCATTAGATTATGTTAGGCTGATAATGATGATGTTGAATGTATTATATTATGCCTACTCTTCCGAAGTCGGAAGTCAAGAAAACAGTTTGATTTTTGAACAGGGCAAACTTTGGTAACAATCTGCACAGTAAAGAAGTTTACTTCTTGACCCAGAAATTAAAAAACCTTTGGCGACAGCTGTATTATAAATGGCTTGAGACGTTTTAGTAAAAATTGCAGCCTGTAAAGTTATAATAAAATGAGGTATATTAGATATTATTATTTTTTCTATCATAGAAAACTGCGATAATATGTTTTATTTAATGAGGTAATTCACTGCCCACATACTTGAAAAGTATTTAAAAATATGAAAAATTGTATTTAAAAAATCGCATATAGAATTTCCGGTACGGTGTGAGATACTTCTATGTTTACTCAGAACGTGTTCAAATTATTTTGTAAAGTGATCATAGAGAGCATTTGAGAAACGTTAGCTTAAAATGAAAATAACGGTAATTAAACCTCGATCAACCAATAAAAATCGTATCGTAAGCTTAGAGAGTTGTGAGTGCCATTCTTAATGGTCGATTCGACTTTCCCATTTTCAAATTTAAAATATCATCACTATCCTCCTAGGGTTATTGCTAACACGCCTTGGATCCCAGGGTCCGCTTACTAGTCCAACCAAATATGACCGAATCTCAGCTAATCCACAGAACGACTGCCGTCTGACCTGCGTTACCCAAAGGGATAGCGATATTCAATGGTTTAGACAAGTATCAGTATATTTGAGCATACTGACCCACCGTAACGACTGCCAAAGATGTTTTATTATTGTCAGGGCCGGCGGCCGGCGGCGGAAACACGGGCAACAAGCGATAATGACCAATTAAATACACACATAACTTCGAGAAATGTGTGGTACGCGCCATGAATTCGAACCTGAAACGCTCTTCATGGCAGTTTGTTGGTCTCCACTAAATGCTGCTGCCTTACTTAAGCTCTAAAAATATTCACAGCAAAAGCTAGTTACCAATACAATATTGTTTTAAGTGAGACCATAATAATAATTATTATGTCGTCACGTCGTCGATCCACGTGGTGGCACGTAGTTGGCACGTGCCCTATATTCAGTCAAGTAAATGAACTACACCAAAATGTTCCTTCAAACTTAGCATTGAAATAAATAATGACCTTCTTCAAAAGGCATCAGGCTTCAAGGATCTAGGAATAATCTAGTATGATATTTACCTACTAAAAGTTTTGCATAAAGGCCAATAGAGCAAAAATACTAGATAATTTCTGCGTACTTGTTTCATATGTGCTAGGAAAAACAGGCATCATCTAGAATAGGGGTTAAACTTGTATAATAATGAATTGTCAACAATCAAAATGCAGAAATAAATATATTTTTAGGGACTGTCGCTTACTTTAGACCTATCGCAAAATTTTAACAACATTTAATTTAAAACCATCAGGCATGGCAGTTTATATTCAGAGGATTTGCCTCATCTCGTCAGCACTATAATAACATAACAAGGGAATAAAAGCTAGTGATTTCATTAAGGCCAAGGAATTTCAAAAGGTTAAGAATTTAGGGGACACATTTATGCTTGCCGCTTTAATAATAAAAGCATATTATAGTGGGCTGTGATGCAAAGAATTCGCTATTGTGAAGTTTTAATTAAAATTGTTTTAGACGGTTGACTATAAAAGTAAAATTTATTGGGTATTAAGTATTTAAGAAGATTGTTAATTAATATAATAAACATAATTATATAGAAAATAGGTAAAGTTTCATTTGATAATGTTATACTTGAAATTAAAGTCATTAGGTATACAGATTGTGTGACTATTTATTGAAAAAGCCTTGTTGAGTGTTTTGATCATTACACAAACTTTTCGAGGATATATGTCAATTAAAATGTTAATAATTACTTGTAATGTTTGTCGAAAGTCATCCATCTCTAGATTTTGTAGCGATAGCCTAGTGGAGATACCAATAGATTGCTATGCAGGGTATCGAGCATAGACTAATATATTATAACTGGAAAGTACCGGGTTTAAACCGAAGTTATGAGCGTACCAGTGGAGGTAACAATTATACAGGGTATCGGGTTTAAGCCGAAGTTATGAGTGCATTATTGATAATTATTGCTTGTCACATGCCTCGAAAAGCAAGTAAAGCCGTCAGTCTCGAATATCATGCAGATCCTTACCATGCTTTATCTTCACAGTCGTGGAATCAGTGCCCGTGAACAATCAGACACTAGTTTAAACAAAAAAATACTAGTACACAACAAATACGTAATTTCTGGTTAGACTAGGACCGCAGGCTTTAAAGTCTAGGATACAGTCGGGATAACGCTAAGGTGATAATGATCCCTGATTGTAAATTTTACGCTAATCGTCTTTAGCCTCGGCAAGAATGTTAAGCCGGCGAACGGCTGTTTAAAGTCCTTTGACAGTCGTACGTACAGTCAGTACGTACCCTCAAATAACCTGACACTGGTCTTAAACACGGAATATTACTTAGGACTGCCGAGATCAGATAGCAGACGCTCTATAAATGAATGTTCAGTCAGACTTGATTAAACGAATCTTGACTAGAAGCCATTTTTGAAGGGTGCAATCGGGATTGCGCCATGAAGACCGCATCGCTGATTTTTCTTATGGCGCTGATACACTTGAGTATTAACCTGTTATGAGCATTCGTGCGAATGTTACAAAACAGAAAAACAAAAGAGTATGTTTTAGCGAGCATTCTTACGAATATTCTGGCGAGCCTTAGAATATAGAAAATACATAGGAACCGCACTACAATGGTGGATAAGTCCAATTTACCTACTTTGCAAACAAAACGGGCACCTTACAGACATTGGCTTTTCTATTGATAATATTAATATTGTTAGTATGTCATTAGCATAAATGACTAGAAATTTCTTAGTATCTATGCGAATATATATTTTAAAACTTTAGATCCTAAAATCAGAAGAAGTATTTTAGTCAATTTAAACAGAGAGCCGTGTTAAAATGGTAATTTTTATGAGTATAATGAAATTAAGACTACGAGTATTTTATGGTATAAAAAAGACGTTAAAAATAAAAATTAATAACGAGTATGACTTATCTTGGCATACTTTCCACCAGGCTTATGATGGTGTCCTGTGGAATGTGTTCCCTCTCAGCCGAGATCACACGTTTAAGCTCCCTGATGTTTTGTGAAAGTGGTTTGACAGCTCTTACTCGCCTTCTCCTAAGATCCCAGGCATGCTCAATAAGGTTAAGATCGTGGCTACGCACTGGCCGAGCAGAGTGCTCTGATGTAAATGCCCCAACAAGCGGTCAGTTATTGAAGGACTGACCAGTTGATACGTTGAAAAAAAAAGAAAAAAAAATATATTTTGATACAGCAACGTTGCGTAACTTCGCTGTTCTATTACGAACGACATGCCAAGTCACAAGATAACTCAGTGAAATGTAAGATTTAAATGCAATCTTAATCTGCATAAAATACGTTATAACAGTAACATGAAGTTACATTCTTATTACATCCACCTCTAAGAGAGTACCTTTAACTATATTTGCTGTAATGGTCATCTCATCACTATAAAAAATAAACTAGCTTTCCTGTTCTACCTTCAAATTATTAACAATCAGCGGAATATTTTCGTTAGGTAGCAAGCCCCTGAACCCTCACCACCATCTCGTTACATAAATAAAACAAACAAAAAAACAGGCACTTGTTAGAGCAGATCTCGAATGATAAAAGATCCGATGCGGAATAAATTAATCGGGACAACTCTGTAGTTCTGCAGGTATCAGATTAAGAGAATAATCTAAGTTCTGTTGTTGCGGCTTCCGGTTCATTTGTGAATAGCGCTGTTTGAATTATCGATGTTCGACTATCAAATAAGAAACCCTATAAAATTGGCATTCAATAAACGCATTTTTGTAAAGCCGTCAGACACTAGGAATAAATCATATGTCGGAAGGGATTTATCAAATATTTTATCAATGGACACAAACACACAAACAATACTTATAATTTGAAATACAATTGTGGATCAGACAATTAGTCTTTTATGGAAATCAAACTGAATACCCGTCTTAGTGTTAAACAGAGCAGTCCAATATTTTTTTATATACGCATTTGTTATTGTAGCTTCAAGTTATTCGACCACAAGTTGGTCGTTAAGTTACTGTTCAGTGTTATGTAGGAAAATATCTGGTATAACATGTAAAGATAAATATGTTATTTTTAGGAGATCGCAAAAATTTTGAATAATTTCATATTTATTTGTTAGGAAACACAAAAATTCACAAAAAAATGCTGCTAATAATTAATGTGTTGTTAATGCGTATTGAATACATCATAATGGTATAGATACTGTTAAAAAAACGTTTGATATTTTATTAACAAAAAACTGTTTTGCTATTTCAAAGGACTTCTCTGATAACTAGGCAAAACATTCAGTACCCAGAACAAATAGTTATTTACAAATCAAATGGTTGGTATTCTTTTTCTCGGAACAATCGGTAAAACAAACTGTCTTGGTATATTTTTCTATTGAGAGAATAAAACTAGAACGTTCAGACAAAGTTGTGCCACTTTACTTTTTGTAGTAGGTATGTGCACCGGCCCAAGTAGCCTTTTTGGGCTGTATAGAGTTCGTCTAATGGTTCACATTTAAGTACTCTACAAGCTGCACTAGTTAGCTGTATATGAGCTGTATAGCTAGCTATACAGCTCATATACGACCAGATTGGGCACAAATTATACAGCCTTAAGTATAAATGGCTGCACAGTTGCTGTATAATAGCGTTACATCAGCAGTATAAGAGGTAACCGTGAACTCAAAGCTGTACTAAGTTAGATTAGAAGTAATTAATTACATTATATTTGAAACATGAAACAAAAAATGTAACAGGAATACACTGTAGTATTTTATGAAACTATCGTTATATGAAATATTTCAGTAAATATTTAGATTATATAAAAGAAAATGGTGGATATCTGTGTGAACCATTGTAACACCATGTTACTGTTGTGACCTACATGGTGGTTGACATGTGTACTATGATACTGCAGAGATCTGCATTAAGGTTCACGTGTGTGGTATACAGATGTTGTTATCTTCATAAAGGTTCACATGTTTACCACTAAAAGTGCCACCTTCATAATTGTTCACACGTGGTCTATTAAAATGCCAGCAATATATCTTTTTTTTTCTGCCGGACAAATTGACTCCATGCTGCCTGATGTTAAGCAGTCAGTGAAGTCCCATAGTGATGGTCATCATCCCAGCAGCCAGCATGGCATTATGGCATGATGGCCCTCACCTTAACGGCCTTGAGAAAAGCTTTTTCACACCCCGCTTAAAGGACCCGGGATCATAAGTGGAGGGAAACACGTGGGCTGGTAAAGAGTTCCACATCTTAATGGTACGGCAGAGATAAGAGGCGCCGAACCGTTTGGTGCGTGACGGTATCTGTTCTACCATGTAAGAGTGGCACCTCAACCCAGCACGTGTCGTTCGGGATAGGAAAGGAGAGGGTGGGATTAGCTGAAAGAGCTCTTCGGAGCACTCACCGTGATAGATGCGGTAGAAGACAGTCATTGAGTCCACGTCTCTGCGTAATAGCAATGACTCAAGAGTCTTAGTGGCCTCTGGATCCCCAATGATATGGACGGCACGCCGCTGCAACCTATCGAGGGCGTCCAATAAGTACTGAGCGGAGCCATTCGAAAGGTGAGAGCAGTATTCCACGCAGGAGCGAACCTGGGTCTTGTATAACAGATACAACTGCTCCGGCGTGAAAAACCTCCTCAACTTGTTCAGGACTCCAAGTTTCCGAGATGCGGATTTGATGACACCCTCGATGTAGTTCTTCTGGTTGAGATTTCTGCGTATGTCCATACCTAGGATATTGAGGCTGTCTTGAATCGGTAGTGGAGTGTCCAGAAGAGAGGGATGGGGAAGGAATGGAGATACCTTGGCTGAGAATGCGCACACCAGTGTTTTCTTGGCGTTGAACTCGACCAGGTTCTCATCACCCCAATGCGAGATGCAATTCAGAACCCAGTCAAGCTCAGCAACAAGTGTTCGCCTATACTCCTCAGTATCGGCTTGCTTAGCCGCAGGGTGTTCGAGATATCGCCCATGTACAGTACTGTCATCTGCATAGCAATGTATGCCCCCAAAAGAGAGCATATCATTGATATGCAGAAGAAAAAACGTGGGCGATAACACGGACCCCTGAGGCACACCAGCATTCACCTGGAGAAACTTCGATGACCCACCGTCACAAAGGACTCGTATACGGCGCTCATGCAGGAAGCTGGCAACCCAGTTGCACAATCAATCACAAATATGATACATGTAGACCGCTAGACAGCAAATGCCATAATATGTGGTCTTCTAAAATGTTCTTAATCTTAATATATAAAATCCTTGCGTTACTGACTGACTGACAGACACGCTACAGCCGAAACTATTGGGCGCAGGAAGCTGAAATTTGGCATGTATGTTCCTTGGGGACCGTAGGGGTGCATTAAGACGGGATTTCCCGAAATTCCCACGGGATCGTCCAAAACGGGCAAATTTAAAAAAAAATGCAGGCGTAGCTGCTGGCGTCCTCTAGTCAGCCTATAAAATGAAAGCTGATTAGAATGGTATCTGTGTCGTATTATAATGCTGATAGCTGTAAGAAAGGCTAGTTTTACATGACTGTACAGCCCATAAACAGCTTAAAGAGTAGTGTTTGCGTTCATACAGCTTACACATCACACGTGAACCAAAATTAGAGTTTATAAACGTTTAACCAGTGAACCGAATGTAAACTCTTAAAGAGAATAAAATACTGCTTGGGTGGCTACATGTCAAGCAGACACTTTGACCTTTGTACCGTTCTTATGGCATAGGTAATAAGTGTTAAAATCGTACTGCATCTGTATAGCGTGATCGGTCGCTGTGCGTACCTAAAGAGGGTAATTATTGTGGGTCCAGTCGTAAGCATAGTAATTATGTACATATACATATATCACATGTTTGAAGAGGTCACGATAGTATGGTAAATTCTCACGCAGAATAAAAATGGCATCTTTTACTAAAAAGTTATACGTAGTCACAGTTTTGCTGCCTCTATTTTGTGTTAGTAATCGGAAAAATACATCCATACTGTCGTTAGTAATTACAATAAATTCAATTTAATTTAGTGTTAGTGGTAAGTGAAATCAGGCTTTATTGAAGTAACAAATAACATATATACAACAGATTAAAACTACTTATGCAACTAAACTTTATATTTTACATCCATATTGTTGTTAGTAATTACAATAAAAGTTAGTGTATCGATGGCCTTGGCTGCTAGCGATACACATTTAACACAAGCTTCATACAATATAAGTAAAGTATGTATACACCTGCAGCAGCCAAATACATCGATAGGTAAAATTTAATATTAGGACTGGCCGTTAATCGCCTATATAGTAAGAAAAGTATAATCATATATTTCAAGTAATACAAAACACAAATTAAAATAATAGAGATTGTCTCGAACTATTCAACGACTCGACATATAAACTGCAAAGTAATATGAACCCAATTTCGCACATTAACTATTCCATGAACTGCAGCATTTACGTAATTTCTCCAAACGGTTTTCTTGGAAAATTATGATATTGCGGTACTATAAACTAGAACCTGTAAACCACCAATTGAAATGAAAGCCCTGTCTCAGATGTGCAGGCAAAGCCTTCTGAATCACACGGCTTTACGTTATTGAGCACAAATATATTACAGTATCTTAACTGCTTTTAGAAATGGTACGTAATTTATGAAGTACACTTCACTTGAGACTTGGTAGGTATTTATAATGTTGCAATTTTATTGATTTGTTGAGTTATGATTGAAGATTATATGAAAAGGTGTTAAATCTTTTGACTTCTCAAACACGATTTGATCAGAATCTGTACTATGGTCAGACAAACTGATGATTACCATGCCTATAATATATGTATTACTAGAGGATACTCGTAGCTACGCTCACACCAACCGTTCCTTTCCGGCACCGTGGGAATTTCGAGAAATCCGTTCTCACCCTCTACCCCTCCCAAGAAACATACATCCCAAACTTCAGCTTCTTAAGTCCAGTAGTTTTGGCTGTGCGTCGCCCATCCTAACAGTGCAGTCTGAGAATCACTCAGTTACGTAAAATTTACACATGCAGTTTAATTACCAATCC
The DNA here is from genome assembly GCA_944739405.2 of Euclidia mi. Classification (NCBI taxonomy): domain Eukaryota; kingdom Metazoa; phylum Arthropoda; class Insecta; order Lepidoptera; family Erebidae; genus Euclidia; species Euclidia mi. Next base: position 23,727,751 of record OX123194.2, on the reverse strand, counting down.
ATTAGTTGAATAAATTACATCCAGGCACAGATTACTAAATAGTTACTGATCCAGGTAAAACATTTTCCCAGCATACAAAGAATTGTCATGGATGAGACAAGAATAATCACCGTCTTAGAAGTCGGAGATGCTAACTACTAGAACAACAGGCCAGTCAAATCATATCCACAATAATATTGATTAAAGATATTAATTATAAATAATTCATTTAGGAGCAGCAGCTGTCTAGAACTACGCAAGATTGGTAACGAAACATGTATTTTTATGCCATCAAAGTGACTGGCAAGCCTGATCATAGAATATTATTTACTTTCCTACCGAACTGTTATTGCCTACTAGCTCCGTGGCTAAAACAAATATACGACAACTTTAATCGTATGAAAGCTGTACAAAATAGAAAGCACTTTATTTTAAAGCTTTTTAACTACCTATTGTTTCAGTTGAGAATTCAGCTTATTCAGTACAATTTCTGATTTAAAGCAGAATACAGAGATAAAGTGGAATTGTACTTATTTGTTCGAGTCGGTTTGGCCACTCGACGTTTCTTAACTAAAATGCTACATTTGCTACGGTTGCTCTGCTATGCAAATAGCTACTAATTTTTATTAAAAGAGCTGTATTGTACAAATTATGGCGGTGTTACGATTCAAGTGTATTTTAATTGCAATCGTTGCAAGATGAATGTCACTGACTTAGTTATATTACATTGTTTGTAGTTAATTAGGTAGTAAACGTTGTGTTATGTTTAATAATGTTCACTTGTTAATTATTATTAGCTTCTATTCTTGTACTTTACTTTAGTAGATCGTGGTGACTTAGTAGTAGAGGTGTCTACAATAAACCTGCATCTACATAGAAAACCCGTAAGTCTACATCCCTTGGTCATCTTGTAAGTATATACCTATCATCACCAATAACAAAAATGTTACTATTTAAATTCAAATTAAATATCAAGTGGCAAATAGCATTGCAATTTTTTTGAATCTATTATTAGCAATTTATTATATAATTCGCCCCCTAAAACGCAATGCAACACGCTTAATAAATCTCCCACGAACGGATTCCTAATGTTTGCCCTACGACCATCATCCATCTAAAATCAAATAACGTAATTATTTGCCAAAAGCATTTATTATCTATGGAGGGACGCTTTGCCGCGTGGCAGCCATACTTGTTAACAACTCCCTTTTTGCAGTGAGTTATACAAATCATTGTCAAATATCAACTCTATTCACTTACCCTAGAGTCTAAATCTAATACCCATTTGTTAAAAAAATGCATAAACAACTTTGTTGTTCCTGACACTCATAATACTCTACATCAATAGCATTACAATTAAAATAAACAAACCCCATTTGATTTGAATCTTATTTCTAAAGCAACAAGGCCTACAATAGTATGTTCCGAAATTAAAAACAGCAAAATTAAATTTGCTGCCACATAGTCCGCACGCGGCCTCTTTTCATTGGTATCTATTTGAATTTCGAACTCTGAGTTTGGAATTTGTTTTTCATCAGCCGTTTCTCGTTTACGATCAGACTGTCATCAAGTGTGTTCCCTATTGTCATTACTGATTTATTTGTCTTTGTGATTTTTGGTCAGCAATTATTAGGGTGGGAAGTTAGTTATTTGTTGATAGTATTACGTTAGTATCATTAAACTTGGTTTACTCACGGTAGCAGAGGTAATCAAAATTCAAATGCTTTATTGCTCTCCATATGTATTACATATTGTACAAAAGTTAGGTGTACACCAAAATTATGGACCCCATCGACCATGGCAAAATAGGTATAGGAGGAAATTCTGCCTACCCCTTCGGGAAACGAACGTGAGTCTATGTATTTTGATATTTGATTGATTTTTGTTAATTTTTAAGTTTGTCTTGTATTGTCCACTGACATTGTGAGTCCTTGAATGGTTTATAGTCACTGTCTTATTTTAAATAAGTAAATATTGTGTAAAGTCTATTAATTACTTAATAATATTACCTATATCATCGCTGTATTTATACTTACTGTTTCATGGCTGGGTATAGGCTACTTCTCACTATAAAATTGATAAGGCAACCTTCCGCCACGCTGATCAACTGCAGAAAATTTACATGTCTTTTGAAACATTCTGAAGAACTCTTAGAAATGTAGGTTTCCAAACGATGTTTCCCTTTACCGTTTACAAAAAAAAAGGTATTTTTTTGTATATCTTCGTATGTCTAATATAAAATAAGTAGACCAGATATAAATCTGGCAAAGGTCTGCCTATTTTTGTAGGGTTGCCAAAATATTATTGTATCTCTTGTGTATACACATAAAGGCAAACATTGTTTTGTAATATTTTACGTTATAATTTGTTTGTTTATTTATCATTTTATACAGACCTTACTGAACGAATCCGTATAAATGTATTCTATAAATTAAATGTACTTGTACCTATTTACAATCCTCTATGTATTTACATAAAAGACATCGCTTTTACATTGTACTTGCTTGTTTACTTTTATATGGCCTAGCGAGGACCTTTCCTTATGGATATTTTTTTTATAATTTTTGTAAACAACAACAATAGTCAAGCAAAAAATATTAAATAAGAGTTAAGGTACAAGTTCAAAGCCGACCGCAGACCGTAAATAACCGTGAACCGTGTCGTCGCGACGCTACTAGCTTCTATACTGTATTTCTATGAAATACTTTCCGTAGCGAGCGACACGTTAAGAGCCGCGCTTTGCCAGGTCTTGTCGTCCGACCGCATATCAGTATTACCCGACCGCACTGTAGTATTGTCAACGAAGTTCACAAAGACGTGAGACATGTTGTCTCATAGAACACCCAGAACCAATAGGAACACGGCATTGCCATCTGTGGTCTGGTTCGAAATCGTGCCTACAGTGACACCTCGCGACGTCATAAAAGGTCGTCTGCTGATGCCGTTTGCAGTGGGCCATGAACCGGTACCTTTACTAATCTAGCAATTCTTGATTTCTTTCGAGACTTACTAACAGTCGGCTCTAATATACATATAAACATTATTCCTTCATAGATAAAGTTAGTATTCTAATCTGCTACGTTTTATCGTCTAAACCACGTCTAATGTTTCAGAAAACTACTATTTTTCACACATGTAAGCATTAAAAAACAAAAACCACTTACAAATTTATTTAGTAGACATAAAAAGTAAGTTTAATGTAGTTTGTGGAAAGTCATGATTGCTCATAATTTATTCCTAGACTGGTAAGTAGACAGAGCTTAAACTTGAAACTTCATCTAACTTTTTGCATTCAGCATACTGACTTTTTTATTTCGTAATTACTGTACACATTACAAACAGTTTTCAGAAAATTAGAGTTGACTTGCCGTTGGTAATAGATCATGAAAGTTAAGCAACGTCTGTAAGACTTACGAAATGGATGGGTGACCGCTTGTTGGGTCAGTAATATCATCGTTCTGTAGACAAAGTCAGAACTAAAATGGGCATGCTGTCACATTTTAGTTAATGAAATTTAAAAATTCAATTCAGATAGAATGGTAACACTTGTACGTGTGGTGACGGATTAAGAATACGGAATGTAACCACCCCATATCATCCCATGGGTGTCGTAAGAGCCGACAGAGGGAGCATATTATGCAGAGAACAGCACTGTAAGAGAAGGAAAACTTGATACAAACCCTATACCTGCCAACCCTTTTGGCCAGCGTGGTATAGTAGGCCAATTCCTCCTTTCAAAGGAGAGGCCTAGTCCAGCAGTGGACTGTAAAAGGCTGATGGCGAGAGTGGTAACACCAAGTTATAAAGGTCGTCAAGTTATAAATATCGCATTATTTTGGTTTGGAAAATATTTGGCAGCTTTCAAGGAAATGATAAGTCATTGTCACCAATTGTCACGTTCCTATGATGACAACGGAAGAAATGACGTCACGGTAACCATAAAGAGGCGCGCCAATATAAGTATAATGGGAGTCACAGTAGCAAAGGTAAGTATACAAAGACAACATTACAATTTTCAAATACACAATTAGCTGAAGCTGCATATTTAAGTAATTATTTTATACATTTATTATTTTGACGTTCATAAGCGTCACATTGTGACCCAAATGAATAAATGATTTTGAATTTGAATTTAATTTGAATATGAGACCACTAAAAATAATTCCACTGAAAATATTGGTTGTCACACTCACTACCTTCGGTGATTTGTACACATAGGTACAGTATTTATATATTGGGTCTCAATTGCCTAAACTATTCAAAAATACAGTCTACTTGTTTCGACGCAGTAACCATTGACATCAAAGATAAACCTAGTTTGTGAAGTGACTTTTGAAGTTGATACAAACACTACACACTATTAATATTATCAAAACTTCAAAACTAACTTCACAAGTCGCATATTTGCATGTCATCTGCAACCCTCCATGCTGGTTATCCAATAAATCCCGTATCACTTTGACAACCGTATGTTCGTTAATATGTTGCCGATTTCGCGCATTTGCACCGTCACACTGACTATTGCAAGTGATTATCGTCTTTAATGTGAAAACTGCGCGGTTGCTTTTGCTTTGATGCTGTTGAAGCCTTTCAATCAATTTTCATCTTATTAAATCGGAGTTCGTTTGCAGTATTTAATTTGGATGTCCATTTTGTAATATATTTTCAATAATTCCTGCATCAGGGAGTATTTTATAATACGTAAAGTTAAAAGTTTTTAGCACTGGTAGTTACCCTTTCAAGCAAACACAACATGTCAGATTTGATCATAGCATTTTACAGTAGTTATAGCGTTTAGAACAGCACATAATCTACCTTTTGTCCCGGTAAAAACTAGTTTCTTATACATTGAATTGCTATAACACCAAAACAAGGCAGTTTCTAAAACTCGAATCATTCTGAAATCTCCCTCAGTTTCGGTTACGTTTGCAACCTAATGCGATTGTCAAACACTCGTCACAAACCATCACTACGTAAGTACTGTTTATTCTGTGCCATCACTCCCCTATTCTATCATTACCGTAAGCGTAGCGAATAGAACCAGTCTACTTGACAAATGATAATTTAAAGCTGTTTGCCAAACACTTCTGTCAAATTTGCCACGGTAGAAACAAACAGAGAAATATATTTTCATTGTAGAGTATTGTCTACGGGGAATAACAGACAATGTATGTAATTAGTTGTCTTTGGTTCAGTGGTTTTGAAATGTAAATTTGAATTACTTTGCTTTTGGTTACATCTGGTGGCGATGTCTAAATATCAGATCACCTCGCATAAAAAAAAGTTCTCTAGATTATATTTTATTAAAATCGACGTAAAGTAGCAGATTTTATAGAGTTGCGTTTCTTTCGGTGATTATTAATAACTAGCAGCCCGCCCCGGCTCCGCACGGGTGGACATTTGTTTTTTAAATATCTTTCTATGAATTGCCACCAGAGGTACCCCGGGCACATACTCTGTCTTTTCGAAGGTATGTGTGTATTAAAATGTTAATTATCGTTCGCTGAATAATGTGCCCGGTAGATGCCAATAGCCTCGCTCCCTATTACATTGGGACCGAAACATAACTGGCGAAGTGTGGGTAAGTAATACACCTCTGCCTACCACGGGGTTAAAAGGCGTGAAGTTATGATTCTTTCTATCTATCTATATAGTCAAGCCTGTCTCCCATTAGTATAGGCAGAGACTATGGAACGCCAGATGCTTCGGCTTGGACACGGCTCTTTCGCTTCCTCGACATTCATTAATCTCATCATGCATGCGCAACTATTATGGGTACTTTTAATTTGGCCCGTTTTCGCCTTGGGCGTTCCCTGCCGATATGTCCATACCATTACTTATAATGTACTGTATTTGCCATTCACACAATTTCCTGCTTTCACTCTCCTTTCAACATCTCCCTCACATTTCCCATCTCTCATAAACAAAGACCCGAAATACACAAACTCATTCACTTGTTCCACTTTTTCATCTCCTATCAATATGTTATATTCAGTTACATTATCTTCCCTCTCTATGACCATGACTTTAGTTTTGTGAGTTACAATACCTTTCTTTTTCTACGCCTCATACATCATGGTGACCACCGGCTACAAATCTGACGCATATGATTTATTTCATTATTATGCATTTTAAATAATTGATCGCATCAAGAAAGTCTCGTCCCGATGGAATATCGGTGTGCGAGCGGTGAACTTATTTTCTCACGCATTATTTTTACTTTGCTATATCTTTTAAGATATTCATTATAATTATATACTGTAAAAGACGGTTTTTATGAGCATTAAATACACAACATATCTAGCGTATTAAATTGGATAAGAAGGAATACTGCATTGCTTAACATAGCTTCCAAAGTAACCCATTACATTTTCTAATTTTTTATTGATAAAAATGGTTACTGTGGATTTTCCTTAGGAGATAGACGTATGCTATTGCGGACTTTTTTGTTGGTAATAATGAGTACTTTAATAATGTAGTACATTATTTTTCTGTATTATTAATAGTTTTAGCAGCGCACGCCATGAAAGAAATTTTCTGGAAAATTTTCTAAAAAAAAATGATGTTTTTGTAAGGATCCCTATTATTTTCTAGAAATAAATATAGCCTATGTTTTACTCAGGAATAATGTCGCAAAGATTTTTTTAAATCCGTCCAGTACTTTTTTAGTTTATTCGTAACAAACATACAAAAATCCAAAAATACAAATCTTTCCTCTTTATTACATTAGTATAGATAATATAAAAATAAATCTGTATTGAAAAAATGTGTCTTTATTATTAAATCTTTAAGAGCCCTATAGACTCAATCAATTAATCAATTCTCATTTCTGTAATGTTTAAATGATGACACGTCAACATAAAATGCAAAGTAAAATATGAAATTTATTGAACTAAATTCATAAACTTTTTTCTAGCTGAAGAAGTAACAAAGTGGTAGTGGAAAATATGTATTTGGGAAAGGGGGACCTGAAAAACACAGCATTCTTATTTTTCCTTACATGTAGGCTATTGTTGGCAATAGTTTTTACATACTAAAATTACAGTATAATAGCCTATCGCGTAATATTAAGCGCGTTGCATGTAATGCATACCGTCAAACTTATTAGTTTCATGGTCTATGTACACCCAGGTGTTTCCCAGGCCCTTAACTCCATAGTCTTTACCCATCTGTCATCCCACTTTCATTACCATGATATTACTGCAAAAACAAACATGTAATTTAAAAAATAATACGATATTGCAGCAATTTTCCGGTACATTGGGTGTCCAATCAATTTCGGTGGCCACCTGACAAGTAATCGACCGATATTGTGGCTGTATATTGCCATACCTTTGCCTATAATCGTAAACTTTTGAGGCTTATACCATGAAGCTTAGAGTTTATGCGTCTATATTTTGGAAGGAAATTGAGTGTTTTAGGGCAGTTTATTGGTTAATATTTTGAAGGATGGACGTTACGGATCTTATGGCTTTTAAGTTGATTTTTTTTAATAGTACTCTTAGCGTGATAGGACTGACTGTTGGTAATAAATCGACAAAGTGAAGCAACATTTTTTGAGTTAATTATTTGAAAGGGCTCTTCGGAGGCAAGACAACGTTACCTACGTTTATAATTCAAAACGCCACCTGTATATGATTGATTTGTATAGATTTCATAACTTATAAGATAAAGGCTTTAGGTACAATGATATGTGCCTTAAAGTTAAAGGGGTTACAACTCACCCAGAATCCTCCAGTTGAAATATGATGCTTACCACAGGTACCTACTATTGGTATAATAGGTATTCTAATGAAAAGCGCAGTACAGGAATACGGCGAGTATTGTTGATCCAAAGTTCGCAAGGCAAAAGGTAAATCACACAAGCAGTTGTTTCGACTGCGGGTGATCTTCGTGTTCGTTGTTTTAAGTTCTACGTAGTTCTAAACCGGAGCTCGTTTCGAAGTTTAAATAACCGCAGACGCGAGAGAATTGTAAATCATTCAATGCAGAACCGATGCGAATAAATAGTAGATAGATGGATAGAAATACTTAATTGTACAACGAAAAAGTACAAGAATACAAATAAACAAAAGACTTGCAACTAGTGGTACCTACTACAAGAGCGGCCTTATCTTAAAATGCGATTTCTCCCAAACATTTCCAGTACATTCTGCCATCAATATAGACATTTAGTATCTTATTTTAGTGACCACTCACATTCCTAATTAACTGTCTATACTTAATGTTATAAAGTTCAAGAAAATATAAGCAGTCCCCAGTTTTTTGTTTTAGTCTGCAGCAGTCAGGGCGTGCCTTGACTTGGCATTCGTAGCAGATCGGCGAAGTAACAAGGAACGTTGGCAAGGTAATCACTTAGATGGGTGATCGCTTGTGACCGAAGCTTTACGGTTTTTTGGAAAGCACGTATATCCATCGGCCCCATTTCTTGTCTCAAATACAAGAATCCTGGCCATGATGGCAGTTTTCGCGCGGCCTACAAACTTTGACACCAGAGGTACTCTACACACTCACACAAAATATATAGAAAGAATTCTAAAAATACACGTAATTCTTGTGTGAGACGACGCTTAGGAACGTAGTTTTATATGGATATTTGAATCGAAATAATAATTTATTATAATAAAAAATGTGAATTCGAAATAAAAAATGTGAATCCTTTGCCTTGACTATTTAACTGCCACTTCTATAAGACAATCATTCTTTAGGCAACGAAAAGAGTAACAAATAGCTCGGGCCTTTTCAGTTACAAAATAACAGTTCTCCAACCAGCAGTCGTCATTTTAAGTTTTCTGATTTATTTCTATACTTTTTATATTGAAAATCCTCTGAGTATACCGGAACAACATTCCGTCGCTGTCACCGCGTTAGACACAAAGACATTTATCGACATAATAAACGACTACCATCGATTAACTGTTACCGATGTAACCCTCGATTTTCAATCAAATCGTAACAGCCCACATACACAATGACGACCAATTCGTCACGAGTTGACATAAATTAACCATTATTTCACACTAACCTTAGATAGAAATCAAAATGGCGTACAGTCTATAGACATTACATGAATGAAGAGTACTCTCAAAACGGTGATTCGTCATACTCTTGTATACAATTGTGTAAGGATTGTTCTATTGTGTATTTCGCACTTATGGCTTTTGTGAGAACTTGTATTTGAAGTGTGCAAGATTGAGAAATTGCTCGTAAAATGTAAGAGGGTTGAACACGATCGCCTTGTCCGGAATACTAACCATTTAAGTGTTTAATGGGAATATCATTTTATTGTGTCTTATTGTGAATTTAGTCTTTATTTAAGTACGTGTATACTTAAAAATAATACCAAAATTATTACATGGACTTCTTTGCATGGCGTCGGGTACATGTGAGAAAACTTACAGATAAGGAAGATGACAGATTTCTTTACTACCCTAAAACTACCTAGTTCATATATCACACAAAAAAGACCCAATAACTGGATAACTTAGTTCAGCTCCAAGATAATTTGTTCGTAGTAGGTTGACAAAGTTAAGCAATGCGTGCACAGGCCACCACTTGGATGGGTGACCACATGTGGCCTTTACATAATGCCACCGTGCTTCGGAGGGCATTAAGTGCCCTCCGTAAGCACGTACAAACATACTTTTTCATTTACATTACTAGACAGGATTCTCAAAGTAATAAACACGAAAACAGCATTGTCCAAAATTTTATATTGTCCAATAACTTTTATGAATAAAAATTGCTTATACATTTTCAAAAGCAATTTCATTTCTACCGTTATTTTGTCCCTTCTTTTTCAATTACACCGAAGACTACGTAGTAATATTCAAAACTCTACCTTATTTTTGTAAAATTAAGGTTGATGTTTGTTTGCAGTTTAATACAAGAGGTTTGTCGGCCGCGAAGTGTTTCTTTCGTAATTAATAATTCTTGTTGTCGATTTGAATAATGATGTTAAGGGAATTTTGTTTTGTTTTAATTTTTGATACGTTACTTCGTAACTAAATTTTTAACAATATTCGTGTTAGTTACATCAATAAAACTGACGATTCAATAAACTCAAAAAACTGAATAGAAACATTTTAATTTATAGCTAGTAAATGACACAAACATATATATTTTTGAGGTTATTTGTATTAATTCTATTGTTTAGTATTAGTTACTTTTGTTATCCAAACAAAGAACCAAAGAAATTATTATTCAACATTATTTCAAAGGCTCTCATACACATAATTATTGTTTAAACTAAACTCCAAAGGGCATTTATGGAATAAATATCAAATTATAATCAACATCCTTGACGTATCATTTCTTAGCAAAAACATAACAGGTTTATCCGATCTATGTACCAAAACCCCACCAGTCGTGGACGTCTTAGCAAATAGAAACAGTACCTAAATAACTTTAAAACAAAAATATGTTGTGGTAGGTATGCCAACAATTGTCAAAAAACGCTCTTACTTTTGCAATTAAAATTACCAAATAAATTAAATACCTACAAATAAAAACACAATATTCAAATTAAAACAAAAAGCTGTCGTCAAAATGTAAATGAAATCGCGATACCAAATCAATAAACAGCAGTTTAAAGCAAAGACTGTTTAATATCCATTTATCTAAATAAACTTTTTAATTGGGTTGAAATTATTCTACCAATTTAAAAAAAACAAAGAGTTCTTCATTGTTCACCGAAAAGCAAAGGCATTAAAATAAATTATATTTAACCTCTAGGGATGTGCAAATCCGATTGCTTTGCCCACTCAACTAGCATATTTATGAATCGAATAGCAAACAAGATGCATTCGATTATTACACCGGGACCCGATGAATAAATCGAATTAAACGTTGCAACCGATTTTAGAATTTCAAATCTTTCAACGCTTTTAAAATTGAAGTTCATATTTGGTATTTAAATTCTTTCTGTAAAATATTTTTATAAATATGTAAATTTTATTCGTGTTTTATTAAACCTGGCTGCATGTAAATATTTTTCTTGATTTTTATTTAATATAGCAACGGTTTTTTAAAGGTAAAGCTTTGATTTTTGAAGTGAAAAGATAATAAACTGCTTGGTTTTTTAATTGGCTGTGGTTTTAAAATATATTTGGGGTTGGTAAAGTTAAAACTTGTGCAGCAAGCTATCTACTCTTGGCAGAGTTCGTCACCTTGCCAAAGTTCATCTATGGGGTCCAATACCATACAATATTAATACTCACTGTAGTGATCCAAAACTAATAATGAAGAGACATGCTGTATATTGAATGCAAATTTTCGATGACTCATTAATTTGGTTTACAATAGTACCTACTATAAACATACTAGTTATTAATATGGCTAGGTATATTAAACAAATTGTCATTATCTCATAATCTAAAATGTATACTTATAGGGGGCGTAGTAAATGATATATTACTTAAGTTGGTATTTTTCTGAGGGCATATAAAGATTGGACAACACACTCGTCCTTGGTTTTTATATTCCGTCAGTCAACGTTTAAAGTATTATCACTATTTTGGTGCTATCCCAATTTCGTCCAAATGCCTACACTGCTGCAACACTTAAAGTATAATTTTGTTACCACCAAAAATCCACAAAAAATACGTCTTAATTTTATTATTTAGTTATAACCACCGCACATAGGTAATGTTTTGTACATTACCTAAAGGTAATGTTTTGTTATTAAGTGCGGCCTAAGTAGGTTATTACCCGTTAAGTTGGGAAAAACGGTTAAATGTTTGGGTGAGATGTTACCACCTATTTTGGGAGCTTATAGCCTAATTATGGTAGCAATATCGGGTCTTACGCTTGGAAGAATAAAGAGGAGTTTTTTAGTTACTATTTACAAGTACAAGTTTTACAAGTAATTTAAGATGTGAAAGAATTACAACAAATATAAAATTTATGATTGGCGTTTGAAAAAATGTGGCCCAGAGTGTTATTCCCCTTTTTCCTTGTGGTTCCGTGAAGGAAAAAAATTTGGTGTCCCTCCAATTAGAGAGAAGATCTTCTGACCAGGCTAGATGAACATGCCTGGTGGACTATAGTCCGATGGAAGTACTTTGGAACTGGTATATTGTATTCGTGTGTCTAACCGTTTCCGTCTGACCCCGTGAGAACTTTGGGAAATCTCTTCTTAGTGCACCTATACGTTCCTTTAGGGATGTACATGCCAAATTTTAACTCGATAGCTTCAGCTTTGCGTCTGCCAGCCATTCAGTAGCAAAAGAATTAAAGTCAAAGTCAAAATCATTTATTCATCTAGGTCACAAGGTGACGCTTATGACCGTCAAATGTATTAAATTAAATTACTTAATGTTTCTACATTAACGTTTCATGCCTCGTTCGCAAAGCAATAGATAGAACCAAGAGACAGAATGGGCAATAAAACTCGTGGCCTCTCTTTTAAATCGCCAATATTATGGTAAATATTTTATTTTTGTAAGGAGCTGCAACTCTTTTACATTGTACTTAATTACTTGTAAATAGTAATTAGTTACGGACATAATACTTAAGCAATTAATACAGTTACTAAATTAAGTGCTTTAGTAAGCCTTCCAATGTGAATATTGTGTAACAGGAGCATCCACTTACGTCTTATGATGTAGGCAACTCGCGACAATGTTCATGTAAACATTTTAATATGGAACCATAATGCAAATGTAAATGTAGTAAGTGGAATGACCTTATAATAAACGAATAATAATTTAAAAGAACTAGAAATATTATCTTAATATATAAAATCCTTGCGTTACTGACTGACTGACAGACACGCTACAGCCGAAACTATTGGGCGCAGGAAGCTGAAATTTGGCATGTATGTTCCTTGGGGACCGTAGGGGTGCACTAAGAAGGGATTTCCCGAAATTCCCACGGGATCGGCCAAAACGGGTAAATTAAAAAAAATGCAGGCGTAGCTGCTGGCGTCCTCTAGTACAATGATAAATTGAAAAATGCTAAGTATCTATATAAATTCTAAATAAGTAGTAGATCATGAGATCATCATCATGAGATAGTAGATTATCATCAACTGTAACCTAATGTAAAATATGACTACAGTATAAAATATAATAAATAATAATGTCATAGTTAACTTAAATACATATAATAATATTATATATAAATTTATAACAATAACACTTATAAACTAAACATTGTAAATCATTTTATTTTATTTAATAATTAATAAAATAATAACATAGTGTTGCTGCGCCCTAACAGGGTATCATGTATGAGCCTTTAACCATTGTAACATCTTATGTACTCATGATTGCAATAAACATTTGAAGTTTGAGTTGTATAGTGTAAGTGACGTGAAGTGTATCCATATCACTGAAATAATCATGAATAGTAAAGTAAGTAAACATTTCCTAATAAGGCAGAATTTTATTTTACTTTTAAACGTATTAAATGGTAATTCTAAAAGACTAAATTGGTATGTTATTGTAAATACGAATACCTAGCCCTGCAAAAGAATTGTTAACTTTATGTAAACGATGATAAGGGGCATATAACTTATACCTGTTTCGAGTATTTATATTATGTATATCACTTTTTGTAGTAAATAAAACTATATTTTGCCTAATGTACAATATATTAGCAAATAAAAACTGCGAGGCTACTGTAAGAATTCCTATAGACTTAAAGCCTTCCCTAAGAGTATCTTTTGCACCTAACATGTATATTGCTCGTACCGCTCTTTTCTGTAGAACGAAGATAATGTTATATATACTGATATTCACATCATTCAAGACAAGTACTTTCCCCATCCAAGCATGGTAAATGTAATAGGCTCATCCTCGATTACACGGCGTAAAGAGCTGTTAAAAACAGCTTATCTCTACGATATTTTGGCGGTAACCATTTTCCGTGTTAGTCCAATCTTTAAAAGATTCCCAGTGTACACACAAAGTTTGTAACGTTAAATATGCCGTATAATATTAAACGTAAACGGCTTTACTTTACGAAATTCTTCATTAATTTTTCAACAGCAAAAAGGTAAGATTCCTTTAGCTTTGCATAAAGATATAAGTAGGAGTTGAGGCGTCAGGTGTACGGTGCTATTAAAACGAAATAGCAATAGTTTAGGGATGAACAGCACCTAGTCTAATTTATATTCTTAAGACTATAATGATTATTTCTCAGTGGTTCGGCTTTACACCGAAACCGTAGGGTAGGGTTCTAGGCGACTTGGAGAAGGAAATGGACTGTATAGAGAGGATAGCGGTTCTTCGCCGCCTAGGAGATGGTTACGGGATGAGGGGTGATTGAGTGGGTATAGGATATTGCAAGGATGGAGGGCACCTACCTTATACAACCTTCTTCGTTTCCGTAGGGCAGTCTCCTGGTGGTTTCGTGATGCAGCTGCTTGTTTTCACTTCAATTCACAATTCGCGAGCGGGTTTTCCTTGGTGGAAGCGGTAATAAATCACATACAACGGTGCGGCGCGGTACGGTATCGAGACGGCGTTCTCAGCGAGCGGAATGTTCTCGACTCTCACTCGCGTCCACGATCGCGTCGACGAATCAGGCGGAAGGCAGTGCCTCTTCCAGGGAGAGGGATAGAGCGGGACGGAAATATGGTATCGCTCGCACTAGACGTGGAACGATTGATCTTGATGCGATTAATTATAGATAGGAAGGTAGATGGCGCTACCATATCCCCCCGGCCCTAAAGGGTTGCCTTTAAGAAAAATAGAATTGAACTTAGCTATGTTGGGTAATAGGCTAAGACAGCGATATGACAATAAAATTAATCTAAATTAACTTTAGCGAAAACTACAAACGCAATAATAGCGAAAACTACTAACTAAATACTTAAACTAAGAGGTAGGTCCAACTTCAGGCTAGATCTCACTGAGTTGGAAGCGGACGCGAGTTGATCAGTGCCTCGACTTGTGCAAGGACAGTTAAAGGCTCTTCGTAAGAGAGGATCTGTTGACCTATAACTTTGAAGAGATGCGTTTTAATTACTTTGACCATGCTTGCCCAACATCCACCAAAATGTGGTGATGCTGGTGTAATAAACTTCCAGTCAATATGATCTATGGAAAGTTCTTCCTGAAGACGAGTACGATAACCCGCGACGTGATTGAAACAAGTAGCGGGAACAAGTTCAATCAATTTACTAACGCGGTTGGCGACAAAAGTCTGCTAGCGGTGAGGAGAAGAATGAATCCAAGCGAGCACTACTTTGGAGTCGGAAAATGCGTATAATTTATTAATGGGGTAGTGGGGCAAAACTGTGTCTTGAACCTTGCGGAGCAACTGAGACAGCAGAAGGGCCGCGCACAACTCCAGTCTCGCAACTGAAATGGGTTTAACAGGCGAGACCTTAGACTTGGCACAAACTAACTGCACCGAGTAGTTAGAACCAATGCGGACTTGCAGATATACGACTCCGCCGTAAACACGCTTCCTGGCGTCAGCGAAACCTATTAAGTTAACGGTACATCCATCTACCAACCCAAGATGACGCGGAATATTAATTTGATTGAGCGCGGTAAGCTCAATACTAAACTGGCCCCAAGCGGCGACAATATGGTCAGGGGGTGTTTCATCCCACTCACACTTTGATAGCCAAAGTTCCTTGATCAAGAGCTTGGCGTACAAAATTGTGGGAGCCACAAAACCCATTATGTCCCATAGTCGAGCCACTGTGGACAGCATAGTGCGTTTGGTGCACTTATCATCTGGTGGTGAGACGTGAAACCGAAAACTATCGCAGGATTTGTCCCAGCGTAAACCGAGAACCTTATGCGGTACAGACTTCTCAAACTCAATGTCTGGAGAAGCCTTATGAGAATCTGGTATGCGTGCGAGAATCTCCTTAGAGTTGCTTGTCCATTTGACAAGATCAAACTGGCCTCGCTTGAAAAGCTGAATAAGCTCTTCACAAAGCGAAATTGCTAGCGGAGCGGGTATGACATTACAGGCAATGTCATCTATATACATAGCGGATGTGTAGTATAGTATAGTGTAGCGTAGCGTAGCTTAGCATAGCATAGCGTAGCATAGCATAGCATGGCGTAGCAGAGCATAGCATAGCATAGCATAGCTAATTAGTGCTTTATCTTACACACAGTTTTAGCACCCACCTTGATCTCTTGAAGAGCAGAACAACAACAAGACGTAATACAATGAGAAGTATGTAACGTAGGTACGGTACCCACAATCACATACCCAAGTACCGTCTCAATAGCGGGCGGTAAATCATATCGCTCACTACGTACTATTTTAGTTAGTAGCAAGTGCGGAAATATTGAAGCTCCGATCAAAAGATCAATGCCTGCCGGATTCGCAAACTCCGCGTCGGCTAGCGGCAATGACTCGAGATGAGTGAGTGATGCTACGTCTACATTAGCGTTCGGCAATGCGTCCGTGATACGCTCCACGATAAGCGAAGAAATGTTAAAATTAATATTCCTATCAAAACGCGAATGTATTTTAATATCTACGGAACCTCTGCAATGCTTTTCTGATCCGCCTATCCCTTTGACGGTTGAGTTAGTATTTTTAAAGTTATTCCATAATCCGAGGCGTTTGAAGCATTCCGATGTTATTAGATTGGTCTGAGATGCGCTATCTAGCAGACAACGTACCATGTGCGGCGACCCATTTACATCATATACGATAACTTGCGCTGTCGCCAACAGTACCGTCTTAGACGCCGTACACTGCGTTTTGGCCCTGCGCGGATCATTATAGATGCGCGAGTGCCGTCCTCGCGTGCGCGTCGCCCGCGCAATGGATGTCATACACAACGATACTTCGCCCTCAGACGCGGAAGGCGCAGCTACCGTGGTCTGCTGCACCTGCGGCGCAAGTGTGTCAAGGTTAGCGGCTTGACTTGACAACCGGTTATTTTTATCGAAATGTAACAGTGTACGATGTTTTTGTTTACACGAGCGACATCTCGTTCTACTGGAACAATTACTCGTTTTATGTTTTATGCTTAAGCAATAAATGCAAGCTTTGTTATCTTTTACGCTTTTAAAACGAGCAATTGGATTTAAATCATTAAAGGTGGGACACTTATAGTAATGGTCGTGCACTATATTACTGCACAGACACTTCTGTGAATTATTACTATTAGATTCCGAACATGTTACGTAAGATTGTGGATTAGGGACCGAGTTATCATTACTATTTCGCGATTTATTCAACCTTTGTTTGTTGCTGTTAGTGTTAGACGGGCCAGGTGAACCCGACTGCGTATTATGAAATATTCGACACTGATCTTTGATGAACGAAATAAAAATATCTAGTGTAGGTATTTTATTATTGCGTTCCGTCATCTCGAATGCGCGAATTGTATCAGTGTCAAACTTTTTTAAAGCGAGTTGAAGCAACATAAAGTCGGAAAGATCTTCTAATTTTAAATTCCTAAGAGAATTAACCGCGGTAACAAAGTTGTCTATAAACAGCTGGAAATTCGAGACAGACGCGGCACCGGGCAATTTAAGATTTAAAGCTTGGTCAAAGTACGTAGACGCTAGGACGCGCGTGTCCTGATATCTGTCAAGTAGTGACTGAAATATGACCTGATAATTCTCAGCACTGGGTGTGACACCTGCAAATACGGACTGGGCTTTCGGTGACAGTTTACCTATTAAATAGTACAACCTGTCAACATCTGTCAGAGAACCATTATCGTGCACTGTAGACTTAAAACTCGCATAGAATAACGGCCAATTTCGTATATCTCCGTCAAACGACATAATCTCGATTGGCGGTAATCTCGGTTTGCGGGCAACGGGCTCTGCTGAACATTTACCCTCCAATTGCGATTGTATACGCTTAATAATACAATAAAGATCTTCGAATGAGGTATACGCCTGATAGTTCGGTTTTTCATCAGGATTGATAGAAAGTAATCTTGCGTTATAATCGTCTAACAACTTATGAAAATCTGTTCGAATACTATCTACTGTTATACAATAACTGAGAAATGCTTCGCTATTACTGTCAGACATAGATGCGGTTTTTGATCGTTCATAGATGTTTTGAATGCGCTCAAATAAAATATTGCGTTTTGCTTCTAAGATTGTCATCTCTTTGTCTTCCGACACGCGTGACTTTTTTTGTTGTGACATGCTTACGTAAGTATAAGCTAATGAGACCGAAACAAAATAAGAATATCTAATGTATCTATTATTTTACCTAAGTAAGCTAAGTAGGCAACACTTTAGAGCTGAGGACTTAAAAGTTGCTTGAAATATGAGATTTATAAGACAACTATGATAGTTGCAGAAATAATAATTTAATAAGTAGGTAGCTACATAAAAGTTTACCTACTAATGCGGGCGGAAATAACCATGTGACGGTTATGTGAATATGTTAGGAGTATAGCTAGGTGCTATAACTGCCTAGGTATAGCGATATAACGTATAAAACGTAAATGAATCCGACTCGTATGGATCAAAACAAGTGCGAGTCTGACTCGCGCACCGAGGGTTCCGTACGCATTTTACCTTATTTGAGGTTGGTACTAATTACGCTAGTCTTCTAAATCTGAGGGTCTAGTACCAGTTTACACTCAATCGTCACGGTGGACGATAGCCTAGACGACGGGAACAATTTCCATACATTTTCTAAATGCGCCCCCTAGCGGTCTCTATCGATCGCTTCTCTCCATTAGGGGCGCTTTAACAAGTACGAAAATTAACCTTAATTTTCAACTTTTTAAAATTTTCAGAATTATTCCTTTATTTGTGCTGTAGGACCCTGCTTTTGGCCAAATTTCGTGATTCTAGTTCAACGGGAACTACCATATAGGTTTTCGACCCAAAACCTATAGGGTACTTACGGTTGACCTAGAATTGTCAATTTTTGTCAAAACCAAGGTCTTACAGCACAAGTAAAGGAAAAATTCCGAAAATTAAATTAAGGTTAATTTTGGTGCTTACAAGCTTTCGCAAAAATCTAATTTTGACCATATCTTTTTATCGGGTCGACCCAGGACCCTGATTTTTACACACCTAATAGGAACCATAGACCTCAGTATCTGGTATAAATTTTTAAAATTCAATTTGCTAGGTCCACCCGTTCCTGAGAAAATCGGTGGTGACACACGGACAGACAGACAGACAGACAGACAGACAGACAGACAGACAGACAGACGGACAAGAAAGTGATCTTATAAGGGTTCCTTTTTTACCTTGTGAGGTACGGAACCCTAAAAATGGTTCGGCTTTACACCGAAACCGTAGGGTAGGGTTCTAGGCGACTTGGAGAAGGAAATGGACTGTATAGAGAGGATAGCGGTTCTTCGCCGCCTAGGAGATGGTTACGGGATGAGGGGTGATTGAGTGGGTATAGGATATTTCAAGGATGGAGGGCACCTACCTTATACAACCTTCTTCGTTTCCGTAGGGCAGTCTCCTGGTGGTTTCGTGATGCAGCTGCTTGTTTTCACTTCAATTCACAATTCGCGAGCGGGTTTTCCTTGGTGGAAGCGGTAATAAATCACATACAACGGTGCGGCGCGGTACGGTATCGAGACGGCGTTCTCAGCGAGCGGAATGTTCTCGACTCTCACTCGCGTCCACGATCGCGTCGACGAATCAGGCGGAAGGCAGTGCCTCTTCCAGGGAGAGGGATAGAGCGGGACGGAAATATGGTATCGCTCGCACTAGACGTGGAACGATTGATCTTGATGCGATTAATTATAGATAGGAAGGTAGATGGCGCTACCACTCAGCTTGATTTATTATTTACATAAATAAAGCGGCAATAGTCCAGTGGTGTACGTAACGGACTGCCGATACGATGGTCTCGAGTTCGACCCCTAGTTACCCCGGGTACACACCTCTAACTTTTCTGTGTGTATTAAAAATATTAATTATCGCTCGCTTTAACAATGTGCATGGTAGATGCAATGGTAGATGGCAATAGGCTCGCCCCCTATTACATTGGCACCGAAACATAACTGGCGAAGAGTGGGTGTGTAATACACCTCTGTCTACTGTTTCGGGGACAGAAGTCGTGAAGTTATGTTATGTTTATGATGTTTTATTTAACCCTTTAAGGCGCAAGGTTTATTCATATTTATATTGATAATTTTGCTTTGGAGGACTTCTAATGAATAACTCATAAGTATAGGTATGTAAAAAAAGATATTTTCTAATAATTTTATTTTCCTAAACTTTAAAATATCATTGAACTTTGGTATGATTATTATGGTTCTAATTGGTATTCTATAAAATATGTCCATATAGTTACCTATTTTTCCTACCTGATCTTCCTTATCCAATAGGCAACCAGCCGCAACAAAGACTCAGACTGCCTACAAACCATATTTAGCTAGTATGCTAGTTCATATCGTTTCAAGATGAATAATTATTCAAAATACAAAATATCTTGAACTACTGCATCTTTGCTGCATGGTGGGAATAAAATTGCAAGCAGAAAGACAAAGTAAAGTTCTTCCATGTCTGTCGTCAGACCAATAAGTATATCTCGTCTTCAGTTGAGTTCACTGGACTTTCCAACAAGTCTTGTATGTATTTAATATTATTCGCCAAAATTCTAGGGAACATACAATAAAATACCTATGCTTCGTATTGCGTCAGTTGCTTAGATTTATAGATTTTAGAAAACGATTCTTAGCAACTGCCTCCGTGGTCCAGTCGATAGCGTTCCTATGCATCTGCTGATCGGAGGTCCCGGGTTCCATTCCCGGGTCAGGTAAACGTGTTGCAGAGCTATCCCGAATTCTCAGTAGCATTACGGAGTTTGGAAATGTGCCCAGTAACGACAATAGGCTCGCACTCTATTACGTGGGACCTAAAGATTAATGATGAAATGTGGGTGTAATATTACCTCCACCTCTGCCTACCACTTCGGAGCTACAGGTGTAAGATTTTAAAAATAAATCTTAATCATTATAAATAAGATACTCGATAAGCCATGTAAGAATATAACTACTTGACTTCAGCGAAGTTTTATGAAGTACATTGAACAACAACTTGGTTGAATGTTCGCAAAACATCTGGAAAATGCTGTTACCTCTGAGTTTTCGTTATCAGTTATTACTGGAATTCGCCTATGAATGGTTATAAACTTTAGAATATTGTCAAAAAATCACAACAATAATATTTTTTTTATTCGCTATAGATTCGAAAAGAATCTTCGTCGATCGCACAAAGTTTTGTCCCATGGGAATCAAATATATTACACTCGACTCATTACTCACTCATTCTCACCACTTCACGTGCAGCCAAATAAATATCATCGATATTTTTTTTGTCTTTTAAATATTTACTCCAAACTACACAATGTAAGTAAACTTTTTCTGGATTTAAATATCAAATCTGTCAAAACCGTTTTAAAAAAATTGGGCAAGTGCGAGTCGGACTCGCGCACGAAGGGTTCCGTACCATCATCTATAAAAAAAAATCACGTTCGTTGTATGTATACTTAAATACTTTATAAGTTTCTACCTGTTTATTAAGATCGAGTAACAAATTGCTTAAAAAATACGTTTGTTGTATGGGAGCCCCCCTTTATTATTTACTTTTTTTAAATTTAATTATTTATTTTGAAAGGTAATATACAACTACATATTCTGTGAGAATTTAAAGCGTCTACCTGTTACAGTTAGTAATTTTGAGCAAAAAATACGAATAATAACACGTTTTTTGTATGGGACCCCCCTTAATATTTTCATTTTTTTATTTTAGTATTTGTTGTTATAGCGGCAACCGAAATACATAATTTGTGAAAATTTCAGCTTTCTAGCTATCATGGTTTATGAGATACAGCCTGGTGACAGACAGACGGACAGACGGACAGACAGACAGACAGACAGCGGAGGCTTAGTAATAGGGTTCCGTTTTTTACCTTTTAGGTACGGAACCCTAAAAACGAATCCCTTCCACCAAATCGCCATCAAAAGCAATTTATTTCTTCATCAATACAGACATTATATTCCATTAGCTACTGTTTTTTACGGCTCACCGTTACTCGTAGGGCTTGTCATGGGATGGTTTCCCTAATTTCATGGTGACCGCATCCGCAGGTGACTCTATTCACGCATAAAATACGTATTAATGTTGTTTCATTGGCAATCGATATGTTTTTTAATTGAGTGATTTTTAACGTATCGTAGAAAAAAGTGTGTTTGGGAGTTTTGGGGTGAAGATACTATAGTGAAGGCAATGCCCACTCTAAGCGTATATTCTATATATAAATATTGAAGCAATTACGGCTGCAATAAAACCCTAGTGTGGGAAGAAGTGCCACGTGTTATGTACAAGTAGATATTTGTATATGCACTTGGTAGCATAATTTGTTTGGATTTGTAAAAAAGAAAACATTCTCGCAGGAACATTTACTTTATCGCGGAAACCACAAACATTAAATTAACGGACACAACCTAAACCAGACATGAAAGAACTATATCTGAATGAAACAATGCTTTGTCCCGTATTGGGATTGAATCTCAACACTGTGTAGTGCCCGAGCGGCGGAGCGACCGCTTAAACAACTCCGCCATAAGTACCTATAGTATAATCTAATCGAATGTTGTTGTATGTTGCAAAAGTTGAAAATATAAATCATCGCACTATTTGTGACGTTTTTATAATGTAAGGTAAAGTTGTTTGGTACCAGGCAAATAAATTTAAGCAGACCTATTTATTTAATTCACAATGAAGTCTCTACACAAATAAAATCGCTTGTGCATACGTTGAAATTTAACTCTTCAATGTGGCTTCTGTTATGTTCCTTTGGCTCCATCTATCCACGTGGTGGTAAATGGCCTATTCCAATACTGACAAAAAACTGAAACCCTAGAATACTGCAAAGCTCCGTCCTTCACGCGCGACACCATGTCCCGTAATTTAAAGAAATATTGTAGTACGCAGTTTGTCGTGCTCTACCACTCAGTGTAGAATATAATACGTATTTACTTCTCTAACACTTTTTATCAACATGATATTATAGGTACAAAAACATTTTTTGATCGAAACCCCCGATAATAATTATTCAACCCCCGCCATTACCAAGCTTTCCGGCACGTGTCGATGTAAAACATAGTCATATCAACACAAACAGAGTTATTAGTTTGTTTGTACAGATATAATTATCAACTAATCCTTGCCCGAGGGCGGTGTCGGGTGCAGATGCAGAAAATGGACTGTGTGAGTCTCACTTAGTTTTTAAAGCTAGTAGGTTGGTACGTGTAGGAACGGAAAAGAAATAGTTAGTTTTTTTTTTATATTTTCGGACAACTCCGGTACAAAGAATAAACCTAGTGCCGCAGGGCATTTTACAAACATTCAAATAACAGATACAATATGCACCCAGGCATCCAAAATATTCTCGTATAGTGAATGGAATCCGCGATACTCAGTACAGTTGTAAACGGTGAGATTACCTTTTATGCAACTGCGCCGTACGTGCAGCACTCTAAAGTCAAAATATCTTGCGGTTCCAGCTCATATTTCTTTATTGTAACCTTGCGTAATAACGTGACAAACCAAATTCGGTGACAAAATATGCCGCAGGCAAAACAAAATTTTGTGTAACGTTCTGACACTTTTAAAATAACCTCGCTAGCGGTAACACCTCGTTATAAGATTTGTGTAAAAGTATGTTGTCAACGTACTGTAGGTATCCCTTTATTACGTAAGTTGAACATACTATTCTTGTTAACTTTTTTTCTTTTTCTAATTTTATGCATACAAAACAATTTTTCATGTTTACCTTACTCATTTTAATGATATTTTGAGAACACAACATATATTTATGTGGGATTTGGTTTTAAGGCTACGAACACTGGTGCTGACAACTTGTATTACGAGTATGGGTAACAAAAATATTTCAACGAATGTCTAATTAAAATGAATTGGATCTTTTTTACACAATTTACCCGACTGTGTCAGAAGAAGGGTAATTAGTCTGACAGTAACTTTTAAGCAAGTAGGTGACTACCGCCTGTCGCGTAGATGTCCAGCTGTCTGGGACTTTGGACTTGAATGTATAATTATATTAATAATGCATACAAAAAAGTACATTTTATTTATCCCAAAGAATAAGTTAAATTACTGTTGATCGATTTCATCACAACATTAAACCATACCTAACTTTATAGCTTTTTGCTGTCAATAGCTATACTTAATGCCTTCCTATTTGCTGCAATTTGACTTAGGTACCTTATTATGATGACCAGGCGCTTTCCGTCTCTTCGTAAAGGTTATATTTACTTAGAGTATTTTCTTTAGCTTACGGAATGAATATGGGGTTTACATTGTGTTTTGTTAATCCGTCACCACGAATGAAGGAAAGATCATAATATTTCAATATTTTTTATGAAAATATTATATTTATGTTGATACGTTTAAAATCAGATATACTCGTATGATGAGTCTTATTAGAAATTTATTTAAGCTCAGACAACTTTCAAAGGACTTCTTTACATTTCTTAAAAATGTATAAAAGACCCACTGCGTACATGATTTGGAATCGATAAAATTACGTCGTAATATTGAGAAGAGTAAGTAAATTAAACCAACTCTTTGATGTAGGTATCGAAATAGGTAACCAGGTCACGGAGATGGATACGAAGCTTCAAGAGTTTTGAAAAACATTTTATACATGAATATCTTGTTCCCTCTTTAATATTTACCTAAATAATTTTATTACTATACAAAAAATAACTAATAACGTCATTTTTTTATAAAATATTGAATACTATCAGTAGCTAATCTATACCTACTAATATTACAGAGGAAAACTTTGTATTTTGTTTGTAATGGATAAACTCAAAAACTACTGGACCGATTTTAAAAATTCTTTCACCATTGGAAAGCTACATAATCTGCAAGTAACATAGGCTATATTTTATGTTAGAAAAAAAAAGGAGTTCGTAAGATATTGGGTTTTTTCTAGTAGGCTAGTATAATTATACATACGTAATTATTATCACACCTTCCATATTTTCCTCATTTTTATTCCCTTTCAAAAGTGTTGTATAATCCGTGATTGACGATAGTTACTTATAAGGAATCGAAGTTGCACTTTAACTTGCGGTGTTTGATTGATGCGCGCAGTAAAGTTTTGATTTGATAGTCCATTTGTTATAGAGGTTTTGTTATAATCACTAACTAGCGTCTTAATGTTTGTCAACTAAGATATTTAGGGTATAAATACTTTTTTACTCATCGTTTAAACCGGCTTATCACTCTACGCCATTCCTGTGAAGTGCAGGTTTTGACACCAAGCTCCATCTTTAGTTTTTTATTTATAACCTAAAACGATGTTCACAAATCTCCCTTTAAAGTCTTTTATATTATTATCTTCATAGCGTTACTTTAACTAATATAATTAGTCTAATGGCAAAATTCTAAAGGATCCACAAAACGCGGTACTTACTATTACGGCATGTTAGTCTTCACACACGAGCACAGAGTATACATAAATAAAAGCAAGCAGGCAACACATTCATAAAGTTAAATTTTAGAACTCATTAAGCCCGGGCTGCGTTAAACGTAAAACTTTTAATTGAGATTCATCGCTTGCCGGGTTTATAAACACATAAAAATGTGATTAAAACGCGTAGGCTTATGTCTAAACGGCTAGATTTATATAATTTTAGCACATAACGGTTTAAGCTAACGGGTGGTAACAACATTATATTAAACGTTAAATGATAATGAGTCGTAAACATTATATTAAGGATAGATTAATTTCTGCTTAAGCAGGCAACAAGCTTTAATTTCGTTTAGTAATAGATTTTACTTAGAAGATGGACGACATTGCCGAGGCCGGACCCAAAATAGGTGGTGGTGAAGATCCAGATGCCTGCCACAAGAGTTGGCTAGAGATTCCGTGCGACAGAGGAAGCAATATTTGGAACAATACAGACTAATAAAAAAGTGACATAAAAACTAAACCAAACACGATGACAAGCTTCTTCAGTTCCGTTGCTTCTAAACATGTATATATTATGTATAGTGTTGCTGTTCTGAGAGTTTTAAGAGTTCAAAATTCAGACACAACCCCTCTCTGTTTCTCTGTGTTATGTTTCAATCTCACTTTAAGCAAAGAGCTCAGATATTTAGATAGAGGCGCATTTCCTTCGGCATGGCAGTCGTGTTGTGACAGCTGTCTCTACGAGAGCAAGAGAGATGAACGTTCCTTCTGTGTATCCTAACTACGAGAGCAAGAGAGACGGAGAACGTCGCCAGCGCCAACTACGAACTAACCTGGAGACAGTCTCCACTTGGAATAAGCACACGAAATCCTTAAGAACTGCGCTTCTATGTAGGTAAATCTGTATTCATTGCTTTAAGCATTAACCCTAGAAATGCTATACAGTACCTACCTACTACTCGTACCTATACATTTATTACTAAATCCGACAAAGATACTTTATAATCGATCTTTCTTTGCTACATACAGCTTAATCACTCAATTTATGTCGTTCTATACAATTTAACATGGGTTGATAATAAACTTACAGTTTAATGCCAAATAAATACTTGCAGATGAACATTTTTTCGATATACTTCAAATATATTTCTGACTATGTATCGGTCTAAAAAATTACATCGTAAAAACTAACGTACCATACGGGGAGCCACCCACAATACTTCGGGGAGATATAACATTTGATTTCAAACGCGTGTTGAGATCAAAAGCTGGCTGTAATACACTAGGGCTTAGTCGACGATTGATTTTTTACCTTTCACCTAAGTTCCGGAGAAGTCCCAGGGATACGACCGACCTATTTTTAGTTAGAGTAATTTTTCAGTATATTGAAGTTATTATGATTATTTTCAAGTCTTTGTCTCAGTTATACTAATGCGTAAAGTCATGTCGTGTACCTGCTTAGACACTTAGAGCCCGTTTCCGCTTAGACAGATTTGCTGTTTTCCGGTCCGTTGAAAGACTCGGGCGTGACAGTGCCAGTACAATTTGAATGACACTTCGTAAATTTAGACGGATCGTAATGATGCCAGTGGCAGTAAATTTTTAATGTTGACATTTAGAGCGCTTGTACACGCTAAGAAAATTCGCCTGGCCTACGCAAGAATTCGTGTCGTCTATATACATGATACACTGCCGCTCAACGACAAAAATATTTTGTTTGAGCTATACACGACGCGTGAACGTTGAAAATATTCTCTGCCTAGATTCGAAATTATTCTTGCCTACATGATGATTCGGTCTTATCTGAAGACACAGTGGATTTTCTTAGCGTGTACAAGCGCCCTTAGGCACACCAAGAAAACAGTCAGCCCGCGTTGTTAGAACGGGCTGTAACTAACTTAAACAAGAATCTACATGAATCGTGCTCTGAATATATAAATTGTGTACTATGTTTCCTTCTTTATTTTCGCTTCTACGCAGGTATATGCATAAATTTACATATCTATCTATCTGAAAGAGTACCGTTTTAAATAATTTTATCTCCAGTGTTTTATCGGCCTTCGAGGATATGATGATAGTTCCGATGAAAATTGCATATCAGTGAAAGCAATATCTCGTACTTGACACTGCACGGCTTATTAAAATCTTCTTTATTTTATGTCATTCTTATGTACTTACCTAGTGTACTAAATTTCTCCTAAACAGATCCATTTTCATAGACTCAGTTTGAAAATCTTTCAAACAAAGTTCAACGTTTTTTTTACCTCCTTAGGCTTGGAATGTCAGAAATATTAAGTCAATCTATCAAAATAAAAAGCCGATATTACTTAAGAATTAGATTTTAGTTATTCATAAAGAGGTTGCATGTACTTCCTTTTTTTTTAATTATAATACACTGCCCTCTATGATTCTAAATTTGAACTATAAATGTAGAGTTTCGCAATAATTATGTAGAGTTAGGGTTGTGCTACTAGTTCAGATAAGATTTCACAGATGGCGCTGTTAGCGAAATGAAGAATTGGAATATATTTTTTGTATATTTTTTTAAATACAGTAAATATTGTAGGAAATTAGTTTGTTACCATACATTTAAATTTAATATTCTACTATGGAGTATGCTTTATATCACAATTCATAAAGTATTTTTTAAGTAAATTGACAATATGCTGAATCGCGCTATTGCTTTTTCCGGCATTTTGCACGGCATGAATGGCTAATTCACCTCTACTGTTGTACTTGCTTCGGCAGTACATATACTAAAATTGGAACGATACAGAGAAGATTAGCATGGCCCCTGCGCAAGGATGACACGCAAAATCGTGAAGCGTTCCACATTTTTTTGTCAATCTGATACCGTCAGAAAATTCATGACGCAAACCTGTTATAAAAATGAATACTATTTTAAGTGCTACTGTACCCTAGGTTCGTTTCCTGTGTCATTTCTTTGCGCTCTTTTTTAACATTCTAAGGTTTTAGAAGTGTGGTGTTTTGATTAAAGCTAGAAATTTCTGTCTAGTTTATGAGTGAATTGATTAAAAACAAATTAATAATTTTATAAACATTATTATTTCATTATTTTTTCGTAGTAGAGACTACTCTACCTTCCTCAGCGATGAAATTGTTTGAGACGCGTCACTATTATGTCGTGAGAATCTAAAAAAAATTGTTTATGTCACTTCATAGTAACGTAACTAGGGTGGTGTTAGCAGTACCCAAGAACATAACACAGAGCCGTCGCAGAAGTTGCCCAAGTCAACATTTTTACAAATTGTCATCATTTTTAAGAGATTTCCTCTTCAGGACTAATTTCGGTACGTTGTCTTCTTGTAAGAAAGCTCACAGATTTTGATGTTCCATGGCCAAGTGCCACAAGATTGCACAAGCCCATATAGTGCTTGTGAAGCAAAATAGTTTGATTGAAGTACACGGGATTAATTTCTTTCAATTGTAGAGTTTTAAATATTTTAGTAAGTTTTATAAGGGTGTAGCTGCCTAAAATAAAAGTGAATATTATTATCTTAATAAAGCCAGTCGATATATTTTTGGCTTATTAATTTATTTAAATTCTTACAAATAATTCATGTACACAAAGTGAGATAACACGAGTCCAATATTAACATAATCAACATTTTTCTCAACTAAAACTAAACATCCATATTAATTTTATTGGCTCTGCGAACTCGGAAAAAGCAATAACATATAGCTGCAGACTTAATAGATCTAATAGGTGACTACAGTCACTAGTATACTATTAAGCCGTGCTAAACTTGCTACGCTTGTGCTACGGTCCTTCGTAGCAAGTGTAAAAGTCCCTACAGAGTTTTATTT
The DNA here is from genome assembly GCA_944739405.2 of Euclidia mi. Lineage (NCBI taxonomy): Eukaryota > Metazoa > Arthropoda > Insecta > Lepidoptera > Erebidae > Euclidia > Euclidia mi. The sequence continues at coordinate 23,698,567 of OX123194.2, read as the reverse complement.
GGGTGGCTGGTTGGTACTTCCGCATACAAAAACAAAAATCCCAGTCGTTCTGCACATTTTATTCATACCTATCCTGTAAAGTTTATATTTTTCTCTTCGTCTGAGTGCGTCACACTTTAGCAAATCAAGTGATACACGACGGTATTGACCTCTATTATTAACCTGTCCAGAACACAAATACATTGTTTTCTCTTCACAAGCAGTTTTAGTTTCAGTTCAGAAATATCCTAAGAAAATCATAGAAAACTATGTATGATGGATTAGCTGATCAAAAGGTAAAAGGGAGTAAATACTTATGAGCCTTTCTCAAATTATTGCAGTTTTTTTTACAATAATGTTTGTATTGGTTATCGAGACACAATAACTACGTACTCGACTGATATAAGGGATTTGGTATACTAATGTTTTATTACTAATTTAAGGTGCGGTTTGGAATTTACAGTAATTACGCTGCCCTCTATCGGCATAAAGATACACTGCTTACTATCAGGGTTCTATTGTTACATCAGGGTGAGTAATCCGTTTTATACAGGGTTTGGTAGTCACCCCTGTTTAGTATTTCAGCAATATTTTCATAGATGGCAGTTACTTAAATTACGATCTGACGAAAAAAATTCTTTTATATTTTATGGCTTTGCTCGCAAATTGATGCATTTTTTTATTCTTACGTGACAGACACCAGTGTCGGAGTTATTAGAACGTCATGTGTCGACATGGTTTAACAATTTCTGTCCAAAGATAAATACCAGGACAGACATCTTTACGTCAAGTCAAATCACGCCATGGGCGTACTGCTAAATAATAAAAACTATTTAATTGGAAGTTAATGAAATGAAAAGAATTTAATGTCCATTTTTTACATAAAATAAAATTACCTCAATAAACGCTGACGTCATGCAGTACAATTATCTGCATTAAGTTTGTTTGGTTGTCTTTATCTTAATAATATATAAAATCCTTGCGTTACTGACTGACTGACAGACATGCTACAGCCGAAACTATTGGGCGCAGGAAGCTGAAATTTGGCATGTATGTTCCTTGGGGACCGTAGGGGTGCACTAAGAAGGGATTTTCCGAAATCCCCACGGGATCGGCCAAAACGGGTAAACTTAAAAAAATGCAGGCGTAGCTGCTGGCGTCCTCTAGTGTTTAATAAGAAATAATAACTAATGAAAAGCTGTAAGACTAAGTTGATTGACAGACAGACAACGCACAGCTGAAACTACTGGGCGCATGAAGCTAAAAATGTGCATTCATGTACCTTCCTTGGGGACTGTAGTGGTGTACAAATAAGGGATTTCCAGAAATTACCACGGTATTGGGGGAAACAGTTAAATTAAAATAAAATGTGTGAGCGTAGCTGTGGACATCCTCTAGTATAATATAATTTGCACATTAAACATCTGCTAACTGATTCCTGGAGCAGTCCCTTCATACGCGTCAACATTTAATTGGACCGTGGATAAATGCAATAATGGAAAACGAAATATTTTATTCAAATACAATCAGCATTCAGACTGAGACAAGCTATGCTATCTACTAATTGATAGTGGTTTATAGGGCTTTAGGCATTGGTTTCCTAATTATAAATTAAATTTTATTACCAAATATAAAAAAAAATAATTAAAGACTGACTCCGTGGTCCAGTGGATACCGTATGCCACTGCTGATTGGTACTCAGTAGCAGCCCGGAGTCTGGTGATGTGCCCGGTAACGGCAAGAGGTTCGCCCCCTATTACGTGGGTCCTAAAAATTCATGGCGAAATGTGGGTGTAATATTTACACCTCTTACCCCTTCGGGGATACAGGCGTGAGACTACAAAAAAACAAGAAAAAAACAGCAATAACCACTAGGTTATTGCTGTTCTTTTCTTGTATTTTTTTTTATATAGTCTGTCGATATATCCACTAGGATATATCGACTAACTGATATGCAGGGTTGGAATCCACGGCGCGCACCACTGACTTAGGGGTTATGTACTGTGTGTACTGTGCCTCGGTCCTTACGCCGGTAATCCCGGCTGCGACCGGCGTTATAGGGAGTAAATACCTCTGAATAATCGGATACTTGTCTCAGCTGTGGGATATCGCTAACACACTTCAGCCAGACAGTCCCTCTGTGGAAAATCTTTTTTTTATATTATTTATTTAATATTCAGTCTAATGCGGTTAAACTAGAAACGCAACCCGGGTTGCAACTAGGATAACTGTAAAAAGATAATGATAACCGATTACAAAAGTAAATTTCCTTCATTTCATGTGTTCTATATGGCTGAAATAGTTTTGATGTAAATACATGATGAGTCATAGAAATTTGGAAAACAAGATCTTTGAATAAACTGAGATAAAGACGTCGTTAGGTTTTCTTGAAAATATAAGACAAGAAACTTAGAAAATGATTAGCGAACAAAAATAATCATTTTTGCATTCTAGTTTGCCACAAAGTATAAAACTAACCAATAAAGTGGTTATTTATATAAGAGCGCAGCGACAGTGTTAGCGGCTTGCAATGCATTTCGCGCAATCAACTGCGCGTCTTATGGCTCGGCACGCCTCTTTAAAGTCTTATAAAAGGGCGTTCACATTGGTTTTCTGAGACATTTCGAGCTGAAAATATGAAAAAAAATATCGACGTAACTGTTTTAGCATCGAGCACCTAAAATAGCTGCAGTAGTTTTTTTATTATGTTATAATTATTAGCCATTGTCATTTACCGAGGGAGATAACGCGAACATAGGTGTCCATTGCGAACGAAATGGAAAGCCTCATTTAGCCTTATGTGGTACCGCCATACTGGTTGCACCATTAGTGAACTAGCTTGCCATTCATTACAGGGTGGCAAAGTTAAGCAACCCTTGCACAGGTTACTACTTGGATGTGTGACCGTGTGGTGACGGATTAAGAATCCGTAATGTCACCACCCCATATCGTCCCACATGGGTGTCGTAAAAGCCGACAGAGGGAGCATATTATGTAACAGCACTGTAAGAGAAGGCAAACTTGTTATAAACCCTATACAAACCCGTTCGGCTAGCGTGGTATAGTAGGCCAATTCCTCCTTTCAAAGGAAATGCCTAGTCCAGCAGTGGACTGTTAAAGGCTGATGATGATGTGTGACCGCACGTGGCATTTACAGCAGAGTGCTACCGTGAGGGCATGTAAAGCTATCGGTCCCGGTATTTGTCTCTAGACAAGAATCGATAGGCTACGTTGGAGGTTTTCGGGCGGCCTGAAAATACGGCACCTGAATTAGTCGCACACTCTATGTAAAAGAAAAAAAGAAGTATAGTAGCAGTATGCTCCCTGTTGCGTTTATTTTGGTAAGTGATTGGGCTAGAAAGTTAAGAAAATAATAGGAGAAGCAAGTGGTTTAAATGAAAATGACGATGATAAAATTACTTCTTCTATCTATCCCAAGCTCTGCTTTTCTTTTACTTATCTAATAAAAAATATTGTTTTCAAGAATTATGTGACTATGTGTCACTGTTCACAATAGTTTTATATAGTCCATTATAATTACAACGAAATTCCTACGGCATCTTAAAATAATAAATCTATCGAGTAGACATAAACGAACTCGTCCACTGTAACGTATTCCTTATAATGAGATCACACCATACACTACTCATCCCTAAAAGATAGGAAATATCGCATCAGGATAGTGTATACGGTTCTTTCTGTGCGACGTTTGCAATCAGTGTGCGTTTTACAACTCGCGCGGTGCACTCCAGACTCTCTTGGGAGAAACGATGTCTTTATTCAAGCGGCGGACGATTTACTTCGCTTTCTGTTATGTATTGAGGTTTAGTGTCAGAGAGGATTGAAGGCGTGTGAATGAGTTGATGTGCTATCTAGGGCCTCTTCTGTAGTTTTCGACATTTGATTGTCGTGAGCATAGATTTCAATGGGTATTTATGGCTGATAGTTAGGATTCAAATTACGGGTCGAAAAGACAATCCAATATGAGGTCATGTCATGGTGTTTATTATAGCATTGGCTTGATTTCCGAATGGAATAGAATGAATCTTTTACCGGTTGTGAAAAAAAATCTTTAGTACGATTTGATTATGTTCAAAATATTTAAGCATAAATATTTTGAACATAATTTCTACAACTTGAGCTTTTAAAAAAACATGTTTTTGTAAATTATATATGTGGATACTTGTAGTTTAAACACACATTTAATATTTATCCCAAATAATACCTATTACAAAAACCAATAATAAGATGGTTTTTTTTAACTATTCAATGAGACATGTAAATTTTTATAAGTACACTTTATCAGGGGCTTTTTCGCAAGCGTTAATTATATCATCTTGAAATAATTAAATTGCTTGCGGAAAAGATATATACAAAAGTTGATTAATAATTATTTCGACAATGTTAATTTATATACGACTGCCTCGTTGGTCTCGCGGCATAAATGTGCGCGTGGGATCGGGAGGTCCCGGGTTCGATTCCTGGGTCGGGCAGTCTTATTGGGTTTTTCTATCACGAAATTCTCAGTTGCAGCACGGAGTCTGGAAATGTGCCCGGTACGGCAATAGGCTCGCCCCTTATTACGTGGGACTAAAGTATATTTGGCGAAAAGTGGGTGTAGAAATACACCTCTGCCTACCCCTTCGGGGATGAAAGGCGTGACGATATGTATGTATGTATGTATGTGTTAATTTCATTCATTTCCATTGTGTAGTACAAGTAGAATTGATAGTGCATTTTTTTGCTTGCAAACAAGTTTTTTTAACCAAGGTATACTATTTCTTCCCTCAAAAGTATACAGCATAACCTCATGGAGACGTATAAATTATTCGTTTCATTCAACCCGATCATCAAAGTATTAGTTTAGGGGTGGACGGTACCTGGACGCTTGGCGACTCGTACGTGACCATACCTGGCGAACGACGTCTGTTGGGTAGCATTGGAACTACATTTTTTGCAGAATATTACTTGAATATTTATTCATTATTTTATTGAGTATGTGGGCATTATTCATCACACGATTAAAACGTTACTGGTTTTCATGAAGGCATTTATATACATTTACATTACTGATTTTATAGGAGTGTTTATTGGTATCCTGCTAGTAAATTTTTAGGCATTGTGAGGATTGATTAAACAATAAATACCAGTCTTCTACCGACAAAGAACCAACCTAAAATTATTCAGTCTGTTGAACAAATTGTTATTCACTCGTTTCATAATCGATGCATTACTTATTTCGGAGGATTCACCCATTCCGTGTGATAGGTTCTGGCACTAAATTGCACTCAGCCGATACAAACAACCTCTGCCTTGATTCTGAATTACTGAGATTAATATTCGCATCGGCAAAGCAGCAACCATATGTGGAAAACTTAAGGGCAGAGTATAACGGAATAAAAACCTCTAAGTGAAGACTTAGTACATTCTTCTTTTAGTGGTTACGATTAATAATAATACGCACATCAATAATAATTTATCAAGGAAGCCATCAGCGAGGCATGTTTGTAATACCTTCTATAGTATTTCTTTATTTTTACTTTATTTCTTCCTATAGTATGGCCACTCCATAGATGTAACTGCTGTCCATACTTCAAGTGCTTAAGTGGGTTTTAATAATGAGTTAGAACGTCTAGACCGGGTCGAAGCTGACGGTATATGTAAATTAGCGTTAAGCCTCTAGGCGCAGTCCACTCCACTCTTGCTGTATGAATAAATGAGCACTTGTTTGGAATATATTTTTATAAATTTTCTTACGAAAATCCTTCTCATTTACATAGTAATTCGGCTTACAAAAGTTGTAAATGTTAGTCATAAAATTATATTATTTTGCATGAAAGCAAGATACCTTGAACGACCTTCTCCTTCGAGAGTAGTATTCGTTCTTTTTAGATAATTTAAGCTGGCTTTTTAGATAATCTAAGTCTTTGTATTAACAAATTATGCAGGCTTGAGAAGATACTACAGTACAAATTACTACAGCTTGTCGCACGAGTGATTGATTTCCACGGGGTAGCCGGGATCGATCACTCGCCGAGCAATTAAAAAGAGATAATTAGGTTGTCTTACGGGAAATAAATAAAAAATATCACCAGGAAAGTTTAAACTCGCGTTATATTCCAGTTACACAATGGCTTTAATTACACAAAAAAACTGACACTTGAGATTAGCCGACGAGACAATTATCCAGGGCGTGGTGGTAGGTTGGCACTTCACAGGTCTTCAGACGGGGTACTCAGCTTTGGTCGTGTTGTCCCGGAGCAAAAAGGGCCAAACCACGTGTGTCCCCGGTATATATAAGGCCGGCGAGCAGGAGGGGGCGAGCGGGGCTCCCCACTGCTGTGCGTCACTCGTAGCGAGGCTCGCGAGCGCCGGGGCACGACGTCACAAGCTGGCAATCATCAATACCTATATATATATATAAATTCTTGCGTTACTGACTGACTGATATACAACGTGGAGCCGAAAGTACTGGACGCAAGAAGCTGAATTTAAGTTCCTTGTGGTGCGTAAGGTAGGAGTGCTCTGTGAAGGGGTTTCCAAAAAATCCACATGGTCGGGCAAATGATTAAGTTAAAAAAGTGTAGTTGCGGGAATCCTTTAGTAAATTATAAATAGCAATCTCTATAATAAAAATGTTTTATTATTACTCACACCAACAAATCTTACAAATTCGGCATGCAGCAACATTAAAAAATAGATGAACATCTGTACCACGGCAATAAAACATCGACATTACTCTGAAGATTTCATTCAAGAAAGTGCTTTCTTATGAAAAGTCACGCACTGATGATGAAAATAAAACTGAAACGAATGAAGACGAGGATTAAATAAAAAGTTTAAAGCCTGTTCTATACTACGAAATATGGTCGTTATGGTATTGCGTTGCGTAATTTTCTGTTGCGCAATGAAAAAGACGTGGTAGATTTTTTTTACTAGAGTTTTGACTTGAACAATCTAGTAACAAATGATTTTAAAATGGATTTTAAACTTTCGCGGTATATTTCGCGATATATGTATACATCATACAATTTAATGGAAACGGGTCCCGCCGCGACCATGGCTGTTAAGACTGCCGAAACGTCGGCAGAACAGAGGTTTTAAACCTTCAATTAATTAAACATCGCGAATAAGATCCGTTTCCATAAAATTGTATGAAATGATGTTATGTTGGAGTAGGTCTTATATAAAGGATATAATATTTATTTATTTATTTAAATGTTAAATAAATAAATATAAATATAATATGGTTTTGTGTTCTCTCGTCAACTAATCTACAATTTCCTTTTCCTGATAAAAGTATGTTAAGATATCGGGTTAGAGTAGGTACTCATTTATTTTGTACCCTAACCATGTTGCTCAGTACAACGTTGCAGAAAAATGCTTGTTGTTGAATAATACATTTGGCTTCATCGTCTTAAAAGAGTATTTAATCTAGCAATGCCCCGAGATTGGCTTTAAAACATTTTTGAGTTTAGACTACTTTATAGGTCGTAAAAATGTTAGTGCTGGGTTATAAACAGAAAAGTTTCATAGACTGAGACGGGTATTCTATACATACTTACGTACATATTAATTTACAAGAAGTTGTGAATAGATGTGGCCGTATTAGAAGTTAGTTCGTCTATGAATAAGAAAAGTACTACTAGTGAAAAGATTTTTATGAATTGTACATTTATTTCAAATAACCGAAGAATATATTTTTTTTCAGTAAGAATTTTAAATATAATATCTCGATCAATCATTCGAATAATTATCATTTATTGGGACTTTTATCATTAGCTATTACTTAAAATATTAGCATGTTGCTGCCGAGCATTTATATTGTAGATATTTATAGTAGTATTTATGGGTCATTTTAATAAATCTACTTGAATTCTTGTTTTTGAGACCGTGACAAAATCAAAATCCTACGGTCAAATATGGTGTGTTAAATTATCCTGCAATAAATACGTTATGTCTAGACAGAAATATGCAACGAAAATAAATACTAGAATTTCATTAAAAACATTAATTAATTATAAGAAGGCTTTCCCTTTGGATTAAGATAAACGGCCATAGAATATTTTCCTCTTAGCACCACTTTTTTTTTTTTTTGCACCACTGAGTGCACACCAAACAATAAAAACTTGATATACAGTCTTATTCAAAAACTTAAATAAAACGTCATTGTTAGAAGGAGGCCGTGCCCAGCAGTGTTGCAGTTTACATACAGGCCTGATGTATTTAAAGTTTATTAATAATAAAACTACAAAACACTTATTTTACATAATAATATATTGTAGTGTGTGAATGTTACTGCTAATTACTAGGTACACACTTGTAAATATAATGCACATAGTACGTAGTTATATTTAAAAAAGCCGGCGTATAATCTAACTACTGCCCTTATTATATTAGAAAATATATGCCAGTATTAAAAGAAATGAATACATATTCATAAAGCGGCTTTGCTTTCTAAGTGCGTAATATTTATTATATGAAGTTTCGTGCAAGGCCGAGTTAGTTCCGACAGTTTGCTGTTAATCATGGTTAATACAAACATTATGGCTTTCACCTGTATACCATAACGAGTAAAATGTAGCTAGGATTAGACTTGGTAAGAAAACTTTAAATATGAATTCGGTATTAAAGTATTAAATAACATCCCAATGAGTTGTTAAATATACTGAAACTTCTCTTACATATCTTTTCGAACGCTAGATTCTATGATGAAAAAAAAACAAGATTGAAGGTCCTGACCAACGATCTTTGTTAAAGAACACTGCCATGATTGTATAGATCTATTTGTGAGGTACTTTAAAAGGCGCTACGTTTTATATATCGAGAGCCAGTATGTCTCCTGAAATCATAGAATTGTGACTTTTACCAGCGATCGGTAAGATGGCAGACAAGATGCAGGTATCACTAATTAGTCATGGAATTTATTCAACATTTTGACTCGCAATTAAATAATTTGTGTTGTAAGTACAACATCGGTTTTCTACGTTTCTATCCATGCAATAATTGGCATCTTAACTTGAGGGCTCTCTCCTGATCATAATATAAGCAATAGTTAAAACTTAGACATAGCTGCTAAGGTTTTTAAAATAATAGTAGGCCCATTTAAACTGAATTTTAATTCGTACTCAAGTTATTAATTCCATTAAGGTCCCTTAGCAACACTTGCGAATTGAAACCAACAATACTTTATCAACACGCAATTTGAGTTATCTGAATAACCTAAATTCTCGTCTGCCGCTAGTCTTTAAATTAAACGCCAAACAGGCAACATAATTTTTAACTCGTGACAGAGACAGAGAACCAGCGATACAATCAATCTTGTGGCTTAAATTGCTGCTACAAGAATTCCGTTAGAGCTGTTAGGTCTTTTTGCGAACTGAGACCAATAATAATATATTGAGTATTGATTTCTATAATTTTATAGCCCCGCCTACCAAATAAAGCATATGCTTTTGTATTCTTACAAGTTGCCGCTGGTCGCAAACCAATCCACAAGAATATGTAATGTTTCTATATAATAAAGTATTACCTACACTTAAACATACCGCAGTATACCTTTAGTGTTATTTTGAGTAAAATGCTACGGATACGAATTACTGGTCGCAATAGGAGCATAACTGTAAAACATTGGACGATGCTGTTCAAATAAAATTCCTGAATCGCGAGATTAATGTTCACGCCCACGGTCACTCGCCCAGCGTTAGACACAGTGTGATACGGGTCCTATAATTTGTTTACGAACGTAACAATTGTATAAAGGGATTCGTGCGGCAAAATGAAACGTAATTGTTCTCATAACCATATTTGGATTAATTTATGTGCGTGAAGAAAGGGTTCGCGATCGGACTAGACAGTTTGCCTATCCGTATATTTATGGCACTAAGCTGGTACAATTATATGCCTACATTTGTATTTTATGACAAAGATATATAGGGTAACAAAGGAGAAATACCAAAGACGTCCTGTAGCGGCCAGAAAGTCTTTTTTGTCTGTTTGTCTGTTTATCTGTTTGTCCTTATATCCGGGATAAAGTAAAAAAGTACTGCATGGATTTACTTCAAATTTGGCACAAATATTATTGAAAAGTCGGGTCACCACATAAGCTACAATCACGCTATGACCTACAGGGAACGAGCAGAGAACCTTTATTTCTTCAACGCATTCTGTAACAACGTGTCATGTAACAATGCATGTTTGAATGTTGTTATTATGTTAACTATGCTATAAGCTAGCTTCACACTATAAAAATCACGCAATATAAGTAACTTAGGCTGATAAACATAATTAATTGAATATAAGTAGAATCAAGACAATTTTAATGCAGCGCCATCTAAGAGAGTTCAAAAACATCAAGTCGAATTACATGTGTAAGCCCTTTTTGGATATAAATAATTTAAATTTGAACATGTTGGCGACGTTAATAGTTGTTTTCAAAAGTCATAGATGGAGTTGTACATTTTCTTCTAAAAAATTGTATTTTTAATTCGTGTCAGAGATGAGCAAGACTATTAGTTGAAGTTATTTAATTAATTAACTAGGTACACCATCGCCACACTTGATTGCTTACATCATTTCTGTCAGAATAGATAGTAATAGAGTTAGTACAAAATAAACATTTTGGTGACATTGGTGTAATTATTGCTTCTTAATTAATATATTTTCATGTCGCATGTAAACTTGCTTTAAATTGTCTTTCGGGATATACATATAGCACGTACCTTTGTTTGGATTAATTGTATATAAACATTAGTGAGATGTGGAACTAGCTAGATTATTTTTACTCACACACAGCCATTTATTTATTGTTACGTCTGAAGCGGTTTGGCGGATACTGTTGTTCTCTATAAATGAGAAGCATCCTACCTAGGGCTTGTAATTCGAATATTCGAATGTTCGAATAATGCGAATATTCGTTCATTTTTACTATTCGAATATTGAGTGGTGTTAAATTCGAATATTCGAATGATTTATAGCTACGTTTTTTAGATCGCATTACCAAAATTTATGTCAATCCCACGAATGATTATTGTGATTGCGGTGTGATTTATGATCTCTCAATTATCTTTATTTAATTAAAACTTATCATTGCTTTTTATTTCAGCATTCTTCTCAGCATTGTTCGCAAATTGTACATGCAAGGTACCTACTGATTGAAAGAGTTATGAAAGTAACCGACAAGAAAATATGGGATGTTCAAACGGGATTCGGAAAGGGTATGGGGTGTACGGATCAGGGTTTTTTCTTGCGAAAAGTTTTTGGCCAAAGGTTAAAAGGTCTATTGCGCATTCGCGGTTTGCGAAGAGGCTTACGATAAAGTGCTGAGGAATGAAACGTGGTCGGTGCTGTCAATGTATGGGGTGAACAGCAGCCTCATACGAGCTCTGAAATCTCTTTATGAGGATTCTATAGCTTGTGTGAGGATAAACGGGGGATATACTGACTGGTTTACCATCGAGACAGGTGTTAGACAGGAATGATAGTGTAGCTGTTTAACCTCTTCATGGACAGTTTTTATTTATTTATTTATGCAAGATCTAAAGTATAATGATTGTGGATTAAGGATAAATGGGTTACTTATCAAATGACTTCTCTATGCTGATGATCAGGTAATACTTGCAGCTTCAGCGGAGGAGTTGAAGGAGATGATAACAATCATGGATGGTGCTTTAGAGAAAAAGGGAATGTAAGTAAAATGAAAGTTATGGTTTTTGAAAAGGAGGAATGCGTTACGGCTTGTAATGTTATGATTTATGATCGATGGACAACGAGTGGAGCAAGTCAATGAGTTTGTGAAGGTACTTAGGTGCAATATTTACAAGAGATGGTAAGAATGAACAAGATACTGCAAGAAGGGTTATTGTAGGCAATAGAGTGAATGGAGCTCTGAAGGCATTTATCAACAGCCAAAACGTGTCCAAAAAGGCGCGAATAGAGACAGAGAGAGAGAGTAGTGAAAGTTGGGTATAGCAGAAGACACTAGAAAGTAGAATAAATGCTGTAGAAATGAGCACTGAACAAGTATGTGTGGTGTTTTTTTAATCGACAGAGTAAAGAGTTGTGTGATAAGAGAGTGCTGTAGGGAAATGGAGAGGATGGATGACGAAATCCGTGTGGTGACGAATTAAGAATACGGATTGTCACCACCCCATATCATCCCATGGGTGTCGTAAGAGCCGACAGAGGGAGCATATTATGCAGAGAACAGCACTGTAAGAGAAGGAAAACTTGATACAAACCCTATACCAACCCGTTTGGCCAGCGTGGTATAGTAGGCCAATTCCTCCTTTCAAAGGAGAGGCCTAGTCCAGCAGTGGACTGTTAAAGGCTGATGATGATGATGACGAAAGACTGACATAGAAGATATTTAAGGCAAGTTTGCATGGGACAGAATGAAGGGGAAAACCTAGGCGGACGTTCAGATACGTTCAGTATAGAATGGAGACATCCTAAAAAAAGGAGAGGTAAGAAGTGCCCTAAGCAGAAGAACTTGACGGGAGTGAATGAAGCAAGGGAGATATGTCAAAAATTACGCAACCACGATTTGATTTCAATGATTCTCAAAATCCTAAGAATTTAAAACTATGGTTTTGTTATGGTAACACACGAAGTGGGTGTAATTTTTATTTAAAATAGTTTTGTTTGGTTTTGTTTTGAATACAGTTTATTGCTTTTTGTTTAATTAGAATGCCAAAGTAGGTATGTGTTGTTACTGAAAGGTAATTCAATTTTATACATATTGTTGGGACATGTGCAGTGTATGACGCAACAATACAATGCATTGCATCATATTAATTACGAGGTAGCGCGCCTGCATACTCCCCCCAGTCAGTTCCCTACCGTCTAAACGACAACTTGTATACTTGATTCGATTCCGCGCAAATAAATTCGGTTAACTCAAAACCCCTTTTATTGAAGAGTGACCTTCAACAACAAGACACAGTGAACACGTATATAATACTAGAAAGATCATTACAGTGGTGACACCGACGTGATATATTTTTTTGGACAGTGCGGTTATATTACATAGTGCAGCGAACAGGGTAGCGGAATTTGACTCCTTGCTAGAGCGTAGTTACAGCCTTGCAAGTTAGTTTTAGTGCTCAAGGGAAACTTTTGAAATAAACCGGTGTACGAACTAAATACAGAAAATGAATAAGCCTGCAGTTACGGGACAAGGTCAAGCCGAAATTACCGCGACAACACAGTCAGTCACAGATCTAGCAGCGATATCCGTTTCATCGAAGATACCGGAATTTTGGAAGGACATGCCGAAATTATGGTTTGCTCAATTCGATTCGATATTGGAGCCGCAGAAACAAGGAGATACTACGAAATTCAACATGGTAGTAGCGAAGTTGGGCAGGGACGCCTTACAGCAAGTATATGATCTTATTATTACGCCACCTGAAAATGGAAAGTATGAAGCCATAAGAAACAGATTAATTACCGTTTACGAGGAGAGCGCTGAACGACAATTTAACAAGCTAGTTTCGGAGATGGATTTAGGAACTCAACGCCCGTCACAACTTCTGAGAAGAATGTCAGAGCTTGCCACTAACACTCAGGTCTCCACAGAAGCATTGAAACGTCTATGGATATCTAGACTTCCGGGTTCGGTGAAAGCAGTTCTATCGGTGGCACAGGATACGAAATTAGACGAATTAGCCGCGTTAGCCGACAAGATCATGGAAAATCTACGCCCTATGGAAATTGCCGCAGTATCAACGCCGACGTCGACAGTATCAGTGACGCCAAATATGACCGAGCAACTGGCAGAAATGACAAGGGAACTACGAACGCTGCGAGTGGAAATTAATGAAATTAGAGGACGACAGCAGCAGTATGATAACGGCAACCCGTGGAATAGAAACAGGTCAAGGTCACGTTCACTGCCCAGAGGACCACCGAGGACCCCGCAGAGCCCAAACTGGCTCTGCAGGTATCATTTTCGTTACAGGAATCGGGCTAGAGCGTGTGAGAAGCCCTGCAACTGGAAGCAGCCGAGGAAAAGCGACAAGAATGACGAGACGGAAAACTAGATGCGGTGCAGCCTATTGCGATGGGAGACTGCGTCGAGCCAGAAAAGAACCATCGTTTGTGTATAAGGGACAGAACAACCGGAACCCGTTTTCTGGTAGACACAGGTGCCAACGTCTCCGTCTTACCGGTAAGTCAGTTTAAGTGCGAACAATTACTCAGTGAATATAAACTCTTTGCAGCGAATAACACCGAAATTAGAACGTATGGTATTAAAACATTAGAGTTAAATTTAGGGTTGCGTAGAAGCTTGAAATGGACTTTTATAATTTGTGATGTTAAGCAAGCTATCATAGGTGCTGATTTTCTAGAATACTATAAATTAGTGGTAGATATATATAATAGGAGACTTACAGACAGTATAACAAATTTACGTGTAATAGGGTGCGTTACAAAGCATGATCAGCCTTCAATTAGGAGTATACAAAGCGACAACCCCTACCGAGAGATTTTAGAGGAATTTTCAAGTATAACTAAGCCTATTATGTACAAGGAACCAACTCATTCCGTGTATCACCATATCATAACTTCCGGTTCCCCGGTTTTCGCGCGGCCAAGGCCATTACCTCCAGACCGGTATATGAAAGTAAAGGAAGAATTTCATAAAATGCAGGAATTAGGTATTTGTAGGCCTAGTAAAGGAGAATGGGCCAGTCCGCTACACGTAGTTTTAAAAAAGGATGGCCAATTACGTCCATGCGGAGACTACAGAGCGCTTAACGCTATTACGAAACCAGATCGATACCCAGTACCACGACTTCAAGATTTTACATATGTGTTACCTAATAAGAAATACTATACTAGGTTAGATTTGAAAAGAGCTTATCATATTATAGCAGTTGCGGCAGAAGATGTAGAGAAAACCAGTATATGTACGCCATTTGGTTTATATGAATTCCCCAGGATGAGTTTTGGTCTTAGGAATGCCGCCCAAACCTTCCAAAGGTTTATGGATCAACAGGTATTAAAGGGAATAGAACGCCTAGAAGATAAAAGCGGTAAATCAGCAATTTTCTGTTATCTAGATGATATTTTGGTAGCGTCAGACACAGAAGAGATAAACAAAAAACACGTTAGGATTCTGTTTAATAGATTTAATGAATTAGGTATTACAATTAATGTAAGTAAATGTGTTTTCGGGCAGTCAGAAGTAGAATTTCTAGGGTATTTCGTGTCGGAGGAAGGCATAAGCCCATTGCCGGATTAGGTGAAGGCTATTGCCGACTATAAGCGACCAGAAACGATAGAACAATTACGTAGGTTTTTAGGAATGATCAATTTTTATAGGTCACACCTCCCTCACGCCGCAGAACACCAGGCTGTACTTAATAATTTTTTACACAATTCGAAGAAAAAGGATAAAACTAAAATCGGTTGGGACGAAAAGAGTATTGAAGCTTTTGAACAATGTAGGGATAGCCTTGAAAGCGCCGTTACATTGTCTCACCCTAGCGTAGATGTACCTTTAGCCTTAATGACGGATGCGTCAGATACTTGTGTCGGTGCTGTGCTGCAGCAAAAGATTGAGGATAAATGGTTACCGCTAGGATATTTTTCAAAGAGACTATCAGACACACAGCGAAAATATTGTACTTATGATAAAGAACTATCTGCCATTTACATGTCGATGGTACATTTCAAAAATATGATAGAAGGGCGACAGATAACGATTTTTACGGATCACAAGCCGTTGATATACGCTTTTACAAAGATTAGAAGTGATAAAGAAATTCCTAGAAGAGCCAGACAGTTAATGTATATCAGCGAATTTACGAGCGATATACAACACATAAACGGCTCAGAGAATACAGTAGCAGACGCATTATCGCGTGTTGAGTCTATTTTGTGTCCAACCACGATAGATTACGGAGAATTAGCTCGCGCACAGGACGCAGAGTGTAGAGTTACCGACTCAGATAGTAATAAGCACGAATTCAAATACATAGTTGTACCAGGCTCTGATAAGAGAATATATTGCGAAGTCTCGACGGATACCGCTAGACCGTATTTACCAAAGAAATTTAGGAAGTTAGCCTTCGACAGTATTCATAACTTAAGTCACCCAGGCATTCGTTCGACTAGGAAGTTAGTAACTAAAAGATTTTTTTGGCCAGGAATGAATAAGGAGGTAAATGAGTGGGCAAAAACGTGCATATCTTGCCAAAAAGCCAAGATAAGTAGACATACACTTTCAGACTTAGTAGATTTTCCGAAATGTACGAAATTCGAACAAATTCATACCGACATAGTTGGTCCGTTACCTACGTCACGCCATGGGTATCGTTATTGCGTAACAATTATGGACCGTTTCACGCGTTGGCCAGAAGCTATTCCAGTTTCAGACATATCAGCTGACACGGTTTCTAGCGTAATATTTAAAGAGTGGATATGTAGATTTGGTTGCCCTAGTAGAATAACCACAGACCAAGGAAGACAATTTGAAAGCGATCTCTTTAGCGCACTTATGAAACTATTAGGCGTACAAAAAATTCATACTACGGCGTACCACCCACAGAGTAATGGATTAATAGAAAGATGGCATCGTTCATTGAAAAATGCGTTAACAGCGAGATTGGCCGATAGGGTGGATTGGGCAGACGAATTACCGACGGTTATGTTAGGGTTAAGAGCCGCGTTAAGAACTGACACTGGATATAGTGCCGCAGAATTGATGTATGGACAACCTTTAAGATTACCATCAGATTTTTTCCAGCAAAGTAGCCAAAGCGACAGTCACCATGATTACATAGAACAGTTACGCAAAACAATTAGTTCAATGAAACCTCAGAGTAGATCAGTTAGCGGTAGTAGAAAAATATTTGTAAGTAAAGATTTAAAGTTGTGTACACATGTGTTTATACGGAACAAAATGGTTAAGAAGTCCTTATCTCCAACATACGAAATCCCTTATCGCGTGTTGAATAGGACAGATAAAGTATATACCATCCAGTTGCCTAATAGAACCGCAAAGGTATCCATTGATAGGTTAAAAGCCGCGCATATTTTGAACGAACAGACAGAGGATGAGAACTGTAATAAATTCGATAACAATGTTAGTATTAATCGTACCACAACACCTATGATACAAACCGGTAAAAAGAATTCTGACAATAAAGTTATAACTAGAAGTGGACGCGTAGTTAAACCGCGAATAAGATTTAATGTGTAAGCGTTATTTATATATGTATGTCTATTTGCGGCGTTACCGTAGTGGGTACTGAGGGCCCCAAGGGGTGTAATTAATTATAGCAGAGTAGGCCACTATGGTAACCACCCTTAAAAATAGTAGGATAGAGACAAAATTTTAAGTCGGTGCTACATCAGTAGCTATCGCACATGTATAAAATTATATAAGTACGTAGTGTAAGGTAAGCAGTAGGATAATATATAGCGTATTGAACAAGTAGCAATAGAATAAAAATCAGCGCAACCTGTATATTCACTTGTATTGAAAAATTGCAAGGATAACAATATTTCGAACTCGCAAGTAATTGCGAAATTGCTTTATATAATGAGTAATTATATTTCGTCATTAGATATCCACATTTTGTCAAGGTTGTACAAGTATATTAAATCAGACGAGTTTATTGTCATATCGCTAAATTGTTTTACAAAAATGGGTAAGACATACAGTAAACAGGAAGAGATTATTATCGCCCAAAACGGTGCAAATAGCGCCAATTTTAGTGAAATAGAAACTCACATGAAAATGTACGGAGCCATGTCCATAGCAATTGTTATACTATTGTCTTTGTTGATAATATATTTTTGTAGCGGAGCATGTTGTACCAGAACCCGAGGGTGGTTGCGTAAAGAGATGGGCAGGACAGTCCAGCAATTCCAGAATTCTCAGGCTCAACAGACGGTATAGAGGTATACTTCATGGCATTTTATTTTCCAAGTGTTTTAATTAAACTTATGATTCTACAACTATGATAACAGTAATATGTTATAGTGTTAAAATGTTATAAAGAGTGTACCGTAAATACGTATGTATAAATACATATAAATGTAAGTATCTATATAATCATACAAGATATAAATAATGTGTATGAATGTTATAATATTCAATTGAACAAACTTATATAACTTATTAGATTTGTGAACATAAATTCGACATTGTTTAAGATTTTGTAACCTTTATAAATATAACAGCGTATCAAATGTGTAATGTGAACCGATCGCAGGTAACGCGTCATTCAATCCGAGCAAGGCGACCATTTTTGCAACGCCGCACATTCCTGTGTGCCTTCTGCACTGTTATAAGTAACTTTAAGTTATTGTAATTATGTTAGAACACATGTGATATCGACTTATAGTTTTTTTTCAGCATTTTTTTTGTAAAAGGGGGATGACTGTTGGGACATGTGCAGTGTATGACGCAACAATACAATGCATTGCATCATATTAATTACGAGGTAGCGCGCCTGCATACTCCCCCCAGTCAGTTCCCTACCGTCTAAACGACAACTTGTATACTTGATTCGATTCCGCGCAAATAAATTCGGTTAACTCAAAACCCCTTTTATTGAAGAGTGACCTTCAACAACAAGACACAGTGAACACGTATATAATACTAGAAAGATCATTACACATATAATAAATAGAAATATTGAACTTTCACTTGTTTAATAGTGTTTATGCATGGTTTTATTAAGGTTTAAAAGAAACAGCAGGTATTCGAATAATATTCGAATAATTCGAATAGTTCCTGTAAAAACATCGAATATTCGAATTTCTAAAAACATCGAATAATTACAAGCCCTAATCCTACCGTAATGCATTTATACGACCACCTAGAGAACGGCCAGCGCATATATTTTGATCCCGATAGCGTTGCTGAGCACTTGGAAAATCCGCGTCAAACAACTCTCTTGGCATTTCAGCATTCAGCCTCTGTAAAATCGATCAGTTTCGGAGGTCATTCCTTACGTATGACGAGATGCCTTCATATTACACGTACGACAAGCAAAAGGGTGTATTTAACCGACGTTGACGAGGAGGTGCTGTGGAAGGTTTTCCGGGAAGTTTCAAGGACACCGCATTTTGTAGAGTTTATACCGTACACACAAATCATGTCGAATGCTATTTTCTGCGGTTGTTACTTCACACGGTCCGAGGCCCAACGTCTTTCGCCTTTCTGTGGGCATTTGATGGCTTGGAGTATCTCACTTACCGCACAGCCTGCGTAGTACGTCACTTTCTCGACGGTGACCAATACTGGGATGACAACCTCGCGGAGGCGAGCTTCAGTGACAGTCCCAGCCGCATGCGTCATCTGTTTGACGTCATCTTGGTGTTTTGGGGAGTCGCGAACGCGGTAGCTTTCTGGGAGAAGTATCGCCATCATCTGTCTGAAGATTTTCTACGAGCTTTGAGGCGTGTTACTAGAGACCAAGTCGAAGTAACTGATGACCGCGTGCTGAACACCTGTCTCAGTTCACTTCAAGACGTGGTAATTTCTATCAGCGGCAATCCACTGGTCAAATATTTGTTACCAGCTTCCCAATAATCACCGCATCAAGACCGTGAAAATTGGCAGTATAACGCTGAGACTGTGGCGAGTATAAATATTTTATACTTGGACCACCACCTTTCACATGCCCGAGTTGCAGCGAATCGCTCCGTTTATGAAGTTTGGACCAAGCCCTTACACGTGGAGGACTCAAGTTGTTTACGCAAAAACGCCCTTGAACAGCGCTAGAGGACACAGCGGCGCGTACGCTTCGAGATCATTCGGGCTTTGACGCGCGCGAATAGCTTTCAATATCATATACTTACTTAATTGTGTTTTTGTAATAATTTAATTCTTTGTGCCGTAAAGCTTTTTCATATCATCTATAATAATCATTCATTTTCGCCTTCTCATTTTATTTTCTTACTCAACCTAAAGTTCACTATAATCACTATCATCATTGCTCCCTTCATATTTTTATATACAAAAGCTAAATTCATTTTTCTTCCGCTTTGCTTATAAGGCTACGAGTTCGATGCTCGTGCAGTAGAATTATACTGGCCCGATATAATTCTACATTTGGGACCCCGACTACAAGCAAATTCAAGTAACGGAGTGACGCTGAATAGTTGTGGATTTACGAAGAACAGAAAGGTATTCGGTTCAAAGTGGTTGCGGATAAAAGAGCGGTGAAGTGAGTCATAAGCGGTGAGCGATTTTTAAATTTTTACTATGTCTGATACGGAGAACTATAGTGATGCCGATGGCAAAGGCGATATTCCTAGTGTTTCTGGAGCGGTATCGAGAATAGGATTACCGTTACGATGTCCGAAATTTTGTCCGGAAGAACCAGCTCTGTGGTTTGCACAATTAGAAGGACAGTTTATATTATCTAGAATTACTAGTGACGTGACAAAATTTTATTTAGTCACTACGCAATTAGAGCCAACCTATGCCCTTCAGGTCAAGGACATTATCACCAACCCTCCAGATACAAATAAATTTGAAAAGTTGAAGGAAGAACTAATTAAACGCCTGTCTGCATCACAGGAAAAGTGGATACAGCAGTTGCTAATCCACGAAGAGCTAGGCGATCGAAAACCCTCGCAGTTTTTAAGGCATCTGCAAAACCTAGCAGGGGCTGCCGGAGCCTCTGATTTTGTGAAGAGTATATGGACAAACCGGTTACCTAAAAGCATTCAAACAGTAATCGCTTCCCAAATCTCAGACTTACAGGTCGAACAACTTGCCGAAATCGCAGACAGGGTTCATGAGATTGCTCCAGAGACGCCACAGGTATCAAGCGCGGCTACAACTACCCCCAGCACCATCACCGACGATTTGATCAAGCAAGTCAGCGAACTAAGTAAGCAGGTTACCAAACTTACTACCAGGTTGACCAGCAGAGACGACAACCGTTCACGCTCACGCTCACAGTCCCGCAACAGGAGGTATGGTTCATTTAATAAACGTAGACCGCAGCAACCGCCGCCGAATCATCCACATTGTTACTACCACTACACCTACGGTGATAAAGCGAACAAGTGCAGGCAGCCCTGTACATTTACGTCGGAAAACTGCACGGGCGGTCGCAAGTAGCGGCCAACGACTGCCCAGTACCCACAGGCCGTCTATTTGTAACTGACCGGACATCGAAGATGCAGTTTCTGGTGGACACTGGCTCCGACTTGTGTGTTTTCCCCGGTCGGCTGTTAAGACGCCCTGTTTCCGTTCGAAGTACACCTTAGTAGCTGCAAATAACACCACGATCTACACTTATGGCCCTATATCACTACGCCTCAATTTAGGGCTTCGGCGAGATTATGTTTGGAAGTTCACCATTGCTGATGTGTCAAGACCAATAATTGGAATCGATTTCCTCATCCACTATAATTTACTTATAGACTGTAGAAATCAACGCCTAATCGACAACATGACTTCACTTTCAGTCGCTGCCGTACTCAACGCGTCAAATGAAGAAATTGTTTCTGTCAAGGCTGTAGTGGGCAACACAGACTACCATGAGCTTCTCCGTGAGTACCCTGAGATAACACGACCTCCAGGCAAGCATGTTACGGGTAAGCACAACACTCTTCATTATATTCGAACGACACCTGGCCCACCAGTCTCCAGCAAACCCCGACGGCTAGACCCAGCTCGAACAATAGCTGCCTAGAAAGAGTTCGAAGAGATGCTTGCGTGCGGTGTTGCTAGGCGTTCAGAGAGTGCATGGTCAGCTCCCCTACACCTTGTTAAGAAGAAGGACGACGGATGGAGACCTTGCGGTGACTACAGAGCCTTGAACGCAAGAACGATACCTGACAGGTACCCCATCCGTCATATACATGACTTCTCTTACCAACTTTCAGGATGCAATATATTTTCAACTATAGACCTCGTAAAGGCATTTAATCAAATCAAAATAAATCCTGAAGATATACCTAAAACAGCGATCACTACACCTTTTGGCCTTTACGAGTTTCCATTTATGACATTTGGCTTACGTAATGCAGCACAAACTTTTCAAAGGTTTATCGACGAAGTTCTTCTAGGCCTAGATTTCTGTTGTGTCGGGTTTGTCGACGATATTTTGGTCTCGTCTCCTTCACCGAAAATTCATAAATTGCACCTACGTCAGCTGTTCGATCGCCTGAAAAACTACGGTATTGTCATCAACACTTCAAAGTGCAAGTTCGGACAGCCAGAAGTGGAGTTCTTGGGCTATAGCGTCTCAGCTAAAGGTACGAAACCTCTAGAATCTAAGGTTCAGGCTATTCAAGACTATCCTCTTCCGAAGACCATCAAGGAGCTACCTCGATTCCTGGGGATGGTCAACTTTTACCGTCGGTTTGTACCCAACGCTGCCAACCTTCAAGCTCCTTTAAATGCTGTTTTAGCAGGCTCAAAAGTTAAAGGATCTCACCCAGTCGAGTTTACCCCAGAGCTGTTGAAATCTTTTAAGGACTGCAAAAGCGCTCTTTCGGCTGCTGCATTACTCGTGCAGTAGAATTATACTGGCCCGATATAATTCTACAAGACGATTTGAAATGACCACCTTACGAATTTTACGACACCGTCCTTGAAAGCGTTGGGCAAAGCCAGGCTAAAATGTTTTTCTTGGATGCTCCTGGTGGAACAGGAAAAACATTTGTTACTACTGGCATACTTGTAGAGGTCAGGAGGCAAGGCAAAATTGCCATAGCTGTAGCGTCGCCGGCAATCGCTGCCACACTGCTTCCGGGTGGCAAGACAGCACATACCATGTATAAATTTCCCATCGATTTAGAGCGCGCCGTAATACCCGTTTGTGGTGTGTCACGTAACAGTGATAAGTGACACGTGCTCAAGGATTAGTCTCTGATCGTATGGGATGAGCGTACGATGGCCAATAGGAAGGCAGTTCAGGCCATGGACAGAACCCTGCAGGACATCCGCAGGAACGAGCATTTAATGGGTGGTCACAGTTCTGTTTAGTGACGCTTCCCGACAAACGCTTCCCGTGGTGACGCGGGGATCGAGGGCTGACGAGGTGAGTCATCATCATCATCATCATCAGCCTTTAACAGTCCGCTGCTGGACTAGGCCTCTCCTTTGTAAGGAGGAATTGGCCTACTATACCACGCTGGCCAAACGGGTTGGTTTAGGGTTTGTATCAAGTTTTCCTTCTCTTACAGTGCTGTTCTTGCTCCCTCTGTCGGCTCTTACGACACCCATGGGATGATATGGAGTGGTGACATTCCGTATTCTTAATCCGTCACCACACGGACAAGGTCAGTGCTTCGTTGAAATTATCTTTGTTGTGGTCACGAGTTCGTATGCTGCGCTTGACCATTAATATGAGAGCTCAGCTTGGCGTCAATGCACGTGCTCAACAATTCTAAGATGTCTTTCTAAGTCTTGGCGAAGACACTCTACCAAAGGAGAGAGGTGGACAGGCGGTGCTTCCAGAGTCTCTCAGTAGAGTTGTATCCAGCTTAGAATTATACAACTGTATACCGTAATAGCAGAATTCTTGAGTGTGTGAGTGGCCTATTTTGACGCCCAAAAATGATCAGGCTGTAGCAATTAACGAATGCATTCTCTCGGAAATTGAGAGGAATTAAGTGGTCTACACCTCTATAAACACTGTCGTCGAGCAAGAAAACGCCACACATTATCCCGTGGAATTTCTGAACTCCCAGTCAGCAAGTGAACTTCCAGCGCATAGCATCAAGCTGAAGGTCGGTGTCCCGATTAAGCTTCTTCGGAACCTATCTCCTCCGAAGTTGTGTAACGTGACCTGCCTGAAAGTCATCTCGCTCCACAGACACACCATTTAAGAAATTCTTACGGGTTGTGGCGTCAGCGAGGCAGTATTTATACCACGCATTCCTCTCATACCTCATAATTCAAGCGCATACAGTTCCCCGTGAGTGTTTGCTTCGCGATGACCATCAATAAGTCGCAGAGGCAGACATTGAGGGCAGCGGGTGTCCTGTATGTCGCTTGCTCCCGCGTCACCAGTCCTGACTCTCTTTACATTTTGGCTGCGGAGAGCCAAACCAATCTTCTTCTTAGCGTGTCGATGGCAATCTAAATTGTGCCTGCCCAGAACTTAGCTACGAGTATGGCATTTTCAGTAGCGTCCATAAGTTCCTGTAGCGTGCAGGTATTAGGGCACGCAGGACAAGATATTAAGTGTCCCATTGTTTGTGGGACGGCACCACACTTGCACTCCAGATTGGTGTTATCTGTAAATCCCCACCTAAGCAGGTTTTCTTTGCTTCGGCCAACCTGTGTCCTAAGTCTATTTAAAGACTTCCAGGTCAGCCAAGGCAGCTCATGTCCAGGTGGTGGATTTTCAGCAAGCGGGACGAATGGAGTGGGTAGGTAAGCACTTTCCCGCCACAGTCTACGCCTTGCCTGTGTTCGCTCTTCATTGAGTGGAGGGACACACCTTAGAAAGCTATTGCGGCTTTTCAGTCTTTGCGGCACCAAGGTGTTGTTGTGCAAAGGGTGTCGTGAATCTCTTTCCATTCTCGTTCTTTCGCTGGCGCTTGCCACAGCTCTGCGAACCTCTGGTGGCGCTATTCCTGCCAGCGGATACAGCATTGGTACCGGGGTCGGTTTAAGGCATCCGGTTATGATCCGGCACGTTTCGTTTAGTGCTGTATCGACTAGTTTTGCATGGGCTGAGCGATTCCATACTGGGCACGCATATTCACCTGCAGAAAAGGAAAGCGCCAACCCAGTGGTCCGCATTACTGTGGGTGAAGCACCCCACTGTGAGGAGGCTAATCGGCGCAGCAGGCTGTTACGAGTGTGCACCTTCTTTTTTATATTCTCGCAGTTCTTTCGGAACGTGAGTGACCTGTCCAGGGTAACACCAAGATATTTAGGGAAGTAGTTGTGTTCAATAGGGACCCCGCCCCAAACAATGTTAAGTTTGCGGCCCGCTTCTCTATTGCGGAGGTGGAATAAGCACGCTTGAGTCTTGCTCGGGTTGGGTTTAAGCGAGTTATCTAAGTAATACTGAGCCAACCTGTTGAGACCATTTGCGAGATTTAACTCGATATCCTCAAAGGTGGCAGCTTGGGAAGTTAGGGCAAGGTCGTCAGCATAGATGAAGCGTGACGTGTGTGGGTAGGATGGTTGGTCGTTGGTGTATATATTGAACAGCAGTGGTGCCAATACACTACCTTGAGGTAGGCCGTTCTTTTGTACTCTCCAACGACTTTTGTCTGCAGGAAGGTGTACTTGAAAACGTCGATTGTTAAGGAGTTCTCTCAGTATAGTGACAAATCTTTTATCACTGGTCATGCTCTCTACTTTCCACAACAACCGTCTAAGATTCACTGTATCATAAGCTGCTGATAGATCAACGAATACAGCACCCGTGATCATTCTTGACTCAAAGCCATCTTCTATGTGTTGCACGAGTTTAAGTGTCTGGTTGCAGCAAGACTTGGCGGGTCTGAAGCCAGCCTGCTCCGGAATCAATTTCGGGTCGATTATGCACGTTAGCCGATTCAGCAGCATTTTCTCAAAAAGCTTGTGTGTATGACACAGCAAAGATATCGGGCGAAAGTGTTTTGGATCATTTGCTGCTTTACCTGGCTTCGGTAGAGCAATGACCTTCGATTTTCTCCAGAGACGAGGAATTAAAGCTGACGACAGACAGCCATTATATAGTTGCAGCAACCATAACACAGCAACAGACCCCAGATGTTTTAATTGCTCAACTGAGATATCATCCACTCCAGAAGCTTTACCACACTTGAGATTTCTTATTGCCGCGACGATATCAGCAAGGTTGAACGGTTTACTGATATCGTCGCAGGCAACATCAGATCTTTTTAGCTTGGGGACTCTGCTGGAGCGGTCTGTTGGTTTGCCGTTAATGAGTAGTTGGTGGGCTATCTGGTTGGCTGTGACCTGACTAGGTGGTGAGGGTAGCGGGGGTTCACAAGTCAACTTTCTTATAGTACTCCATGCCTTCTTGCTGTTATGGGTCATGTCTATACCAGTGACAGTGTTGATCCACTTCTCTCGTCTGTTTTCACCTATTTTAGACAACAGCACTTCTCCGGCGATGGTAGTATCCTCCGAGAATGGGTCGGTGTTATAAAGGGAAGTGTACTGATTCAGCAGTTCAGCGGACTCCGCTGATAGTCCTGGGATGTATGACGTTCTGCAACCTCTTGGGATGTGTCTTCGAGCGGCTGTTGAGACAATTTCAACAAATTGGTCGTAGTTTTGCGGGGTTGGTAAGACGTTGCAGAGGGCGTCGTCCACTGATTGGGTGAAAGACTCCCAGTTGGCCTTGGCATAGTTAAATCGGCGCTTAAATGGAACGGACATAGGCCGGACTACGGGTTCAATGGTGCACATGATTGGTCTATGCTGCGTGCGAGGTATTGGGGAGCAAACATGTTTCGTACTCTGTGAGCTGATGTTGGAACTGACGAATATGAGATCTGGATTGTATCCTCGTTTCCATCTGCCACTATTAAAGGAAGCAGGTTGTTTTGGGTCATGAATCAGAACCAGGTCATCCGCCTCAGCCCAGTCTTCGATTGCTTGTCCACTTACGTCCATGTTGTTGTAGCCCCAATTAGGGCTGCGGCTGTTGAAGTCACCTATTATAATTTTTGCCGTTTGGTTGTGGAAGTTCTCTGGAGGATCAAACTGAAATGTAGTCCCAGGAGGTTTATAAATGGATGTGATTGTGCAGGTGCCAACATCTACGGTGATCACTTGAATGCCATTCTGGGTTGAGCGCTTGGTGGATAGGATGCTTACGCCGGGAGCAGCAAACACTGCGTTACCGTGCTTCGGGTGGCAGATCTCGGCGATAAGCGTAAGTCCAGCAATGTGTGGGCGACTTTGAGTTTCATCTCGGTGTGTCTCTTGGATGCAAAGTATGTCGCAATGGATTTTACTACATAGATCAGAAAGAATTTCTTGCGAAAACCCTTCGATATTAACCGAGACTACACACAAAGCCGGTTTTATGGGTGGACTTTGGATTGCCATCGTGGTGAAAGGATTAGCCAACTAGCGTGGATAACTCGCTAGTTGTCCAGGGTGCGCCGGACGTACAGTGTCTCAAGTGGTACGTCACTCGGGGAGGCTCCTTTCATGCACCCCAATAATGTTGCCCAATAATATTGCCAAACCAATAATGTTGTATATCGAGAAGTCCTATAAGTATGTATTTTAACCTATTATGTATTCCTTATTTTCTCCATCTGCTTCAGTCACAACTTATGACTTAATTCAGCAGAATCACCATAAAGTCATTTATTCAAAGCAGGCTGAAAATCAGCACTTTTTGAAGGTCAATTTTACAAAAGACAGTCTCCCTCTGTTACTACACTTTCTGCAGGTATGAAATATAAAGAAGAAACGGGTAAATGAATGTTATTTTAAAAGGTATATCTTCTCATATCTTCACGCCTTTTATCCCCGAAGGGGTAGGCAGAAGTGTATTACACACCCACACTTCGCCAGATATGTTTCGGTCCCAATGTAATAGGGGGCGAGTCTATTGCCATCTACCGGGCACATTGTTAAGCGAGCGATAATTAATTAATATTTTTTAATACACACATAACTTCGAAAAGTCATAGGTGTGTGCCCGGGGTAGCTGGGGATCGAACCCAAGACCATCATCTCGGCAGTCCGTTACATACACCACTGGGCTATCGCCGCCGCGTATTTTTTAAAAGGTATAATCGTAGGTATTTATTTAATAGTTAGGTGCTGTATAACGTTCACGCAGACGAGGTCGCGGGCAGCAGCTAGTATTCAAAAAAATGAGAGAAAGCATCAATAGTTTTGATGAATGGCCTCAAGTTTACATTTTACGTTTTCACTCAAAAATGAAAATTGACGAAATGTTATACTTTTTATTAAACCATCATACGTTCGTAGATACCGCTCTTGAATATAATATACATTATTATATTGCTAGCTGACCCAGCAAACATTGTTTGTCTATTTACTCGTATTTGTGGCTGTAAGCACTTTTGATGTCAACGATGAAAAAAAATCTACACAAAAACGCACATAAAAGTCATACAAATCGGTCAAGCTGTTTCGGAGCAAGGGATTTTTATAAGTGGACTTTTACTAGAGGATCTATTAAACTGAAATTGCAAGAATTTGAATCATGCTTTGAATAAATAGAAACAAAATATCTGTATCATAGTTGTGACGCAGGCGAACCGTTGCATCGTACTTTACTCCAGAGGTCACTCGATAAAATGCAATCCACTCCAATAAATTTTATTTCCATGGCTTTAATGTAACCGAATTGTG
Source organism: Euclidia mi (assembly GCA_944739405.2). NCBI lineage: Eukaryota > Metazoa > Arthropoda > Insecta > Lepidoptera > Erebidae > Euclidia > Euclidia mi. Next base: position 23,670,291 of record OX123194.2, on the reverse strand, counting down.
GAAAAATTTATACTTTTTTCTGTTACGATATACCAAATGATATCAATATAGTGGTTGAACGTCGGCTGCTCTGGTACGGTATGCTTGGCTAATAAATGAAACAACCGTTTGATGCGAGTTAAAAATTTTAATTGTTCGGACCCTTATATAGCTGCCTCGGAGAATCTTAACATCGCGATTCAGAAACTCGGTACAACGCCATCTATCGAGCGTTGTGGTAAACTTTACACAATCGAACATCCCGCCCACCATGGACAGAATGTCCGTAACAATAATTAAAACTAACAATAAAAATACACATGTAACCGCCCACCATGACGTAGACTTTACTTCAAAGCTTTACACAAATAAATATGATAGGTATCACAACAATAATTATAGTGGACTGTATAGTTAGTGACATAATTATACCGTATCATAATTTAGATTCACAAATGAGGCCTGAACCGAACAAACTTAATACAAATACACATTCTATGAGAAAATCTCAATACAAAATATCTTAATACAAAGTTAAGAAGCAATAGGTAAAACTATTAGCTTAGAAACGGGCCTCTTAATCACAGAACCCTTGCAACGCAATGATACAACTCTCGTGACTTTGTCTGAGCCAGTGTGTTTCTCGATTATAAGGCCGTAGAGCCATCTTGCAGGAGGCATGTCATCCTCCATAACTAAAACTACATCCCCTTCATTAGGTTCCGCTGTCAGATGGGACCATTTGTATCTGTGCAGAAACTGGACAAGGTATTCATGAGACCATCGACGCCAAAAATCTTGGACCATACGCTGAGTCAAATGCCATCGCCTTAACGTACTGACATTCGAACTTTCGAAGTTTGACTCAGGAGGAAGCAGTAATGTTCCCCAATCAAAAAATGGCCTGGTGTCAATGGGTATGGATCTTCGGGACTACCACTAAATGTAGAGATGGGCCTCGAATTAAGACACGCCTCTATCTGGGCGAGAACGGTAGTCAGCTCCTCGAATGTAAGCGTACTGACCCCTACCACTCTTCTGAGGTGATGTTTTGTGGACTTCACTCCAGCTTCCCAAAGCCCTCCAAAATTTGGAGAGTGGGGTGGAATTAAGTGCCAATTTGTGCCGTTAGTTGCCAGCCAATCCGCTATGTCTGATGCTACGCCCGACCTTTCTTGAGTAAACAAAGCCTTCAACTCTTTGTTGGCTCCGACGAAGGTGGTGCCGTTATCACTCCACAGTTCCTCACAATGGCCTCGTCTGGCTGTGAAACGTTTGAAAGCTGCTATGAACGCTTGCGAAGTCATATCGCTGACAACCTCCAAATGTATAGCACGGGTAGCCATGCAGACAAATAGACAAATGTAGCCTTTTGTGGAGTGATAACCGCGCCCTCTTGTGGGCCTGACACTAATAGGACCTGCGTAGTCCACTCCACTCTTTGAGAAAGGCCGGCTAGCATTGACCCTAGCTGACGGCAACTGCCCCATTAACGGTGGTACAACTCGAGCTGAGTAGCGAATACAAGTTACGCACTTGCGCACGTATTGCCGAACTACACTCTTCGCATTGAGAATCCAGTACTTGGATCTCAACAAGTTAAGGACCAATTGTGGCCCGCCATGCAGAGTGCGTTCATGAGCATCAGTGATTATAAGGTTCGTAAAGAGCGACTTGTTTGGAAGTATAACAGGGTGCTTCATGGTATCTTCAATCTGAGCCCTGTGTAATCTGCCGCCAACTCTCATAATCTGATCTTCGTCCAGATAGGGATTCAGTTGCACAAGTTTGCCCTTTTTATCGACCTTGCCTATTTTCTTTATGCTATCTATTTCACTAGAAAAGTATTCATTTTGACACATTTTGATGCATGTTAAAAGACCTTGATTAATTTCTGAAAATGTTAAACAATTATTGTAAGATTTATACTGATTTAATTTGTTTTTTGATTTTAGAAACCTTCTGCAATAAGCAATTACTCTGGTTAACCTTCTTAAAGATGAAAATTTTGTTAATATGTTATCCTCTTTTTTACTATTTATTGTTACATTGCACACAGTATTTGATTTTCTTTCTTCTAGGTTAGTTTGATTGATTTTTGATCTACTATAATCAATAATGTTGTTTCTAAGCCAACTAGGTCCCTGCAGCCATAACTCAAGATCTGCACACATTGAAGGATTTACTCCACGGGAGGCACAATCAGCGGGATTGTCCCTGGATTCAACATGCGACCATTGTTCGCTGTCCATACTGGTGTAAATTTCGGCAACTCGGTTGCCAACAAAGGTTTTCCAACGACTGGGGTGGCTCCCCAACCAAGCGAGGACCACTGATGAGTCAGTCCAGGCATGTATATTATTCCTGTCAATCGCCAAGGTGACGGAAACTTCACGCAGAAGTTTTGATAGCAGCACCGCGCCGCATAACTCAAGACGAGGTATGGATACCTGTCTGACGGGGGCCACCTTGGTTTTTGATGCCACGAGATTGACGAAAACTTGGCCGTTGGAATCTATGGACCGAGTATAGACAACTGCAGCATATGCTTCATTAGAGGCATCGCAAAAGCCTTGCAGTTCGAGATGCTGGTCGTTTTTGCTTGTGTGAATCCATCTAGGCAGACGAAAACCGACTATACTGTTGAGTTCACTCCTGTAGCTGAGCCAGTCTGTCAATAGGTTATCTGGCAATGCATCGTCCCAATACCCGAAAGCCACAGACGTTGAATAAATATCTTAGCTGTAATTATTGCTGGGGCGAGCCAGCCCAGTGGGTCGAATAAGCGGGCAATGTCAGATATCACCCTTCGCTTAGTCACGGGAGATTCCAGTGGAGGAAGGTGGACAGTATAATGAAATTCGTCTCTATCTCTATTCCAAGTTAAGCCTAATATTTTCATGATGTTATCAAATTTGAAATCCACTGAATTATGTGTTGTCTTTGTATCACATTGTATTTTACTAAATAACTCTTTGTTGTTACTGGACCACTTCTGAAGCTGGAAACCTCCGCGTGCTAATATGTCATTCAGCTGATGATATATCTGTTCTCCTTCAGCTACAGATTCGCAACCGGACAAAAAGTCATCGACGAAAAAATCCTTCAGGATTCGGTCTGCAACTAGAGGATAACCTTTACCTTCGTCGCGTGCCAGTTGTTGCAAAGTACGTACCGCTAAATAGGGAGCCGAAGAAACACCAAAGGTGACACGTAACAAACGTAGATGTTGTAACTCTGCATTTGGGTTGTCACGCCACAAAATTCGTTGGAAGTCTACGCTGTCGTCAGCTACTCTAACCTGCCGGTACATTTTGATGACGTCAGCGACTAAGGTAATGGGATGGCAGCGCCATCTCATAATGATATGACGTAAATCAGGTTGTAAGGTTGGGCCAACCATCAAATCGTCATTCAACGATACCCCGTTGTATCCCGAACAAGAGGCATCGAAGACGACCCGAACCTTAGTAGTACTTTTATCCTCGCGTACTACGGCGTGATGCGGTAAATAAAAGGCATCGTTATTTAAATCTGCTTGGGGAACAACCTCAGCATGTCCTAATCTAACATACTCCTGGATAACCTCAGCGTACTGCCTTCTTAGCTCAGGATTGCTTGACAACTTCCTTTCCAGCATGTTGAAGCGCTTACGAGCAATATCCTCGGATCTCCCATAAACACAACTAGGACGATCAGTCTTGAACGGCAACTGGACGATGTATCGTCCTGTTGCATCTCTTGTGGTAGTCTTGGAGTATAAGTCCTCACACTTCTGCTCCTCCTCAGTCAAGATTACCCGATGAGGAGAAGACTCAGACTCCAACTCCCAAAATTTTCTCAAGAGCCCGTTGACGTCCACGCTTGCATTGCAACATACTGGTCGAGTCCTGAGCGATGTGTGGATCTCACCAGACAAGATCCACCCTAACTTGGTCCTTTGGGCAACTGGAGTTCCAGGCGGGCCCTTGACCAAACCGTCCATTAGAACTTCACCGACCACGCGAGTACCCAGAAGGAGATCTATTTTACCTGGGGTAGCGAAAGACGGATCTGCAAGTTCCAAGGATGAGATTGACGGCAATACATTGACGATCTTCCTTTCAGGAAGTCGTGATGTGAGTCTGTTCAGCACATAGGCATCGACATACAAACTGAATGTGGGATCTAGGCGTGACTGTAATCTAAACCTTACTATCCAATTAGAAGGCATCGAAACCCCCTCATCATCTCCTAGTCGTAGAATGTCGGTGTGAGCAGGTGTTTTACGCAAACCGAGTAACTGTACTGCGGCCTCCGAGATAAAGGATACCTGAGAGCCCTGATCCATTAGAGCTCTTAGAACAATGGCAGTACCAGTTCTTGACTTGATATCGACCAAGGCTGTGGCAAGCAAACCTTGGTTGTGTACATCTGCAAAACAACAAATGGTGTTGGTTGACTCGCATTGATTGGAAGAAGCGGCGGCCGCGGCTACCACAACATTCCTGTCCGCTGAACCATCTAGTGGTTCAGTGGCCTCGACGGTTGTTTTTGGATGAAGTAGTGTGTGGTGTCTCTTTTTGCAAAGATGGCATTTGGTGGGCTGACGGCAAGAATATACGGCGTGATTTTTTCCTAAACAATTAAAACATAACTTATTGGCTCGAACAAAGTCGCGACGTGCATCACAATCTTGCTTTGCAAACTGCTTGCAATGGCACAATTTATGGTCTCCAGAACACAAAGTACAGGATAAAGAAGCAACATGAAAAGTCCTTACATTAGAATGTTGACTATTATTCTTGGGTTGGCTACTGGGCTTAGGGCTTAAATATTCTAAAGCACGAAATCTCGATTCAAGAAATGTTTTAAATTCAACAAATGTAGGTAAATTATCATCAACACTAATTTTAGATTCCCACAACTTTCGAGATTCGTTATCTAATTTTTCACTCATTAAAAATATTACAATTGTATCCCAAGAATCTACATCAATGCCTAAGGTACTCAAACCATGCAAACAATCGACTGTTGTGTCTAAAAGATTTTTAATAGAAGTTGAAGACTCCCTTACAATAACTGGTTGTTTGACAAAACGTTTTAACATACTGTTAGATAAAAATTTCTTATTATCATACCGCTTACATAAAATAGACCAAGATTCACTATAGTTAGCGGCTGTGACTGGTGTATGTCGCAGTAATTGAGCTGCTTCTCCTGACAAATGTGATTTTAAATAATGAAGACGTTGTACATCGTCCAAAGACACATTATTATGTATAAGAGACAAAAACAAATCTCTAAAAGTGGTCCACTCAGTATACAAACCAGAAAATGTGGGTAGACTGATTTTTGGTAATCTTACATTTGTCGATGTTTTTTCTTGTTGATTAGAAGTTATGTTAATATTTGTGTTTACATTCATTTGTTCCTTGAGTTCTGATTTATATAATATGTATAACTCCTCGGTATTGTCATATACTTCACTTGAAAAGTACTCGTTATTTAAATCAATATCTGTCGCTTTCTCTATAATATTTCTATGTGTTTTTACAAATTGTTTCCACTGTTCTTCCAATGATTCTAATCTAGTTTGTAAATATGTTTGTGTTATACGATCTTTGGGTGATTTTTTATAATTAATTCTAGCCTTTTCAATTATTGCTTTGTTATTAATTTGTAATTTAATTAATGATTTCATTGTAAATATTTTTTATGAATGTACACAAGTTTCAACTAAATAAATTCACCAAAGTACAAGCTCAAATATCTAAGTTACAGATTATTACACTACCGACTAAGTTGCTAAAATTACAAGTCTATGACAAAAACCGAAAATTTTACAAGTCTTTTAACTACTTTGTACTTCGTGGCAAAATCGGGCATGGATTCCCCGTCTGAACCAAATTTACTTAATTATTCTAAGTCTAAATTACTTTATAAGCTACAATTAATTTAACACTAAATTTTACAAGTCCCAAATGATTCTACTTTACTAAAGTTCACTAAATACAAGACACTTGCAAATTTTCTAAGTTGATGATATTACCACTGCTAATTCAAAGTTACTAATTGTTCACTACTTACAGTTTTGCTTGACCAAACCTCTCACTGCACGTCACTGCCGATATGTTACGTCACGTCCCTTGACGTCACAAGCTCCAAACGCACCCAGATATAGGATGCCCAGTGGCGCCCTCTCGTATCGCAGGCTCGAACTCAAAGGCACTTGCAGCGCCCTCTGCCAATTCTTGTCACAACTCCAAGTAGCGATGATTGTCGCTTTATAGCGCTTAACAGCGCCTCACACACTTGTATACTCAAGGATAATTCATGTCGAACTTTGAACCGTACACTGTTACCAGCGGGGTAACAGGATAAACAAAGAGCCAACGGAACGAACAACTGAGAGAAGGAATATTGTTGTTACACAATAACCCCGTCCGACTCCGAAGGGCCAAAAAATGGTTGAACGTCGGCTGCTCTGGTACGGTATGCTTGGCTAATAAATGAAACAACCGTTTGATGCGAGTTAAAAATTCTTCCGGGTCTTCTCACGATTCCCCTAAGGGAACCGGGGGGAAACTGATGCAGGTGGTTGACTGTCTCAGTGGGTTCGGCCGCCGCCTGCAGCTGCAGACGGGTCACGGGGGTGTGGTCCTTGCCACTGGCGTCGTATCCGGGCGTCTAGTCCGGGTGTGTTTCACGCCGCTAGCGAGACCTGACCTCACCGGCAGTATTCCCAGGAGGGGAACGTCCGGTGAGCGATCTACGAGCCAGCGGCGGCTTGTTCGGTGGGGGCTTCGCTTACGTTGGCGAGGTCGAGCTTGCTGGGGGAGGCTCCCGACAAGCGCCCGTCAGCCGACGTGAGCGAGCTGGAGTCAATCCGGTGTGACTGCTGCGGGGATCAAGTCCCGCGGCAGTGGTCGGTCCGGTGGGCGCCGATGGTATGGCGCCAGCTCCCGCAGGTGGCGGAAGGATGACCCGTCAGCGCGGGCGAACATGTTGGCGCTCAGGCGACCGATGAAGTCGTCGAGGCTCTCCATGCGTAGGTCCCTGGAGATGACGTCGTTCCTCACGTAGCGAGGGGCGTCTACAACGGCGCGTAGGGCGAGCGACTGCTGCGCACGCAGCCGTTTGCGGAGGGTCTCCGCAGCCAGCGCGTACCACGCTGGGGAGGCATAGGTGAGGCGGGTGCGGATGTATGCCTTGTAGACAGCCAGCTTCGCACGGAGGGGAAGTCCGGACGCCAAGACAGGACGCAGGAGAGCTCGAGCGGTTCGCGCTTGGCCAACAACGTTCTTCAATTGTGGGGCCATCGTGAGACGACGGTCTATGGTCACGCCGAGGTATTTCACCGTCGGGGACCAGTCGACGTGGTGTCCGAGCATGGTGAGAGGTGGGGGCAGTCTCCGTCCACCCATGGAGATTGCCTGGAGTTAAAAATTTTAATTGTTCGGACCCTTATATAGCTGCCTCGGAGAATCTTAACATCGCGATTCAGAAACTCGGTACAACGCCATCTATCGAGCGTTGTGGTAAACTTTACACAATCGAACAATAGTTTTGAGATATTTGATTTTTTTAGTAATTGGGTTAACTTGAATACGTGAATGGATGAAAGTTTTACGTGTTCAACAAACTGCGGCTCTATTTGTGTTTATATTATATAAAGAGTAAGACTGTAAAGTTTTTCGGTGCACGAAATTAACTCGCACTTGCCCGTTTATTTATTTCCTTTGTAAAAGAATAGTACTCATGAATAAGGTTTATAAATCGTGGACAAAACTCTCGACCTCGGTGCAGACCAAGCAAATTCAAATTCAAATTCAAAATCATTTATTCATATAGGTTACAAAAGCAACGCTTATGAACGTCAATTCTATTTTTTTTACAACCAGGTTCGGGATAAAACGCATGCCACTCTTTTAAAAACAGAATCTTAATTTTACAATTTGTGGTACCATGATTGCTGACAGAGCCAAAGCACTTGGACGCACTGATTGGAAATAAATGAAAAAAATAAAAAAATAATATTTAATATTTTATTATAAGCAGTTAAGGAAAATTTATATTCTTTATTTTGCGAGAAAAGATGATGACTAAAAAATAGTGGGTACTATACACACATCCCCCCCGTGGGATCTCCACCTTGTCGTGGTGGGGGGGCTCAGTAACCGTGGATTGGTCACCCGCGGTGAAGCTAAGAGGGATCCAGGAGGGGACGCTCCGCGTGGGCTTGACGGGGCCTGCGCAGGATGCGTCCAACGGTGCGGGTGCGGGGGACAGTTCTGTCTGTCCCTCGCAGTCGGGTGCGGTCGCGGGAGGAGAGGCGTGTCGGTGTTGCGTTGCCGCGCGCCTTATCTCCTGCGACCAAATGGGGGCGCACCATTCGATGCGTCGCGGTGGGGCCGCAGAGGAAGAGGAGATGCGGTGTTGCGTTGCCGTCCTCCCTATCCTCTGCGGCCGCTTGGCGTTTTGGCGGCGGAGTCCAACACCTTAATCCGTCGCCAAGGGGGTTTTGTTCGGGGCCCGCCTGACCATCTGGCGGGCTAATACCCGTCGGAGGGTGGCGACGAGTGCTTTGGTGATGCCCCACCCTCCGACACACGGGTACATGGCGGAAGTCGAGGTGGTTTTTAGTGGAAACACCACATACTCCGGCTCTTATTTCCCCAAGAGTCGGAGATCCGAAGGGATTTTCCATCTCGTAAAAAAAAAAAGGGTACTATACACACATGTATGCTTACATGTTTAGTGACAAACAGACATCACGAAGAGCTTATGTTTCGATATAGCTATACATATGCAGGTATATACATACATGTACCGCCAAAACGTGATAATTTATTGCCTAAACATAGGTATCTAAATTATAATAGAAGATAACAAATCCTACTAAGTGTTAAAGAAGACAGGATCTTAATATTTATCACAATCCGGCTTAAACAAGTAGGTATGCAACCCAACGTTTTGCTCTTAGTAATTTACTAGTCTCATAATGAGAGCGAACTTGAGAGATCGTTTCCCGCATTTAGCCGCATAATACCGGTATGAGCTCTTCAACTTGAGATTTGTAAGAATAATTAAACGGAGTTTGCTCTTATAATGCTCAGGTTATTTCTTGGATGCAGATTTTAATGGGAAAGGAAATCTTGAAGATGACTTGCTTTATTTTTTGTTCTTGGTTTTCAAACTGGAATTACGGTGTATTCAAATGGTTTTCTCGTTTTATTATAGCTTAGTTTATGCGGTTGCCGTATCAATTGTGTAGTTTGTGCAGTGTTTAGGTACACATGTTCCTAATGCATATAAGTATTAGGATTACTTAAGTTCGTTAATGTCACAATGTACAGGCCGATTATATAGGACTTTTGCCGATTATGTATAAATACCGTATGCACGTTTCTGGGCCGCATGTGTTAAACTGCATGCTATAGGTATAACAAATAAAGGTATCGAAAGAGATAAGCTGCAACGATAACCGTCACAAAAAAATAAGCAATATCATTAAAATACCGCATACAGAGATGAAGTCATTTTATAGTGCTTCGGGTGAAAACACAAGTATTGCCTAACTTATTAAAAAATAGTGAGATATATGTTACATTATCACATGAGCATACAAACCTATGAAAATATGTGTATTATATAAATAACTGACTAAAATAAAGACACAATATACTTGAACAAAGATTGTTTTCTGCTAATTTGCTTCATTTATATCAATAACTTTTCCTGAATCAACAACACACAACAGAACCAACATTCGTAAAAATAAACGGTATCTACGTTTATTTCTAATCTCTAGTCAATTAGAATATCAGTATGTTGCTTCCGAGCATTGATATTATACATAATATAATAGTATTTATGAGCATTGAACTCATGCTTTCAGACCGTGGCAATATCAAAATCTTACTGTCTGATATGGTGTGTTGAATTATTCTGCATTATATACGTTATGTCTAAACAACAAATATACAACGAAAAGAAATACTACAGTTAAATTAAAAATATTAATTAATTATAAGAAGCCTTTCCCTTTGGATTAAGATTAACGGCCATAAAATATTTTCCTTTTAGCACCCACTGAGTGCACACTAAACAATAAAAAACTTGTTATACAGTCTTATTCAAAAACGTAAATAAAACGTCATTGTTAGAAGAAGCTCGTGCCCAGCAGTGTGGCAGTTTAAATACAGGCCTGATGTATTTAAAGTTAATTAATAATAAAACAACAAGGCACTTATTTACATACTAATATAATATATTGTAGCGTGTTTGAATGTTACTGCTAATTACTAGGTACACACTTTTAAATATAATGCACATAATATGTAGTTATATTTAAAAAAGCCGGCGTATAATATAACTACTGCCCTAATTACAGTAGAAAATATATGCCAGTATTAAAAGAAAAGAATACATATTCATAAAGCGGCTTTGTTTTTTAAGTTCTGGCGTAGTATTTATTATATGAAGTTTCGTGCAAGGCCGAGTTAGTTCCGGCAGTTTGCTGCTAATTATGGTTATTATCAACGTTAGGGCTTTCACCTGTATACCATGGCGAGTAAAATGAAGCAGCTAGGATTAGACTTGGTAAAAACCTTTAAATATGTATTCGGTATTAAAGTATTGAATGAAATCCCAATGAGTTGTTAAATATATTGAAACTTCTCTTACATATCTTTTCGAGCGCTAGATTCTATGATGAGAAAACAAGAATGAAGGTCCTGTCCAACGATCTTTGTTAGAGAACACTGCCATGATTGTATAGATTTGTCTGTGAGGTACTATAAAAAGGCGCTACGCTTTATATATCGAGAGCCAATATGTCTCGTGAAATCATAGAATTGTGACTACTACCAGCGATCGGTAAGATGGCAGACAAGCTGCCGTTGTCACTATTATTAGTCGTAGTTGAAAGTACATCATCGGCTTTCTACGTTTTTATCAGTGCAATAATTGGCATCTTAACTTGAGGTCTCTCACCTAATCATAATATAAGCAATAGTTAAAACTTAAACATAGCTGCTAAACTTTTTTTAAATAATATTAGGCCCATTTAAACTGAATTTTAATTCTTACTTAAGTTGTTAATTCCATTAAAGTCCCTTAACAACACTTACGAATTGAAACCAAGAATACTTTATCAACACACAATTAAAGTTACCTGAATAACCTAAATTCTCGTCTGTTACTAGTCTATAAATTAAAAGCCAAACGGGTAACATAATTTTTAGGTCGTGACAGAGTCAGAGAACCAGCGATACAATCAATCTTGGGGCTTAAATTGCTGCTACAAGAATTCAGTTAGAGCTGTTAGGTCTTTTTGCGAACTGGGACCAATAATGATATATTTAGTATTGCTTTCTATAATTTTATAGCACCGCCTGCCAAATAAAGCATATGATTTTTAATTCTTAAAAGTTGCCGCTGGTGGAAAACCAATCCACAAGAATATCTAATGTTTCTATAAAATAAAGTATTACCTACACTTTATTTACACATGCCGCAGTATACTTACATACACACATATACATACATAGACTCACGCCTAGTTCCCGGAGGGGTAGGCAGAGACTACGGAACGCCATTTGCAACGATCCTGACATATCTCTCTTGCTTCATTCACTCCCATCAGATTCCTCAAGCATGCTCTTCTGTTCAGGGTACTTCTAACCTATCCTGTTTTTAGGATGTCTCCAATCTCGTCAGAGAACGTCCGCCTAGATCTTAACCTTCGTCCTATCCCATTCACACTTGCCTTGTATATCTGCTTGGTCATCTTTCCTCTCTACGTACCCAAACCACCTTAGCATACCATCCATCATCCATCCTCTCTACACCTTTCTCGATGCTACACTACATCTTCTTTTACCCCACAACATTCTCTTGTCACAAAATTCTGTACTCTGTCAGTCAAAGACACACCACACATACTTCTCAGTGCTCTCATTTCTACAGAATTTATTATATTTTCATAACTCTTCTGCCATACCCAACTTTCACTACCATACATAAGCGTAGTTACTAACCCCTCTATGCACAGTCAAACGTGCCTTTTTAACACGTTTTGGCTATTCATAAACGCCTTCAGAGCTCCATTCACTCTATTACCTGCATTAATAAGAATGAAGAAGATATTAAAAGAAGAGATCCTTTAATATCTTCTACATTCTTACCATCCAATAGGGAGCTTAACCGAGGAACAGAACCACAAACAAAACAAATTATGAACATTTCATCCTTAGTACCATGATCACCACAAAATACCTACACCAGCACTTTACTGCGAAACCATAAAACCTATCAAAAAGTTCTCAAACGTAGAAGATAAGTTGTTAACAAAATTATCATACTTGGAGATCAAGAAACTCGAGGTCTATCTACAACTATGATTAAATCTAGATTAAATAGATGGAACGATAACTATAACACTACCTCATTCATTAAGCCAAACGCAACCAGCGCAAAACCCTGTGCAGTTGTAACGAAGAATTTTTAAAATCGCTGAATCTGAATGATATTATTGTTATGTTTGTCATTGCACCCTAATACTTACTGGTATTAGGGTGCAATGACAAACATCCGTTTAATTTTATATCGGAACTATGCATTACACTTCACAAACTACGGTATCAAACTATCTATGTAACAAATATACAAAAAAATGCATATCTGAATGAAAAAAAGGAATATTCCGATCTGTCATCCCGCTTTGTCCCCTTAGGGGGACAGATCGGAAAAAAAATGTTTGATCTGTCCCCCTGTTAGTAATGAGGGGACAATTCGAACTTTATTCACTCCTTAACGGTTTCATCTGTCCCCCTATCACTGATATGGGGACAGATAAAACTTTTCATTCCTATTTGTCCCCCATAGCATTTAATATATTAATTCTTAAAGGTAATGCCACACATACTGCAACATTACATTAAATTAAAGACTAATGGTTTAGGTTTATAATCATCTGTATTTAAATAAGTTAAGTTACGTAAGTTACAAATATTTCTTTTATTTTCTATTAATCAGCCACAGTCCCATAAATCACAGAAGGAAAAAAATTCCAACTTAAATATGCTTTTAGTAATTCTAGAAAAGGATGCAGCTTTTTATAGAGTCATATCATAACAGATGCAAAACCAATTACCTCCGACGTCAAATTGACGCACAAAGAGAAATATTATGAAAGACGAATATATACATAATTGTTAAATGCAGTTTATAGGTGGTGAAATTACTATCGATTATTTGTTGTTGCGCTAGATATTTTATTTATATATTATTCTTACGACCTTTGGAAAAGTTTTAAAATTCGTTATACTAGTGATTTTTGTTTATATATGTTTTGAGATTATTTACAACTTTAAGTTTATTATTAGTTTATTAAAAAGTTTTCATTTGTAACTTTCGTTAATTTATATTTTGAGATTATTTACAACTTTAAGTTTATTATTATTTAAAAGTTTTCATTTGTAACAAGGCTACATGAAGTCAAATCAGAAGACTGATTGTAATATGTACAATACCTACTGTGATTTATCGGATTGTGACTAATTCTATCAATCAATAACAAAACAAAATATTCTTATTATTAGTATATTTTTATTGTATTTTTTTATAGTCTTACGCCTCTATCCCCGAAGCGGTAGGCAGAGGTGTAATAGGGGGCGAGCCTATTGCCGTTACCGGGCACATCACCTAACTCCGGGCTGCTACTGAATATTCGGAAAAACCCAGTTACACTTTTGCCCGACCCGGGAATCGAACCCGGGACCTCCGATCAGCAGTCGCATACGCTATCCACTGGACCACGGAGGCAGTTGTTATTAAGTTGAATTATGTCAAATTAGAAGACTGATTGTAATTGTATCTACTATACTTGATTTTAATTGTATCTACTATATTTGATGATAGGTATTGTGTGCTGCGTAGGGACCGTGATGTAAGATTTTGTGATCGATTTAATAAGAAACACGGTGGGGTGTACTCGTCGCTTATTCTAAAAAACTTCATGTATTACAGAGAAAAGATTGGCAATCTGATGATTTGGAGGATATTTGGGTCCAAATAAAAGTAGATAGCACATTAGTAATTAATTTAGGACTAGTCTACTTACCTGATTATTTACCTGAGAATATAGTCATAGATTTTTTCAACCAGTGTAGAAACATACTTAATCAAACTTCAAAACACATAAATTGTATACTTGGCGATTTTAATTTCGGTAATGTACGTTGGTCGAATGAGACAGGTTGTCCGTTAAATTGCAACTGTAATAAAACTAGAGCTCTTTGTAATTTATTCCAACTCACAACTATACGCCAAGTTAATAATATCGCCTCTTTGCTTCAATAATGTGATATCTTGAAAAGTGGGATTTTACAGGAGAGCGTTTTTAAACTTTCAAAAAATAATTGTGTAGCACAGAATATCTTTTAACAGTTATGATGTAATGTACTGTAAATTATGACTTATTAACTAAGTGAAAACTTATTAAAAAACTGATATTTTAGAAGTTGAGCAAGAAATTGGCATTATTAAAAAAAAGGGGGAAAACATGTCACATTGTTGTTGCAAATATATAGTAAAATCAGTAATTCAAACTAAATTGTCACGATTTTGATGATATTATTTTGGTTATTAAACTGAGTTATATTATGAGGAAACATTATTGAAATAAAATAATATTAAAAAATCAGAATCAATCTTTATTGGAAACAGTACAATTTCAAAATGTACTTATATAATTTCACAATGAAACATCTTATGTCTACTAATATCACAATTTTTATTGTTTATTACTTAACGAGAATAACATTTACTGGAGTAATTAAATTATTAGCTTAATATTTTGTCCTTATGAATAATCAGACTTTAATAATAATTGAATCACAGGTAAAACTTATTATAACTTAATAAGTAAATGTTGAGTATTGTTGAAAAGACAAGAAACTCTTATTCAAGAGTTTGCATTTGCAAATACAATATTCAATAACAATAGCAAGAATTATTCAATAACAACATCTAACTCGTCATAGACGAAAAAAGAATAATTTTAACAAACTAAAAAAAAACTAACTCAAACTGCTGTTAACAAACAAAAAATATCAATTTCACATAAAAATATTATCCTTACAATCGAATGATAACACACTATCTCAAATTTTGTAACAGTCTTTTGGCTTAAATATTATTAATATCAGCCTTTTAAAAATTACTTAAATTAAAAATAAAACGCTTTTCTCAAAAGCTACAAACTTTCATAAAATGGCCTATAGTATCTGGGAATAAGGTTTTTGTTGACTAAATCCATTAGGTCTGCTTTCTTTTATCCGATATCCCAGGTTTTTGGATATATGCATTTTTTTATTCGACGTTGGTGTTCCTTTTCTTTTTAATAACAATCGCTTTTTTAATTCTGTATCAGCATAGAAATCTTTAAAAAATACAGCTTCAGGATCGCTTTTTTTAATTTTAATCACCTTTATACTCGTGAGTTTGACAGAATCATTATTTTCATCTTTTAGCAATGCAAAATTCATTTAGTTAGTGAGTGTTTTCCAATCATAGAAATCTGCGAAACACATTTCGTAGTCTTCTGTAGGTGTATCAATAGCAATTACTTGTGAAACAACATCTCGGTATCTTCCGCTATTATTAGTTACAAGTAACTTCGTCAGAATCTGAACAATTTTGAGGCTCCATAACTTCATAGTTTGGGTCTTTAACTGAATCGTCGCTGTCTGTATACAAAATATATAACAGTTGGAATATAATTATGATTAGATAAATTACAAAAAAAAAACAGTAGTGAAATTTACCTTCAACAAAAGACGTATTAGATGAGCTGCTTGAAAATAATGAGTCGCTTGAAGAACTACTACTGCTCGTCGAATCACTAGGAAGGCGATTAGATATTGGTGAGGCCACTTTTTTTTTGTTGCGTCATCAACATTTAACGTTGCTTCTTCTATCTTTGACCGTGCATCTCCTGATTTTAACGTTACGGCCTCATCTAAAGAAACGTTTTCATAAATTAATAGTTTAATTGTAGCACGACAGATTTTTTAAATACAAATGTGCCTAGAATAGAATACCGCGCACAGAACAGTTCAATATTACACGTACCTACCTACCACGCGTTATAAAGTAGAAGGTGGGAATTAAATCAGCCGTGTGAGGGGCGGCGCCGGAGTTTTAAAGATCATCAATAGTTAATAATACAAATAAATACTTGCACTTGTCCCTGCAATAGGTGTGTTCAAGTTGTCCGTTGTCAATGAATTAACAAGTCTTTTAGATCGCAAATTCATCTGAAAATATAAGTACAACTAATTATTTGTTTTAGCATGAACATAGTAATATTTAGGAATATTACTGGTCAAACTCACTCGTGTTTTGTTCAATAACGGAACATCAGCAGATAACTATTACTTGATTTTAGTATTAGAAAAAGTTTTATCAAATACAATGTTGTATCTCATGATAACACAAAGCAAAATTCTCATTCTTTCGGCAACAATGTGATATGACCAATTATAACAATGAACATATGACCCACTTTTTTCAACAACACTGTGTCAACCCGCACTATCACATTTAAGAATAAAAAATAATAATTGAAATTAAACA
Organism: Euclidia mi; assembly: GCA_944739405.2. Taxonomy (NCBI): domain Eukaryota; kingdom Metazoa; phylum Arthropoda; class Insecta; order Lepidoptera; family Erebidae; genus Euclidia; species Euclidia mi. The sequence continues at coordinate 23,653,689 of OX123194.2, read as the reverse complement.
TACCTTTGCAACCACAAAGTGATAACTTCGTGATGTCACGTTTTGCCAAAATATGAGAGCACCTTCCTCGCCGCGTGCGTAGTGACAACTGTTTTGTTTCGTTGTTGAAACAAATCTCCGCGCAGAAAGAGACAACGAGATATCGCGATCTGACACAGTTGTTCTTTGTCTTTCGCTCATAGATTCACTGCTAAATGTGCAAAAGATACCACGTTTTGTGGAAAAATAAAATCGGCCACGGCGGTTTCAATAATCAAATAATAAAAAAAAAGAGTTTTCTGACTTATCACGTTATTGAAGCAAAGAGGCGATATAGTCAATCACAATGGCAGAATACTTGATCTTGCAATCACTGACAGTCCAGATCAAATCAAAACAACACCTACACTACCCATAAGTCGCCCGGATGCACATCACCCACCGTTTGAAATTACATTTTATACCCTTTCCAGTCTTGCACATAATGCTGCAATTGAAAAATTGTGTTATCGGCGAACTGATTACGAAAGCTGTAAAAGAGACATTGGTAAAATCAATTGGTCTCAACAAGCATCACTCCTGCGATGTGACGATTTTGTGCAATTCTTTTATGACAGCATCTATGCGATTATTGAAAAATACACACCAAAAACCAAAATACGCAAAAACAACTACCCTACTTGGTTTACCAAAAATTTAATTAAGCTACTTGCCCACAAACAAAAGTATCACTTTAGATTCAAACGGTATGGTAACCCGAGGGATTACGATGTATTCTCTATGCTAAGGGCCAGAGTTAAGGTGGTCGCCCGTCACTGCTTTACATCCTATATAGAGCGTGTGGAACATGATCTTAAATTTAATATCAAAGCGTTTTGGCGCTACACAAAAAGTAAACGCGTTACAAATAATTTTCCAAGTAGCATATTTTACCATAACACGGTGGGAAACTCAGCTCAAGATATTGCGAATCTATTTGCGGATTATTTCTCATCCGTTTATAGCATAGGTTCATCTAGCACTTATACACCCAACTTTACACCGTCCAATTACTCCATTCATAAAGTATCCATAAATGACTGCGATTTGTTAAAGAAGATACAAAATATTGACTTAAACAAGGGCAGCGGTTTCGACGGTATACCACCTGTGTTCATTCGCCTCTGTGCAACAGCATTGGTTCAGCCACTTTCCATTATTTTTAATAAATCAATACAAGAAGGCACGTTTCCCGCTCATTGGAAAATTGCAAAAATAACTCTGGTGACAAAAGAGATGTCTCAAATTACCGACCAATTAGTATATTAAATTGCTTTGCAAAAATATTTGAGGGATACGTTTATGATCATTTATACGGCCACCTTAAACATCTTTTGAGTCCACGTCAACATGGTTTCATGACTGGTAGGTCAACTAATTCAAATCTCCTTTGTTATACGAGTTACCTGTGCGAATCCTTTAACCAAAAGCAACAGATTGACTCAATATACACAGATTTTTCGAAAGCTTTTGATCGCGTTGATCACTTTAAGTTACTTGCGAAGGTTCAGCATGTTGGTATACACGGTGATTTGCACAGGTGGCTTACTTCATACTTACAACATCGTACACAGCTTGTGGCACTAGGTGGGTATGAATCCTACCCTTTTTTAGCGACATCTGGTGTCCCACAAGGGTCCAATATAGGTCCGCTACTGTTTCTGATATTTATAAATGACCTTTTAGAAAAAATAGTTAGTAGATCTTCAATCTGATTTAAACACAATAGCAGACTGGTGCGTGGAAAACTCAATGTCACTCAACATAAACAAATGTCAAATCATAACATTTACAAAAAATAAAAAACTACTTGAATATTCATACCACATTAAAGGAGTACCTATACAAAGAGTTAAGGAGATACGTGATTTGGGGGTCATATTTGATTCTACTTTATCATTCAAACCTCATTTTGACCATATCTGTAATAAAGCTAATCGAATGTTGTCATTTACACTTCGCATTGCTAGACCGTTCCGACAGGAAAGCTCTCTAATAACATTATACTACAGTTTAGTACGGAGCATTCTTGAATATTGTGCATCAGTGTGGGCCCCAATCTATAAAATCCACATAGACCGGATAGAATCAGTCCAGAGACGTTTTATTAGGGCTATATCTTCTAAGCTCGGCTTAAGGCGTAAACTACCGGACTATGAAACACGACTCTGTAAATTTAAAATTCTGACACTCGAGAAGAGGAGATGGATAAGCGACATGTGCACTCTACACAAAATTGTGAATGGTTCGCTCGACGGTCAACTTGTTGGCCAGATAAGTTTTAAGGTTCCAGTGAGGTCCGTACGAATCCCGCAACTCTTTATTATACCAATTAGCAATAACAACGTGTATCAAAATAGTCCAATCTTGCGAATGTGCTCTCAGTATAACGCTATATGCTCCAGGTTCGACATTTTTCACAACACATATAATACATTCAAACATCTCTTATATGAAGAATGTAAATCAAATAAATAAAGTACTAAATAGTCTTATAGTACTTTATTTATATGTTCATAGATTCTCATATTTTTCTGTTTGCTCTTTAACTATTAACAAATGTTGTATATAGCTATAATTGGACTATAGGCATAAGTATGGTGTATTGCGTAATATGTGGACAGATGTATTAGTTTATAGTCTGTTGCTGTACCTATGTAATAAAATAAAAAAATAAAAAAATACGTACCACAGTACGTATAGTAGATACTATTAGAATCAGTCTTCTGTTATTACAAATACTTCTTTTGTTTTTCTATTAATCAGCCACAGTCCCATAAATCACAATTTATGGGACTGTGGCTGATTAATAGAAAAACAAAAGAAATATTTGTAAGTTACGTAACTTAACTTATTTAAATACAGATGATATTAACCTGAACCACTAGTCTTGGCATTACCTTTAAGAATTAATATATTAAATTCTATGGGGGACAAACAGGAATAAAAAGTTTTATCTGTCCCTATCAGTGATAGGGGGACAGATGAAACCGTTAAGGACTGAATAAAGTTTGAACTGTCCCCTCATTACTAACAGGGGGACAGATCAAACTTTTTTTTCCGAGCTGTCCCCCTAAGGGGACAAAGTGGGGTGACAGATCGGAATATTCCGAAAAAATGCTTAATTACAACTTAGAACTACTACTTAAAAATTAAAACAATTGTAAACACCTAAAAATACACAGCATTGTGTATGAAATAAACAACAATATTGATTTCCCAAGAAGCTATCATCAAAAATACCTTCTCAGTTTATGTTTCCGCTTGAATATTGAAATTTACTACAAAAACTACCACAACACATTAACAACACAACACAAAAATAACAAAACGAGCCCAGTTCACACACAACAAATGAACACAAAAACCATTAAAGAATGTATAAAAACTAAATCGACACAGACAAAAATTACATCCTATTTTGGAAAAAAATACAAAATAGGACACGCAAGCAAAACAATACCAGGGTCAACTTCTTTTCGTTAATCAGGCAAAACAAAAAAGAAATCACATTAAATCACCAAAACATTGCTGGAATACTTAACTAACAAGAATTAATTGACGTAGCAATATCTGACTTGCAAAAAACATTAGGTTCGATTGATATTATATGTCTCACGGAAACTTTTATAAAACAAGGCGCTGAGCCAAATGTCAATATAAAAAATTACAGATTAGCTTTCTCTTTTTCTAGAACTAACCAGCGTCGAGGAGGTTCATGCATCTTTTTTAAAAATAACTTACAATACATAGAAATTAACGATCAAATTCCATCAGTATCTTTACATTTCGAATGTTTCGCTATTGAAATACCAAAATATAGTCTTATAGTACTATGTATTTATAGAACTCCAACGTCAAGCGAAAGAATATTCCTAACCAACTTAGAACTTCTATGAAATAAACTTGCCAAGAAAAAGAATAAGTATATAATTTTATGTGGTGACTGGAACATTGACATTCTTAAAACAAATAAGGTATCGAATAATCTGAAATCTATTTAAAAAAACAATAACCTAAAAAATTACATAGACACACCGACACGCAAAAAATCATGCCTGGTCACCTAATAGTTAGTAATATGCATAATACGATGCCAGCCCAGTATTACTTAGCACTATCAGATCATGCATTGGCACAGTCAATTAGATTTAATATTGAAATAAATCAAAAAGTTAAAGATAACTAACCGTTTTCGTTCATTATATCAGAGATATAAGTAAAAAAAATGTTTATAAATTCAAAGACTCCATTTGCAACTTATCTTTCTCTGAAGTCTTTGATTATAAGACAACAAATTACGCATTCAATAGCCTACACGACACACTCACCCTCTTTTATAATCTATGCTTTCCCATAATTAAAATCAAACATACGTTTAAACACGTAAAAAATAGAGGCTTAACGAAAAGTATAACACGTTGCTGCATTAAGAAAAGAATATTATACCATAAGTATTATAAAAGTAAACACAATATGAAACACCATAAAAAAGAATATTACCAATACAGTAAAATACTAAAAAAAAATATCTACAAAGCTGAACAAATTAATAACTAATAATTCAAAAAATACCAACAGAGCGGCATGGCAAATAATTAATGAACATGCCAAAAACACGACATATAATACTGAAATTAATGCTATTACCGTTGACAATACGACCTATGATAACCCTTAAGATATATGCGAATTATTTAACGATTTCTATATATCTTTAACCGACACTAAAATACTAAAAAAATTAACACAGACATTAAACCTATTACAAAAAATCCTAAAAGTATATATCTAACACCAGTTGTAGACCAGGGTAGATAATTTTTGAAGTAAAATAAAATTACAGTAGGATGAAACCCATTGGATAAGGAAGAGAATATAGCGATCATTAAAGGAAAAATTAATTACGGGTGATCTGAGGTCGGGAAGTGGATGGGGTTGCGACTTTAAGGGTAAAAAAGGGTTTATCTCGATTGCCAGCAAAACTACAAGTCCTACGGGAAAAACGTCAGTGGCAAAGTTGTAGGTAATAAAAGATCTACAACTTTTGTATTTACACTTTGTTCACACAACATCATAATTTATGTGAAAAATTCAAATAACCACGTTTTTTGTTTTTTATTTTTAACTTTTACAATAGTTTTTTCTTTAACACGAAATTTGGTGAAAACTTGCCTTTTTATGTTCCAAACACACTGTTAATGTCTTTAATTTTAAATATTTATTTTTACGCCTTATTTTGACTTAATATCGAAATAAAACCCTAATTTTCAATTGAAAATTCTCACGTCAATATATCAGCTTTTTTTTTAAATTGTTCGGCGTTTTGTCCGTTGAAATCTCTACTTTCTGATGGTGTGAATAAAATATAAATGACTAAGGTAAATGTTCTCAGAAAATACAAACAACCTCGAGACCGAGATTTTTTTAATCATAATGTACAATTTTGAGATATTTATTAAAATTAACACTTTAATTACTCGAAAAACGTAAGATTCCATGCTACATTGATAAATAAGAACTTAAAAATCGATATATACAACTAAAATTAGCAACCAAATAAGTTGATATTTAAGAAGACATCTACAATATTTTGAGAAAGTTATAGAATCTTCTTTAAATTATAGCGTAGACTTCTATTTATTGCTATTTTAAGATAATGTATATACCTGAGTGACCGTTTCGGTTTCGTGTAAAAGAAAAAACTATTGTAAAAGTTAAAAATAAAAAACCAAAAACTTGGTTATTTGATTTTTCCACATAAATTATGACGTTGTGTGAATAAAGTGTAAATACAAAAGTTATAGATCTTTTTATTACCTACAACTTTGCCATTGACGTTTTTCCCGTAGGACTTGTAGTTTTGCTGGCAATCGAGATAAACCCTTTTTTACCCTTAAAATCGCAACCCCATCCACTTCCCGACCTCAGATCGCCCGTAATTTATTTTTCCTTTAATGATCGCTATATTCTCTTCCTTATCCAATGGGTTTCATTCTACTGTAATTTTATTTTACTTTTTACCGTTTTCCAACGTATTTGCACTGGTCTTTTGACCCAATTGACATATATAAAATCATCAAAAATCTGAAAAATACCAACTCGACAGGATATTACGAAATAGGTACTAAAGTCATAAAAAATTGTGGAACAGTCTTAGCTAGCCCATCTCACATAATTAATGTCTCTGTCAGAGGGCGTATTCCCTGAACGCTTTAAATTATCTATAGTTAAACCTCTTCATAAAAAGGTAATAAAACCGGCATGAATAACTATTGCCCTTTTATTTACTTTTATTCCAATACTGTAAAAAATTTTTGAAAGAGTCATGTATAATAAAATATAACTTTTTTTAACTTCATGTGACATACTGAAAAGCGAACAATTTGGATTCAGAAAAAACAGCTCAACCACCTTAGCATGCTTTTCTTTAGTAAAACAAATAATTGAGAGCCTAAACAACAAAGCTAAGATAGCCTGCATCTTTGTAGACATGACCAAGGCTTTTGACTTTGGTTTACTATTGTTTAACAAAAAACGTATGACAGAAGATCATTTTACAAACAACGTTAGAAAAACTAATCATTGGACAAACTTTCATTTCGCAACAATATTACTTTAAAAACAATCATTTGACTTAATACAGGTTTCGCAAATGTTTTTAAAATATTTTTAAAATATTATTTTAAAAATAATCACATGACTAAATAATTCATTTGCCTAATTATGGTGATTGTACAAAAAGTTAGCAGATAAATTATTAGATTTTAATATAACTAATTTCTAACCAATACTTACACAAAATTTTGAAAATATTAAATGACATGGTTCAGGGAGATGGGCCTCGTTAGCCTTGGTTGGCAACCTGTCTAGGAGAAGGAAAACTCCGAAATTAAACCAAACGTTCGGGGAGATGGGCCTCGTTAGCCTTGGTTGGCAACCTGTCTAGGAGAAGGAAAACTCCGAATTCAAACCAACTTTCAGGGAGCATACCCGAAACAAAACCCCGATCTAAGGTGTGAACCGACCCGTGCCGAGGGATTCGTGGCCAGAGGGCAAGCTGGTCGTAAACGGAGGGTGCCTGTGTTGGTGGTCACAGGGCGCAGCTGATATTCCGCCTTACCCCCGTAAAGGGCTCTGCGGGGATGGACCGTCTAGATCCCTAAATCTCGTGGGAACGCTATGGGAACAAAAACTTATTCTTCTCCATACGGCGGCGACGCGGTTCGCAACCCGTCACGTCTCGTTTCCCGCGAGGGCGAAAAGCGGCCTACGGAAAGCAGGTTTGCGACATTGAATGTTGGTGGAGGAATGAACGGCAAATTGGATGAAGTATGTCAGATGATGGATGATAGAAAGATTGATGTTCTTTGTGTGAATGAAACAAAAAGAAAAGGGTGTGACACCACCAAGCATGGTGCATATACGGCGTATTGGTCTGGGGTAGATAGTACCACCAGAGCCTGTAAGGGAGTTGGTGTAGTACTGCCTGCGCGAATGAATGAGTGCGTAAAAGAGTTTGAATGTGTAAATGCTAGGCTACTGTGGATGAGAATGAAAGTAGGACTTACTCGTCTCTTTATTGTGGGGGTGTACGCCCCGGTCAATATAGTTACGGGTATGTCACAATATGAGCAAGACGAAAGGCAGGAGTTTTGGGAGAGTTCAAGAGAGATTTTGAGGAACTGCAAGGATAATGAAAGATTGATCTTGTTAGGAGATTTCAATGGATGGGTGGGAGTAAAGCGAGATGGATTTGAAAGGGTTTTAGGTGCATTTGGTGATGAGAGTGTGAACGAAAATGGAAAAGCACTGCTTGAGATTTGTTTGGAGTGGAGCCTTTGTGTGACAAATACCATGTTTGATCATAAAAGGATACATATGTATACGCGAGAGGCGAAAAATGTTAGAAGAAGTATGATTGATTTTGTGATAGTAGATGAACGATTGAGAAAGAATATGTTGGATACAAGAGTATATCGAGGGTTCGGCATCCACACAGACCACTTCTTGGTGTTGAGCCGGATAAGTGGGCTCTTTAAAGGATGGCGACACCGAGAGCATAATGAAAATAGGGTCTTGGAAAGAATAAAAGTTGAAAATCTACAAGAGAAAGATGTGAAAGATGAGTATAAACGAAGATTGATAGCAAGATTTGAGAGATTCGATGGCATAAATGATATGGAAGAATTATGGCAGGCCTTTAAAGAAGAGGTAGTATGTGTAGCATCTGAAGTATGTGGTATGATCAAGAGAAGGAAAATACGAAAGGTTAAGAATACATGGTGGGACAAGGATGTACAGTCAGCAGTGTCAGAGAAGAAGAAAGCTTGGTCAGATTGGTTGGCTGCCAGAGCAAATGAAAGAATGGGAAAAGCAACGAGTGTAGACATAGATGAAGCAAAAAAGGAGTTTGTTAGATCAAAAAGAATAGTGAAAGTAATGGTTAAAAGGAAAAAAGAGGAAAAGAAAGATGAGTTTGATAGCAGATTATCTGACGATTTCCAGAGGAACATTAAGTTTTTCTGGAAATCCGTTCGTGCAGTTCGAGGAAGAACTCAATCCTCAGAACACACATCCATCAGAGACGAGAATGGAAGTATAGTAAATGGTGAATTGTGCGTGCTGAAGAGATGGAAAGAGTATTTTGAAAGTTTATTCGAAAGAACGGCGATAGAGACACCGATAGCTGAAGTGAATTGTAATGATAGCAATGATGAAAGCGTTATTGGCGTGGATGAGATCGTGAAGGCACTGGGAAGTATGAAAGTAGGTAAGGCTGCAGGATATGATAGGATTACAGTCGAAATGCTGAAGGCTGGACAGGGCATCATAGTTGGTCAGTTGCAGCGGTTATATAACTTGTGTTGGAACACCGGCCGAGTACCTAATGACTGGACCACAGCTGTAGTTGTGCCTCTTTATAAAGGAAAAGGCTAGCAACAAGACTGCAAAAACTATAGAGGCATTAGCCTTCTCAGCATTGTTGGCAAATTGTATGCAAAGGTACTTATTGAAAGAGTTATGGAAGTAACCGACAAGAAAATATGGGATGTACAAGCGGGATTCGGAAAGGGTATGGGATGCACGGATCAGGTTTTTTCCTTGCGAAGCATAGCCGGAAAATTTTTGGCCAAAGGTCAAAAGGTCTATTGCGCATTCGTGGATTTGGAAATGGCTTACGATAAAGTGGTTAGGAATGAAATGTGGTCGGTGCTGTCAATGAATGGGGTGGACAGCAGCCTCATTCGAGCTCTGAAATCCCTTTATGAGGATTCTAGAGCTTGTGTGAGGATAAACGGGGCATACACTGACTGGTTTACCATCGATAAAGGTGTTAGACAGGGATGTGTAGCGTCGCCGTGGCTGTTTAACCTCTTCATGGACAGTTGTTTGCAAGATTTAAAGCATAGTGACTGCGGATTAAGGATGAATGGGTTACTCGTCAAATGCCTCCTTTATGCTGATGATCAGGTTATACTTGCATCTTCAACGGAGGAGTTGCAGGAGATGGTAACAATCATGCATGGTGCGTTAGAGAAGAAAAGAATGAAAGTGAATGTAAGTAAAACGAAAGTTATGGTTTTTGAAAAGGAGGAATGCGTTACGGCTTGTAATGTTTTGATCGATGGACAGCGAGTGGAACAAGTGAATGAGTTTGTTTACTTAGGTACGTTGTTTACAAGAGATGGTAAGAATGAAGCAGATATTGAAAGGAGAGTTAATGCAGGTAATTGTATGAATGGAGCTCTGAAGGCGTTTATGAACAGTCAAAACGTGTCCAAAAAGGCACGTTTGGCTGTACATAGAGGTGTGTTAGTGCCTACCCTTATGTATGGTAGTGAAAGTTGGGTATGGCAGAAGAGATTTGAAAGTAGAATAAATGCTGTAGAAATGAGAGCACTGAGAAGTATGTGTGGTGTGTCTTTGACCGACAGAGTAAAGATTTGTGTGATACGAGAGTGGTGTGGGGTAAAAGAAGATGTAGTGACAAGCATTGAGAAAGGCATGTTAAGATGGTTTGGGCACATGGAGAGGATGGATGACGATAGACTGACAAAGAAGATATATCAGGCTAGTGTGAATGGAACAGGACAAAGGGGAAGACCTAGGAGAACGTTCTCTGACCAGATTGGAGACATCCTGAAAAAAGGACAAGTCAGAAGTACCCTTAATAGAAGAGCATGCATGAGAAACTTGATGGGAGTGAGTGAAGCAAGTGAGGTATGTCAGGATCGTTGCAAATGGCGTTCCGTAGTCTCTGCCTACCCCTCCGGGAAACAGGCGTGAGTCTATGTATGTATGTATGTATGTAAATGACATGGTTGCAATTTTCATCTTTGACAGATTATTTATTGGCAAGTAATAATTTTGTATTAAAACTAATTCCATAGAAACTTAAGTCTTTTAAAAATAATACACACTACCTGAATTAAGCGGAATAAGTAGAATTCGGTTCTGGCACTCGCCGGCCGCTGCCGATGCATGCTCGCTTTACTCGTGCGTTGTGTTAGCAGTTCTAACCTAACTTAACCAGTCATCATTTCAGTTGACTCTACACAAACATTTGTATTGTATTAACCTAGATTTTGGTTAATAAAATATTTACCAAGCAATGCATTTTTTCAAATGTTATATATGCTTTACATTGTTTTGCCAACTAATATGTTTTGAAAATAATCAATTTCTAAATTAATGTTTTAGCGTAATATTTTTTTAAATATTAAATATATTTTCTAATGAGTAGTTTATTAAACAATAGTTTGTAAAATAATAAATTTATCAAGTATAATTTTGTCAAATGTTATTTTTCAAATGAAAATTTATCATTTGTTTTTTGTCACATGATCGGACACCTTTGACTTTGTATGTCACGAAACTTTATTATCCAAACTCGTATCTTATGGTATACGTGGGATCGCTATTGACTAGATCAGGAGCTACCTCAAGTCTCAATGTGTAGAAATAAGAAAAACCTGTTAGATCTAGTTATAAACAAATTAGCTATGAATCCACAAGGAAGTATCCTATCCCCACTTCTTTCTCTTCTTTCTCTTAGCGTTATCCCAGTTTCAATCTGGGGTCCGCTTTCTAGTCTAACCGGATTTGACTGAATATTAGCTTTTCCACGGAGCGACTGCCTGTCTGACCTACGCAACCCGAAGGGATAGCGATATTCCATGGTTTAGACTAGTGTCAGTTTTATTTAGAAGGTACTGACGTCCTGTAACGATTATCAAAGATCTTCATGACAACCGGGACCGACGGCTTAACGTGCTCTCCGAGGCACGGGACAAGCGATAATTAACAGTTCAATACGCACATAACGCCGAAAAGTCATTGGTGCGCGCCGTGGATTCGAACCCGATACCCTCTGCATGGCAGTCTGTTGGTATATCCACTCGGCTATCGCCGCCTTAGTAAAGTATCCTATCCCCACTACTCTTCCTAATATATAATTATTGACCTCCCAGACTCTGTAAACAAAGATTGTATACTCTTTGCTGATGACACCACATTAATCGTCAAAAGTGACAATAGTAACAATCTTGAAAAGGAAATTTGTAAAGCTCTTGACGATACCACCACCTGGTTAGAACATAAAAACCTTAAAATAAACATGACTAAGACAAAAATAGTACAATTCCAGACGCATAATACTAACACCACTAACATAGACATTTACCACAACAATTATCACCTAACCGACTCAAACGATTGTGTATTTCTAGGTATAACTGAAGATAAGTACTGTAACTGGAAGGCCCACATAAACAACATCCTTAATAAAATAGATCGCTTAATATTTGTGTTAACATACATACATACACATACATATCGTCATGCCTTTTATCCCCGAAGGGGTAGGCAGAGGTGTATTTCTACACCCACTTTTCGCCAGATATACTTTAGTCCCACGTAATAAGGGGCGAGCCTATTGCCGTACCGGGCACATTGCCAGACTCCGTGCTGCTACTGAGAATTTCGTGATAGAAAAAACCAATAACACTGCCCGACCCGGGAATCGAACCCGGGACCTCCCGATCCCACGCGCACATTTATGCCGCGAGACCAACGAGGCAGTCGTATAGGGTTTGATGTCGAGTTTTCCGTCTCTACGCAAAGATGGTATTTGCATCGTGTTATCCCTTAGTTGCCTCTTACGACACCCATGGGAAGATAGAGGGTGGTGACACTTGTATTCTATGCCGTCAACCACACGGCAAAACAAGAATTACATAAATAGTAAATCTAGATTGTGCTAAAACTACTTATCATGATTATGTATCTTCCAATCTCAGATACAGTATAATACTTTGGGGCAACTCTGTAGACAGCAATAAAGTTTTTTTATAGCACAAAAAAATGTATACGAGCTATGTGTGGAGCCCACTTCTAGCTGTAAACCACTTTTTCAAAAATATAATATACTCCCATTACCCTGTTTATATTTATATGAAATCTGTATATTCGTAAAAAAACACCCCGAACTGTTTAAAAAAAAATGTAATTCGAAAAATAGTAGAACTAGACATAAAAATAAGCTACGCTTACCACAGATTAAATTAGAGGTCCTTAAGAAAAATGTTTATTGTTCCTATGTCCATTATCGTTTTTAATAAGTTACCAGTAAATGTCAGTACCTAACCATTAATGTTATTTAAAAGACCATTTCGTAAAATTCTTGCAAACACAAATTATTGTTGTATAAAAGATTACCTAGAAGATAAGAATATCTAAATATATATATTTCTTGTGTGCGTGTGTATGTAACTGAACTCCTCCTAAACGACAGGTCCGATCTTGATGAAATTTTTTGTGTGTGTTCAAGGGGACTTGAGAATGGTTTAGATTCACAATTTAGTCCACTGGAAAATGTTTTTTTTTACTTTATTTTTAATTTGTAAGTAGTTGTGGATTTTGGAATGTTTCACATTGGAACCGACGGACTGCGCTGCTATCGCAGTGTCAAATCTTATATTAATAATTTCGTCAAGGAGTACATCGAAACCTTACCTGAATAATAAAACATGAAAAAATAAAGATTTCGAGTCGACAACATATGTATATTCGCAAAATTCGGATTGTCGAGTATTTTCTTAAATTCTAATGGTTCTGACAGACAAATCGCAGTCGCCATATTGGCCACTCTAGCGATACGTCACAGATACCGGATAACATTTGTGTACTAAGTCTTAGTACAAAGTAGGTTGTATGTGTAAATACTTTTTGCAGTTATACTTCTTAAACAGTTAAAACGACAATTATAGAAGTATCCGCCCATTATAGGAGATTCGTGTTACCCCGAACATAGATGATAAACAATAACTAGAGAACCCCGAATTTACGCGAGCGAAGCCACGGGCAAAAGCTAGTAATTATATAATATCCAACTAACACCAGCCTAAGAAGCTGTATTTGGTCGCCAGTTTTGGCGGAATATGCAGAAAATCATTGTCATAACACCATTGTAACTACCATATTCTTGCAAATAAATGATTATTGATTGATTAATTATCTCTTGTAAACAGCGTACCTAAATATACAAACTCATTCACTTGCTCCACTCGTTTTCCATCGATCATATCGCAGTATACTTTAAATGTTATTTTGAGTAAAATGCTACTGATACGAATGACTGGTCGCAATAGGAGCATAACTGTAAAACATCAGAGGATGCTGCTCGAATAAAATTCCTGAATCGCGAGATTAATCTTCACGCCCACCGTCTCTTGCCCAGCGTTGGACACCGAGTGATACGGGTCCTATAATTTCTTTACGAACGTAACAATTGTATAAAGGGATTCGTGCGGCAAAATGAAACGTAATTGTTTTAATAACGATATTTGGATTAATTTACATATGTTCGGGAAGAAAGGGTTCGCGATCGGACTAGACAGTTGTCTCTTCGTATATTTATGGCACTAAGCTGGTACAATTATAGAATATGCCTACATTTGTATTTTGTGACAAAGATAATATATAAAGGGTAACAAATTTCAAGCATGGTTGATAACTTGCAAATATACATATAAGCTATTGTTATTAACCACAACGATTTTTTTTATTCGCCTCAGTATGGGACTAGAGACAACTAGTTTACATTTTATGTTTTAGCTTACAAATGAAAACTGACGAACTCCTTGTTAATTGAACTGTCACACGTTAGTAGATAGGTACGGCAGTGGAATATAATAAACATATTATATTGCTAGCTGATCCAGTAAACATTGCTTGCCTATGTAGTCGTATTATTTGTGGCTGTCAGTACTTTTGATGCCAAATGATAAAAATGTCTAGACAAAAATAGCCGGATCAACAGAATAAGCACATAAAAATCATACAAATCAGTCGACCTGTTTCAGAGCTGAGGATTTTTATAAATGGACTTTTATTAGAAGATCTATAAAAATAAAATTGCAAATCTATAAAAATAATATTCAAATTCATGTTTTTAATTTAAAAAAGCATCTGTGTCAGAGTTGTGTCGCAGCCGGGCCGTCGTATTGTACTTTACTTCAGAGGTCACTCGATAAAATGCAATCCACTCCAAGGCACTCAATTTTATTTCCACGGCTTCAATCTAACTGAATAGTGGAAAAATCCAACTATGAATCCTTTTTTCTGTTACGATATACCAAATGAAATCAATATTGTTTTGAGATGTTTTAGTTTATGATATTTTTGGTTACATGTTTGACTTAAATGACACGTGAATGGAAGAAATTTTTACGTGTTTGACAAACTGTGGTCCAAATTGTGTTTAATATTAAATAAAAATCGGGCAAGTGCGAGTCTGACTCGCGCACCGAGGGTTCCGTACGCATTTTACCTTATTTGAGGTTGGTGCTAATTACGCTAGTCTTCTAAATCTGAGGGTCTAGTACCAGTTTACACTCAATCGTCACGGTGGACGATAGCCTAGACGACGGGAACAATTTCCATACATTTTCTAAATGCGCCCCCTAGCGGTCTCTATCGATCGCTTCTCTCCATTAGGGGCGCTTTAACAAGTACGAAAATTAACCTTAATTTTCATCTTTTTTAAATTTTCAGAATTTTTCCTTTATTTGTGCTGTAGGACCCTGCTTTTGGCCAAATTTCGTGATTCTAGTTCAACGGGAACTACCATATAGGTTTTCGACCCAAAACCTATAGGGTACTTACGGTTGACCTAGAATTGTCAATTTTTGTCAAAACCAAGGTGTTACAGCACAAGTAAAGGAAAAATTCCGAAAATTAAAAAAAGTTGAAAATTAAGGTTAATTTTGGTGCTTACAAGTTTTCGCAAAAATCTAATTTTGACCATATCTTTTTATCGGGTCGACCCAGGACCCTGATTTTTACACACCTAATAGGAACCATAGACCTCAGTATCTGGTATAAATTTCAATTTGCTAGGTCCACCCGTTCCTGAGAAAATCGGTGGTGACACACGGACAGACAGACAGACAGACAGACAGACAGACAGACAGACAGACAGACAGACGGACAAGAAAGTGATCTTATAAGGGTTCCTTTTTTACCTTGTGAGGTACGGAACCCTAAAAAACAGTAGAACTATAATAAAATTCGGTGCACGAATGTAACTCGCACTTGTCCCTATTTTTACTTCCTTTGTAAAGGAAGATTACTCATGAACAGGGTATATAAATCGTGGACACAGTCTCGAATTCTGCGCATACCGAGTAGCTAAAAGAAAATTGGATATCCTCTATTTGTCATGGATATAGAAAACATGATATCTTCCAAATAATTGCTGCTGTGTGTAGCAGCAATTATTTGGAAGATATCATGTTTATATATATATGATGCTCCTATATTTGGTGACAAACGGACGTCACAGATAGCTTGTTTTTTTATACTAGTAGACGACCGCAACTGTGCTCGCACATTTTGTTTAAATAAACCATTTCTACCTGATCCCGTAGGAATTTCAACAAATCCCTTCTGAGACTTTGGAGACATAGGGGTGCGCCGTACGGTCCCAAAGGATATGTTCCTTTGGGAGCTTACGGTGCACGAAATTTCAGCTCCTTGCACCTAAAAGTTTTGGCTGTCGCTTGTCTGTCAGTCAGGCCACTGCCTGAAAATTCAATGATAGCCATCATGCAAGAGTAAGCAATATCATGAAAAATACCGCATAGCTACATATAATTATTCTATAGTTATCCGGCTGAAAACACAGGGATAGCATAACTAGTTAACTAATAGCCTAATATAGGTGAGATTATAAGATAGATTATCACGCGAACATAGAATTCGGTAACAATATGTACTACGTAAATAAATAAGAAAAATAAACAAAGTTTCTTTCTGCAAATTTGCTTCATATATATCAATAACTTTCCCTGAATCAACAACACACAACAGAACCAACAGTCGTAAAAATAAACGGTATCTACGTTTATTTCCCATTCGTTGCCTTAACGGGAAAACAGATACCCTTCAACATCATTCACGTGCCCATCTGTCACAGTCAATGTTGCTATCCTTAAATGTTATTTAATTATTTTTAAAGTGGAGTACTGTTTGGCTAAAGAAGATATTATGAAATTCATTTGATAAAAATGTATGTAAGTAATTAAAAGTTGATTTTTAGCGATAGAATAGTTCTTAATATGACATGTCTTAAAATTGGTTAACCAGTATAAGGCTTCTATGTTTAAAAGTGAATAAAGGACGCAGTCACACGGTCTTTTAGTTCCCCACGACGAAAGTACCACAAAAACCAACAGGTAGCAGAAAATGAAAAGTACTATCGTGAATAAAAAGAAAAAGAACTTATCTCTTTGCTACAAGAACAACTCTTAACCAATCAGCCATTAAAACACCGGAGTCACCATTATTGACAGAAGACAATTACGAGGATGCAATAAGACACTTATCTACAGATATACTTAGACTTAGCATTTTTTTTGCCCTGGTGTTAATTTATTTGGAGTCAGTCCTTCGCTTCCTTCTCTGTCGCCCGTTAATAACGTTACAAATGTCTTCAGCCTAAGAGGCGTTTCCCAAAAAAACAACAATGCAGCTAGACTAAAACAATTACTATTATCCACGGATAGAGTACACCCTCTAACTAAAAATGCATGATGAACAGCAGTATTTCAATTCTTGCGGATCGCTAAGTGAAAAAGAAGAAGAAGAAGGACAATGGAAGGACATACTCCCTCTCATTTAATTAGAGACAGGAGGGAGAGAATTGGTAGCGAAAAAGACTTTTAGATAAGAGTACCTAGCTTGTATAATATACTGTTTTATAAAAACAACACTCGTTTTGCTATGTTGTACCGGCAGTGACCAGTTCCCGAGGTTATATTTTAAAGTAATAATTTAAAAGGATAAGATTCACGGTCTTAAAAGGAGTCAAGTATGCTGTGAATATTTTAGCTGAACGAAATTTTATAACGCTTAAAAGTACTGAAAAATTAGGCGACGTTATTAGTTTCTATATTCTCTTTTACCTATTTTTCTATTCTTTATATTTATAGAAAGATCAAAAATATTTCTTGAAGTAAATCTTAATTTATTGAAAATTAGACCAACGATTTTACGTGCTCTTAAATAAGTTGAGAGGGTTATTTCTAGACTTCGTCCAGAACGTTTTCTGAGATATTTTGACGTAAAACCTTATATCGGCATACTTCCTTGAAACTATATACTCTTAGTGGTTTTAATCTAAACTTTGAATTTTGTACTTAAATTGTCCACAATAGAAATTCTATTGCTGAAAAAAAATATGGAAAACGATATGAAAAAAGAAACATGGAAAACAATATGATTTTGAAAAGAAAATATACACTGTCGTGTCTTAGGTTATTGTCTTAGGACGTGAAACTTTTCCGTGGGATCTCCACCTTGTCGTGGTGGGGGGGCTCAGAACCGAGGTTAGGTCACCCGCGGTGAAGCTAAGCGAGGTTCCGGGAGTGGACGCTCCGCGTGGGCTTCAGTCGGTCGCGGGAGGAGAGGCGTGTAGGTGTTGCGTTGCCGCACGCCCCATCTCCCGCGACCAAATGGGGGCGCACCATCGTTGCATCGCGGTGGGGCCGCAGAGGAAGAGGATATGCGGTGTTGCGTTGCCGTTCTCCCTATCATCTGCGGCCGCTGTGTGTTTTGGCGGCGGAGCCCAACACCTTCATCCGCCGCCAACGGGGTTTTGTTCTGGGCCCGCCTGACCATCTGGCGGGCCAATACCCGTCGCGGGTAGCGAGGAATGCTTCGGCGATACGACGACCCTCCGACACACGGGTACATGAGGAAAACGGGTTGAGTTTTAGTCAGTAAGAGTCTGACAGTCCCCTTCGCCCTTCCCTCAGGGCGTAGGGACTCCGTGAGGATTTTCCAACCCGACACAAAAAAGAACAAAAAGAAAGGACGTGAAACTTTTGTGGATTCATTAACAAAATATCCACACGATTGACCGAGATTTTAAGTTCAATTCCCGCCTCTAGAATGAATAATTTATCTTATTCAAAATATTTTAGTATGCGAATTGCAAAAAAGAAGGTCGTTTTTAAACGACTTCAAAATAAGGAAAAGGTTCTCAATTCGTCGGAATCTTTTTTATTGTGTACGTTACCCGATTTCTCTAAGATGCCTGGACTAATTTTGAATATACTAGTTTTGATTGAAAGAATATACCTCCTAGTTGGTCTCATGATCATCAGGTCAGGATCTCAGATCTCAGGATCATGGAATCCTGAAAAAATCGAAGGATCTCTTCAAATTTTATATGCATACTTGAAGCGATTTGAAAATAACAACCCAATGCCGTCGAGTTTGGGCTGGTTTGAGTCGTCTTTACATAGACTTTGATGCTGGATAATTTCCATGGTCTGATGATAGAGTTGGAAAGTAACCATGAGATCTTTGTGATACAATAACCCAATCTCATCGAGTTTAGGGTCGTTTGATTCGTCTTTACATGGACTTTGGTACTGGATGTATATATAGGATCTGATGATGGTGCAGGAAGGAGGCCATGGGATCTTTGTAATACAAAGTCGCAATCCCTGAATTTGGGCTCGTTTGATTCGTCTTTACATGGACTTTAGTGCTGAATGCTTACCAAACTATGATGATGGAGCAGGAAGGTAGCCATGGGATATTTGTAATACAATTACGCAATCCCATCGAGTTTGGGCTCGTTTGAGTCGTCTGTACATAGACTTTGATGCTGGATCTTTTCATGGACTTTAGTACTGGATGTTTTCCAGTGTGTGATGATAGAGCAGGAAGGTGGCCATGGGATCTTTGTAATACAAAGACGCAATCCCATTGAGTTTAGCTTGTTTGATTCGTCTTTGAATGGACTTTAGCGCTAAATGTTTACCAAACTCTGATGATAGAGCAGGATGGTGGTCATAGGATCTTTGTAATACAATAACGCAATCTCATCGTGATTAGGCTCGTTTGTCTTGGCAAACACTTTAGTATTGGATGATTTCCGGGATCTGATGGTAGAACTGAACGTGTTTTAGCTAGTTAGTTGAAAACAAAAAAAAATACTTGAAATTGCCAGAAAGGTACAGGTCTACATTTCAGAATTGAGGTACGTAAGGAAGGCCTCTCCATCATGTACCACCTACACTATCCTATGTACCTACTTACCACCTATTACTATTTTTATTAGTAAGTATACCACTGAAATGCAAAAAATAAAAATAGTTTTTAAATAAAAAAAGACCGACTTCAAAAAACACTAGCAATAGCTTTAACGACCTCATTATTGGAGCCACGTTAGCCTTGGATGGCAACCCGTCTAGGAGAAGGAAAACTCCGAAATGAAACCACTCTCTTTGGGGGGAAGGGCCTCGTCAGCTTTGGATGGCAACCCGTCTAAGAGAAGGAACACTCCGAAATAAAACCAACATTTCAGGGAGCATACCCGAAAACAAACCCCAATCCAAGGTGTCAACCGACCCGTGTCGAGGGATTCGTGGCCAGACGGCAAGCTGGTCGCAAACAAAAAGGGTGCATGTGTTGGTGGTCACAGGGCACAGCTGGGATTCCACCTTATCCCCGTAAAGGGCTCTGCGGGGACGGACATTTTAAATCCCTAATGCTCGTGGAAACGCTATGAGAACCGAAAATTATATTTCTCCAGACGGCGGCGACGCGGTTCGCAACCCATCACGTCTCGTTTCCCGCGAGGTCGAAAAGCGGCCTACGGAAAGCCAGTTTGCAACATTAAATGTTGGAGGAGGAATGGATGGTAAATTGAATGAAGTATGCCAGATGATGGATGATAGAAAGATTTATGTTCTATGTGTGAATGAGACAAAATGGAAAGGTTGTGGCCCCACCAAGCATGACAGCTACACGGCTTATTGGTCTGGGGTAGACAGTACCACCAGAGCCCGCAAGGGAGTTGGTTTAATAATGTCTGCGCGAATGAATGAGTGCGTTAAGGAATTTGAATGTGTAAATGCCAGACTATTGTGGATGAGAATGAAAGTAGGACTTACTCGTCTCTTTATTGTAGCGATTTACGCCCCAGTCAATATAGTAGCAGGTATGTCACAGCAAGAACAAGACGAAAGGCAGGAACTTTGGGAGAACTTAAAAGCGATTTTGAGGAAATGTAAGGATTACGAAAGATTGATCTTGTTAGGTGATTTCAATGGATGGGTGGGAGTAAAACGAGATGGATTTGAAAGGGTTTTAGTTGGATTTGGTGATGAGAGTGTGAATGAAAATGGAAAAGTTTTGCTTGAGGTTTGTTTAGAGTGGAGCCTTTGTGTGACAAACACATGTTTGATCACAAAAGGATACTCATGTATACGCGTGAGGCTAAGAATGTTAGAAGAAGTATGATTGATTTTGTAATTGTAGATGAACGTTTGAGAAATAATGTGTTAGATACAAGGGTGTATCGAGGGATCGGCATCCACACAGACCACTTCTTGGTGATGAGCCGGATAAGTGGACTCTTTAAAGGATGGCGACACCGAGAAAATAATGAAAATAGGGTCTTAGAAAGAATAAAAGTAGAAAATCTGCAAGAAAAATATGTGATAGATGAGTATAACCGAAGATTTATAGCAACATTTGAGAGGTTCGATGGCATAAATAATATGGAAGAATTATGGCAGGCCTTTAAAGAAGAGGTAGTATGTGTAGCATCTGAAGTATGTGGTATGATCAAGAGAAGGAAAATACGAAAGGTTAAGAATACATGGTGGGACAAGGATGTACAGTCAGCAGTGTCAGAGAAGAAGAAAGCTTGGTTAGATTGATTGGCTGCCAGAGCAAATGAAAGAATGGGAAAGGCAACGAGTGATGACATAGATGAAACAAGAAAGGAGTTTGTAAGGTCAAAAAGAATTGTGAAAGAAATTGTTAATAGGAAAAAAGAAAGATGAGTTTGATAGCAGACTATCTGAAGATTTCCGGAGAAACATAAATTTTTCCTGGAAATCCGTTCGTGCAGTTCGAGGAAGAACTCAATCCTCAGAATACATGTCAATCAGAGACAAGAATGGAAAGATACTGAATGGTGAATCATGCGTGCTAAAGATATGGAAGGAGTATTTTGAAGGTCTATTTGAAAGAACGGCGATAGAGACATCGATCGACGAAATGAATGGTAATAATAGCAATGATGAAAGCGATATTGGTGTAGATGAGATTGTGAGGGCATTGGGAAGTATGAAATTAGGTAAGGCTGCAGGATATGATAGAATTACAGTTGAAATGCTGAAGGCTGGACAGGGCATCATAGTTGGTCAGCTGCAGCGCTTATTTAACTTGTGCTGGAGCATCGGCCGAGTACCTGATGACTCGGCCACAGCGGTGGTTGTGCCTCTTTATAAGGAAAAGGCTCGCAACAAGACTGCAAAAACTATAGAGGCATTGTTGGCAAATTGTATGCGAAACAATCATGCATGGTGCGTTAGAGAGGAAAGTAATGAAAGTGAATGTAAGTAAACAAAAGTTATGGTTTTTGAAAAGGAGGAATGCGTTACGGCTTGTAATGTTATGATCGATGGACAGCGAGAGGAGCAAGTGAATGAGTTTGTATATTTAGGTACGCTGTTTACAAGAGATGGTAAGAATGTAGAAGATATAGAAAGAAGAGTTAATGCAGGTAATAGAGTGAATGGAGCTCTGAAGGCGTTTATGAATAGCCAAAACGTGTCCAAAAAGGCACGTTTGGCTGTCCATAGAGGGGTGTTATTACTTACTCTTATGTATGGTAGTGATAGTTGGGTATGGCAGAAGAGTCATGAAAGTAGAATAAATGCTGTAGAAATGAGAGCACTGCGAAGTATGTGTGGTGTTTCTTTGACTGACAGAGTAAAGAATTGTGTGATAAGAGAGTGTTGTGGGGTAAAAGAAGATGTAGTGACAAGCATCGAGTAAGGTATGCTAAGATGGTTTGTCCACGTGGAGAGGATGGATGACGAAAGACTGACCAAGCAGATATATAAGGCAAGTGTGGAAGGGACAGGACGAAGGGGAAGACCTAGGCGGGCGTTCTCTGACCAGATTGGAGACATCCTAAAAACAGGACAGGTTAGAAGCACCCTGAACAGAAGAGCATGCATGAGGAATCTGATGGGAGTGAATGAAGCAAGAGAGATATGTCAGGATCGTTGCAAATGGCGCTCGGTAGTCTCTGCCTATCCCTCCGGGAAACAGGCGTGAGTCTATGTATGTATGTATGTATGTTCAGAAAACACTAAGCAACTAAAAACAAAAATAATTGGTTTTGAAGCAAAAATTTTTGGAGTCGGTGCCAAATTTTACGCAAAAAGTCACTAAATTACAAACTATGTACCTATTCTATCAACAACAAAAATTATATAAAAATGTGTAGAGGTTTCATAGTCAGATCAGAAATACTTGGCTTAGCAGCGACTCCTAAAATGTTTGCTCCTAAACTATTTTTTTTTTATTTTGTTTTTAGTTGCTTAGTGTTTTTTGAACATACATACATACATACATAGACTCACGCCTGTTTCCCGGAGGGATAGGCAGAGACTACCCGGCGCCATTTGCAACGATCCTGACATATCTCTCTTGTTTCATTCACTCCCATCAGATTCCTCATGCATGCTCTTCTGTTCAGGGTGCTTCTAACCTGTCCTGTTTTTAGGATGTCTCCAATCTGGTCAGAGAAGGTCCGCCTAGGTCTTCCCCTTCGTCCTGTCCCTTCCACACTTGCCTTATATATCTGCTTGGTCAGTCTTTCGTCATCCATCCTCTCCACATGCCCAAACCATCTTAGCATACCTTTCTCGATGCTTGTCACTACATCTTCTTTTACCCCACAACACTCTCTTATCACACAATTCTTTACTTTGTCAGTCAAAGAAACACCACACATACTTCGCAGTGCTCTCATTTCTACAGCATTTATTCTACTTTCATGACTCTTCTGCCATACCCAACTATCACTACCATACATAAGAGTAAGTAATAACACCCCTCTATGGACAGCCAAACGTGCCTTTTTGGACACGTTTTGGCTATTCATAAACGCCTTCAGAGCTCCATTCACTCTATTACCTGCATTAACTCTTCTTTCAATATCTTCTACATTTTTACCATCTCTTGTAAACAGCGTACCTAAATATACAATTTCATTCACTTGCTCCACTCGCTGTCCATCGATCATAACATAACAAGCCGTAACGCATTCCTCCTTTTCAAAAACCATAACTTTAGTTTTACTTACATTCACTTTCATTCCTTTCCTCTCTAACGCACCATGCATGATTGTTTCGCATACAATTTGCCAACAATGCCGAGAAGGCTAATGCCTCTATAGTTCTTGCAGTCTTGTTGCGAACCTTTTCCCTTATAAAGAGGCACAACCACCGCTGTGGCCCAGTCATCAGGTACTCGGCCGGTGCTCCAGCACAAGTTAAATAAGCGCTGCAGCTGACCAACTATGATGCCCTGTCCAGCCTTCAGCATTTCAACTGTAATCCTATCATATCCTGCAGCCTTACCTAATTTCATACTTCCCAATGCCCTCACAATCTCATCTACACCAATATCGCTTTCATCATTGCTATTGTTACCATTCATTTCGTCGATCGATGTCTCTATCGCTGTTCTTTCAAATAGACCTTCAAAATACTCCTTCCATCTCTTCAGCACGCATGATTCACCATTCAGTATCTTTCCATTCTTGTCTCTGATTGACGTGTATTCTGAGGATTGAGTTCTTCCTCGAACTGCACGAACGGATTTCCAGAAAAACTTTATGTTTCTCCAGAAATCTTCAGATAGTCTGCTATCAAACTCATCTTTCTTTTCCTCTTTTTTCCTTTTAACAATTTCTTTTACAATTCTTTTTGACCTTAGAAACTCCTTTGGTGTGGTGTTTCTTTGACTGACAGAGTAAAGAATTGTGTTATAAGAGAGTGTTGTGGGGTAAAAGAAGATGTAGTGACAAGCATCGAGAAAGGTATGCTAAGATGGTTTGGGCACGTGGAGAGGATGGATGACGAAAGACTGACCAAGCAGATATATAAGGCAAGTGTGGAAGGGACAGGGCGAAGGGGAAGACCTAGGCGGACCTTCTCTGACCAGATTGGAGACATCCTAAAAACAGGACAGGTTAGAAGCACCCTGAACAGAAGAGCATGCATGAGGAATCTGATGGGAGTGAATGAAGCAAGAGAGATATGTCAGGATCGTTGCAAATGGCGCTCGGTAGTCTCTGCCTATCCCTCCAGGAAACAGGCGTGAGTCTATGTATGTATGTATGTCTGTTCAAAAAACACTAAGCAACTAAAAACAAAAATAATTGGTTTTGAAGCAAAAAATTTTGGAGTCGGTGCCAAATTTTACGCAAAAAGTCACCAAATTACAAACTATGTACCTATTCTATCAACAACAAAATTTATATAAAAATGTGTAGAGGTTTTATAGTCAGATCAGAAATACTTGGCTTAGCAGCGACTCCAAAAATGTTTGCTCCAAAACTATTTTTTTTAATTTTGTTTTTTAGTTCCTTAGTGTTTTTTAAATGTCGGTTTTCTTTTTATTTAAAAATTATTTTTCATATATAGAAATAACTAATTGGACATTTTCGTGCAATTAGTCATTTCTATATAATTATTATTACTCTATCATTGGTTACTAGTCAACGTTTTTTATGTGTTATTAAGAACTAGAAATATATAACTGAAAGACTTTTTATACGAACGGACAAAAACCGTCTTCGTTTATAACTTTACAGTAACATACATAAAATTGTAATGTTAGACAACCTATTTAGTAAAATTATATAATAATGTAACAGAGTAAAATTAGTACCTTGCAAAAATACTTGACGTAAAGACACCAGCAACTTTGCCGCGACAAAGCTTAGCATTCGCTTTGTGAGCGTGTAAGCCTTCAGTCGCAGCTACGAGGTAACTATTCAGCGCTAGTGCCGAACTATTTAAAACGACTTGCTAACTAGTGACTATGTGAAGTTGCATTTGTTACAGTTTAAAAGGTAAGCTTTGTCACTGTGTTTGAATAATGAATTTGATTTCCTAATCTGTATACTTTGCATTGGAGAAAAGTTTAAGCAGGCGACCTTCCCAATGCTTTGTAATCGGTTAGTTAAACGTTTGTTGTCAAAACTTTATTATATTTTTTTTTATTCATGGTATGACAGGTGGTGTTTTCGTTCATAATAATGAAGAACGGAATGAAATCGATGAGATATAAGACAGGGAATTTTATTTTTGCCACAATTTAAGTTTAGTTACCAAGTTATAACAGATTGTGGATAAAAAAGGTAAGGAAAATACATATGTAGCATCAAAGTTTCCGTCACTTTTCTTTATCTGTCAGCACCAGTTTATGCCTATTATTCAGTAGTACGCGTATCAGTCCTTATTTGCAATCTTTGAACTCTTACCCGTGCACATACGTTATCTATAGAATAAAGAACAGCCATATACATCAGCTGCAAACCTCCCCTTAGAGACAGTCCCTTGCTTGGCCAGTTGTCGATTTTCAATTGACTTTTACGACAGGATGGAAGATAAACTACCGATGCTATCTATTTCGTTCGCACCGTGAACAAAAAGTTATTTAGTAGATAGGTGTAGGATTCTTAAACAATGTTCTAGGGGGTATATCTTATGTATGAGCTTTAGAAACGAGGTTGGAACCCTAAGCTATATTTACGTGCAACCTTTCCTTCTTGGAGATCTATAGAACATTTGATTATTATGTTTAATTATTTACGACACAGACATCAATATTATTTTTATACAGGAATTTACTAATGTATTTGTGTGTTCTCAAACTGCAATAAATAACACATACAATGTAATTTTTGTTTAATTCGCACCATTAAAAGCACTGGGTCAGATGAAATTCGATCTGTGCCATCCAGCCACTCAATTGATGGGGTCAGCACTACCAGGGTGGATGAAACAATTTTCCAATTGCAGAATCATCAAAGTGGTCAGACGTACCCAAGAAATGTAGCAATTTCTTGGGAGAGCCGCAGACAACCAGTCATTTTGGCGCCAACAAAGACCTTCATCTCAGCAGGGAACAGTGCCTATTACTTTTTCTGTGACAGTGCCTTAAATTGATTCGAATTGTACCCACGCTATGAGTGATATGGCAAACCTACATAATATAAGTAGGTATTTATGTAGATAGCTGTTACAAGATAAGTCTACTTAGTTTATTACGACGGTACATTTATTTTCTCCATTGCATTTAGTGTTAACGTGCGATACCCTTTCTTACCTTATCACGTTCGGGGGCCACAAGTTATCTTGTAGCCGTGCCATGTGAACACTATGAGCCGAGTGACTACAAAAGTGAACATTATATAAAACAGGCAACCACTTATAAAATAATTTATTAACTCCACTGTTATAAATGCTGTTCTTGTAACCTGTGGCCTTTCTTGGTGTATGGTTTCCAAGTCACTAAAGACTTGCCGAACATATCTTCAATACTTTGGGAAACCAATGCATGGCTTTCTTAACAAGGCATTATATAGTTCCTTTTCTCAAAGTATACAGCATAACCTCATGGAGACGTATACATTATTCGTTTCATTCAACCCGATAATCAAAGTATTAGTTTAGGGGTGGACGGTACGTGGGCGCTTGGCGACTCGTACGTGACCATATCTGGCGAAAGACGTCTGTTGAGTAGTATTCTAACTATATTTTTAATGCAGAAGTGCAGAATATCCTTGGACACTATCTTTTTACCACAAGACTAAGCTTGATCGCAGCCTATTCAGCTATTAAGGAAACCGAGGTTTACTGTACCGTATATGGTTTCCACGTAGGCCTTATCTATAAATGATGTTTTAATATTTTTACGTAACTGATTTCGAAGAAGACATAATTGTTTTTTTACCAGTTAAGGTACAGGCATTTTGAAATCTGAATAAACAACTAAACCAGGCGACTAACGACAGAGAACCAACCTAAGATTGTCCTGTCAGTTAAAATACCACTAACTACTATTGTTCATTCACCCGTCTTTTATTCGAGATTTCAGTAATTACAAAGGATGCACTCATTCCGTGTGACAGGTTCTGGTACTTGCGCTCAGCACAAACAAAAAAAGCGGCGATAGCCCAGTGGTGTACGTAACGGACTGCCGGGACGATGGTCTCGGGTTCGATCCCCAGTTATCCCGGGCACACGCCTCTGACTTTTCGAAGTAATGTGTGTATTAAAAATGTTAATTATCACTCGCATAACAATGTGCCTGGTAGATGGGAATAGGCTCGCCCCTATTACATTGGGACCGAAACATAACTGGCGAAATGTGGGTGTGTAATACACTTCTGCCTACCCCTTCGGGGATAAAAGACGTGAAGTTATGTCATACAAGCTCTGGCTTGATGATGAATTGCTGAGATAAATATTCACATTGGCTAAGCAGCAACCACATATGAAATAATTAAGTGCAGAGTATAGCAGTATAAAAACAACGCAGTGAAGACTTAGTATATTCTTCTTTTTAGTGGTTATGATTAATTATAATACGTACTATCAATACTAATTCAACAAGTAAGCCTGCTTGCTAGGGATTTTTTTTTTATTAATTGTAATACCTTCAAGTTTGTATAGCCACTCCATAAATGTCACTGCTGTCCATAGTTCGAGTGCTTAAGTGGGTTTTAATAATGAGTAAGAACGTCTAGACCAGGTCGAAGCTGACGGTATATTATGTAAATAATGGTTAAGCCTCTAGGCTCAGTCCACTTCACTCTTGCTCAATGAATAAATGAGTATTTGTTTGGAATATATTTTTATAAATTATCTTTGGACATAATCCATCTCATTTGCATAGTAATTCAGCTTAGAAAAGTTGTTAATGATGGTCTTAAAATAAAATTATTTTGGATGAAAGCAACGATACCTAAGTTCAAAGGCCTGCTTCTTCGAGAGCAGTATTCGTTCTCTTTAAAAAAATTCAACTGGATTTTATCTAAGTTACAGATTATGCAGGCTTAACACGATTTTAAAATTAACCTGTAACTGGCAATCATCAATAATATAGGCAGAAACAGCCGAAACTGCTGGGCGCTACTCGGGGAGGGTAGGGGTGTACTATGAAGGGATTTCCCAAAATTCCCAAGAGATCGGGCAAAACTGGTTAAGTTAAAATAATATGCGCGGGTAGCTGCGAGCATCCTATAGTAAGTTATAAAAAAATCTCTATGATAAAAATCTTGTAATATGACTCAACCAACAAATCTTACAAATTCGGCATGAAACAACATTAAAAAATAGATGAACATCTGTACCACCGCAATAAAACATTAGACATTACTCTTAAGAGGTAATTTTTTATTTTATTTTATTTATTTATTTGTGACTCCGTGTGCTGACGGATTAAGAATACGTTTTGTCACCACCCCATATCATCCCATGGGTGTCGTAAGAGCCGACAGAGGGAGCATATTATACAAAGAACATCACTGTAAGAGAAGGAAAACTTGATACAAACCCTATACCAACCCGTTTGGCCAGCGTGGTATAGTAGGCCAATTCCTCCTTTGAAAGGAGAGGCCTAGTCCAGCAGTGGACTGTTAAAGGCTGGTGATGATGATGATGATTTATTTGAGGACAACCAACAAAGCATATACCAAGAGTACAGAATGTGCTTAATGATTATGAATAAACATTGTGTAGTGTTGCCTTAATTAGAGGTTGCCACGGCATGCATGCATTTAAGAAAGTGCTTTCTTATGACGAGTCACGCATTGATGATGAAAAAAAACTGAACCGAATGAAGACGAGGATTCAATTAAAAGTTTAGAGCCTGTTTTATACTACGAAATATGGTTGTTAAGGTACTGCGTTGCGTAATATTCTGTTGCACAATGAAAAAGAAGTGGTCGATTTTTTTTACCAGAGAACTTGCATTTTTTAGGGTTTTCACTTGACTAATCTAGTAACAAATGATTTAGTAATGCATTTTAAACTTTCGCGAATTGTATACATAATACAATTTTATGGAAACGTGTCCCACCGCGACCATGGCTGTTGTAAGACTGCCGAAACGTCGGTATAACAGAGGTATTTATACCTAAAATTAATTAAACATCGCGAATAAGACCCGTTTCCATAAAATTGTATGAAATGATGTTATGTTGAAATAGGTCTTATACATAGGATATAGTATGCTTTTGTGTTCTCTCGTCAATTAATCTGCCATTTCTTTTCCATTGTAGAGCCTACCTACGCGTAGATAACGATAAAAGTATGTTAAGATATCGGGTTAGAGTAGGTACTCATTTATTTCGTACTAACCATGTTGCTCAGTGCAATGTTGCACAAAAATGCTTGTTATTTATAATACATTTAGCTTACAGCTTCAACGTCTTAATAGAGTATCTAATCTAGTGATGCCCCGAGATTGGCTTTAAAACATTTTTGAGTTTAGACAGTTTTATAGATCGTAAAAATGTTAGTACTGGGTTGTAAACAGAAAAGTTTCATAGACTGAGACGGGTACTGCATAAGTATAATTATACTTACATACATAGTAATTTACAGGAAGCTGTGAAGAGATGTGGCCGTATTAGAAGTTAGCTTTCTATGAATAAGAAAAGTACTATAATCAAATAAAAAGGTTTTAATGAATTGTACGTGTGTGTTTATTTAAAATAACTGATGAATAATATTTTTATTTTAGGCAAACAGTAAGAATTTTTAAACGAATACATCGCGATCAATTATTCTTATAATGATCAGTTATTGTATTTATATCATTAGCTATTACTTACTTAGAATATCAGTATGTTGCTTCTGAGCACTGATATTATACTTATTATAGTATTTATGAGCATTGAATTCATGCTTTCAGACCGTGGCAATATAAAACACTTAGTTTCAACTATGGTATGTTAATTTATCCTGTAATATATACGTAATGTCTAGACAAAATTACACAACGAAAATAAATACTAAAGTTTAATTAAAAACATTAATTAATTATAAGAAGGCTTTCCCTTTGGATTAAGATTAACGGCCATAAAATATTTTCCTGTTAGCACCACTGAGTGCACATTTAACAATAATAAATTGATATACAGTCTTATTCAAAAACGTATATAAAATGTCATTGTTAGAAGAAGGCCGTGCCCAGCAGTGTGGCAGTTTAAATACAGGCTTGATGCATTTAAAGTTTATTAATAATAAAACTACAAAACACTTATTTTAAATAATAATATTTTGTAGCGTGTTTGAATGGTACTGCTAATTACTAGGTACATATTTAAAAAAGCCGGCGTATAATCTAACTACTGCCCTAATTATAGTAGAAAATATATGCCAGTATTAAAAAAAAAGAATACATATTCATAAAGCGGCTTTGTTTTCTAAGTGCTGGCGTAATATTTATTATATGAAGTTTCGTGCAAGGCCGAGTTAGTTCCGACAGTTTGCTGTTAATTATGGTTAATACAAACGTAAGGGCTTTCTTCTGTAAACCATAGCGAGTAAAATGAAGTAGCTAGGATTAGACTTGGTAAAAAAACTTGAAATATGAATTCGGTATTAAAGTATTGAATGAAATCCCAATGAGTTGTTAAATATACTGAAACTTCTCTTACATATCTTTTCGAACGCTAGATTCTATGATGAGAAGACAAGAATGAAGGTCCTGACCAACGATCTTTGTTAAAGAACACTGCCATGATTGTATAGATATGTTTGTGAGGTACTTTAAAAAGGACCTACGCTTTATATGTCGAGAGCCAGTATGTCTCCTGAAATTATAGAATTGTGACTTCTACCAGCGATCGGTAAATGGCAGACAAGCTGCAAGTGTCACTAATTAATTAGTAATTGATTTTGTACAACATTTTGACTTGCAAATAATTTATGTTGTAAGTACATCAACGGTTTTCTACGTTTCTATCCATGCAATAATTGGCATCTTAACTTGAGGTCTCTCTCCTAATCACAAGCAACAGTTAAAACTTAGACATAGTTGCTAAGGTTTTTAAAATAATAGTAGGCCCATTTAAACTGAATTTTAATTCTTACTCAAGTTATTAATTTCATTAACGTCCCTTAGCAACACTTAGGAATTGAAACCGATAATACTTTATCAACACGCAATTTAAGTTTATTTTATTTATTTATTTATTAGGGATAATAAACAACTACAACATATAATATAACGTAATGATAACAATAACTTAGTAGTAATGTTGCAGTCCACTACATTATCCTCAGATACAACATATTTTAAAGACTAGTGGTTGCCACTAGACGAGCATTACCACAGACTGATAACAAATATTTATACAAAAATAATGAATTACTTTAAAAAATGAACTAGACACAATTTTGTTATTTACCACTATTTATACTAAAAACAATTTCATTTAATTTAATCATGCAATAAATATTTTTTTAACATTATAATTCAGATATATTTTTTATAATATTAGATTTAAATTTCTTTTTCGAGCAATGAAAATTGAGTTATATGATTCCAACATTCTATAAATAGGGCTACGAAGCCAGAGTTTGTACGACACGGGTTTAAGGCGAACAGAGTCCGTGCACGGTCCTGACGCACGTAAACCGTTCGGGGGACAGAATAGCACAGTTTACTCGTCAAATCTATGGCATCAAAGTGATTGTGCACGATGTCATGACGAACGTTGGCCTCAAGGTATTTACGCCGATTCTCTAAGCTGATAAGCTTGTACTTATCTAGAAGTTGGGAGTGTGAGAGATAAGTCTTAGTCCTGCTAATTCTGTAGTATATGGCACGGAGGTATTTTCGCTGTACCCTCTCTATTGCAACCACGTACTTTTGGTAAAAGGGGTTCCAAATAGGGACCTGAATAACCTACATTCTCGTCTGCCACTAGTCTTTAAATTAAACGCCAAACGGGCAACATAATTTTTAGCTCGTGACAGAGACAGAGAACCAGCTATACAATCAATCTTGTGGCTTAAATTGCTGCTACAAGAATTCCGTTAGAGCTGTTAAGTATTTTTGCGAACTGAGACCTACATATATATCTATCTAGTATTACTTTCTGTGATGATAGCGCTGCCTGCCAAATTAAGCACATGCTTTTTATCCTTATTAGTTGCCGCTGGTGTGTTGTGTTGTGTTTTTATATAACATAATATTACCTACACTACATTTACACATACTGCAGTAAAGACTTCAGTATACTTTTAATGTAATTTTGAGTCCTTTTCTATCGATACAAATAACTAGTCGCAATAGGAGTATAACCGTAAAACATCGGACGATGCTGTTCGAATAAAATTCCTGAATCGCGAGATTAATGTTCACGCCCACGGTCGCTTGCCCAGCAATAGACACCGAGTGATACGGGTCCTATAATTTGTTTACAAACGTAACAATTGTATAAAGGGTTTTGTGCGGCAAAATGAAACGTAATTGTTCTCATAACGATATTTGGATTAATTTATGTTCGGAAAGACAGGGTTCGCAATCAACCTAGACAGTTGTCTCTTCGTATATTTATGGCACTAAGCTGGTACAATTATATGCCTACATGTGTTTTCTGAGACAAAGATATAATGTTGTAAAGGGTATCAAATTACAAGCATTCTTGATGAGTTGCAAATACATAAGCAGAACGATTTTGTTTTAAACCTGCTCGTACGTACGTACGAACAGGTACGATTCCTAAGTCTGACATAAGTGTTACTGGTTACACAGCGTCTGACAAAGTGCCCGATAACGGCAATAGGCTCGACCTTTATAACGTGAGACCGATAAATTCATAGCATTGCAAAATGTGCGTGTAATATAACACCTCTGCCTACCCCTTCGGGATACTGGCGTGAGTTTGAGAAATAAATATTTTACTTGAAACTATAGAAAAGGTTACCTTCATCAAAGCCGTACAACACAACGTGTCGTTAAGTTTCATATTAAAATGCATCAAGACTAGTTTCATATTATTATATAGTAGACCCATTCCTATCTAAACAGCATCAAGCAACACTTACTTCCTGCAGTGCTATTAACAGCCGTAGTTTGAGCATATTACCTTCCTCCGAAAGCGAATCGCATTAAAAGCGTGTATGGTTCTCAAGGCTAGCACTTCAGTCGGCATGCAATTTCCGTTCGACCGTCTCTCGGGATATTGGTTATAAACATAATATCAACTACACACTGTGCTAAACATTTGTTTACATTGTTTAAAGTATACTGGTGTTAGAGTTGAGTACATAATAATGGTAATCTTAATATATAAAATCCTTGCGTTACTGACGGACTGACAGACACGCTACAGCTGAAACTATTGGCCGCAGGAAGCTGAATTTTGGCATGTATGTTCCTAGGGGACCTAGGGGTGCACTAAGAAGGGATTTCCCGAAATTCCAACGGGATCGGTCAAAACGGGTAAATTTAAAAAAAATGCAGGCGTAGCTGCTGGCGTCCTCTAGTGATAATATAAACGTACACCAACAGTAGAGTTTAGTCAACCGAGTGAAACTCTAAAAAGCGCGTGCGTCCGAAAGGCGTTCGGCGTGCGCCCGGCATTCACTTTGCGGCAATAGTTTTGTTGAATGGCCTCAAGTTTACATTTTACGTTTTCCCTCAAAAATGAAAACTGACGAAATGTTATCCTTTTTATTATACCGTCACACGTTCGTAGATACCATGATCTTGAATATAATATATACATAATCATTATTTTGCTAGATGACCCAGCAAACATTGTTTGCCTATGTACTATTATTTGAGGCTGTAAGTACTTTTGATGCAAAATGGTAAAAAATGTCTACACAAAAATGCACATAAAAGTCATACAAATCGGTCAAGCTGTTACGGAGCAGGGGTTGAGAGGATTATTTCTAGACTCCGTCCTGAAAGTTAGCCGAGATATATTGACGTAACCTTATATCGAGATACTTTCTTGAAACTGTATACTTTTAGTGGTTTTAATGAAAACTTAATTTTGTACTTAGATTGTCCACAATAGAAATTTTACTACTGAAAATAAAAACATGGAAAACCATATGAAAAAAGAAACATGGTAAACAATATGATTTTGAAAATAAAAATACATTGTCGTGTCTTAAGTTATTTTCTTAGGACGTGAAACTTCTGTGGATTCATTAACAAAACATCCACACGATTGACCGAGATTTTAAGTTCAATTCCCGCCTCGAGAATGAATAATTTATCATATTGAAAATATCTTAGTATGCGAATTGCAAAAAAGAAGTTCGTTTTCATATATGGAAATAACTAATTGCACATTTTCGTGCAATTAGTATGATTTTGAA
Source organism: Euclidia mi (assembly GCA_944739405.2). Lineage (NCBI taxonomy): Eukaryota > Metazoa > Arthropoda > Insecta > Lepidoptera > Erebidae > Euclidia > Euclidia mi. Next base: position 23,618,923 of record OX123194.2, on the reverse strand, counting down.
TATAAAAATACATTGTCGTGAGATATGTTCGTGGCGAACCGAGGGAGCTTTTAAAAAAGACACGATGTTGTCTCCTTGAGTCTTTAATCTCAACTGATTTAATTCAATACAAATTTCTTACAGCTAACTTATGGTACTACGGTTCTTATCTCTAAAGGGGAGTATATGGTTACAGTTTATTGCTTAATACTATGAATTTACTGTACGTAACTCCTCCCTTCCCAAAGGGCTGCGTACGGAGGAGGATTGCACGCAGGGCCGACTATGCAAGGGCGAAGCGCTGTGCTGAGGCTCTGCTGCTGACTCCGACGGACGCGGCGCGTAGTCCATCTCCATGGTGACGCACGGCGGCGGTTGAAGTCCCGGGCGTCTGCATAGGCTTGATCTGAGTCGTTTGTAGGCGCAGTATAGTATGAGGGCTAGTACTGCGGCTAATGCGGCGATTGAAGTCCAGCTGGGTTGATTGGCGATACCGGGGGTGATCGGCGTGATGTTCATCTCGCGGGCTAGAGTAGCAAGCGAGTGTAGTTTATCCAACTGTATGGTTTGCAACTCTATGTTGTGCACAGTGACGTTTTCTTGGGCTATTTCATTTCTAGGCAACGGAATGGTCTCTGGAATAGTGATAGTACTATGTTGGGTTTGTAGTACTATACTATTTATAGTTATGGTACATCTTTCAGCAGTGGTAAGTAGATAGACTCCTTTTATCCGTTGATAACTGTTCTCGTCGTTGCAGGACGTTTTTATGATGTCTTCCTTCGGGATGACTGCTAGCCAGGTGTTTTCATGAAGTTGTTCTATCTTGTTATTGCTAGTGACGACATGGGCGAACTTGCAATTGGTTGCGGGCGTATGTCGAATGGTTTGCACGATGCAATCGGCTCTCTTGTCGACGTCTTCTAATTTCAGATGATCGCAGATTTGGAGGTCATCGGTGAGGCGGCGACAGGGCTCGTGAAGGTAAGTAAACTTCTTATTACTCAGTATAAGGTAAGGTGCTTCGGGTATACGGGTAAGGTTGTTATGATTAGGAATGGAATATAAGTGTAAAAGGTCAAAGGTAATAGGGCTTATAATAGGTATGTATAATATAAATGTAAGTGACGTTAAGGTACAGTATGCCTTGACCGTAATACTCTTTTCTAACAAGTGTATATTTTCTCTTCTAGGTTCAAAAGGTAAGTTAAAGTTTTTACTTATTTTAATTAATTCTGCTAATAGATGTAAAGGGTCTATGATACTAGGATGTAATATACCTAAAGAAGCAAAAGAGATTGCTGTCTCTAATGTGTTTACTCTATCGTAAATTTGTTGGAAACTATTTTCAATTTGAAAGTGGATATGAAGTATATCTATTCGCGAGTTAAGCGAAGTTAAGTATTATTTAAGTTAATTGCTAATAAATCTAAGTTGTTCTGAACTTTATGTAAACTTTCGGTATATTCATCTATATACTGTTTCATAAGACTAATAGTATTCTTCTGATTACTTGCTAACGTGAATGTATTTTTCCTTAAACTGTCTATTTCATTTTCAAAACGTAGGGCATCTTCGTTATCTAAGTTTCCACTAATTGATTTTATAATTGAACCTAAACCGTTAATTAAACCACGTCTATTTCTAACACTAGATCTGGGTAAAATGTAAAAGAACTTATTTTCTATTAAACTAATCATATACTTAATCTATTCACGATAAACGTATCGTTCTGAATACGTGGGTCGTAAGGGGTTTCTTTCGTATTTCGCTTTAAGACAAGTTTCGCACATGTTTATATATTTTTGAATTTCCAATGGTAGTTTTTCCGTATTCTGTTATATGTTTCTTGGACACCACGATGGACAGTTTTTCCTTCATGATATCGTTTTATTATTTCTATTTGCTCGGATTTTTCATGTACCAATGTTATTCTAGTTAGGCAACGGATCAGTTTGGGACCGCGTTGATCGAAAACGTTATCATGTACTTCGCAAAATAAGGGAAAAAATTCTTCGTCATGGAAATATATATGAAACTTTCTATCGGCTATTGTATGTTCTCGTAAAAATCTAATTATTTCCTCTTTCGTATTATTAATGGGTATGTAAACGTATATAATTGTATAATTATTTTTAGATTTATCCTCTACTCTGTACTCTGTTCCGGGTGACTTTCTAACATGAAACTGCTTTAGCTGTTTATCTATTGCGTCGGGACTACTGGTAACAGAGGACTGTTAAATGACTGCTGTGGACGCATTGGAAAATTACTGTTTGGCTTCATGCTAGGTTTCGGAGTGGGTTGCGTAATGCTTTTCCTATCTGAACGTTTGATTCGAGCTTCTTCCTGTCTGGCTAACGCTATAGCTTTGACAAGGGTTGTCGGCTGGTTAATACGTACGCCTATGCCTACGTTGTAATCTAGGTTGTCTATAAATGTGCTGATTGCTAGGGTTTGATAGTAACCACTGTCCTTGTTGGTAGACAGGCCTACTCCGCAAAGTGAGTCTAAAAGATCTCCTATTCGTTTACCAAATTGTTCGCACGTCTCGTTTTGGTATTTCGTGCAACGTAATAACTCTTGAAGTAACTGAACTTCGGTTCGGTGTTCGCCGAATCGATTAATTTGAGCGGCTTTAATGGATGTCCAATCTTCGATATCAACTTCCAATGAAATAGCTTCTTGAGCTTTGTTAGTTAACTTATTTCTTATGAGACAGATCGCTATCGAATCGTCTGTTGTTATACCATACGCGGTTAATATACTTTCTACACTTCTTATATAAAAGTTCAACGATTTGTTACTGCCATCGTATGACGGAATAAGTTTATTTAATAGTTCGTAATTTGGTTTTGAACTATTTAATACTGAGGCTGCTGCGGCTAGGTCAGCGAGCGCGTTGGCGTTCTGAGCCATTGTATAAATTTATAATAAATGTATATAACTAAACTAAGGTAAGTATGTGTAAGTATCTGGTGTCGATTTTAGATCACACAGATATACACTATATACTTATTTGTATTACCGGTAAAGGCAATTATACACGCACACACAATATAAAATACACAAAGTAATTATAGTGGTGGGATATGGCAAAAGATGGGATACTGAGTAGTATGAGAGTTTGATCTTACCTACAGTAGAGCTCCATCTGCCTGGTGAGTTGAGCGGTGACTGGTGACTGTGCTTCTTGCTGCCCAGGGTTCGCGGCGGGTTCTTGTTGGGATAGTGGCGCGGACGCAAAGAGTTTGATTCGCGCCGTGTCTTCGCAAAGAGTTTGATTCGCTAGGACGACGACTGCCACTATCCTACCGACTGCGCCAGATATGTTCGTGGCGAACCGAGGGAGCTTTTAAAAAAGACACGATGTTGTCTCCTTGAGTCTTTAATCTCAACTGATTTAATTCAATACAAATTTCTTACAGCTAACTTATGGTACTACGGTTCTTATCTCTAAAGGGGAGTATATGGTTACAGTTTATTGCTTAATACTATGAATTTACTGTACGTAACTCGTGTCTTAAGTTATTTTCTTAGGACGTGAAACTTCTGTGGATTCATTAACAAAACATCCACACGATTGACCGAGATTTTAAGTTCAATTCCCGCCTCGAGAATGAATAATTTATCATATTGAAAATATCTTAGTATGCGAATTGCAAAAAAGAAGTTCGTTTTCATATATGGAAATAACTAATTGCACATTTTCGTGCAATTAGTCATTTCTACACATTATTACTAGTATCATTGGATACTAGTCATAGTTTTTTATGTGTTATTACGAACTAGAAACAAAGTAATACATAAAGAAAGAAAGAAAGAAAAATGCGTTTATTTCTATCAGACAAAAGACATAAACAATAACGACAATGTTGAAAAACAAAAACATTACAGTATAACTGTACAAATCTGTGCACGCCTGTCGCCTGCATAAAAATAGGAGGCCAGTTCAGCATATTGCCGGACACATGTGCCCGGCACTGGTTTTCAACTGGCTCCTCAAATTGACGCGGACTTCAAACCAATGAGCAGTATAACTATAACAAACTACAAAATATTTGACATAGATAACAATAAAATTAAAAGAAATAATAATGATTTATACAACTAGCAAAAGATTACACACATTTTTTTTCCAGTACATAACAACGTTTGTAAATGCACAAATAACATTTATAAAAAATAATTTATACAGCTAGCAAAAAACCCAAGATTACACATTTTTTTTTCAGTACATAGCAACATTTGTAAATGCACATTAAAATGGTTTATTTCTGACATTGACACTTAAGCTACAGTAATGTTATTATGTCACCAATCACCAATACGATTTCGTTACATAATCGATAAACAAAAGCAAGTGTCAGAAATACGACGCAGTTACATAATAAAAACTAAAACAACATAAAGATTATAATAATATCCGTGCTTTAACATAAACACGTATGCTAGTGAGTATCAAAGGTTTCGGCCGCGGCCGGCGTAACGGCTAAGCGTGTTAATTTAATACTTGCAGCGCGGTGAGCAATGAATACTAAATAATATAAATTTATTATTTAATGGGAATAGAATGCTACAAACTAGCGTAATGTTGCGGTGTTTTTTGTAAGAGTACCTATTAGACGTATATTTCTAAAATTATATATAAGTATGTCTATTTACGTATATATTTTTATGAGACACTGGATGATGTTCCTGACTCGCTAAGAGGGCCTTCTGGAAGACCAGCGTCAGGCTTTCGGCCTGGCATTATGCTGAAGTGGGTCCTATTTCAGTCACTTTTTACACCTTGGATATTATATACCTAATTTTTAATAATGCTGTTAACTAGTTATTGTCTGCTCGTTTTAATAAAATGTGTTAACTAATTGTATTTACCTATCTACCTTTAGTATTATTTTTTTGTGTATTATTTATTTTGTGTTTGGTGTATTATGTGACAGAAATAAATGCTTTTTCTTTCTTTCTTTCTTTTCTTTCAATGTTGATGCTGAAATGAGACAATGCATAGAGCGAGATGTAGATAGACGCCAACAGTGACGTTGTAATACCTTCCGCGTGCCAAACAAACAAGGTTATGTAATCATTGTAATCTTCAATGTTTCATTTCGCCTGTGTCTCGACCACGACTCAATATTATTGCCGCCACTACCGGACAATATTGATTACATCGGACACTACCATATATGTACAAAAATACTCGTAAGCACGAACAGAACAGTGTTTTTCTGAAAGGCAAATAACGTAAAGTACCTAACTAAGGTAAGTAAGTAATATAACATGATAATATAACATAACTGAAAGACTTTTTATACGAACGGACAATAACCGTCTTCGTTTATAACTTTACAGAACAGAGTAAAATTAGTACCTTGCAAAAATACTTGACGTAAAGACACCAGCAACTTTGCCGCGACAAAGCTTAGTATTCGCTTTGTGAACGTGTAAGCCTTTAGTCGCAGCTACGAGGTAACTATTCAGCGCTAGTGCCGAACTATTTAAAACGACTTGCTAACTAGTGACTATGTGCACTTACATTTGTTACAGCTTAAAAGGTAAGCTTTGTCACTGTGTTTGAGTAATGAACTTGATTTCCTAATCTGTATACTTTGCATTGGAGAAAAGTTTAAGCAGGCGACCTTCCCAATGCTTTGTAATCGGTTAGTTAAACGTTTGTAGTCAAAATTTTATTATCTTTATTTTTTTATAATATTCATGGTATGACAGGTGGTGTTTTCGTTCATAGTAATGAAGAACGGAATGAACTCGATGAGATATAAGACTGGGAATTTTATTTTTTGCAGCAATTTAAGTTCAGTTGCCAAGTTATAACAGATTGTGGATACAAAAGTTAAGGCAAATATGAAGCATCAAAGTTTCCGTCACTTTTCTTCACCTGTCAGAACCAGTTTACGCCTATTATTCAGTAGTACGCGTATCAATCCTTATTTGCAATCTTTGAACTCTTACCCCTGCACATACGTTAGCTATAGAATAAAGAACAGCCATATACATCAGCTGCAAACCTCCCTTTATAGACAGTCCCTCGGCCAGTTGTCGACTTTCAATTGACTTTTACGACAAGATGGAAGATAAACTACCGATGCTATATATTTCGTTCGCACCGTGAAGAAACAGTTATTTAGGAGATAGGTGTGGGAATCTGAAACAATGTTCTAGGAGTATATCTTATGTATGAGCTTTAGAAACGACGTTGAAACCCTAAGCTATATTTACGTGCACCTGTCTAACGTATAAGGTTTACTTTTGTTTACCGGGATTTTTTGATTAAAACGACGTGTATTTAGTATGCAAGTTTATTCGCAACTGAGGTAAAAACATAGTGGACTGTATTACAAATCATCTATAGATAGCTATACCTTATCTATCTATACGCTCGCCTCAAAACGCTAATCTATTTGGACATTCCGCCCGCCAAAGAACATAGTTCTTTAACTATACTTAATAAAAAAAGCTTAGTATAAAGTGTGAATACAATCTCAAAAACAAAAAAAAATATTTTAAATATTTACAAAACAAAAAATAAACTCTTAGTATCCCCTTTTCGTCCAAAAGGGGACAAAGAGATCTTAATTTACTTTTTTGGCACACATTCTCCAATCTTTATCCGTTTAATTTCACTTGAAAACTCGTGCTCTTGAACTTGTTTAATGCAAGATAATAAAGCCTCGTTCATTTCACTTGGTGTGATTAATTTATCTAGCTTAGATCTATTATTTTTTTTTAACTTATAATTCAGAACTCGTCTACAATATGATACAATTTTTAATAATCTATTTAATGATGAATATTTTGCCCAAATAAATTCTTCGTCAACATTAGTTAGAACGGATAAAGATTGGATTCGCTCCTCTTCGTGTGTGTCTTCTATCAATTCATTGTCTGTGCGCATTGTTAATTCTGACAACCAGTGTGGTCCACTCCACCACAATGCATGCTCACTCAACTCTTTGGGCTGGAGACCACGCGAAGCACAGTCCGCAGGGTTTGTCTCTGATGAGACATGACCCCACTGGTGGTAATCCATAATATTTAATATAGTGGATACTCTGTTGCTGACAAATGTTGCCAAGCGACTTGAGCCTCCTTTGAGCCATGCTAAAACTATGGTGGAATCGGTCCACCCATAGAGATGTGCTTTTGGTATTTCCAAAACTTGTGAAACTTCACATATAAGTTTGGCTGCTAGGGTGGCACCACACAATTCAAGTTGGGGAATGGAAATCTCCTTTACAATTGGCGTAACTCTAGTCTTTGCGGACAGTAAATGTACATGCACTGTATTTGAACTATCAATCACTCGGATGTACACTGTTGCCGCAAAGGCTGATTTGGAAGAATCTGAAAATACGTGTAACTCTCTCTTGCATTCTGTTGTAAAATTTACCCAGCTAGGTATTTTAATCGTGGGATCTCCACCTTGTCGTGGTAGGGGACTCAGTAACCGTGGATTGGTGACCCGCGGTGAAGCTAAGAGGGATCCAGGAGGGGACGCTCCGCGTGGGCTTGACGGAGGCCTGCGCAGGATGCGTCCAAAGGGGCGGGTGCGAGGGACAGTTCTTCTGTCCCTCGCAGTCGGGTGCGGTCGCGGGAGGAGAGGCGTGTCGGTGTTGCGTTGCCGCGCGCCCTATCTCCCGCGACCAAATGGGGGCGCACCATCGTTGCGTCGGGATGGGGCCGCAGAGGAAGAGGCAATGCGGTATTGCGTTGCCGTCCTCCCTATCCTCTGCGGCCACTGAGTGTTTTGGCGGCGGCACCGAACACCTTCATTCGCCGCCAAGGGGGATGGTTCGGGGCCCGCCTGACCATCCGGCGGGTCAATACCCGTGGGGGGGTAGCGAGGAATGCTTCAGCGATACCCGACCCTCCGACACACGGGTATGTGAGGAACATTCTGCTTATAAAAAAAAAAAAAGTGAACTCATTTATTTTGTACTAACCATTTTGCTCAGTACAACGTTGCACAAAAATGCTTGTTATTTAATAATACATTTAGCTTCAACGTCTTAATAGAGTATCTAATCTAGTGATGCCTCGAGATTGGCTTTAGAACATTTGTGAGTTTAGACAGTTTTATAGATCGTAAAAAAGTTGTGTGCTGGGTTATAAACAGAAAAGTTTCATAGATTGAGACGGGTACTGCATGCAATATACTTACAAGAAGCTGTGAAGAGATGTGGCCGTATTAGAAGTTAGTTGTCTATGAATAAGAAAAGTACTATAATCAAGTGAAAAGTTTCATAGACTGAGATGGGTATTGCATACAATATACTTACAAGAGGCTGTGAAGAGATGTGGCCGTATTAGAAGTTAGTTGTCTATGAATAAGAAAAGTACTACCTATAATCAAGTGAAAAGTTTCATAGACTGAGATGGGTATTGCATACAATATACTTACAAGAAGCTGTGAAGCGATGTGGCCGTATTAGAAGTTAGTTGTCTATGAATAAGAAAAGTACTATAATCAGGTTACGTGTGTATTTATTTAATAACCGATGAATATTTTTTTTAGGTGAACAGTAAGAACTTTTAAACGAATACATCTCGATCAACCATTCTAATAATGATCAGTTGTTGGATTTATATGATTAGCTATTACTTACTTAGAATTTCAGTATGTTGCTTCCCAGCATTGAAATTATACTTATTATAGTATTTATGAGCATTGAATTCATGCTTTCAGGCGGTGGCAATATCAAAATCTTACTGTCTAATTTGGTGTGTTGAATTATTCTGCATTCTATACGTTATGTCTAGACAAAAATATACAACGAAAAGTAATACTAGAGTTTAATTAAAAACATTAATTAATTATAAGAAGGCTTTACCTTTGAATTAAGATTAACGGCCATAAAATATTTTCCTCTTAGCAACACTGAGTGCACATTAAACAATAAAACTTGATATAGGTACAGTCTTATTCAAAAACGTAAATAAAACTTTATTGTTAGAAGAAGGCCGTGCCCAGCTGTGTGGCAGTTTAAATACAGGCCTTATTTATTAAAATTTTATTAATAATAAAACTACAAAATACTAATTTTACATAATAATATATTGTAGCGTGTTTGAATGTTACTGCTTATTACTAGGTACACACTTTTAAATATAATGCACATAATATGTAGTTATATTTAAAGAAGCTGGCGTATAATTTAACTACTGCCCTAATTATAGTAGACAATATATGCCAGTATTACAAGAAAAGAATACATATTCATAAAGCGGCTTTGCTTTCTAAGTGCTGGGGTAATATTTATTATATGAAGTTTCGTACAAGGCCGAGTTAGTTCCGACAGTTTGCTGTTAATTATGGTTAATACAAACGTTAGGGCTTTCACCTGTATACCATAGCGAGTAAAATGAAGTAGCTAGGATTAGACTTGGTAAAAAAACTTTAAATATAAATTCGGTATTAAAGTATTAAATAACATCCCAATGAGTTAATAAACATACTGAAACTTTTCTTACATATCTTTTCGAACGCTAGATTCTATGATTGAAAAAAAAAAAAGAATGAAGGTCCTGACCAACGATCTTTGTTAAAGAACACTGTCATGATTGTATAGATCTGTTTGTGAGGTACTTTAAAAAGGCGCTACGCTTTATATATCGAGAGCCAGTATGTCTCCTGAAATCATAGAATTGTGACTTCTAGCAGCGATCGGTAAGATGGCAGACAAGCTGCAGATGTCACTAATTAGTAATTAGTCATGGAATTTATACAACATTTTGACTCGCAATTAGATAACTTGTGTTGTAAGTACAACACCGGTTTTCTACGTTTCTATCCATGCAATCATTTGCATCTTAACTTGAGATCTCTCTCCTAATCATAAGATAAGCAATAGTTAAAATTTAGACATAGCTGCTAAGCTTTTAAAATAATAGTAGGCCCATTAAAACTGAATTTTAATTCTTACTCAAGTTATTAATTCCATTAAGGTCCCTTAGCAACACTTACGAATTGAAAGCAACAATACTTTATTAACAAACAATTTAAGTTACCTGAGTAACCTAAATTTTCGTTTGTCACTAGTCAATAAATTAAACGCCAAACGGGCAACATCATTTTTAGCTCGTGACAGAGACAGAGAACCAGCGATACAATCAATCTTGCGGCTTAAATTGCTGCTACAAGAATTAAGTTAGAGCTGTTAGGTATTTTTACGAACTGAGACCTACATACATATCTATCTAGTTTTACTTTCTAAGATGATAGCGCTGCCTGCCAAATAAAGCACATGCTTTTTTTTCCTTATTAGTTGCCGCTGGTGTGTTGTGTTGTGTTTTTATACAACATAGTATTACCTACACTTCATTTACACATACTGCAGTAAAGACAGCAGTACACTTTAAATGTTATTTTGAGTCCAATTCTACCGATACAAATAACAAGTCGCAATAGGAGCATAACCGTAAAACATTGGACGATGCTGTTCGAATAAAATTCCTGAATCGCGAGATTAATGTTCACGCCCACGGTCACTCGCCCAGCGTTAGACACAGAGTGATACGGGTCCTATAATTTGTTTACGAACGTAACAATTGTATAAAGCATTTTGTGCGGCAAAATGAAACGTAATTGTTCTCATAATGATATTTGGATTAATTTATATTCGGGAAGAGAGGGTTCGCGATCGGACTAGACAGTTGCCTCTCCGTATATTTATGGCACTAAGCTGGTAAGATTATAGGCCTACATGTGTTTTTTGACACAAAGATATAATGATGTAAAGGGTATCAAATAACAAGCATTCAGTTGCAAATACATAAGCAGAACGATTTTGTTTTAAACCTGTTCGTACGTATAAGTGCGATACGGTACGATTCCTAAGTCGGGCGTAAGTGTTACTGGGTTTTCTGAATTCTCAGTAGCAGCACAGCGTCTGACAAAGTGCCCGATAACGGCAATAGGCTCGACCTTTATAACGTATGACTAATAAATTCATAGCATTGCAAAATGTGCGTGTAATATAACACCCCTTCGGGACACTGGTGTGAGTTTGAGAAATAAATATTTTACTTGAAACTATAGAAAAGGTTACCTTCATCAAAGCCGTACAACACAACGTGTCGCTAAGTTTCATATTAAAATGCATCAAGACTAGTTTCATATTATTATATAGTAGACCCATTCCTATCTAAACAGCATCAAGCAACACTTACTTCCTACAGCGCTAATATCAGCCGTAGTTTGAGCATTTTACCTTCCCTAACGTGTATGTTTCTTAGCCTTGGGAAACATACACGTTTTTAATGCGATTCGCACTTCAGTCGGCATGCAATTTCCGTTCGACCATCTCTCGGGATATTGCTTATAAACATAATATCAACTACACACTGCGCTAAGCATTTGTTTACTTTGTTTAAAGTATACTGGTGTTAGAGTTGAGTACATAATAATGGTAATGATAGTATAAACGTTCACCAACAGTAGAGTTTTGTCAACCGAGTGAAACTCTAAAAAGCGCGTGCGTCCGAAAGGCGTTCGGCGTGCGCCCGGCATTCACTTTGCGGCAATAGTTTTGTTGAATGGCCTCAAGTTTACATTTTACGTTTTCCCTCAAAAATGAAAACTGACGAAATGTTATCCTTTTTATGATATCGTCACACGTTCGTAGATACCATGATCTTGAATGTAATATACATAACCATTATTTTGCTAGATGACCCAGCAAACATTGTTTGCCTATGTACTATTATTTGAGGCTGTAAGTACTTTTGATGCAAAATGGTAAAAAAATGTCTACACATAAATGCACATAAAAGTCATACAAATCGGTCAAGCTGTTACGGAGCAGGTTGAGAGGATTATTTCTAGACTCCGTCCTGAAAGTTAGCCGAGATATATTGACGTTAAACCTTAAATCGACATATTTCCTTGAAACTGTATACTTTTAGTGGTTTTAATGAAAACTTTGAATTTTGTACTTAGATTGTCCACAATAGAAATTTTACTACTGAAAATAAAAACATGGAAAACCATATGAAAAAAGAAACATGGTAAACAATATGATTTTGAAAATAAAAATACATTGTCGTGTCTTAAGTTATTTTCTTAGGACGTGAAACTTATGTGGATTCATTAACAAAACATCCACACGATTGACCGAGATTTTAAGTTCAATTCCCGCCTCGAGAATGAATAATTTATCATATTCAAAATATCTTAGTATGCGAATTGCAAAAAAGAAGTTCGTTTTCATATATGGAAATAACTAATTGCACATTTTCGTGCAATTAGTCATTTCTATACATTATTACTAGTATCATTGGATACTAGTCATAGTTTTTTATGTGTTATTAAGAACTAGGATTAAGTAATATATAACTGGAAGACTTTTTATACGAACGGACAATAACCGTCTTCGTTTATAACTTTACAAAACAGAGTAAAATTAGTACCTTCCAAAAATACTTGACGTAAAGACACCAGCAACTTTCCCGCGACAAAGCTAAGCAATCGCTTTGTGAGCGTGTAAGCCTTTAGTCGCAGCTACGAGGTAACTATTCAGCGTTAGTGCCGAACTATTTAAAACGACTTTGTAATGATCTTTCTAGTATTATATACGTGTTCACTGTGTCTTGTTGTTGAAGGTCACTCTTCAATAAAAGGGGTTTTGAGTTAACCGAATTTATTTGCGCGGAATCGAATCAAGTATACAAGTTGTCGTTTAGACGGTAGGGAACTGACTGGGGGGAGTATGCAGGCGCGCTACCTCGTAATTAATATGATGCAATGCATTGTATTGTTGCGTCATACACTGCACATGTCCCAACAGTCATCCCCCTTTTACAAAAAAAATGCTGAAAAAAAACTATAAGTCGATATCACATGTGTTCTAATATAATTACAATAACTTAAAGTTACTTATAACAGTGCAGAAGGCACACAGGAATGTGCGGCGTTGCAAAAATGGTCGCCTTGCTCGGATTAACGGCCCTGTCACGACCTTGCCGCTCCGAGCGGCGGCTTTGCGCGGGGCGACGAGCGGTAAGATCAAATGTATGAAAACGTTCGAAGCACGCCACGAGCCGCCGCGCACAGCGATAACGCGCGCGTTTTTTTTGGCGCGATTGGCTGCGCGGCGTGCGGCGCGGCGGGCGGTGCGGCGAGCGGCGGGAACAAATGTACTGCGACCGAGTCCGACGCCACGACTCCGAGCGGCACAGACAGCGTTACGCGAGGGACGAACTAGGCGGTTAAACTATTTGTTAAATATTTTGTGGCGGTAATGAATACGGAGACATTTAAAGTCGAAATTTTAAAACGGTCGCGTGTATGGATAGCAACACATCCGCTGTATAAATACAAAAATGTTAATAAAACGTTGCGAGTTGTAATGAAACAATGTTTTACAGATTATAATGGTAGGTTTTAATATAAATCGCAAACATTAAAACATTGTGTAATGTACATATGTACCTATTTAGGTACAGACACAGCAACTATGAAAGTTAAAAGGTGATTTACCTACCTATTTAACGTAATCTACGTTGTGTAGGTACCTATTCAACGCCTCATTAATTGCGAATATGCATTATTCCTTTGATATAAAATACTTGTAAGAAATGAAGATCCAATGTCGACAATTTTGTAGGTAAGTATACCGTATAGTTACACAAAGATATTTTGGTTATCGCCATATTTATGGGTAACTCCGTCGGCCCAAATACGTCCACATTTGCCGCTGCGTTTACCGCTGCTGTAGGGTCGTGGCGTGCACGACGCTCTGCCGCGCCGCCTGCCGCGACGCGCGCCGCTTAGACCGATCTCGTGAACAGGCCCTGAATGACGCGTTACCTGCGATCGGTTCACATTACACATTTGATACGCTGTTATATTTATAAAGGTTACAAAATCTTAAACAATGTCGAATTTATGTTCACAAATCTAATAAGTTATATAAGTTTGTTCAATTGAATATTATAACATTCATACACATTATTTATATCTTGTATGATTATATAGATACTTATATTTATATGTATTTATACATACGTATTTACGGTACACTCTTTAAAACATTTTAACACTATAACATATTACTGTTATCATAGTTGTAGAATCATAAGTTTAATTAAAACACTTGGAAAATAAAATGCCATGAAGTATACCTCTATACCGTCTGTTGAGCCTGAGAGGTCTGGAATTGCTGGACTGTCCTGCCCATCTCTTTACGCAACCACCCTCGGGTTCTGGTACAACATGCTCCGCTACAAAAATATATTATCAACAAAGACAATAGTATAACAATTGCTATGGACATGGCTCCGTACATTTTCATGTGAGTTTCTATTTCACTAAAATTGGCGCTATTTGCACCGTTTTGGGCGATAATAATCTCTTCCTGTTTACTGTATGTCTTACCCATTTTTGTAAAACAATTTAGCGATATGACAATAAACTCGTCTGATTTAATATACTTGTACAACCTTGACAAAATGTGGATATCTAATGACGAAATATAATTACTCATTATATAAAGCAATTTCGCAATTACTTGCGAGTTCGAAATATTGTTATCCTTGCAATTTTTCAATACAAGTGAATATACAGGTTGCGTTGATTTTTATTCTATTGCTACTTGTTCAATACGCTATATATTATCCTACTGCTTACCTTACACTACGTACTTATATAATTTTATACATGTGCGATAGCTACTGATGTAGCACCGACTTAAAATTTTGTCTCTATCCTACTATTTTTTAAGGGTGGTTACCATAGTGGCCTACTCTGCTATAATTAATTACACCCCTTGGGGCCCTCAGTACCCACTACGGTAACGCCGCAAATAGACATACATATATAAATAACGCTTACACATTAAATCTTATTCGCGGTTTAACTACGCGTCCACTTCTAGTTATAACTTTATTGTCAGAATTCTTTTTACCGGTTTGTATCATAGGTGTTGTGGTACGATTAATACTAACATTGTTATCGAATTTATTACAGTTCTCATCCTCTGTCTGTTCGTTCAAAATATGCGCGGCTTTTAACCTATCAATGGATACCTTTGCGGTTCTATTAGGCAACTGGATGGTATATACTTTATCTGTCCTATTCAACACGCGATAAGGGCCTTCGTATGTTGGAGATAAGGACTTCTTAACCATTTCGTTCCGTATAAACACATGTGTACACAACTTTAAATCTTTACTTACGAATATTTTTCTACTACCGCTAACTGATCTACTCTGAGGTTTCATTGAACTAATTGTTTTGCGTAACTGTACTATGTAATCATGGTGACTGTCGCTTTGGCTACTTTGCTGGAAAAAATCTGATGGTAATCTTAAAGGTTGTCCATACATCAATTCTGCGGCACTATATCCAGTGTCAGTTCTTAACGCGGCTCTTAACCCTAACATAACCGTCGGTAATTCGTCTGCCCAATCCACCCTATCGGCCAATCTCGCTGTTAACGCATTTTTCAATGAACGATGCCATCTTTCTATTAATCCATTACTCTGTGGGTGGTACGCCGTAGTATGAATTTTTTGTACGCCTAATAGTTTCATAAGTGCGCTAAAGAGATCGCTTTCAAATTGTCTTCCTTGGTCTGTGGTTATTCTACTAGGGCAACCAAATCTACATATCCACTCTTTAAATATTACGCTAGAAACCGTGTCAGCTGATATGTCTGAAACTGGAATAGCTTCTGGCCAACGCGTGAAACGGTCCATAATTGTTACGCAATAACGATACCCATGGCGTGACGTAGGTAACGGACCAACTATGTCAGTATGAATTTGTTCGAATTTCGTACATTTCGGAAAATCTACTAAGTCTGAAAGTGTGTGTCTACTTATCTTGGCTTTTTGGCAAGATATGCACGTTTTTGCCCACTCATTTACCTCCTTATTCATTCCTGGCCAAAAAAATCTTTTAGTTACTAACTTCCTAGTCGAACGAATGCCTGGGTGACTTAAGTTATGAATACTGTCGAAGGCTAACTTCCTAAATTTCTTTGGTAAATACGGTCTAGCGGTATCCGTCGAGACTTCGCAATATATTCTCTTATCAGAGCCTGGTACAACTATGTATTTGAATTCGTGCTTATTACTATCTGAGTCGGTAACTCTACACTCTGCGTCCTGTGCGCGAGCTAATTCTCCGTAATCTATCGTGGTTGGACACAAAATAGACTCAACACGCGATAATGCGTCTGCTACTGTATTCTCTGAGCCGTTTATGTGTTGTATATCGCTCGTAAATTCGCTGATATACATTAACTGTCTGGCTCTTCTAGGAATTTCTTTATCACTTCTAATCTTTGTAAAAGCGTATATCAACGGCTTGTGATCCGTAAAAATCGTTATCTGTCGCCCTTCTATCATATTTTTGAAATGTACCATCGACATGTAAATGGCAGATAGTTCTTTATCATAAGTACAATATTTTCGCTGTGTGTCTGATAGTCTCTTTGAAAAATATCCTAGCGGTAACCATTTATCCTCAATCTTTTGCTGCAGCACAGCACCGACACAAGTATCTGACGCATCCGTCATTAAGGCTAAAGGTACATCTACGCTAGGGTGAGACAATGTAACGGCGTTTTTAAGGCTATCCCTACATTGTTCAAAAGCTTCAATACTCTTTTCGTCCCAACCGATTTTAGTTTTATCCTTTTTCTTCGAATTGTGTAAAAAATTATTAAGTACAGCCTGGTGTTCTGCGGCGTGAGGGAGGTGTGACCTATAAAAATTGATCATTCCTAAAAACCTACGTAATTGTTCTATCGTTTCTGGTCGCTTATAGTCGGCAATAGCCTTCACCTTATCCGGCAATGGGCTTATGCCGTCCTCCGACACGAAATACCCTAGAAATTCTACTTCTGACTGCCCGAAAACACATTTACTTACATTAATTGTAATACCTAATTCATTAAATCTATTAAACAGAATCCTAACGTGTTTTTTGTTTATCTCTTCTGTGTCTGACGCTACCAAAATATCATCTAGATAACAGAAAATTGCTGATTTACCGCTTTTATCTTCTAGGCGTTCTATTCCCTTTAATACCTGTTGATCCATAAACCTTTGGAAGGTTTGGGCGGCATTCCTAAGACCAAAACTCATCCTGGGGAATTCATATAAACCAAATGGCGTACATATACTGGTTTTCTCTACATCTTCTGCCGCAACTGCTATAATATGATAAGCTCTTTTCAAATCTAACCTAGTATAGTATTTCTTATTAGGTAACACATATGTAAAATCTTGAAGTCGTGGTACTGGGTATCGATCTGGTTTCGTAATAGCGTTAAGCGCTCTGTAGTCTCCGCATGGACGTAATTGGCCATCCTTTTTTAAAACTACGTGTAGCGGACTGGCCCATTCTCCTTTACTAGGCCTACAAATACCTAATTCCTGCATTTTATGAAATTCTTCCTTTACTTTCATATACCGGTCTGGAGGTAATGGCCTTGGCCGCGCGAAAACCGGGGAACCGGAAGTTATGATATGGTGATACACGGAATGAGTTGGTTCCTTGTACATAATAGGCTTAGTTATACTTGAAAATTCCTCTAAAATCTCTCGGTAGGGGTTGTCGCTTTGTATACTCCTAATTGAAGGCTGATCATGCTTTGTAACGCACCCTATTACACGTAAATTTGTTATACTGTCTGTAAGTCTCCTATTATATATATCTACCACTAATTTATAGTATTCTAGAAAATCAGCACCTATGATAGCTTGCTTAACATCACAAATTATAAAAGTCCATTTCAAGCTTCTACGCAACCCTAAATTTAACTCTAATGTTTTAATACCATACGTTCTAATTTCGGTGTTATTCGCTGCAAAGAGTTTATATTCACTGAGTAATTGTTCGCACTTAAACTGACTTACCGGTAAGACGGAGACGTTGGCACCTGTGTCTACCAGAAAACGGGTTCCGGTTGTTCTGTCCCTTATACACAAACGATGGTTCTTTTCTGGCTCGACGCAGTCTCCCATCGCAATAGGCTGCACCGCATCTAGTTTTCCGTCTCGTCATTCTTGTCGCTTTTCCTCGGCTGCTTCCAGTTGCAGGGCTTCTCACACGCTCTAGCCCGATTCCTGTAACGAAAATGATACCTGCAGAGCCAGTTTGGCCGGGGTCCTCGGTGGTCCTCTGGGCAGTGAACGTGACCTTGACCTGTTTCTATTCCACGGGTTGCCGTTATCATACTGCTGCTGTCGTCCTCTAATTTCATTAATTTCCACTCGCAGCGTTCGTAGTTCCCTTGTCATTTCTGCCAGTTGCTCGGTCATATTTGGCGTCACTGATACTGTCGACGTCGGCGTTGATACTGCGGCAATTTCCATAGGGCGTAGATTTTCCATGATCTTGTCGGCTAACGCGGCTAATTCGTCTAATTTCGTATCCTGTGCCACCGATAGAACTGCTTTCACCGAACCCGGAAGTCTAGATATCCATAGACGTTTCAATGCTTCTGTGGAGACCTGAGTGTTAGTGGCAAGCTCTGACATTCTTCTCAGAAGTTGTGACGGGCGTTGAGTTCCTAAATCCATCTCCGAAACTAGCTTGTTAAATTGTCGTTCAGCGCTCTCCTCGTAAACGGTAATTAATCTGTTTCTTATGGCTTCATACTTTCCATTTTCAGGTGGCGTAATAATAAGATCATATACTTGCTGTAAGGCGTCCCTGCCCAACTTCGCTACTACCATGTTGAATTTCGTAGTATCTCCTTGTTTCTGCGGCTCCAATATCGAATCGAATTGAGCAAACCATAATTTCGGCATGTCCTTCCAAAATTCCGGTATCTTCGATGAAACGGATATCGCTGCTAGATCTGTGACTGACTGTGTTGTCGCGGTAATTTCGGCTTGACCTTGTCCCGTAACTGCAGGCTTATTCATTTTCTGTATTTAGTTCGTACACCGGTTTATTTCAAAAGTTTCCCTTGAGCACTAAAACTAACTTGCAAGGCTGTAACTACGCTCTAGCAAGGAGTCAAATTCCGCTACCCTGTTCGCTGCACTATGTAATATAACCGCACTGTCCAAAAAAATATATCACGTCGGTGTCACCACTGTAATGATCTTTCTAGTATTATATACGTGTTCACTGTGTCTTGTTGTTGAAGGTCACTCTTCAATAAAAGGGGTTTTGAGTTAACCGAATTTATTTGCGCGGAATCGAATCAAGTATACAAGTTGTCGTTTAGACGGTAGGGAACTGACTGGGGGGAGTATGCAGGCGCGCTACCTCGTAATTAATATGATGCAATGCATTGTATTGTTGCGTCATACACTGCACATGTCCCAACAGACTTGCTAACTAGTGACTATGTGCACTTGCATTTGTTACAGCTTAAAAGGTAAGCTTTGTCACTGTGTTTGAGTAATGAACTTGATTTCCTTATCTGTATACTTTGCATTGGAGAAAAGTTTAAGCAGGCGACCTTCCCAATGCTTTGTAATCGGTTAGTTAAACGTTTGTAGTCAACATTTTATTATCTTTATTTTTTTATTATATTCATGGTATGACAGATGGTGTTTTCGTTCATAATAATGAATAATGGAATGAACTCGACGAGATATAAGACTGGGAATTTTATTTTTGCCACAATTTAAGTTTCATTGCGAAGTTATAACAGATTGTGGATAAAAAAGTTAAGGAAAATATGTAGCATCAAAGTTTCCGTCACTTTTCTTTATCTGTCAGAACCAGTTTACGCCTATTATTCAGTAGTACGCGTATCAATCCTTATTTGCAATCTTTGAACTCTTACCCCTGTACATTCGTTATCTATGGTATAAAGAACAACCATATAAATCAGCTACAAACCTCCCTTTAGAGACAGTCCCTTGCTTGGCCAGTTGTCGATATTCAATTGACTTTAACAGCAGGATGGAAGATAAACTACCAATGCTGTCTATTTCGTTCGCGCCGTGAAGAAAAAGTTATTTAGGAGATAGGTGTGGGATCCTTAAATAATGTTCTAGGGGATATATCTTATGTATAAGCTTTAGAAACGACGTTGGAACCCTAAGCTATATTTACGTGCACCCTTTCCTTCTTGGAGATCTATAGAACATTTGATTATTTTGTTTAATTATTTACGACACTGACATCACTATTATTTTTATACAGGAATTTACTAATGCATTAGCGTGGTTCTCAAATTGCAATAAATAGCACATACAATGTAATTTTTATTTAATTCGCGCCATTAAAAAAACTGAGACAGATGACATTCGATTTGTGCCATCCAGCCACTTAAACGATGGGGTCAGCACTACCGGGGTGCATGAAACAATTTTCCAATTGCAGAATCATCAAAGTGGTCAGACGTACCCAAGAAATGTAGAAATTTCATGAGAGAGCCGCAGACAACCAGTCATTCTGGCGCCAACAAAGTCCTTCATCTCAGCTGGGAACAGTACCTATTTCTTTTTCTGTGACAGTGCCTTAAATTGATTTGTAATGTACGCTATGAGTGATATGGCAAACCTATATAATATAAGTAGGTATTTACGTAGATAGCTGTTACAAGATCAGTCTATTTATTTATTACCGCGGTACATTTATTTTCTCCATTGCATTTAGTGTTAGCGTGCGATACCCTTTCTTACCTTAACAAGTTCGGGGGCCACAAGTTATCTTGTAGCCGTGCTATGTGAACACTGTGAACCGAGTGACTACAAAGGTTCGAAACAACCACAGAATTACGCACCGTGGTAAGCTTGCGTTACGCGCGTGTTATACGTCGCCTTGAGAAAAAGGTTAGTCTACCAATAAATAAAAGTTTACTTAAATAACTGCAGATTTTATTATGAACAAAATATAAAACAGGCAACCACTTATAAAAGAATTAATTAACTCCACTGTTATCAATGCTGTTCTTGTAACCTGTCAAACCTGTGGCCTTTCTTGGTGTATGGTTTCCAAGTCACACCTAAAGACTTGCCGAACATAACTTCAATACTTTGGGAAACCAATGCATGGCTTTCTTAACAAGGCGTTATATAGTTCGCTTTCTCAAAGTATACAGCATAACCTCATGGAGACGTATAAATTATTCGTGTCATTCAACCCGATCATCAAAGTATTAGTTTAGGGGTGGACGGTACCTGGACGCTTAGCGACTCGTACGTGACCATACCTGGCGAAAGACGTATGTTGAGTAGTGTTCTAACTATATTTTTTACTGCAAAAGTGCAGAATATCCTTGAATACTCATTTTTTACCACAAGTCTAAGCTTGATCGCAGCCCATTCAGGTATTAAGGAAACCGAGGTTTACCGTACCGGTACCGTATTCGGTTCCATGTAGGCCTTATCCATAAATGATGTTTTAATACTTTTACGTAACTGATTTCGGAGAAGACATAATTGTTTTTTTTCGCAGTTAAAGTTCAGGCATTTTGCAATCTGAATAAACGACTAAACCAGTCAACTAACGACAGAGAACCATCCTAAGATTGTTCTGTCAGTTAAACTACCAATAACTACTATTAAATTTGTCATTCACCCGTCTCTTATTTGCTAGGATAATGTATCTCTATGGATTTGACAAGCAAATAATAATACTGTGACAGACCGAGATATTGTATCTTCCTTGTATCTTCCTTGACCGATTTCGGCCACGGCGACCTCTTCAACTCCTTGGCAGTAGTCGTTCGTGTGCTCGTTTGTGGCTTACATAGCCGATCTTATTGATGAAAACCCGTGCGCAATGCGGACAGGTTAGCACACCGTTAATGTAGTTGTATACTATGGCACTAGGTGGGCGTGCCTTTAGCTCGTCGCGCTTAGCATCGAGCTCTCTGCAGCGGCTACTTTCAAATTCCTTGACCTTTGCCTTTATTAAGGATCTCCATTCAGCTCGTGATGAGGCCATTTTCTCCCAATCAGAAGGCTCTATACTACACTTTTTCATATGACGCTTTAGCACATCCTTATACCTGAGGAGTTGTCCGCCATGCTTTCGTTTGCCTTCCTCAAGTTCTGAGAAAAATATGCTTTTTGCCACACGGTCATTCGACATTCTGGAGATATGGCCGCACCAACGAAGCTGTCGCCGGATAATATAGGCTTCAATTCCCTCCACACTAGCTCTTCGTAACACTTCCGTATTCCGAACATAATCAGACCACCGGATGTTTAAAATTTTGCGTAGACATTTTAGGTGAAAGCGGTCCAACGTACGGATATGGTGGCGGTAAACGGTCCATGTCTCAGCAGAGTATAGAAGAGTCGGGAGTACAACAGCAAGGTAGATGTTTAATTTCGTGTTCAGTCTTAAATCGTGCGAGCTGAAAACCTTGCGATTCAACCTTCCAAAGACCGCCGCCGCGGCCCCAACACGGTTGTTGACTTCAGCATCAAGGCTGCACTTAGATGTCAGTGTGCTTCCCAGATATCGAAATTTATCGACTTGTCTCAACTGAGTATCTCCGAGATTGATGGCCAGCGTCTCACGACCGTGAATATCTACAGACATCACCTCCGTCTTTTTGACGCTGATCTTCAAGCCATATCTTCGGCAGGACTCGCAAAGGGTAGATATGAGCTGCTGTAAGCCGTCTGGGGATTCAGCCACAAAGCACAGGTCATCCGCATAGATAATGTCACTAATTAGTGCGTGGGACACTTTTGTGCGGGCTTTAAGTCTGGCTAGGTTAAACAGACTGCCTTCATTTCGGAAACGGATGCGTATTCCTTCGGGAGTCGCTTCTAAGACTTCGCGGACAACGACTGCAAAATACAACGCGAACAATGTGGGTGCAAGAACACAGCCTTGCTTCACTCCACAGGTGACAGGGAAGAAATCCGACCGTTCATCGTCCATAGCGACGCAGCTCTGCATGTCGTCGTGCAGTAGTCTCACGAGTCTCACAAACTTTGCCGTGCATCCTAATTTCTCCAGTATTATCCAGAGGGCTTCTCGCGGTATGCTGTCGAAAGCTTTCTCAAGGTCAACAAAGCAGATATACATGTTACGACCTTGTTCTCTACTTTTTTCCTGTAGTTGACGGACTGAGAAGATTGCCTCACAGGTACCACGGTCGGGTCGGAAGCCAAACTGAGATTCCGGCAGAATCTTTTCCGATAGTTCCATTAGGCGGTTTAACAGAACTCTGGCGAAGACTTTCCCAGGGACTGACAATAGGGAAATGCCACGATAAGAGCTGCAATCGGCCCGGTCACCCTTGCCCTTATATAGCCCCCGAATGAGGGATACTTTAAAAGTCTTTGGGACTTGCTCCTTTTCCCACATGTCAGCGAGGAGTGCCCACATAGCCGACAACAACTCCTCACCGCCATATTTCAACAGTTCTCCTGGTAAATCGTCAACACCCACCGCACGCTTATTTTGTTGTTGCTTTATTGCTAACACAACTTCTCTCAATGACAATGGCTCGTCCAGCTTGGTAGCGCTAGGGGCTTGAGGAAGGGAGCGAATATGCTGTAGGTCGACTGAACGATCAATGTTCAGCAGGTTGTTAAAATGCTCCATCCACCGCTTAAGTATTTCCTCTTTGCTTTTAAGAAGTCCATCACCACTAGCTGGCTTAAGTGGGACTTTAGCATTGTAGGATTTACCGAGAAGGTTTCGCACTTCCGTGTATAATTCACCAAGCTGGTTTGTGTCAGCAAGCCACTGCATGTGACGAGATTTCTCCTGCCACCACTTGTCTTTAACTTGACGTGCAAGTTTTCTTAGTTCTTGGTCACTTTGGCGTATTGCCGCAGATATATCACATCGACGTGTTCGGCCTGGTTGTCGCAGGAGACGACGGTGTTTATTGATTGCCTCTGTCAAGATCTTATTGTTTTCGTCAAACCAGTCCTGATGTTTCCGCAACTTTTGACCCAAAGTTACAGCGGCGGTGTCTAAAATACAAGAAGACAATAACTCCCAGTCAGTATTAACATCACCCGTTTTTATTTGCAAAGGCATTAGGACAGTGCTCAGGGTTTCAGCAAACTTCGTCCTCGTCTCGCTGTCTTCAAGTGATTCAACATTCAGACGCTGAAGTTTTGGTCTATCTGATCTACGCAATCGACGAAAACGAATATTTAGCTTTATGAGTACAAGGCGATGGTCAGTCCAGCAGTGAGCACCGCGCATTACACGAGTAATCTGGACCTGAGATAAGTGTTCTTGCCGCACGATAGCATAATCAATGAGATGCCAGTGCTTAGACCGGGGGTGCATCCACGTCGTCTTGTGTTTGGCGGCTAGTCTAAACATAGTGTTTGTGATTGCCAGGTTGAATTGAGCACAGAGACTAAGCAACAGATGGCCGTTACTATTCATATTGCCGACACCGTGTCTGCCCAGAACTCGTGGCCAAGCATCGTAATCCCGACCTACTCTAGCATTAAAGTCCCCCAGTAGAAGGATCTGCTCTCTGGGAGGTATACAGTCTAAGCACCGTGTCAATTCGTCATAGAATTTCTCTTTCACTTCATCAGAATTGTCTAGCGTAGGAGCATAGATACTGATGATATTGAGGTAGTTGTCATGTTCCAAGTGGAGGCGCAGGGTGGTAACGCGATCGGAGATATGTACGGGATACTCCTTTAGTTGTTTCACAAACTGGTTCTTAACAGCAAAGCCCACATCTGACCTTCGCGAATCGGAGGCAGCGAGCCCTTTCCAGTAGAAAGTGTACCCACCACCGTGTTCCACCAGCTCCCCTTCTTCTGCTAGATGTGTTTCGCTGAGAGCAGCCACATCCACCTTATAGCGAAGAAGTTCCCGGGCCACAATAGCAGTCTTTCGCTCAGGACAGATATTTGCCTCACGGTCAATAAGTGTTCTAACGTTCCACGCGCCGAATGTCATCAGTTTTGATATTTTATTATTATTCCTGTAGCGTCGACCGCGAGTTAGAGATGCGGAGGCAGCCGCGGTTACTACTCTCCTTAAGTGTTGGGGTGAGCATTTGTTTAGGGCACCTTTTCTAGCCCCCTCCCAGGCTGAGCAGGGAAAGCAGTGCCTCCCTAAATAGGGCTGCTTTGTCACTCCGGGTGCTGCCGAGATCACTTTGTCCCCCCCGTGCAAAGCAATAACGACCACGGTGTGTAACACCTCCAGAGCCGCCCATGTGCAGATTTCAGACAAAGCCCAGCCTGCATCAAGCTGGACCTCTCTACCTCAACCTATCGCCACGGGCCTTTGAGTAAGTCGGAGTCCATATATACGGAAGCGGTCAAATGCGCAGGATATATTAAGGTGCACAAGCATACGCGCTAATACAGGTGCACTCACTCGTCTTCACCTCCTTTAGTCCAGCGGAGTGGAAGACTACTACAGCCAGAAAGAGGATCAGATGATGTGTCTGGCCAGCAGTAACTACGCCTTCTACTGCTGCCCTTGGCCATCCACCTTGCCTTGCTGGCCCGCCAGATACACCAAGCCCTTTTGCATATCTACGTTGGGTTGCTTTCTCCACCGGGCCAGACTTTGAAAACAAGCGGGAAAGTTCCGCTGTCCCAGGATTACTAAAGGATAGAGGGAAGGGAAATTAGGAGGTTTGATAGGAATAAGGTTATAGGATACTGCTGCCTTTAGGAGTAGGGAGTGAAGTAGACAGACAGTAGCTGAGCAGCTCGGGGTTGCGTACCCGTGTCCACTGTTGCTGTTACGGGACACATAACAGGCAGTAGGACCTCTGAGCGCTGAGACCGAGATAATGACATACAGAAATACATAAGAGTAAAAGAGACAAAGATAGAAATTTTTTGTCTTTGTCAGAGTTTTCGTTTTTTTTTGTTGGTCACTACTGAATATTGTGACCAACAAACGTTTGAGCTCTCGATAATTTCCGCGAAAAATTGTGTTATTATTGTTATTAATTGTGAATGCTTAGTGAAAATATCATTGGTTCAGATTTATTATGGTGATTTGTTACATTTTAGGCTGTAAAAGCCATAGTGAGCGGAAATGTGAGAACATAAACATTTATTCGTAAGTACGATATGTTAGTTATAATATCTATTTATACATGAAAATATTGATAGAATGATACAAATAGCGTATTATTACATAAGGAAATAATTTCTAAATTACATCAATAAACCAAAAAATGCTATTTTATTATCACCGCGATTTTAGTATTACACAATCGAATTCAATAGGTCGTTGAATGTTGAGCTAGCCGAAAGTCATCGATACTTTTTAATTTTACAGCGTTAAATGTTTTTTAGGGATACCACAGCAGCGTTTGGGAAATTACCCAAATTTTGGGTAATTTGCCGTTACTTAGTTTCATATGAACCTAAGATTAATTATTTAATTTGTTTTCCGATTCTTTGTAGTAATTAATTTATTTGTTTATAGATTCCCAAAGGACTGCACGATCCAAAAATAATTGTGGATACGTGCAACAGGAGGAGAAAACTGGGATCCGAATAAATATGCAAGAGTATGCTCTAAACACTTTGAACAAAAGTATTATATTAGGAAAACTCCCCGCAATAGGTACTTATTTGGAATCATTCTCGAATGATAAAGAAGAGAAAATAAGAAATTTGTATACAAAATTAATTTTGTTTAAAGGACAGTAAAGTTGAGTGTCAAATAATATAATAAAAGATATATAACTCTGAGCCTCGTGTTTATTTGGCGAGTGAAGCCAGCCAGACACTTTTGTTATACATAATAATATTAAGTATACAAAATACTTATCGCACACCTTATGGATGGATTTAAACCTCCGTGTAAGTTTAGCTATATTTTTATTTTTTTATTGGGCTGTAAATCATATTATTTAGATATTTATTACTATTCGTTGCAAAAATACCTAAACGGCTATTGATGGAACTTCTCGAGTTAGCTCATAAATACATCGAAATACCAAATTGATCAAAAATTATAGGAGAACGCGGTCTCAGATGTATGGTAAGGTATGCAATTCCGGAACGACCGGTTGGCGCAGCGGGAGTGTAAACGACTGCTACGCCGAAGGTCGCGGGTTCGATTCCCACACAAGTCAAACATTTTTGTGCATGAATATGGGTCCCAAGCCAACCTCACCTGCAAGTGGTGCACCTGCCGATCAACGGACGAGGCTCTGGCAAACAAAATATCCCGATAAGCGGCACTAGGCTCGCCAACTATTACGTGGGATCAAAACACTGGCGAAAGGTGGGCGTTTAATATGCCTCTGCCTACCCCTTCGCGGAAGCAGGCGTGAGTCTATGTACCTATGTATGTATGTATGAACATGGATGTTTGTCTTGGTCTGGGTATTTCAATGTTTAATATGTATGTATTTACAAAAAAAAGTATATAAGTATGTTTATCCATTATCTAGTACCCATAGTACAAGCTCTGCTTAGTTTAGGACTAGATGGTGTTGTGTGAATGTGGTAGAATATTATTATTATTATTATAATTCAGGTTTGATACAATGTTACTTAAAAGTTAAAATGTACTTCGTAGAATTGTAGGGTAAACATTTACAACATCTGGTAACACCAACTCAGGATGTACTCTTTGTCCGTCCTTTACGGGTGTACGCAAATGTCGAGTCCATTTGATTCTTGGTCCTAGTCCTAGCTTATTTGAGATTTCACTAATTACAAAGGATTCACTCATTCCGTGTGACAGGTTCTGGCACTTGCGCTCAGCACAAACAAAACTAGCGGCGCTAGTCCAGTGGTGTACGTAACGGACTGCCGAGACGATGGTCTCGGGTTCGATCACCAGTTACCCGGGCACACACCTCTGACTTTTCGAAGTTATGTGTGTATTAAAAATGTTAATTATCGCTCGCTTAAAAAAATGTGCCCGGTAGATGGCAATAGGCTCGCCCCCTATTACATTGGGACAGAAACATAACTGGCTAAATATGGGTGTGTAATACACCTCTGCCTACCCCTTCAGAGATAAAAGGCGTGAAGTTATGTTAAAGAAGCTCTGCCTTGATGCTGAATTGCTGAGATAAATATTCGCATTGGCAAAGCAGCAACCACATATGAAAAAATTAAGTGCAGAGTATAGCAGTATAAAAACCTCGCAGTGAAGACTTAGTATATTCTTCTTTTTAGTGGTTATGATTAATTATAATACGTACTATCAATACTAATTCAACAAGTAAGCCTGCTTGCTAGGGATTTTTTTTAAATTAATTGTAATACCTTCAAGTTTGTATAGCCACTCCATAGATGTCACTGCTGTCCATACTTCGAGTGCTTAAGTGGGTTTTGATAATGAAATGAGTAAGAACGTCTAGACCAGGTCGAAGCTGACGGTATATATGTAAATTAGCGTTAAGCCTCTAGGCTCATACCACTCCTCTCTTACTGTATGAATAAATGAGTATTTGTTTGGAATATACTTTTATAAATTTTCTTTGGACATAATCCATCTCATTTGCATAGTAATTAAGCTTAGAAAAGTTGTAAATGTTGGCCATAAAATTATATTATTTTGGATGAAAGCAACGATACCTAAGTTCAACGACCTGCCCCTTCGAGATCAGTATTCGTTCTTTTTAAACAAACTCAACTGGATTTTATCTAAGTAACAGATTATGCAGGTTTAACACGATTTTAAAGTGAAACTATAACTGGCAATCATCAATGATATAGGCATTATTATAAAATTCTTGCGTTACTGACTGACTAACAGAAACAGCCAAAACTACTGGGCGTTACTTGGGGAGGGTAGGGGTGTACTATGAAGGGATTTCCCAATAGATCGGGCAAAACAGGTTAAGTTAAAAAAATATGCGAGGGTAGCTGCGATCTTTTAATATGACTCAACCAACAAATCTTACAAATTCGGCATGAAACAACATAAAAAAATAGATGAACATCTGTACCACGGCAATAAAACATCGACATTACTCGAAGATTTCATTCAGGAAAGTGCTTTCTTATGACGAGTCACGCACTGATGATGAAAATGTTAAGAGCCTGTTCTATAGGTACTCCTAAATATGGTCGTTATGTTACTGCGTTGCGTAATATTCTATTGCACAATGAAAAAGAAGTGGTAGATTTTTTTACCAGAGTTTTGACTTGACCAATCTAGTAACAAATGATTTTATAATGGATTTTAAACTTTCGCGATTTGTATACATCATACAATTTTATGGAAACGGGTCCCGCAGCGACCATGGCTGTTAAGACTGCCGAAACGTCGGCAGAACAGAGGTATTATACCTTAAGTTAATTAAACATCGTGAATAAGACCCGTTTCCATAAAATTGTATGAAATGATGTTATGTTGGAGTAGGTCTTATATATAGGATATAATATGGTTTTGTGTTCTCTCGTTAATTAATCTACCATTTCTTTTCCATTGTAGAGCGTAACTATGCGTGGATAATGATAAAAGTATGTTAAGATATCGGGTTAGAGTAGGTACTCATTTATTTTGTACCCTAACCATTTATTGTTGAATAATACATTTAGCTTCATCGTCTTAATAGAGTATTTAATTTGGCAATGCCCCGAGATTACATCTAAACGAATACATCTCGATTAATCATTCTAATAATGATCAGTTACTGGATTTATATCATTATCACTTACTTAGAATATCAGTATGTTGCTTCCGAGCATTGATATTACACTTATTATAGTATTTATGAGCATTAAATTCATGCTTTCAGACCGTGGCAATATAAAAATCTTAGTATCAACTTTGGTATAATTTATCCTGTAATATATACGTTATGTCTAGACAAAAATATACAACGAAAATAAATACTACTTTAATAAAAAACATTAATTAATTATAAGAAGGCTTTCCCTCTGGATTAAGATTAACGGCCATGAAATATTTTCCTCTCAGCACCACTGAGTGCACGCTAAACAATAAAAACTTGATATACAGTCTTATTCAAAAACGTAAATAAAACGTCATTGTTAGAAGAAGGCCGTGCCCAGCAGCGTGGCAGTTTAAATACAGGCCTGATGTATTTAAAGTTAATTAATAATAAGACTACAAAACACTCATTTTACATAATAATATATTGTAGCGTGTTTGAATGTTACTGCTAATTACTAGGTACACACTTTAAATATAATGCACATATTATGTAGTTACTAGTTATATTTAAAAAAAGCCGGCGTATAATCTAACTACTGCCCTAATTATAGTAGAAAATATATGCCAGTATTAAAAGAAAATAATACATTTTCATAAAGCGGCTTTGCTTTCTAAGTGCTGGCGTAATATTTATTATATGAAGTTTCGTGCAAGGCCGAGTTAGTTTCGACAGTTTGCTGTTAATTATGGTTAATACAAACGTTAGGGCTTTCACCTGTATACCATAGCCAGTAAAATGAAGTAGCTAGGATTAGACTTGGTAAAAAAACTTTAAATATTAATTCGGTATTAAAGAATTGAATGAAATCCCAATGAGTTGTTAAATACAGTGAAACTTCTCTTACATATCTTTTCGAACGCTAGATTCTATGATGAACAAAAACAAGAATGAAGGTCCTGACCAACGATCTTTGTTAAAGAACACTGCCATGATTGTATAGATCTGTTTGTGAGGTACTTTGAAAAGGCGTTACGCTTTATATATCGAGAGCCAGTATGTCTCATTAAATCATAGAATTGTGACTTCTACCAGCGATCGGTAAGATGGCAGACAAGCTGCAGGTGTCACTAATTAGTAATTAGTCATGGAATTTATACAACATTTTGACTCGCAATTAAATAATTTGTGTTGTAAGTACAACATCGGTTTTCTTAGTTTCTATCCATGCAATAATTGGCATCTTAACTTGAGGTCTCTCTCCTAATCATAAGATAAGCAATAGTTAAAACTTAGACATAGCTGCTAAGCTTTTAAAATAATAGTAGGCCCATTAAAACTGAATTTTAATTCTTACTCAAGTTATTAATTCCATTAAGGTCACTTAGCAACACTTACGAATTGAAACCAACAATACTTTATCAACACACAATTTAAGTTACCTGAATAACCTCAATTTTCGTCTACCACTAGTCAATAAATTAAACGCCAAACGGGCAACATCATTTTTAGCTCGTGGCAGTGACAGAGAACCAGCGATACAATCAATCTTGCGGCTTAAATTGCTGCTACAAGAATTCCGTTAGAGCTGTTAGGTATTTTTGCGAACTGAGACCAATAATAATATATTTAGTATTGCTTTCTATAATTTTATAGCCCCGCCTGCCAAATACAGCATATGATTTTTTATTCTTAAAAGTTGCCGCTGGTGGAAAGTCAAACCACAACAATATGTAATGTTTCTATATAATAAAGTATTACCTACATTTTACTAAAACATACCGCTGTATACCTTTAATGTTATTTTGAGTAAAATGTTACGGATACGAATTACTGGTCATAATAGGAGCATAACTGTAAAACATCGGACGTTGCTGTTCGAATATAATTCCTGAATCGCGAGATTAATGTTCACGCCCACGGTCACTTGCCCAGCGTTGGACACCGAGTGATACGGGTTCTATAATTTGTTTACAAACGTAACAAAATTGTGTAAAGGATTTTGTGCGGCAAAATGAAACGTTATTGTTTTCATAACGATATTTGGATTAATTTATATTCGAGAGGAAAGGGTTCGCGATCGGACTAGACAGTTGCCTCTCCGTATATTTATGGCACTAAGCTGGTACAATTATATACCTACATTTTTATTTTGTAACAAAGGTATAAAGGGTAACAAATTTCAAGCATTGTTGATAACTTGCAAATGTACATATTAACCACAACGATTTTTATAAGCTTGTTCGCCTCAGTATGGGACTGGAGACAAGTCGTCACGCGGGGTGATGGTCGTCTTAAATGTAAGAAAAGGGCAAACACCCAGACTATAGAACAAAAGGCAGACGGAGCGCGCGGAACACTTGCGTGAGGCCACTAAAGCAAATACAAATTGAAAAGCGAATACAAATTCGGCTCAGTGCGCTGCGAAGCATCGTACAGTTCACACGCCACTATCAATCCAGCTTTTAAATTCATAAATGCCGTCTTGCGTTTCTAAACATTGTAAAAGTTGTTCCCAAAAGCAAAAACGGGGAGATGGAATATATTTTTACAGATAACTATGGATTATTAGACTGTTTTCTAATATAATTTTGATAAAATTCGTATTTATGCAGAAAATATGTAAGTGTTGCCAGTTTACGTCGACGCCGTTTTCCCTGAATTAGGGAAAATGGACATTGATTATATAATAATAATTGTCATGTCAAAATATATTAACATATTATAAAAGTATATTGTAGTTATATCTTTATTTGCGAATATTGTTATAGAATTTCCATTAGTGTTAGTATACATTTAAATATTAAAAATGTTCGTGTACTTAAAGTCTAAAATCAGGAATTATTGATTGAAGGCAACGATAATTTTTAATAGTAATATGACTTTTGACAGTTAATCATAAAATTTATTATTTAACTTTTTGCACAATACAAAAATATGTGCCACATAGGCGGACTTAATGCCTTATAGGCATTCTCCACCACCCTATATCATCCCATGGGTGTCGTAAGAGTCAACAGAAGGAGCATATTATCCAGAGAACATCACTGTACGAGACGGAAAACTTGATACAAACCATATACCAACCCGTTTGGCCAGCGTGGTACCTAAAGTAGGCCAATTTCTACTTTCAAAGGAGAGGCCTAGTCCACCAGTGGACTGTTAAAGGCTGATGATGATGATTTTAGCGCGCATTGTGGTGACGTCAGCGTTCTCAACGTTTTAGTTGTTATCTGTCAACTCTGTCAAATATCTGGTACTGTTTTGACATATCCTCTGCGAACCATGTCGTCACGTTGGTCTTGGCAATAGCGTTGCGTTTCGACATCTTAAATTTCGCGCGTAAATTTTCCACCTTTTAGTAATTAAATTCGCGATTTTAGAGTGTTTAAATATAAAATAATGTTAGAGGTGTCTTTCTTTACCGACAAATAATGTCATAAAAATATATTGGCTTATATCTGAATCACACGCATATTCCCTATTGGTCTATATTCACTAAACTTGTATAGTGTAGGTACAACGCTGTCATTATTGTTCACTGTCTCCAGTGTATGAATATTATACGTAATAAAATCTATTAGAGTTATACATATAATTATGCAAAACCGCAAACTAATGTCAGTATATTTAAACTTCCATAAAACCATTACAAAACTAGATGCAAAATAGTGGGAGATTATTCATAATCTGGCAACTTTACATACACATAGACGCGCGTGTCCGTACAGTGCCAGTCACCAAATGTCACGCACACATAGCTGTCAACGTGCCTCACTTAGTTCGATGAATGCGCTCCATCTGCCTTTAGTTCTAATAATCTGAGGGCAAACAATAAAATGATCAGCTTGTATAACTTTAAAATATGCCCATTATAAATGTTTATTATTGACACTATAGAAAAGGTTACTATCCAAAAGAAGCAATCTCAAAGTTTCTGTAAGTTTCATATCAAAATGCATCACGACTTGTTCCATATTATTAATAGCAGAACTCATTCTTACATAAACAGTATCAAGCAACACTTACTTTCTGCAGCGCTAATATCAGCCGTAGTTGAGCATATTACCTTCCTTCGAATGCGAATCACATTAACAACGTGTATGTTTCCCAAGGCTAGCACTCCAGTCGGCATGCAATTTCGGTTCGACCGTCTTTCGGGATATTGCTTATAAACATAATATCAACTACACATTGTGCTAAATATTTGTATACTTTGTTTAAAGTATGCTGGTATTAGAGTTGAGTAGGTACATAATAACGGTAAAAAAGGCGTTCGGCGTGCGCCCGGCATTCATTTTGTACTACAAATCTGCATGATCGCGTATATGCTGTTATGGCTATTGTCATATTCAGAAAATATGAGGAAGCAGCAACAGTTTTGTTGAATGGCCTCAAGTTTACATTTTACGTTTTCCCTCAAAAATGAAAATAGAGGAAATGTTATCATTTTTATTAAACCTTCACACGTTCGTAGATACCGCTCTTGAATATAATATACATAATTATTATATTGCTAGCTGACCCAGCAAACTTTGTTTGCCTATGTACTATTATTTGTGGCTGTAAGTACTTTTGATGCCAAATGGTAAAAAATTTCTACACAAAAATGCACATAAAAGTCATACAAATCGGTCAAGCTCTTTCGGAGTAGGGGATTTTTATAAGTGGACTTTTATTAGAAGATTTATTAAACTTAAATTGCAAGAATTTAAATCATGCTTTGAATAAATAAAAATAAAACATCTGTATCATAGTTGTGACGCAGGTGGACCGTTGCATTGTACTTTTCTCCAGAGGTCACTCGATAAAATGCAATCCACTCCAAGGCACTCAATTTTATTTCCACGGCTTCAATCTAACTGAATAGTGGAAAATCCAACTATGAATCCTTTTTTTCTGTTACGATATACCAAATTAAATCAATATAGTTTTGAGGTGTTTGATTTTTTTAGCTATTGAGTTAACTTGAATAATACGCGAATGGATGAAATTTTTACGTGTTCAACAATTTGTGGTTCTATTTGTATTTATATTAAATAAAGAGTAAGACTGTAGAGTTTTTCGGTGCACGAATCTAACTCGAACTTGCCCGTTTATTATTTCCTTTGTAAAGAAATAGTACTCATGAATAAGGTTTATAAATCGTGGACAAAACTCTCGATCTCTGTGCAGACCAAGCAATTAAAGGAAAATTGTTTATCCTTTATTTTGCGAGAAAAGATGATGGCTTAAAAATAGTGGCTACTATACACACATGTACGCTTACATGTTTGGTGAAAAACAGACATCACGAAGAGCTTATGTTTCCATATAGCTATACATATGTAGGTATATAGTTATATACATACATCTATCGCCAAAACCTTATCATTTATTGCCTAAATATAGTTATCTTAATTATAACAGAAGATAAAAAATCGTACTAAGAGTTCAAGAAGACAGGATATAAATATTTATAACAATCCGGCTTAAACAAGTAGGTATGCAGCCCAACGTTTTGCTCTTAGGGCGGTTTCAGATTAGCGTTTTATCCGTGCGTATAAGCTCGTTTTTGGCAGCACACGTAGACGCGTATAAGCACGGCTTTTGGCACATGCGCAACTTGTACGAGCGTTGACGCGCTTCAAAGTTTGTATCAGAGAGGTTGGACGTTTAGACTAGAGAGAACATGCTCGCCATATTTCCTTATACCGAACGTGCAACATGTAATGTCAGTTGGTCTTAGTTGGTTAATCATAACGTCAAATTACGCGTCTCATTTGAAGAGGCATAGACTCCTTACAGACTCATATCTTTGACTGCATTCTCTAAATAGCCGTGCTGTCAAATCCCATCATTAAGGAGTGATGGGATTTGACAGTGAAAGGAGATATCGATGTTTTTTGAATGAGGGATAAATACGGAAAGAAACTATCGGACATTAATGTAAAACTGAATCGTACCCGCAAGCTTCGGCGTGGCAGTCGGTTGCACTCACGCCAACTGGGTTGTCAAAGTAGTTCATTGCTGTACTAATATTTACATAAAGGCGAATTATTTGTGCTGGCGGATCACAAATCGGATTACTTACAACTCTAAAAAAATCAAGCAGTGTCCAACGTAAACGATAGCAAGCAACGTGATATGATGCGACGCACACAAATTGCCAAAGCCTGCCACATTAGCCAATCTGGTATAATTCGTACAATACATAATCTAAGTGACAGTTTCTTAGCATCTCATCGCAACGCATCGCTCATTAGTTTATGAATACTTTTTGTCAATAGATTTTATGGCTAAAACAAACAATTAAACACGTGAATTTTTTTAGTACTGTCTGTCTGGCAAGTCTTTGCAAAGCACTGGCGTCAACAGCAAAAACTACAATTTCAATATTTTAGTTGCTTACTTCTACGGCTTAAATATATCGACACATACTAAAGTTAGACATTTGACCAAAAATATTTATCGATAAATCATCACTGTTACGAACAACACTCGGTTTCCTAACTCTATGTTTTGTCTACTGTTTGCCTACCACGAGGCTGCTATAAGAGCGTGCTGCTAAACCTATCGACAGCTCTTTCTATCATACTGCATGTGCCATTAGAAAGAAGATATCAATCATAGCAACCGCTGTTGTTATTTAGTGTTACTTCTATGCCTTAAGGTTATATTTCTTTGGTTTGTATAACCTTGAGCCGTCAGAATCCATGTTGACACTGACAAGATGTCACTACCGTTTCGAGCGACCACGCCGAAATATACCCGTTTACACGAGTCCGGTTTTCTGAAGCGCGTAATGTAGCGCGCGTGTAAGCGCGTATGTTGAAACGACCGTATACACGCAGAAAAATACGCTAATCTGTAACCGCCCTTAGTAATTTGTTAGTCTCATAATGAGAGCGAACTTGAGAGATCGTTTCCCGCATTTAGCCGCATAATACCGGTACGAGCTCTTCAACTTGAGATTTGTGAGAATAATTAAACGGAGTTTGCTCTTAAATCCTCAGGTTATTTCTTGGATGCAGGTTTTAATAGGAAAATAAATCTTGAAGATGACTTTATTTGCTTTATTTTTTTGTTCTTAGTTTTCTAACTGGAATTACTGTGTAGTAAAACGGTTTCCTCGTTTTATTACGGCTTAGTTTATTAGGTATCCGTAACAATGGTAATACGCACAGAGACGGGCACAATATACAGGTTGTAAAAAGACCCATCACCAAGCCGAAGTCTACTCGTTTTGCACATCATGCAAAGTCATACAAAAACAATACCTGGGAAACGATATATTTTTTTAAGCTAAAAGAAGTAGACACGTTTTATTAGCCGCAATGTAAAGCACGCGCGTGTTCACCGGCCGTTCACTACACACGATGTAGGCATCGTGGACGCCCGGACAAAGGCAATGAACTCGCGCACACTCAGCTGTTAGCTTCGTCTGTGTGGTTGAGCTTGTGTCGCGCGAAATAAATTGCGTTTACTTGACTTTAAAGCCGTTTATTTCAGGGAATTATTGTCAATTTTGTCCATGTTTATTTGGAATGAAGTTTAAATTTGTCATTCAAAACACGATTTTGCTATAATTAGAAAAAAGTATCGGGATTTTGAGTCTCAATATCTCCTAAACCAGTAATTTCCCACGTATGGTGCCGAAGTAAAAACAATTGTTATCATTGGTACAATATGGGATTTTAGTTTTCGGTGGGTCTTTTTACAACCTGTATAACAACAAAAAAAACGGTCAAGTGCGAGTCGGACTCGCACACCGAGGGTTCCGTACAAACCTGTAGGTATATAAGTAAAAGTTCACCAGTCATAGTTATGGTATTTTTATTGCCAAATGAAATCCATAACATTACAGTATGGAAAGCTAGAAGAGCTAAATTAAAGAAAAAGTGGTCTTTGTCGTTTGTAATCAGTCATCCTTTATTTTATATTAACATATATCGCTTATTTTATAATATAACTTAAATACCTACAGCCTTGCAGCAGCCTTGCAAAAGTCTGCTGATGAATGATGGTAAGATTTTTTATCAAAGTTTTTAGTGACTATTAGAAATCTGTTACAAAAATACTTATAAAGTACAGAATAATTAGCAAAAAGGTTTGAAGACTATGTAATTATTTGAAATCTCAATCTCAATCAGCCTATCGCAGTCCACTGCTGGACATAGGCCTCTTCCAACACGCACCACAGCACACGGTCCTCAGCCTTCCGCATCCTTTATCTGGGCTATAAGACGTTGCTTCGTACCAAATTTCAAGATTTTGAGTTCACGGGAAGTACCCTGTTGGTTTTGATTCACTTGCGAGTAGTCGCGAGTTTGAAAATATGCTTATATTGCTCTTTCTTTTGATTGCGTTGACATAGAAGTTTGATTTTGTTGCAGCCTAACGGTGTTATATACTTGAGTATTTGATATGAATTTCAATTTAATATCTCCACGCGTTCAAGAGAAAGGGGGAGTAACTTTAAATTTATTAAAAATATTTTTCTTATATGATGTAACTAAAAGTTTATGGGTTTCGCAATTTTTCCTTTATATGTGCTATAAGGCGTTGCTTCGTACCAAATTTCAAGATTCTGAGCTCACGGAAAGTACCCTGTAGGTTTTGATTCACTTGCGAGTAGGCGCGAGTTTGAAAATATGCTTATATTGCTCTTTCTTTTGATTGCGTTGACATAGAAGCTTGATTTTGTTGC
This sequence comes from Euclidia mi, assembly GCA_944739405.2. Classification (NCBI taxonomy): domain Eukaryota; kingdom Metazoa; phylum Arthropoda; class Insecta; order Lepidoptera; family Erebidae; genus Euclidia; species Euclidia mi. The sequence continues at coordinate 23,580,757 of OX123194.2, read as the reverse complement.
AGCCTTACGGTGTTATATACCTGAGTATTTGATATGAATTTCAATTTAATACCTCCACGCGTTCAAGAGAAAGGGGTAGTAACTTTAAATCTATTAAAAATATTTTTTTATGTGCTGTAAATAAAAATTTACGGTTTTCGCAATTTTTCTTTCATATGTGATATAAGACGTTACGTCGTACCAAATTTCAAGATTCTGAGTTCACGGGAAGTACCCTGTAGGTTTTGATTCACTTGCGAGTAGGCGCGAGTTTGAAAATATGCTTATATTGCTCTTTCTTTTGATTGCGTTGACATAAAAGCTTGATTTTGTTGCAGCCTGACGGTGTTATATACTTGAGTATTTTATATGAATTTCAATTTAATACCTCCACGCGTTCAAGAGAAAGAGGAAGTAACTTTAAATTTATTAAAAATATTTTTCATATATGATGTAACTAAAAATTTATGGTTTTCGCAATTTTTCCTTTATGTGTGCTATAAGGCGTTGCTTTGTACCAACTTTTTAAATTCTGAGCTAACGGAAAGTACCCTGTAGGTTTTGATCCACTTGCGAGTAGGCGCGAGTTTGAAAATATGCTTATATTGCTCTTTCTTTTGATTGCGTTGACATAGAAGCTTGATTTTGTTGCAGCCTTACGGTGTTATATACCTAAGTATTTGATATGAATTTCAATTTAATACCTCCACGCGTTCAAGAGAAAGGGGTAGTAACTTTAAATTTATTAAAAATATTTTTTTATACGCTGTAACTAAAAATTACGGTTTTCGCAATTTTTCCTTTATAAGCGATGTAAGACATTGCTTTGTACCGAATTTCAAGATTCTGAGTTCACGGGAAGTACCCTGTAGGTTTTGATTCCAATGCGAATTTGAAAATATGCTGCAATTTGCAGGATATACGGCTGTATCTTTTGATTGCGTTAGATTAGAAGTTTGATTTTTTTACAGCTCTGTGGAACCGTAGATTCAAGTATTTAGTATAAATTTCAGTTTGATACCTCCACGCATTCCTGAGAAAAAGGGTCTTGACAGACGGACGGACAACAAAGTGATCCTATGAGGGTTCCGTTTTTTCCTTTCGAGGTACGGAACCCTAAAAAAGTATACCATACGAGTAAGTGCTCTTATCTAAAACTCTTTTTCGCTCCCAATTCTGTCCCTCCTGCCTCTAATTAAATGTAAGGGAGAATGCTACTATTGTCCTTCTTCTTCTTCACTAAGCGATCCGCAAGAATAGAAATATTGCTGTTCATCATGCATTTTTAGTTAGAGGGTGTACTCTATCCGTGGATAATGGTCATTGATTTAGTCTAGCTGCATTGTTGTTTTTGGAGAAACACCTCTTAGGCTAAAGACATTTGTAACATTATTAACGGGTGACAGAGAAGTACGGAAGCGAAGGACTGTCTCCAAATAAATTAGCACCAGGGTAAAAAAAAAATGCTGTGTCTAAGTATATCTGTAGAGAAGTGTCTTATTGCATCCTCGTAATTGTCTTCTGTCAATAATGGTGACTCTGGTGTTTTAATGACTGACTAGTTAAGAGTTGTTCTTGTATCAAAGACATAAGTTCTTCTTCTTTTATTTACGATAGTACTTTTCATGGTCTGCTACTTGTTGGTTGTCTAACTTCAAAAAAAAGGAGGAGGTTCTCAATTCGGCCGGTATATTTTTTTTTCAATGTATGTACAATTGTACACCGATTTCTCCGAGGTTTCTGAACCGATTTACGTGATTCTTTTTTGTTTGATGCGGGATGGTTTCAAATTGGTCCCATAAAAATTTGATTCAGGTAGGCCTAGTAGTTTTTATTTTATTAGCATTTTTTTATTTACCTGCACCTATCACGTTGACTGAAATAAAATCTCGCAAGTTTTGATCCACTTCCCGGTTACCGATTTAGCTGAAATTAATCGATTTTAAAATTTCGCGATTTGTATACATCATACAATATTATTCAGCGGGTCTTAGTTGCGATAACTTAGTAACCACAACCTTTGCAAGCCGGTAGAAACGTAGGAGAATAATAGAGGTATTTATGCCTTGAAATAAGTAAATTAGCTGAAATTCTGTATATGTATCTAAAATTGATGACAATGAAAAATTATTATGACATAGAGCTGATTTGATGATGGAATCGAGAGGTGGCCATAGGATCTCAGTAAATAAAAGACAAAACTCTATCGAGTTTTTTTGGCCACTTTCGTGCGGATGGTAACTAGGATCCTCTAGGGTCAACAATACACTAAAAAGTATTAAATAAAAATAACTACGTTAAAAAAACCGACATCTTTTTTTTACTTTTTAGTTTTTGATGCCAGTTTTTTTAACGTAGTTATTTACTAAAATACCCTGTAATTGTGTCTTTTTATACCTCATAAACATAGAAGCCTTATATTGTTAACCGATTTTAAGAGATTACCATGCCATATTAAGAACTTTTCTATCGCTAAAAACAAAGTCAACTTTTAGTTACTTACATACATTTTCTTCAAATGAATTTCAGAACATCTTCTTAAGCCAAACAATACTACATTTTAAAAATAATTAAATTACATTTAAGGATAGCAACATTGACTGTGACACATTGGCACGTGAATGATGTTGAGAGGTATCGGTTTTCCCGTTAAGGCAACAAACTGGAAATAAACATAGATACCGTTTATTTTTACGACTGTTGGTTCTGTTGTATGTTGTTGGTTCAGGAAAAGTTATTGATATAAATGAAGCAAATGTGCAGAAAGCAAGCCTCGTTTATTTTAGTTATTTATTTACGTAGTTCATATTTTCACAGAATTCTATGTTCGCGTGATAATCTATCTTTTATCTCAGGTTATTATATAAAAAGTTATCCCTGTGTTTTCAGCCGGAGAACTAACATTAAATTTCATCCCTTTCAATGTCATTTTTAGGGTTCCGTACCTCGAAAGGAAAAAACGGAACCCTCATAGGATCACTTTATTGTCCATCCGTCTGTCAAGACCCTTTTTCTCAGGAATGCGTGGAGGTATCAAACTGAAATTTATACTAAATACTCGAATCTACGGTTCCACAGAGCTGTAAAAAAATCAAACTTCTAATCCAACGCAATCAAAAGATACAGCCGTATATCCTGCAAATTGCAGCATATTTTCAAATTCACATTGGAATCAAAACCTACAGGGTATTTTCCGTGAACTCAGAATCTTGAAATTCGGTACAAAGCAATGTCTTAGATTGCTTATAAAGGAAAAATTGCGAAAACCGTAAATTTGTTGTTACAGCGTATAAAAAAATATTTTTAATAAATTTAAAGTTACTACTCCTTTCTCTTGAACGCGTGGAGGTATTAAATTGAAATTCATATCAAATACTCAGGTATATAACACAGTAAGGCTGCAACAAAATCAAGCTTCTATGTCAACGCAATCAAAAGAAAGAGCAATATAAGCATATTTTCAAACTCGCGCCTACTTGCAAGTGAATCAAAACCTACAGGGTACTTTCCGTGAGCTCAGAATTTTAAAATTTGGTATGAAGCAACGCCTTATAGCACACATAAAGGAAAAATTGCGAAAACCATAAATTTTTAGTTACATCATATAAGAAAAATATTTTTAATAAATTTAAAGTTACTACCTCTTTCTCTTGAACGCGTGGAGGTATTAAATTGAAATTCATATCAAATACTCAAGTATATAACACCGTCAGGCTGCAACAAAATCAAGCTTCTATGTCAACGCAATCAAAAGAAAGAGCAATATAAGCATATTTTCAAACTCGCGCCTACTCGCAAGTGAATCAAAACCTACAGGGTACTTCCCGTGAACTCAGAATCTTGAAATTTGGTACGACGTAACGTCTTATATCACATATGAAAGAAAAATTGCGAAAACCGTAAATTTTTATTTACAGCACATAAAAAAATATTTTTAATAGATTTAAAGTTACTACCCCTTTCTCTTGAACGCGTGGAGGTATTAAATTGAAATTCATATCAAATACTCAGGTATATAACACCGTAAGGCTGCAACAAAATCAAGCTTCTATGTCAACGCAATCAAAAGAAAGAGCAATATAAGCATATTTTCAAACTCGCGCCTACTCGCAAGTGAATCAAAACCTACAGGGTACTTTCCGTGAGCTCAGAATCTTGAAATTTGGTACGAAGCAACGCCTTATAGCACATATAAAGGAAAAATTGCGAAAACCATAAACTTTTAGTTACATCATATAAGAAAAATATTTTTAATAAATTTAAAGTTACTACCCCTTTCTCTTGAACGCGTGGAGGTATTAAATTGAAATTCATATCAAATACTCAAGTATATAACACCGTTAGGCTGCAACAAAATCAAACTTCTATGTCGACGCAATCAAAAGAAAGAGCAATATAAGCATATTTTCAAACTCGCGACTACTCGCAAGTGAATCAAAACCAACAGGGTACTTCCCGTGAACTCAAAATCTTGAAATTTGGTACGAAGCAACGTCTTATAGCCCAAATAAAGGATGCGGAAGGCTGAGGCCCGTGAGCTGTGGTGCGTGTTGGAAGAGGCCTATGTCCAGCAGTGGACTGCGATAGGCTGATTGAGATTGAGATTTCAAATAATTACATAGTCTTCAAACCTTTTTGCTAATTATTCTGTACTTTATAAGTATTTTTGTAACAGATTTCTAATAGTCACTAAAAACTTTGATAAAAAATCTTACCATCATTCATCAGCAGACTTTTGCAAGGCTGCTGCAAGGCTATAGGTATTTAAGTTATATTATAAAATAAGCGATATATGTTAATATAAATAAAGGATGACTGATTACAAACGACAAAGACCACTTTTTCTTTAATTTATGCTCCTCTAGCTTTCCATACTGTAATGTTATGGATTTCATTTGGCAATAAAAATACCATAACTATGACTGGTGAACTTTTACTTATATACCTACAGGTTTGTACGGAACCCTCGGTGTGCGAGTCCGACTCGCACTTGACCGGTGTTTTTATAAAAACAAGACTTGTTTTGCTATCTTGTACCGCTAGCAACCAGTTCCCAAGGTAATATTTTAAACTAATAATTTAAAAGGATAAAATTCACGGTGTTAAAAGGAGTCAAGTATGCTGTGAATATTTTAGCGGAACGTAAATTATAATATGTAGACTTTCTGGTGAATTTTATAAGGCTTAAAAGTACTGAAAAATTAGGCGGTTTTTAGTTTCTATATTCTCTTTTCCTATCCTTCCTATCTTTTCTATTCTTTTATTTATAGTCAGGTCAAACATATTTCTTGAAGTAAATTTTAATTTATTGAAAATTAGACCAATGATGTCACGTGCTCTTAAATAAGTTGAGAGGATTATTTCTAGATTTCGTCCTGAAAGTTTGCCTAGATATATGTATTGACGTTAAACCTTATATCGACATACTTCCTTGAAACTGTATACTCTTAGTGGTTTTAATCAAACTTTGAATTTTTTACTTAGATTGTCCACAATAGAAATTCCATTACTGAAAAAAAAACATGGAAAACGATGTGAAAAAAGTAACATGGAAAACAATATGATTTTCAAAAGAAAAAATACATTGTCGTGTCTTAGGTTATTGTCTTAGGACGTGAAACTTCTGTGGATTCATTAAAAATCATCCACACGATTGACCGAGATTTTAAGTTCAATTCCCGCCTCGAGAATGAATAATTTATCTTATTCAAAAGATCTTAGTATGCGAATTGCAAAAAAAAGGTCGTTTTCATATATAGAAATAACTAACTGCACATTTTCGTGCAATTAGTCATTTCTATATATAATTACTAGTATCATTGGATACTAGTCATAGTTTATGTGTTATTACGAACTAGGAATAAAGTAAAATATAACTGAAAGACTTTTTAGACGAACGGACAATAACCGTCTTCGTTTATAACTTTACAGTAACATACATAAAATTGTAATACTAGACAACCTATTCAGTAAAATTATATAATAATGTAACAGAGTGAAATTAGTATCTTCCAAAAATACTTGACGTAAAGATACCAGCAACTTTGCCGCGACAAAGCTTAGCATTCGCTTTATGAACGTGTAAGACTTCAGTCGCAGCTACGAGGTAACATTCAGCGCTAGAGCCGAAGCCGAACTATTACAAAACAGTTATTTTATATTATAACTAAACAAACTATAACCCGACTACGTAAAAAGTGGGTCTAATTATAAGAAGAAAGAAAGAAAAATAAGTAACGCAAAGCGTCTGAACCGCGTGAATTGTAAGTACAACCGCGTTTTAAAGTTATATTTTGACTGAAGCAGTATAATATAAGTACATATTTGTAATGTGCTCAGCAATACCTTTCTTTTGATACCAAACACGTAATGATTATCGCAGTTTAATAATTTTGAGGTTGGAATCTGAGCTTTTAATTCCGTAATAGAAAATTTTGATAATATTTATATAGCCTATGTCACCCAGGCCTAATATTACAAATCTGTTGACACCCCATTTATTAAAATCAGTTCAGTAATTTAAGCGCTACGGTGGAACTTACAAACATACATAGACTGCCAAAAACATAACCCTTCCTTTGGCTTTTGGCTTCGCCGTAGTCGTGTAAAAAGTATAATATGGAAAGCTTGCATTTGATAAATGTTTAAGCAGCCGACCTGCCCAAAGCTTTGTAATCGATTAGTAAAACGTTTGTAGACGAAACTTTATTATCTATATTTTTTCTTATTTTATGCATGGTATGCAAGGGGTAGTTTTCATTCATTGTGATGAAGAATTGAACGAAATTCGAGGCAGTATAAGGCTGAGATTATATTTTCTTTGGTATTTTTTTAAAATTTAGTCCCTACGTTTAAATTCCGTCACTTTTCTCTATCTGCTGGAACAAGTTTAAGCCTATTATTCAATAGTACGAGTGTCAATACCTATTTTCAATATTTGAACTCTTTTCCCTGCACTTTCGTTATCTATAGAATAAAGAACAGCCATATACATCAGCTGCAAAACTCACTTTATAGACAGTCCCTCGGCCAGTTGTCGACATTCAATTGACTTTTACGACAGGACGCAAGATAAACTACCGATGCTATCTGTTTCGTTCGCACCGTGAAGAAAAAAGTTATTTAGGAGATAGGTGTGGGATTCTTAAACAATGTTTGTAGAGGATATATCTTATGTATGAGCTTTAGAAACGACGTCGGAGCCCTAAGCTATATTTACGTGCACCCTTGCCTTCTTGGAGGTCTGTAGAACATTTTTTTTTATTTTGTTTATTTATTTACGACACAAACATCGCTATTATTTTCATAAAGGAATTTTCTAATGCGTTAGTGTGGTCCTTTAGTTACAATAAAATAACACCTGCAATGTAATTTGCAACAAACAAAACTCGATCTGTGCTATCCAGCCCGTTATACGACTTTATTTATTTATGTATATAACATTACCCCGTTAAACAATTGACAATTGCAGAACCAGACCAACCCGCGGATTGGTCAGACTTACCCAAGAAATGTGGAAATCTATGACTAGGTACCTATTCACAGAAAGATGAAAGTGTAAATAATATGTTGTCACAATCACTGCTAGTTTTAATACTTAGATATTTACGTAAATCGTAAAATAAAAGTAATAAGAGTAATTGTTACTATTTACTCGTCTCAAAATCGATGTATCACTTATTGCGAAGGATCCATTAATTCCATATGTCAAATACTGCTAGTTGCGCTAAACTGTTAAAAACGACCTCTGCTGTAATGCTGAATTGCTGAGATTATAATTTGAAATGTCGCAAAGCGACAATCTTAGATAAATGATTAGTATCAAGCGATACCAATCATTTATCTAAGGCGACAATCATCTAATGGAAACCAAGGGACAAAATAGAATAAATACTTCGCAGTGTAGACTGCTATTTAGTGGAAACAATAAAAGAACGCAACATTAATACTAATTCAACCAGTATCATCAGCCATCGAGGGCATGTTTGTAATGTCTTCAAGATTGTATGGCCCCTCCACAGATGTCACTGCTGTCCATACTTCAAGTGCTTAAATGGGTTTTAATAATGAGTTAGAACGTCTAGACCGGGTCGAAGCTGACGGTATATGTAAATTAGCGTTAAGCCTCTAGGCTTAGACCACTCCACTCTTGGTGTATGAATAAATGAGTACTTGTTTGGAATATCACTACATAGTATAAAAAAGTCTGTCTTCTGTCTGCTTAAATCTTTAAAACGACGCAACGGATTTTAATGCGGTTTTTTTAATGGATAGAATGATTCAAACGGAAGGTTTATATGTATAATACATATATGGTGGTACGAAGTTCGCCGGGTCAGCTAGTATTTTTAGAAATTTTCTTTGGACATAATCCATCTCATTTGCATAGTAATTCAGAAAAGTTGTAAATGTGTGTTATAAAATTATATTATTTTGGATGAATGTAACGATACCTAAGTTGAACGGCCTACTCCTTCGAGAGAATTTTTCGATCTTTTTACACAATTTAAGCTGGATTGTATCGTTGTATTTACAAATTATGCAGGCTTAAGACGATACTCCAGTACAGAACACTATAGCTGGCAATCATCAAAACCTATATATAAAATTCTTGCGTTACTGACTGACAACACTCAGCCGATACTACTGACCGCAAGAAGCTGAATTTTGACATGCGTGTCTGTTGGGGAGCATAGATGAGCTAAGAAGAGATTTCTCATAATTCTCAAGGTATTGAAAAGTAACGATTACTTTAAAACAATGGATGAGCGTAGCTGCGATCATCCTACAGTAACTTATAAAAAAGTTTCTATACCAAATATTTTAAATGAATATTTATATGAATAAATTCGGCATAAAACAACATTAAAAATTAGATGAACATCTGTACCACGGCAATAAAACATCGACATTACTCTGAAGATTTCATTCAAGAAAGTGCTTTCTTATGATGCGTCACGCACTGATGACGAAAATAAAACTGAACCTAATGAAGACGAGGATTAAATAAACAGTTTAGAGCCCGTTCTATACTACGAAATATGGTCGTTGTGGTACTGCGTTGCGTAATATTCTGTTGCACAATGAAAAAGAAGTGGTAGATTTTTTTTACCAGAGGACTTGCATTTTTTAGGGTTTTGACTTGACCAATCTAGTAACAAATGATTTTATAATGGATTTTAAACTTTCGCGATTCGTATACATCATACAATTTTATGGCAACGGGTCCCGCCGCAACCATGGCTGTTGTAATACTGTCGAAACGTCGGTAAAACAGAGGTATTTATACCTAAATTATTTAAACATCGCGAATAAGACCCGTTTCCATAAAATTGTATGAAATGATGTTATGTTGGAATAGGTCTTATACACCCTTATTTTTTAATTAATACAAAAACTTTAAGTACAGATTAGCGATGACATTATTATCATATATGTGACGTAAGAATTTTATAATATCTATAAAGAGCAAAGTAATTACCATTTGTTTATTGTAGAAAATCTCACTTAAATCATAGTCATATTTTACAATCCATTCACTAATTCATTGATAGTATTCCATCCTGCTCATTCGCATTCTCTCTCTCGCACTTATGATGTAGGTAACCTTATACAATTAAATAAAACAAAAGAATATGTGATGTAGTTACTTACTTAATTTTCTAAATTCTAACGTCTCCTTCATACTTCATCCGGGCTTAGGACCGGCAAAATTTACCTTTTTACAAGTAATTAAATACGTGGGTATGTAATTAGAAAGCAAACAAATATCAAAATAAATTAATAGTTTAAAAAACACTAGAAAACACGCTTTTATAAATGCACGTAAAAACAAAAAATAAATTATGGATCGTTCAAGTTGTCTCTATTTCTGGGCTAAACTATGTGATTTAATTATAATATTTGATTGTAAAAGCGTGGGGCGCTAGAAAAGAAAGACGTTCTTGTTTAACTTGTTGAAATATCAAGTGAATAGATGTTACAGGAAGCAGGTTACACAGATTGGCGCTCTAACTGGCGTTGCAGCACGAGTAGTAAGTGCCTCTACATTAAACAATCTGCTCAAAGTACCAGTTTGGCGAACTCAGACAAAACATGCGCCATCAGCGAGGAAGACGACATTCACCGACATTTTTAACGCCTCTTCTTTCAGGAAATTATGTACATAAGGGTAATACGTCAACAGTGGCAAAATGTAGAGTTCTTGTTCGTGGACGAAATATCTTTGGTTCCCTTTGGTAACCCTTTGGCGGCATAAATGCGACCTCATGCAGCTTCCGCCAGGCAGTTAGTATTAGTTAACAAGAAAGTCTGTCTTGTTCCAGCGCCCCACGCTTTTACAATCAAATATTATAATTAAAACACATAGTTTAGCCCAGAAATAGAGACAACTTGAACGATCCATAATTTATTTTTTGTTTTTACGTGCATTTATAAAAGCGTGTTTTCTAGTGTTTTTTAAACTATTAATTTATTTTATACTTTTTAGTCTTTGATAATGAAATATTTTTAACATACATTTATTTTAAGTAGGCAAATGAACCCCCATCCTCTCCATCTCCGCCAGTGCGTCTGTATTGCATGGTGTTTAATATGTCAGCTTAGAACAATCTAGCTCTTCAATCTGGAGACCACTAAGCGATTTTACACGGTAGATGCCCTACTTAAAATCACTGGGAGCATGCGCCTTTCCACCATACCGTAGTTATACTTGGCCGGGAACTGGATGCCTATAGGCTGAATTAGGTGCTCATCATCGTTTCCAAAATTAACTTTGATGGACGGTATGTCGGTTTCATACATGTGGTCACGTCTAAAGTGCGGCCAGACGATGTCCAAGATGGATCCGGTGCTGCCATTTACTAGCCCCTTCTCCACGTCTATATTGGATCTCAACATGATTTTAGCCTCTTCGAAAATTTTTAATTTAGTCGGTAGTCCACCCGTTTTATTTATATTGCTGGGAATAATGGACTCTATTGTAGTATTTCCAAGGATTCGGGTCGCGTCAATAAGTTGGTCTTGAGCCTTTATGTCGTATATTTGAGTTCCTTTTTGTTCGTAAAATTTAAGAACTTCATGGTAGTGCTTCTCTACTTGGTTGTTTGTTGGATAAATACGCTGTGCTTTTTCAAGCGCATACTCGCCAGTAGCATTTGTTGAGACCTTAGTCAGCAATACTGCGAGATGCTCGCTGTTCAACTCTCCGACCCTCAAGGCGTTCAAGATGTCGGTGAATGTCGTGTCTCCTCGCTGGCGCATGTTTTGTCTGAGTTCGACTAATGGGAAAAGCCGCCATAAATGAGTAGCTGGTCTCATGTGGTCTGGCTGTTGAAACACCTGTTTACCACGCACTGGCGGAAGCTGCAAGAGGTCGCCAAAGAGCATAACGTTTATGCCGCCAAAGGTTTCATCGTAATTCTTTAGCTGGCGTAAACGAGCGTCTATCATGCACAACATCTCATACGGAACCATAGATATCTCGTCCACGAGCAAGAACTCTACATTTTGCCACTGTTGACACATAATTCTCAAGTAGTTGCCGGAGAGTTGAGGCATGTTCACTAAGACGCCGTCTCTTTGAACTGGTAATTTGAGCAAGCTATGCAGTGTAGAGCCACCTACTAGTCGTGCTGCAACTCCAGTCAGAGCGCCAATCTTTGTAACCTGCTTCCCGTAACATCTGTTCACTTGATTTTTCAACAAGTTAAACAAGAACGTCTTTCCTGTTCCAGCGCCACCAGTTACGAAAAATTTTAACCTTTGTTGATCGCCCTGTTGTTGCGACTGTATGTTTGACGTGATAGTATTGAATATTTGTCCTTGGTCCATATTCATAGCCTGTCGTGCTGAGTCAAATTGATCATTAGTCATAGTCTGTTCAGGATATTCTTCATTGTGTTCTATATTATCCAATACTGGAGGCTCTTTGAGGATCTGAAATGCATGCACTTGATTGAATGCAATTTCCAGCTGCCGGTCGCGCTCTCTTTGCCGCTTCATGTGACCGCTAATTGCCATCAACTGCTCTTCCCGAGCTACGAAAGCCTCTCTTGCACTATAAAACCCTTGTAACAGTTCTACTTCTGAGCGATAAGGCATATACTGAACCGGCAAACTGTAATAAAAGTTCTCCGGATCAGAGGACGCTATGAAGTATGGTACTCGAACAGCAGCAGGCACAGTTCTTGCGATCATTTTGCTGTTTTCTTTGGTTTTTATGAAATTTAAAAAATATTTATGAATATTTAGCAAATATTTTATTTTATTTTATTCGAAATATTTAAAAATATCAAGTTCGGCAGTGTCATATTATTAAATTATCATCAGAACTACATACAGCTGCTGTAATGGTGTAGCTCGCTACACCCAATTAAATAATAATATATAGTCCTTGGGTCGCATACTTGTTTCCACATGTGTTTGTCTTATCGCTACGATGGCGCCAACGTTATGCAATTAGTAAACTCATAAATTCTAAGAGGTTGACAAATTTATAAGAATTATGTGACAGGCATATGAGTAAAGAAATAGCCATGAAATATGAGAAAGCATTTGCACTGTAGTGTTCACATGCGGTATAGTTGAGGATCATAAAAAAGGAGACCAATCAGAAGAAACGGACCCTTGTCAGGTAGTAAGGATTTGAGAGGCGTTGCGTTGGTGGTGTTTGACTGGACAGTCGGGCATAAGAGGCGGGGCGAGTCGGGTCCCAGGAAAGCGCGGCGTGGTAGTACGGGAGAGTCAAGGTGGGGACGCGGAACCGGGCGGAGCGCGGACAGTCGGTCTTAGGACGCGAAAGAGGGCAGATCACGGGAACGCTCCAGCGGGGTGGTTGAGACAGTTGGTCTTATGGTGCGAGAGAGATCGGACCTGGCCTAGCGCGAAAGAGGTTCGGTGTTGGTCGATAATTAGTGCTTAGTGATATCGAAGAACAAGGCGAGCGGCTTCAAGAGAAGGTGATCAGCACAGGGCAAGGGGTAAGTTTGGCAGCGACGCAGCTAAAAGTCCGGTGAGTGTCTGTTATTCACTTTACTGTAATTTATTGCATGAACTGTATAACATTAATAACTCTGTTGTGTACCTATGTCTATATCACACCATATATGTATACCAGGCTGACTAAAATATAAAGTTCTCTATGAGATATTGTACATAGTTATATTATTAATAACCGCGTGTACCATTAGTAGTGGTTCGTACCTTGTTGATGATGGATGTGAAGACGAGCGATGTATGATGGGAGTCTCCGTATTCGCGATCAGGTGGTAGAATGCAGGACTTTCACAATCGCTGTCTAAACCTGCGTACAGGCCAGTACGTAGCAGCTGACAAGGTTTTAAAGAGCGAAAGAAGAGCCACCTGTCGGTCACGCGGTAACAGTAAGACCGTGCGGCTAATCTAGCGGCGATTGTAACGAGAGCTTCCCTGCAAACTATGCGCGATGGCTTAATACGTTTTAATTGACTATGTTTGTATGGGCTTCAATGTTGTGACTTGCGACAAGGAGGCGTTTTGTGACATCAGTTCTGAGACTGTTACTGTACGTTCAATACTATACACTGGATATCGCTGAAATACTCGACGCCGATAATACTATATGACTAATATACCTGGATCATGTTCTCCGTCTCCCTGGAGCTGCCGTCTCTGAGAGACGCTGCCTTGTACTCAAGTACCAATATGTGAAGCATGAATATATGGAGAGTGATTTTATGATGACAAACCAATATTAATTCGACCGTGTGGTTGACGGCATAGAATACAAGTGTCACCACCCCCTATCTTCCCGTGGGTGTCGTAAGAGGCGACTAAGGGATAACACGATGCAAATACCATCTTTGCGTAGAGACGGAAAACTCGACATCAAACCCTATACGACTGCCTCGTTGGTCTCGCGGCATAAATGTGCGCGTGGGATCGGGAGGTCCCGGGTTCGATTCCTGGGTCGGGCAGTGTTATTGGGTTTTTCTGTCACGAAATTCCCAGTAGCAGCACGGAGTCTGGAAATGTGCCCGGTACGGCAATAGGCTCGCCCCTTATTACGTGGGACTAAAGTATATCTGGCGAAAAGTGGGTGTAGAAATACACCTCTGCCTACCCCTTCGGGGATAAAAGGCGTGACGATATGTATGTATGTAAACCAATACTAATGTATTGCTGTCTTTAGTATTTTGATGACCACTTTCATTCAATTATAAGCATTTACGTTTGGTAAATGCTGTCAGCAGAGGAATATAAAGTAAGGGCGAATTCCATGGTCCTGCGCGGGGAGGTGCGCGGGAACCCTGGCCACAAATTACTTGGCGGGGCCAGGCTGAAATTGATATTTTAGACCCAGTTAGTAAGAAAACTAAAATTTTAATCAGCCTGGGGTCTATAGGATTCCGTTACATTTGGTGCCGTGACCAGGATCCTCGTCATAAAATGTTCTGATTCACTTCAGAACAACGAGGAAGAAGTAAAGGGTTACTACACAAACACAACGTAGAAAAATACAAACACAACGTAGAAAAATACAAACACAACGTAGAGAAATAACCATACACAGCGTAGGAAAATATCAAATTAATTAGACACAACGTGCCATTCATTAATCGATAGACGATCATGTTCATTTCAGAAAGACGAAATAATATTTAAGTCACGGCAATTATCTCAATATTTAATAGTCCTAGGAGGGCGATATTGCGCCTAAGTGCCACACTTTCCCATGTGTTATTTATTTTTATGGCACTGTGGTTCCTCTTATAATATCGCTGTATCTTGCAAGTAAACATAAAACTGACTATCATATGTTGAAACGCTTTACATAAATGCTGCTCATGCGTGTCATTTATACTGTATGTTGAGTTCGAGTCTCGACAGTGGTTATATTATTGGGTACATAGAAATGCTTTTCATAAGGCGCGGCAATCATCTTAATATTTAATCATCAGAGGAGGGCTCACTCGCACGTGTTATTTATTTTAATAGCACTTTGGTTCGTCTCTTAACATCGCTGCATTTCGAAAGTAATCAAATAGTTGGCTTCATAGATCCACTGCTTTACATTAAGCTCATGCGTGTCATTTATACTGTATGTCGAGTTCGAGTCTCGACAGTGGTTATATTATTGGCTACAGAAAAAGCTTTACGTTTATATATCTCGAGTTCGACTCTCGATAATAAGCATATTATTGGTTACAAGCACTTGCGTATCAGGTTCGCTGTTTGAGTCCGATTCGTGATGCGGACTAGCGATGGTTAGAAGTGTTAGAACTAATTTTGGATAAGGAAAGAGAAGGATTTTATATTATATAGATAATATTTATAGGATATCTGGTGTAGGACATTAACATGGCTTGAGATTAATGTATAATGCTCACGAGAATATTCCGTGGAACACCTAGGTGTAGTTAAATCAGGTTAGACTCCTGAGCAATGTCTGTGACGATAACTACATATATATTGTTGTGCAACGTCAACAAACTAGTCGCCGTATAATAAATAGCGTGTTCGATAACTGTATATAATAAGAGGGAATTATTTAAGGATAAATAATGTATAATATTTTGTTGGAGTTGCGGGACAGGAATTTATTACACTAACGTACTGAAATAGCAGGTTCGATTCCTGTTGCTACGATGTGTTAAAATGTTTTCAACAAACTTACTGAAATAGCAGGTTCGATTCCTGTTGCTACGATGTGTTAAACGTATACAACAAAGTTACTGAAATAGCAGGTTCGATTCCTGTTGCTACGATATTTTGAAATATTTTCAACAAACTTACTGAAATAGCGGGTTCGACTCCTGTTGCTACGATATTTTGAAATGTTTTCAACAAACTTACTGAAATAGCGGGTTCGATTCCTGTTGCTACCATATTTCAAAATGGTGTCAACAAACGTATTAAATAACGAAATCTAGTAATAATATCTATCTTATGCATACGCGTTCTTTGGACAAGCATCTATTAGTTTATTACATTGGTTGGGTTGAGATTCTTACAGAATGCATAGGGGTTTTATTGATGAAGTTTACACGAGCTTTAATTGAGAAAAGGATTATTCTGAGGTCATATATCAGTAAATTTTGTTTCCTAACGTGTTAGCAAGTAGATTAGGGTAATATTAGCCCACTGCAGTATTTTGGTATACCTTATAAAAGCTCTAGGTTCGATTCCCGAGCATTGGTGAAAGTCGGCGGATATTATACTCATGTATCTAATGATCGGCGTCGGCTTTATAGAAGTCGTACAATGTGATTTTAAATATTTTGGGTTCGATTCCCAAACATAAAAAGAATGCACACTATTGTTGAACAAGAAACTATTTTGTTAATTGTTGTTATTATAGCAGGAAATAATATTTCGCCGAAAATGTGCGTCTGGAGATGGGTTTAGTGACCATTATTTTAAAATGTTTTGTTTTAAAATTGTTTCCCAAACTAGAAAGGCAATGCAATAAGCCGACATCTGGCACGTTTTGTTTCCAAATGCCAGCGTGTGAAAAAATAAGGGATAAAACAAAAAAAGGGAAACACATTTTAGATGTTTATTAGTTAAAAGAAAGAAGGCTAGAAAGGAACTATTGTTCTTTTGTATTATTGATGTGCTTTGTCCGAACGCGCCAACGCGCACGTGAAAAGGACAGGATGGGCTACTTTGTTAAGATATGATTGCGCATGTGGCGCATTGTTTTAAGGAACTGAATGGCTTTAGAAAGTCATTTACGCCGTTTTTTAGGATGGGTTCGATTCCCATCGTGAAAGGAGCCATAGTTCTTTTGTATTATTGATGTGCTTTGTCCAAGGGCCAAGATCGGCTACTTTGTTAAGATATGACTGCACATGTGCTGCATTGTTTTGAAAAACTGAATGGCTTTTGTAAGTCATTTCTGCCGTCTTTGGTATGGGTTCGATTCCCGCCGTGCGTCATATGAAATAGATATTCTACACGTGTTAATTCTAAGCAATAGTATTTTACCTAACAGTTACAGTTTAGGCTATCTCAGATTTTGGTTTCGCTGAGTATTTACAATACTTATTCATCTGCGTTAAAATGTGATTGCCAGTGGCAATGATGTATGTATTTGTTATACCGGGTATATTGTACACATACCTTTTAAGAGCGCTCAATTTACCAGGGTTCGAGCCCCAGGTTTGCTTAGAGCTTGACATTGAGTTCATATTCCTCATGAGATTCGAGAGGTGCGTAAGCAGTATGCTAAAAACGTCTTGATACATACTAGACTCATAGACATAGTTTAGCCCTATCGTGTGATATCCGTAAACAGCTAACTTGATTCTGAAGTTCAAATAAAAATAATATTTTGTTGCTAGACTCATGCAACATACTTAATACGCATACTGAAAAATATTCATTGGTGATCCGCATCACATCTTCTAATTATCTGTTAGTTTGTATCCGGGTTTAGTACCCAAATAGAAGTCGAATATTATATGACTAATCTTGGAAGTTTGATACTCTTGCCATTTCATTTAAAATTCCAGGACACTTCGTCACCTTTTACATCAACTACCGCACGTGTTGTTGCGTCCGTCGGCTGTGAGTACAAAGTAGCGGCGTTCCGGTAACGTGAAAGGCAGTTGCAGTATGCGTCGAAGGACATATCTCGCATTGGATCATCTTACACAGAGCTAAGTTTTCATTATCTTTACTAACTATAAACGCGCACATCGACTAACTTCAAACAAGTGGACTCCCTCTGATCCGAACTCTCAGATATACATACAATATTAAGGCGCTGTCCTAAGCGACTGTTTTGGTAAATGAGGGGGTGAAGCAGGGGAGGTGAAGGGAGCTTAGCTCCGTCTACTGCGGGGCGCCCCCCTTCGTTCTCGTCGTGTGCGGCCGTATTCTGGCGACATCCGTATTCCAATATTTCAAAATCGCAAGCAAAACGTTTTAGCATATTGAATTGAGATACTGTTATTAAAATTTATATTACATACATCAATCTGTTTGTACAATATAGGCATAGCGCAATTTTTGTTCTCAGTGCAGCCATGAGCAAAACTGGTTTACATTAGACGTTATAGGTATTAATAGTTGACGAAAGTAGGTAAATACCTACGTGCCGTAAGATGATAAAAATAATTAAGTCAGTTCCATGTATGGAGAGGCCATTATTATGTTTGTTTTGTTTTTGTATAAAAATAGTGAAGCAGTTCATAGAATACCTACATCTAATTCCATTCCTGCCAGTTTTCAAATCTGTTTTTCAATAAATTGGCTGCGACATACGGGCGGACAGACAGACAGACATTGCGAATCTATAAGGGTTCCGTTTTTACAATTTTTGGCTACGGTACCCTAAAAAACACAATACTGTTCTACTAAGCGCAAAAGCCGATCTCAACTAAAGCGAGTTACGAGATAATTGAAGTTTAGTAAAAGTTGATTTCTTTTATTTATTTATGGATGTTATTGTTATTATAAGTATAATTATTATGGTAAAGGTTTCGAAATACGTCGCCGTTTTTAGGGGTTGTAAGTGATTGGAGAGGGAGGAGGGGAGGTCTTGAAACCCCTCACAATTTTCACTTGCCGGAAATACTTGGTTTCCTCTGAAAAATAAATCTCCAAACATCGGTGTGTATGGCACTGCCAACTTCCACATTCATCACACTAGTTTAATAAACTAAGGTTGACGGAGCCCTGCGAAGGGCTCCTATTTTCGGATTAAGGGTCAAAAGAGAACCTAACATAACCTATTTAGTTACTTATTACAGTCGCACCTAACCCTAGGCACTCGAAAGCAATGACGCACAAATTTGACATTAGCTGTCAATATGATCATGCCAAGATGGCAGTTTTGCGTTTCGTTTCACGTTTTTCACATAAAACCTAAAAATGACATTTGTAAAACTGTACTAAAGTATAAAAACTACGTTCCGTTATGCATAATTGCCGAAGTATTTATGAAATTTTGGAAATTGTTTAAAAATATTTAGACGCAACTCCGGCAGCCAAAATTACTTTAAGGGGATTAAAACTAACTCCCTTAAGCCCCCTACACTACCAATACCCTCAAATTCAGGCGACTCGTTTCGAAACCCATTATTATTTTTCAAAATAGATAAACATCAAAAATATATGTGGATATACCTTATTCATGAGATACTGCTATGTCGCTTAGAAAAATATAGAATTAGAATTTGAGTTACTGCTTTTTCGTTAGCTCTCCTCATACATGTTTGTATGGAAAATATAAAAAAAATTCTTTCGCTTCAAATATGTGTTCTTTCAAAGAAAATAAATATTAAAAGATATTTATATATATTCATTTATCATTTATTAACGAAATACAGAGTTTACAGCTCATCAAAAGTTAGCTGTCTGCTACAACCCGGCAGGTTTTCTTTATTCTCATCGAATGTTAAAGGCAGTGTGTGAGGTGATAAGGCTTCAATACTTATTATTTGCTGTTGTTCACGAGGCACAGTTTCATTTACTTTCCTTTTACGGCTTGGTATTGTAGAAATTTCAAGCACTGATGAAACATTTTCCTCACCGTGATCTCGCAATGCCATCCCTTGAGCTTGACGAGAATCAACAATTTCAGCCAACTGCCAATTCATATAAAACGACACAAGCTTTTCTTCTCCCAGAAAACATCATCTCTTTCTATAATTTCTATTTTTAGTGGTATACTTTCGCCACTCCACACAGCAAATAAACACTGTTGTTTGCGTGTAACGTGGCGTTGCCCCTGAATTTGGTATTAACAATTACAATATTTGTTTAGACTAGTCAGATCACTTTTTTATCATGTTTCCATATTTGTATTTTATTTGCTCTTATACTATTCTCCAGGCCATATTTATAGGCAACTATAGAACATTAAATTTCCACAATCGTGTTTGGACCTATTAATCCATCTGGCGTGGCACCAATAAACGGATAATCCACAAGGCTCGATTGTTACATTTTCTTGCTTCGCCAGTTGTTGCAAAGCCAGTTGTTCATTTTAGATTCCATGCGCAACTGATTTTACATTGCAAATATTTTATTTGTACAAAATATTTTTTACTAACTTGGCTTTACTGCTGTTATCTCTTCGTTTTACCACTATACCAAAATTTCAATCTGTCAACATATTCTTACGCAAATTGAACCAGTCACTGCTATCCCTCTTGTAATTTTTGCTTATCACTACGGAATTTGAGTCAAATTTGTTAAAAAAATTGTTTGGCATTTCTTGGCTAGCTCTTGAACAGATCGTGTTAGGAATGACTGCAATCAAATGTGTGTAAGACGTTGCAGAACTGTTATCTTTAACATCACTGTAATTACAATAAAGATAATTAGTTACGTACTTTATTATTAAAAAAATACTATACCTTGTGTTATAGCAAACAGAGAAGTCACCTTCTTACTTATAAATGATTGATTTTAGAAATTAAAAAGATATTAGATGTACTGAGACGTACCTAATAGTTTATGAATAATCAAAGTTTTACCCGATGTACCTAAATAGGTTTATGTTCACAACACAATAATACAACATTCGTTACCGCTTGTGTGCGGATTGCGGAGCGCCATATTAGCGCTGTTTATTGTTCGCCGTGGCGGCATCTTAGCGCTCCCGGCGCTCTGACAAGCTAATGTATTTGGAATATAGGTACATAAAATGATTCGATTTTATGTTATTACTCTTTCAAAAATTGAAAACTGTGGCAGCTATGTATTGTGAGAATAATTTATATAATTATATTATGCATAATCGATAATCTATAACATAGTTAGTCATAAAATACTCTTATGAAAATAATTTGTGTAAAAATGTTACATATTTCATAATCACTTGACCATGGATGAATTTCTATTTTATTACGACGCTTTCTTGTATAAATCCTTCGTAGAACTTCATTTCTCTAATTGTCCATATTTTATACTTCTAACTATATATTTATAAGCACAGAAACAATAACACATTAAACGCAACAAGAGTATAAACTTAGGTCCTAATTATATGTGCCCATAGTTACATGAAAAGCCTATTTGATTCAAAGTATTCAGTCTATAACATAAAACATGAAATAACGAACTCAATTTGGCGTATTATAATAACAAACAGGTTTACGTAAAATTTCGTGCAGCGGAGACGCAAGCGACATGACCTATCTCTCACAGGGCTCATAGCCGAATGATGAGGTCTGGGCGGGGCGTAAACTAGCAACTGACACTAAGTACACCGCTTATGCTAATAAGGTTTAAATTGCTGAAGCGTTTGATATTGATGGGATCTACCGAGCCTCAAAATCATAGACGTTTGGCAGATTTTATTTAATTTTACAAAATATACACGTATAATATGAAAACAAATAGGGTAATTCTTTAGTTCATTAGATTTCCTACAATATTATCAAATAAAATATGACAGCTTACGATCAAAATATTGCAAACAGTGAGACGAAAGCTTATTTTTTTCCTCGATTTTGTGATTTTTTTACCGTGATTCTATTATACATACATGAAAAATTCTTTCAAAAGTCTTTTGTTCAGACTTTTGACTTTAAGCTCTATTTTTTGCTAGTTTGTAATATGTACCGTTATGGCTAGCTGCGCGACGAAAAATTAGGTGTTTCACGGCTTCTGAGGTATAACAGCGCCTTAAACGAAGGTTTAAGTTACATAGGGCCTCATGTGTGTCGTTCATTATATAGAACTTTTCTTTATGACATAATATATTTGGCAACTGCGTCCAACTACACGAGTAATAATAGTGATTGTTATTTATGTTAACTAAAATCAGAGCCTTAATAATGAGGTAGACATAGTGCCGATACACTTGATGATGCGAATGAAGAACTGATTGGAGCGGCCATCTCGCCGGATGTTGTGGGTTCGAACCCCGCGCGTACAATTCAAGCTAAATGGGAATCATTCCTAGTGTGGGACCGAGTTGAGAATTGTTTAGTTGTAGGGACTGTCGAGCTATCGTCTGGGGAAACCGACTGCTGCACTATACTATTGTTTACGACTATTTAGCTCATTATATAAAACTATGGCAACTACTTGTCTGTCAATTTTGATAAAATTAGTCTCTTATACGAGTGTGTGCGAACAATTTCAGCCACTGCTACCTGACGCTATGTACACCCGCTACTGAACCCGATTTCGACGAGTGAGAATGGCGAATCAGGTACCTTGATCATACCACGCTGCCCGTTTATAAAGGAGACATCTGGTATGTACACTCCCATTCTAAGCATGGATAGGATGTCTTATATAGATTATACTACTATTTTGAGAATTTATTGATAAAACGCCATTTGGCTTATTGGAATACATAGGTTACGGGCAACTGGTGATCTCGGTTCTGTGCGCAAGTTCTACTAAGAAGTTTAGGTCTAAGGAGAAGTAGTATGCAGATGGATAAGAATTTTAATAATTTCTCATAGACAAAGCAAAACATTCGTATTTGATTAGACACAGTTGAGGCAACAATTGCTACAGGATTCTTATAAGCATCAATGTTGTCATAATATGGAGATGGGCGGAGTATAGTTAGTTAGTGTATCGTACGGTGCGGCCTTAGCAAGGGTATAGTAGGGTTATTATTATCAATCAACTATAAGTTAGGATAAGTGGTATTGAAGCAGTGCTTATTTATTGGAAGTTGTATGATACTTGCCGGCAGTTAATGGTGGAAAACAAGATACAGTTTTAACTGGCTTACTCTATTACTTATGCTATTGTATCTTTAGTGAAAGCTCATACGCTATGACATAGTCTACGCGTCTGATTTTCAGAGGGGGGAATGTAATGGTGTAGCTCGCTACACCCAATTAAATAATAATATATAGTCCTTGGGTCGCATACTTGTATCCACATGTGTTTGTCTTATCGCTACGATGGCGCCAACGTTATGCAATTAGTAAACTCATAAATTCTAAGAGGTTGACAAATTTATAAGAATTATGTGACAGGCATATGAGTAAAGAAATAGCCATGAAATATGAGAAAGCATTTGCACTGAAGTGTTCACATGCGGTATAGTTGAGGATCATAAAAAAGGAGACCAATCAGAAGAAACGGACCCTTGTCAGGTAGTAAGGATTTGAGAGGCGTTGCGTTGGTGGTGTTTGTCTGGACAGTCGGGCATAAGAGGCGGGGCGAGTCGGGTCCCAGGAAAGCGCGGCGTGGTAGTACGGGAGAGTCAAGGTGGGGACGCGGAACCGGGCGGAGCGCGGACAGTCGGTCTTAGGACGCGAAAGAGGGCAGATCACGGGAACGCTCCAGCGGGGTGGTTGAGACAGTTGGTCTTATGGTGCGAGAGAGATCGGACCTGGCCTAGCGCGAAAGAGGTTCGGTGTTGGTCGATAATTAGTGCTTAGTGATATCGAAGAACAAGGCGAGCGGCTTCAAGAGAAGGTGATCAGCACAGGGCAAGGGGTAAGTTTGGCAGCGACGCAGCTAAAAGTCCGGTGAGTGTCTGTTATTCACTTTACTGTAATTTATTGCATGAACTGTATAACATTAATAACTCTGTTGTGTACCTATGTCTATATCACACCATATATGTATACCAGGCTGACTAAAATATAAAGTTCTCTATGAGATATTGTACATAGTTATATTATTAATAACCGCGTGTACCATTAGTAGTGGTTCGTACCTTGTTGATGATGGATGTGAAGACGAGCGATGTATGATGGGAGTCTCCGTATTCGCGATCAGGTGGTAGAATGCAGGACTTTCACAATCGCTGTCTAAACCTGCGTACAGGCCAGTACATAGCAGCTGACAAGGTTTTAAAGAGCGAAAGAAGAGCCACCTGTCGGTCACGCGGTAACAGTAAGACCGTGCGGCTAATCTAGCGGCGATTGTAACGAGAGCTTCCCTGCAAACTATGCGCGATGGCTTAATACGTTTTAATTGACTATGTTTGTATGGGCTTCAATGTTGTGACTTGCGGCAAGGAGGCGTTTTGTGACATCAGTTCTGAGACTGTTACTGTACGTTCAATACTATACACTGGATATCGCTGAAATACTCGGCGCCGATAATACTATATGACTAATATACCTGGATCATGTTCTCCGTCTCCCTGGAGCTGCCGTCTCTGAGAGACGCTGCCTTGTACTCAAGTACCAATATGTGAAGCATGAATATATGGAGAGTGATTTTGTGATGACAAACCAATACTATTGTATTGCTGTCTTTAGTATTTTGATGACCACTTTCATTCAATTATAAGCATTTACGTTTGGTAAATGCTGTCAGCAGAGGAATATAAAGTAAGGGCGAATTCCATGGTCCTGCGCGGGGAGGTGCGCGGGAACCCTGGCCACAAATTACTTGGCGGGGCCAGGCTGAAATTGATATTTTAGACCCAGTTAGTAAGAAAACTAAAATTTTAATCAGCCTGGGGTCTATAGGATTCCGTTACACTGCCAATTTTCATTACGCTACGACCCTTGGAAGATGGTTAAATTAGTTACTTAAGATTCCATTACATAGTTAGTTACATACACGACGACCTAATAAAAGCGTGTTAATAAAAGAAGGTATTCCGTACTAAAATAAAAGAAGGTATTCTGTACTAAAAGAAAAGAGTAATTTTGGCGCATTTATGAAGTCGAATCATCTGCTATTTACAAATATTATTTCCTCATCATCATGTCAGCCTAGAGATGTCCACTGCTGGACATAGGCCTCCCCCAAGGTTCTCAACCCAGACCGATTTTGAGCCACCCGTATCAAATTATTATTTACGTTGGTAGGTAATTTTTACTTACAAGTATTTCAATTGTCCTTCGAAATGTCCACCACCATTGTCAATACACAGACGGGCACGTTTTATTAAATTGTTTTTAAACGACAGAAATACGCTTCTGTCTTTTCACTTCGTCAAAAACGTCCAATATGCGCTGTTTTAATTGTTCGACAATAACCGGCTCACTTTAACACCCACGAAAAGAAGTCCATGGGCGTGAGGTCAGGTGAGCATGGAAGCCAAGCTACAGGCCCGCCCCGACCGATCCACTGGCTTCCAAACTCTTGCCTGTACAAACGCACAGCTGCACTCGCGTGATGTGAACTGATAAGCCATCGCGTCGGGCAAACGTAAACAAACAATTAACTGTTGCGGCGAAAGAAGGATGTGCTTGCTTCCGCTAACAATTTGGCACTGCGGCGCGGGCGCAGAGGGAAAGGGGGTGGCGAGCTTCGAGGTTGCCCGAATTTATCAATGGAGCAGTGCTGCGTAGGTACGCAAGCGAATAGAAAATTACTACTACATAGTATTTAGTTATGCATTTACCAATTATTACGTATTTTTGTGGATAGTTTTGGGACAGTTTTGAGACTTTGTGTTTTTATTTTTTACATGCACAAATATAATTAGTTAAAGATACTTAGAGCCCCGTTAATTTTTTTGTACTAATTAAAAAATAGTGGTGTATATAGGATATAATATGCTTTTGTGTTCTCTCGTCAATTAATCTACCATTTCTTTTCCATTGTAGAGCCTATCTACGCGAAGATAATGATAAAAGTATGTTAAGATATCGGGTTAGAGTACTCATGGAACTCACTCAGTATACTCATTTATTTTGTACTAACCATGTTGCTCAGTACAACGTTGCACAAAAATGCTTATTATTTAATAATATATTTAGCTTTAACGTCTTCATAGAGTATTTAATCTAGTGCTGGCGCAATATTTATTATATGAAGTGTCGTGCAAGGCCGAGTTAGTTACGAAAGTTTGCTGTTAATGTTATTATGGTTAATACAAACGTTAGGGCTTTCACCTGTATAATACCATAGCGAGTAAAATGAAGTAGCTAGGATTAGACTTGGAAAAAAAACTTTAAATATGATTTCGGTATTAACCGCTTGACCGCTAGCGCCAATTCGCCGAATTCACTTGACCGCTCACGTTCTAAACAAAATGTCGCGCCGCCGCTCGCCAGATAGGCGCGCTAACATAAACATTTATTGTTGATAAGTCGGTAACATGAGTAAGTTGAAGTGATGTTTTTCTTCAACCTTATAAATGACTCTATCAAGTCGTATGAATTCTTTGTTGATATTTATTTTCTAATTTATTATACTTAGCAGCGAACATTGACTATCGTTGAAAAAAACACTTAGTGTATTTTAAACAGGATTATTTTAAAAAGTAAATCGATGACATACATATATTATGAGTTTTAACTGTAGAGGGATTCTATCTACACCGAATTAAATAAAAAAAACATGTATCATAGTATAAAAATATTTAATTACACGCATACAATAAGCACGTAATCACGGAGCGCGCGCAACAAAGAGTGGCATTTGACATTATTTTTTCGTTCCGGGTTAATGATTTTAAGACTCGCTTCGTATTTTTAGCATAGAACAGAGAAAAATTATTTAAAACATTACGTAATAGAAAGCAACAGTCAATTCAGACTGAGTATAGCGCTGTAACAAAAAAGGGAAAATAGTCACTTGTGCGCGGTCTACGGCATTTCGAAAAAGGGAGAATAGTCACTTGTGCGCGGTCAAGTGGTTAAAGTATTGAATGAAATCCCAATGAGTTGTTAAATATAGTGAAACTTCTCTTACATATCTTTTCGAACGCTAGATTTCATGATGAAAAAAAACAAAAATGAAGGTCCTGACCAACGATCTGTGTTAAAGAACACTTCCATGATTGTATAGATCTGTTTGTGAGGTACTTTAAAAAGGCGCTACGCTTTATATATCGAGGGCCAGTATGTCTCCTGAAATCATAGAATTTTGACTTCTACCAGCGATCGGTAAGATAGCAGACAAGCTGCAGGTGTCACTAATTAGTCATGGAATTTATACAACATTTTGACTCGCAATTAAATAATTTGTGTTGTAAGTACATCATCGGTTTTCTATGTTTCTATCCATGCAATAATTGGCATCTTAACTTGAGGTCTCTCTCCTAATCATAAGATAAGCAATAGTTAAAACTTAGACATAGCTGCTAAGCTTTTAAAATAATAGTGGGCCCATTAAAACTGAATTTTAATTCTTACTCAAGTTATTAATTCCATTAAGGTCACTTAGCAACACTTACGAATTGAAACCAACAATACTTTATCAACACACAATTTAAGTTACCTGAATAACCTAAATTTTCGTCTGCCACTAGTCAATAAATTAAACGCCAAACGGGCAACATAATTTTTAGCTCGTGACAGAGACAGAGAACCAGCGATACAATCAATCTTGTGGCTTAAATTGCTGCTACAAGAATTCCGTTAGAGCTGTTAGGTATTTTTGCGAACTGAGACCAATGATAATATATTATTGGTCTCAGTTCGCAAAAATACCTAAACGAACTAAAACGAACTAAACGCCGAACAATTTCAAAAAGAAAGCTGATAATTATATTGACGTGAGAATTTTCAATTGAAAATTTGGGTTTTATTTCGATATTAAGTCAAAATAAGGTGTAAGAATAAATATTTTAAATAAAAAACATTAACAGTGTGTTTGGAACATAAAAAGGCAAGTTTTCACCAAATTTCGTGTAAAAGAAAAAACTATTGTAAAAGTTAAAAATAAAAAACCAAAAACTTGGTTATTTGAATTTTTCACATAAATTAAGACTTTGTGTGAATAAAGTGTAAATACAAAAGTTGTAGATCTTTTTATTACCTACAACTTTGCTATTGACGTTTTTCCCGTAGGACTTGAAGTTTTGCTGGCAATCGAGATAAACCCTTTTTTACCCTTAAAATCGCAACTCCATCCACTTCCCGACCTCAGATCGCCCGTAATTTATTTTTCCTTAAATTTTTTCTATATTCTCTTTCTTTTCCAATGGGTTTCATCCTACTATAATTTTCTATCGTTTCAAAAATTATCTACCCTGGTCTAAAACCTTTGCCATCATTCAAAGTTATTATATTATAAACTAATTAAATATTTAAGGTATGTAGTTACATAAAATCTGTATGGTGACAAAATATAAACTTTAATAAAATCTTTATATTTAATTAGTGGTCCACCTAAGTCCTGGAACCAGCTCAGGGGGGGTCATGACCCCCATGACCCCCCCCCTGGATCCGCCCTTGGATAAGATGTAGGTACACTCAATGATGCAGCACCATTAAATAATTTAAATGGCACCAGCAACAATTTGTTGTAAAAATAAACAAACAAAGCTGACTAAAAAATTGTATAGTTTATGTATATAATTATGTCAAAGGATGGACTCTTAAATGTAAAATTTATGGCTGACATCTTTTAACAAATTTACATCCAAATGTAGCTCTAAACTAATAATACGAATGGTGATCTAATCGCGAGTTCACACCCACAGTTTGACTACATTTGACTCACTCACCTGAAACTCATTATAGTGCATTTTTCGCTTCTTCTCGAATTCAATTCGCTTCCGACGTGCTTCTTCGTCTTCCTCCATGTCTTCGTCACTACTTTCTGGTTCTAAGCACTTCGGCGGTTTGTTCATACTAGCAGCGAGCTTGGCCGCCAGTATATTAGCGTCCAACTCATCACTTGGCTCTAAATCAGCGTCCACTGCTTCTGAATAAGGAGTCTTGGGCTCGTCAACCTTCATATGTCCATAATCTTTGTTAGCCGGATGAAACGTTTCTATAATATTCATCTCATCGAACCTTTGCTCTTTCGGCCGTTTGCTTGTAGACGGCGTTCCCTCTTGACCGTCCATACTCCGGGATGACTTAAGTATGCCCTTTGAGGGCTTTTTCTGTAAATTCTGCGCCATTATTGTAATTTTACAGCGACATTTTATGACTGTAAGCTTAGAATTTTATAAGAAATCGTTTTATTTTTTCTGCTTATGACAAGAGACAAAATCTACCATTCTTGACAGTTGACAACGGTTAATGTTGCTGCTTTAAATTATTTTTCACTAATAATAAACGATTATTTTACAATTTCGTCAAGGAATAAAATATAAATCCCACAAATCATGTTAATTTGAGATAAACATACACTTTATTACTATTATCAAACAAAAATCAGTGAGATATTTTTTAATACAAGTAAAAATATAGTATATCTATTAGTAGTCCAATATATTTTTTGCCCTTGCATTACTGAGTAACGTCAAATTACCGCCTGCCAAATAAAGCATATGATTTTTTATTCTTAAAAGATGCCACTGGTGGAAAACCAATCCACAAGAATATGTAATGTTTGTATATAATAAAGTATTACCTACACTTTATTTACACATACCGCAGTATACTTTATATGTTATTTTGAGTAAAATGCTACGGATACGAATGACTGGTCGCAATAGGAGCATAACCGTAAAACATTGGACGATGCTGTTCGAATAAAATTCCTGAATCACGAGATTAATGTTCACGCCCACGGTCACTTGCCCAGCGTTGGACACCGAGTGATACATATATACATAGACTCACGCCAGTTTCCCGGAGGGATATGCAGAGACTACGGAACGCAATTTGCAGCGATCCTGACATACCGCTCTTGCTTGACTCACTCCCATCAAGTTTCTCATGCATGCTCTTCTGTTAAGGGTACTTCTGACTTGTCCTTTTTTCAGGATAATTATCTCCAATCTGGTCAGAAAACGTCCGCCTAGGTCATCCGCTTTGTCCTGTCCCATTCACACTTGTGTTATATATCTTCTTTGTCAGTCTATCGTCATCCATCCTCTCCATGTGCCCAAACCATCTTAATATGCCTTTCTCAATGCTTGTCACTACATCTTCTTTTACCCCACAACACTCTCTTATCACACAATTCTTTACTCTGTCGGTCAAAGATGCACCACACATACTTCTCAGTGCTCTCATTTCTACAGCATTTATTCTACTTTCAAATCTCTTCTGCCATACCCAACTTGCACTACCGTACATGAGGGTAAGCACTAATACCCCTACAAACGTGCCTTTTTGGACACGTTTTGGTTATTCATAAACGCCTTCAGAGCTCCATTCACTCTATTACCTGCATTAACTCTTCTTTCAATATCTTTTTCATTCTTACCATCTCTTGTAAACAACGTACCTAAGTATACAAACTCATTCACTTGCTCCACTCGTTGTCCATTGATCAAAACATTACAAGCCGTAACGCATTCCTCCTTTTCAAAAACCATAACTTTCGTTTTAATTACATTCACTTTCATTCCTTTCCTCTCTAACGAACCATGCATGATTGTTAACATCTCCAGCAATTCCTCCGCTGAAGACGCAAGTATTACCTGATCATCAGCATAAAGGAGGCATTTGACAAGTAACCCATTCATCCTTAATCCGCAGTCACTATGTTTTACATCTTGCAAACAACTGTCCATGAGGAGGTTAAACAGCTACGGCGACGCTACACATCCCTGTCTAACACCTGTCTCGATGGTAAACCAGTCAGTGTATGCCCCGTTTATCCTCACACAAGCTCTAGAATCCTCATAAAGGGATTTCAGAGCTTGAATGAGGCTGCTGTCCACCCCATTCATTGACAGCACCGACCACATTTCATTCCTCACCACTTTATCGTAAGCCTTTTCCAAATCCACTAATGCGCAATAGACCTTTTGACCTTTAGCCAAAAACTTTTCGGCTATGTTTCGCAAGGAAAAAACCTAATCCGTACATCCCATACCCTTTTGGAAACCCGCTTGTACATCCCATATTTTGCTGTCGGTTACTTCCATAACTCTTTCAATAAGTACCTTTGCATACAATTTGCCAACAATGCTGAGAAGGCTTATGCCTCTATAGTTTTTGCAGTCTTGTTGCGAGCCTTTTCCTTTATAAAGAGGCACAAGTACAGCTGTGGCCCAGTCATTAGGTACTCGGCCGGTGCTCCAGCACAAGTTGTATAACCGCTGCAACTGACCAACTATGCAACTGACCAACTATGATTTCCTGTCCAGCCTTCAGCATTTTGACTGTAATCATATCATATCCTGCAGCCTTACCTACTTTCATACTTCCCAGTGCCTTCACGATCTCATCCACGCCAATAACGCTTTCATCATTGCTATCATTACCATTCATTTCAGCTATCGGTGTCTGTACGATTCACCAAGCACGCTTTCAGCACGCACGATTCACCTTTTACTATCTTTCCATTATCGTCTCTGATGGATGTGTGTTCTGAGGATTGAGTTCTTCCTCAGACTGCACGAACGGATTTCCAGAAAAACTTAATGTTCCTCTAGAAATTGTCAGATAATCTGCTTTCAAGCTCATCTTTATTTTCCTCTTTTTTCCTTTTAACCATTTCTTTCACTATTCTTTTTGACCTAACAAACTCCTTTCTTGCTTCATCTATGTCTACACTCGTTGCTTTTCCCATTCTTTCATTTGCTCTGGCAGCCAACCAATCTGACCAAGCTTTCTTCTTCTCTGCCACTGCTGATTGTACATCTTTGTCCCACCATGTATTCTTAACCTTTCGTATTTTCCTTCTCTTGATCACACCACATACTTCAGACGCTACACATACTACCTCTTCTTTAAAGGCCTGCCATAATTCTTCCATATCATTTATGCCATCGAACCTCTCAAATCTTGCTATCAATCTTCGTTTATACTCATCTTTCACATCTTTCTCTTGTAGATTTTCTACTTTTATTTTTTCCAAGACACTATTTTCATTACGCTCTCGGTGTCGCCATCCTTTAAAGAGCCCACTTATCCGGCTCAATACCAAGAAGTGGTCTGTGTGGATGCCGATCCCTCGATATACTCTTGTATCCAACACATTCTTTCTCAATCGTTCATCTACTATTACAAAGTCAATCATACTTCTTCTAACACTTTTCGCCTCTCGCGTATACATATGTATCCTTTTATGATCAAACATGGTGTAAGTCACACAAAGGCTGCACTTCAAACAAATCTCATGCAGTGCTTTTCCATTTTTGTTCACACTCTCATCACCAAATGCATCTAACACCCTTTCAAATCCATCTCGCTTTACTCCCACCCATCCATTTAAATCCCCTAACAAGATCAATTTTTCATTATCCTTGCAGTTCCTCAAAATCTCTCTTAAACTCTCCCAAAACTCCTGCCTTTCATCTTGCTCATGTTGTGACATACCCATAACTATATTGACCGGGGCGTACACCCCTACAATAAAGAGACGTGTAAGTCCTACTTTCATTCTCATCCACAGTAGCTTAGCATTTACACATTCAAACTCTTTTATGCACTCATTCATTCACGCAGAGTGTATTACACCAACTCCCTTACAGGCTCTGGTGGTACCATCTACCCCAGACCAATACGCCGTATATGTGCCATGCTTGGTGGTGTCACACCGAGTGATACGGGTCCTATAATTTGTTTTACGAACGTAACAATTTTATAAAGGGTTTCGTGCAGCAAAATGAAACGTAATTGTTCTCATAACGATATTTGGATTAATTTATGTTCGGAAAGAAGAGGTTAGCAATCGGACTAGACAGTTGCCTCTCCGTATATTTATGGTACTAAGCTGGTACAATTATATGCCTACATTTGTATTTTAAGACAAATATATAATGTTGTAAAAGGTACCAAATTACAGCCTTTCTTGTTGACTTGCATAATACAAAAGCACTTGTTATAAACCAGTTCGATTTATTATGTGACTGGAGTGGAGACAAGGCTTTATACGGAGAAACTATCAAAACGACCAATTTGTATTGTTTAAAAAAATGTGCCTTTTATAATTAGAATGCGTTGTTGGTATCCCGGGTCGGGCAATAGTATTACAGAGATTCTGAATTCCATATTACTTGGGGTCGGCGCAGAATGTCTTTCGCTTCCATTCTCTCCTATCAGACGTCATCTGATTATTTACTCCTTTTCTTTCATGTCATCCTTCATATAATCTATCCATATTTTCTTTGGTCTTCCTCTTGCCTTATATCCGTCAACTCTTATATTCATCACCTTTCTAGTCACATGCTTTTCATTTCTCCTCATTACATGCCCATACCACGCTAGACGATTTCCTCTCGGCTTTTCTTGCATCGGTGCAACTTTCAAATTTCCCCTAATATACTCATTTGAAATGAAATGAAAAAATGAAATGAAAAAGCATTTATTTTTATAATATACGCACAACAGTTAGTATGACAATTTACCTATTAGTGACACAGATAATAGCCAAGAGGTATATTATGAAAATGAGGTTACCATTCAGGCTTATGTTGGTTGAGGTATAAGCCTCCTTATATCTATATACACAAAAACATGCAAACATTCGTATAATTTAAATATGGAATTACATTGAAAGCTAAATATATATTAAAAAAAAAACTTCTTAACAATAATGGGGAAAAATAATAATAAGAACACTAAATACCTATTCCAAATGCTTGTCACAACAGCTAGGCGAACCGGTTTTAAGGCAGTTTGTCGCGCATAATTGCATCCTGCTTGCGCCCACAATGGCATCTCATTCGTCCGATTATGCAATTGCGAGCGACACGGTTGGCATCACTTAGCCACCGCGCTGCCCAAGAACGGCCGTTGGCGTCGCGCGACCAGAGTATAGAGCATTTTAACAATAAATAGTAGAGGACATGAGTACAAATACCTTAATAACATGACTACGGCGGCAAAACATAAAGACATACTTATTGTATTGCTACGAGAACCTAGCACACAATGGAAGCAAGCACGTCTGCGTTAGTAACCGTACAAAGAAGGGCGCACATACACGCACCTGTCACGACCGTCACGCATGCTGCCCAGTGGTCATAAACAAAGCGTAAATATTTCATACTGATGTTTAGTGTATAATTTATTTGTAGCGATTTCCCTGGTCGATTTCTAATTTTATCCATCCTTGTCACTCAACACATTCATCTCAACATCCTCATCTCTGCTACATGTAATCTTCTTTCATCCGTCTTCTTCATGGCCCAGCATTCCGATCCATACAGTGCGACAGGTCTTATAACGGATTTGTATATTTTGCCCTTTAGTTTAAGGGGCATCCGTGGGTCGCAAGTTGTTCCTGTGACCTGTCGCCATTTCATCCAACCTGAGTTGATCCGGTGCGTGATATCGCGGTTTATTTCACCGTCCCCTTGAATAAGTGACCCGAGGTACCAGAAGTCGGAGCAGACTGATATGGGCTCTCCAGCAAGGGATATGGACACAGGACTGGAGAGACCGTAGAAGTCGCAAAACATGTATACAATTTTGCTTTTGCTGAATTTCAGGCCCACACTCTCCAGTCTTTGCCACCAATTTGTCAGTCTGCTCTGGACCACTCTCGGCAATTAACACAATGTCGGCGGCGAATAGCATACACGAGGGAGCCTCCTCCTGTATGTCCGCCGAAAGGGCGTCCATTATTAGCAAGAAGAGGCAAGGGCTAAGAGCCGATCCCTGGTGCAAGCCTACAGCCACATTGAAGTTGCCGGTATTGCCCGCTGTGGACCGGACATGAGTTGTACATCTACTGTACATCGCACGGATAGACTGTACATACTTCCCAGGCACTCCTTTCTTCTTAAGAGCCCACCACAAAACCTCACGCGGTACTCGGTCATATGCCTTTTCGAGATCCACAAAAACCATGTGCAAGTTTTTGTGTGCACTTCTGTACTTTTCGCATAGTTGAAGAACCGCGAAAATGGCATCTGTGGTACCTCAACCAGGCATAAAACCGAATTGGTTTTTGGGAAATTACACTCTCTTCTCTCATTCGTCGTTCAATCACTTTCTCCCACGCTTTCATATTATGTGAAATTAGCTTTATTCCTCTAAAGTTATTACACTCCAGCACATCACCTTTGCTTTTATAGATGGGCACTGCATTCTCCAATGATGGGCACCGCATCATCGAACTGCTACACCATTCATCAGGTATGGCTTCTTCCACCAACAACTTATTGAAGAATGAAGCTAACCACTTCCAGCGGCCTACCTGTAGTATCTTCCATATTTCAACTGGTATTCCATCTGGCCCCGCAGCTTTGCCATTCTTCATTCCATGTACTGCTACCCTCACTTCATCCATACTAACCATTCTTATTCACAGGTATATTCTCAAGCACACCACTCCAATCATTTTCTTCATTCATCAGTCTTGCAAAGTAATTCCTCCATCTATCCTTAATTTTGTCATCCGCGCAAAGTACCGTCCCATTTTCATCTTTTATACACTTAATATTATTTATATACATCCCTTGCTTTCCTCGCTCTACCTTTAGCTAGCCGGTAAAGTTGATTTTGGCCCGCTGGGCTCTCTAAGTTATTATATAAGCTTTCTTCGGCTGCTGCTTTTGCCAAAGCAACGGCTTTCTTAGCTTTTCTCTTTTAGCTCACCATACTCTATCTTTTTTTCTTGTTTCAGGCTAACATTCAATTCATCCACACACTGCCATTCCTTGAATTTCATCTTCTTATCCTTCAAAACCTTTTGTATTTCTGTCGACCACGTCCATGTATCTCTAGCTATCGTACATTTTCCTTTTGATTCTCCTAAAATATTTTTTGCTGTATTCCTGATACACCCTGCCATTTCACTCCAGTATTTTTTCACACTTCTACATTCAACAATTCCCACACCATTTCGTTTTCCATCACTGCCGCTGTAGTAAAACGTGTATCCCTCACCAATCTCTCTCGCCTTTGTGCCTTTCCACTTAGTTTCCTGTAAACACGCCACAATTATCCGTTGCCTTTTAAGTACATCCGCTAACTCTCTGGCTCTTCCACTCATTGTCCCAACATTCCAACTAGCATACCTCATCCGCACTTGCCGGGTTAACTTCTTACGTTACACCCACCTGTTTTGCTGCAATAACCCTTGTCTATTTCTCACTGCGGCCAGGTGCTGCCTCGGCGCGTCGCCTATGGGGTACGCTCTAGCCACATTGCGCATCATATCACTTATTCCAGCCATTCTGCATTAAAGATTTGGCAGGAATTTTACAGTCGGCCGCCTGCCTGACACCAACCCTCCTTGGGGATGCTTTTGTTGGCAGTTTACCCGTCACCGCTCGGGGGCCCAAATGTGCTGTTAGATATGCACCTGGTCCCATGTGCCCACTAATCACCTTCTACGACGCCCCGGGAAGAGCAAAGGGGGTGATGCTATTTTTTAAGTCCGGCACCACACGGAGGCAAAATATGGGTGTAATATTAAAGTGCCTACCCCTTCAGAAAAAAATATTTTAATTCTCTTAAATATTATTATTATTATATAGCAGAACCTACTCCTATCTAAACAGTATCAAGCAACACTTACTTCCTGCAGCGCTAATACCAGTCGTAGTTTGAGCATATTACTTTCCTTCGAAAGCGAATCGCATTAAACACATTGTATGTTTCCCAAGGCTAACAGTCCAGTCGGCATGCAATTTCCGTTCAACCGTCTCTCGGGATATTTGTTATAAACATAATATCAACTACACACTGTGTTGCCTAATATTTGTATACTTTGTTTAAAATTTAAATATATAGGTGTTTATGTTATTATTGAGTACATAAAAATGGCCAGTGCACCGAGTGTTGTGGGTTCGATTCCTACACGACAACACTGTGTGATTCATAAATTGTTGTATCGAGTATGGGTGTTCATTGTGTCCGTTGGTTGTATGCTTGTAAATCCTCCTCGACACAGGATTTATTCCTCGTGCGGGAGTTGTCAGCCAATTTAATACTTACGAAGTAATGTATTAATTGGCTCATATTCATTTAAGTGATTAAAAATTATTATTTGTTGAAGGCTTGGCACCAACTTCAAACTTATTAGTAAATAGCACATATAAATAATAGGTAGTATTTATTTAATATTAAATCTTTATTATTTTTACTTTTTAGTTTTTGATGCCGGTTTTTGTTAACGTAGTTATTTTTATTTAATACTTTTTAGTGTATTGTTGTATAGTCAACTAGTTATGAGTAGACCTACAAAAGGTGCTGCGCCCCTTAAAAAATATAGATCTCAAGAAACGGCCTTACCACATGCTTTACGTCCTTGGCGTCACCATTATCAACATTGTACAAGCCAAATAGATTTTTGTAATTACTGAGTTCATATGGCCACGTTCTAGCTCCTTCATCGGACCTTAGAGGATCCTAGTTACCATCCGCACCAAAGTGCTCGTTAAGACAAATGTAACGAGCCCAAACTCGATAGAGTTTTGACATTTATTTACTGAGTTCCTATGGCCACCATGAGTTCCTATTCCATCATCAGATCAGGACCATGTCATAATATTTTTTCATTGTCATCGATTTTACAAACATATACAGAATTTCAGCACAATCGGTAACCGGGAAGTAGATCAAATTTACTTGCGAGATTTTATTTCAGATATCGGGATAGGTGTAGGTGAATTAAAAAAATCCAAATAAAATAAAAACTACTGAGCCTACCTGAATCAAATTTTTATGGGACTAAAACGAAACTATCCCGCATCAAACAAAAAAAGAATCACGTAAATCGGTTCAGAAACCTCAGAGAAATCGGTATACATACATCGAAAAAAAAAATACCGGCCGAATTGAGAATCTCCTCCCTTTTTTGAAGTCGGTTAAAAATTAAACACCTCGGGTAAAATCACTTGATTACTTTAAATTACTTAGCAGTCGAATAGTTTAAAATGTTTGATACATACAATATAATTGTCAAAGTCATTACAATAGCAATAAATTAAACAAATTTTAGACAGCTTCAAACCGATTTAATATCGTACTACTGTGATCTCATTCCGTGACCGAAGACAATATTTGACTTTACTTCATAAATATTTTTCCATGTAGTTTTTCTGCGTTATATTTTTTCTTTTTAAAATTATATACACGTAATTAAGTGGTTCTTTCAACGCGATAACTAGGTGAGTGTTTTATTAGACTGCCACGCTAAGCTCCACGCCGGACTTGACAAGTCTTTCGAGAACGTTATGGAGAAGTCTCAGACATGCAGCTTTCCTCACGATGTTTTCCTTCACCGTTTAGCAAGCGATAATTAAGAATTTAATAGGCGCGTAATGCATTATGCTAGTTATTATTATTGAAAAATCTTTATCTAGCTGTAAGCGTATACTTAAACACAACAGTGATGGCCCATTATCATTTTAACAATTGACATAAATAGCGACAAGATCACATTTTATGTTTTGCCTTAAAAGTCAAAACTGACGAATTTTTATCCTCTTTGTTAGTGGCGGTTTACATCACTACACGTGCGTAGATACCATCAATCTGTGGATACCACAGTGGAATATAAGAAACATAATGTATTGCAACTATTGCAATGTGACCCGACAAACATTGTTTGGACATGTACTCGTAGTTATGATTGTAGAACAGACCATAGAGGTTTGTAGGTTGTAGGACTTTTGATCAAGATCATAAAAAATGTTCAGACAAAAGTAAAAAAAATATCAAACTGAATCGGAGCACTTCGATAATAAACTCTGTGTAAGGATTTTTATATACGAACATTGAATTTATTAAAATATCTATTTAACTAAAATTGCAAGAATTCAAGTCATGCTTTAATAAGATCAAAACATCTGTGTCATAGGTCTGTGTCAGAGTTGTGTCGCAGCCGGGTCGTCGCATTGTACTTTACTCCAGAGATCACTTAATAAAATGTAATCCACTCCAAGGCACTCAATTTTATTTTCACGGCTTCAATCTAACTGAATAGTGGAAAAATCCAACTATGAATCCTTTTTTCTGTTACGATATACCAAATGAAATCAATATTGTTTTGAGGTGTTTTAGTTTATGATTTTTTTAGTTACAGGTTTAACTTGAATGATAACTAAGTGAATGAAAGAAATTTTTACGTGTTTGACAAACTGTGGTCCCAATTGTGTTTAATATTAAATGACATGAACAGTAGGACTATAAAAAAAAAATTATATATTTTTATTGCCGTATAATGTTCTCGTGTGGTTGACGGCATAGAATACAAGTGTCACCACCCCCTATCTTCCCGTGGGTGTCGTAAGAGGCGACTAAGGGATAACACGATGCAAATACCATCTTTGCGTAGAAACGGAAAACTCGACATCAAACCCTATACGACTGCCTCGTTGGTCTTGTGGCTTAAATAAGCGCGTGGGATCGGTCCCGGGTTCGATTTCTGGGTCGGGCAGTGTTATTGGGTTTTTCTGTCACGAAATTCTCAGTAGCAGCACCGAGTCTGGAAATGTGCCCGATACGGCAATAGGCTCGCCCGTTATTACGTGGGACTAAAGTATATCTGGCGAAAATTGGGTGTAGAAATACACCTCTGCCTACCTCTTCGGGGTTATATGCGTGAGACTATGTATTTTTATTTCCTTTGTAAAGGAAGATTACTCATGAACAGGGTATATAAATCGTGGACACAGTCTCGAATTCTGCGCATACCGAGTAGTTAAAAGAAAATTGGCTATCCTCTATTTGTCATGAATATAGAAAACATGTTATCTTCCAAATAATTGCTGCTACACACACATATATTATGCTCCTATATTTGGTGACAAACGGACGTCAAAGATAGCTTGTTTTTGTTATATAACTAGACGATGACCGCAACTATGCTCGCACATTTTGTTTAAATAAACCATTTCTACCTGATCCCGTAGGAATTTTAACAAATCCCTTCTGACACCTTGGAGACATAGGGGTGCGCCGTACGGTCCCAAAGGACATGTTCCTTTGGGAGCTTACGGTGCACCAAATTTCAGCTCCTTGCACCTAAAAATTTTGGCTGTCGCTCGTCTGTCAGTCAGGCAGTGGCACAAGAATTTTATATATACAGAAAGATTGCTACAATGATACATACATACTTATCACAGAAACGTAGTCAATAAAAGATAATTAATTCTAAGTATTAAAGAAGACATGCTATAAATATTTATCACAATCCGGCTTAAACAAGTAGGTATGCAGCCCTGTGGGGTTGCTCTTAGTAATTTGCTAGTCTCATAATGAGAGCGAACTTGAGATATCGTTTCCCGCATTTAGCCGCATAATACTGGTACGAGCTCTTCAACTTGAGATTTGTAAGAATAATTAAACGGAGTTTGCTCTTATAATGCTCAGGTTATTTCTTGGATGCAGGTTTTAATGGGAAAGGAAATCTTGAAGATGACTTGCTTTATTTTTTGTTCTTAGTTTTCTAACTGGAATTCATCATCATCAGCCTTTATCAGTCCACTGCTGGACTAGGCCTCTCCTTTGAAAGGAGGAATTGGCCTACTATACCACGCTGGCCAAACGGGTTGGTATAGGGTTTGTATCAAGTT
This sequence comes from Euclidia mi, assembly GCA_944739405.2. NCBI lineage: Eukaryota > Metazoa > Arthropoda > Insecta > Lepidoptera > Erebidae > Euclidia > Euclidia mi. The sequence continues at coordinate 23,540,571 of OX123194.2, read as the reverse complement.
TTCCTTCTCTTACAGTGCTGTTTTCTGCATAATATGCTCCCTCTGTCGGCTCTTACGACACCCATGGGATGATAAGGGGTGGTGACAATCCGTATTCTTAATCCGTCACCACACGGAACTGGAATTACGGTGTAGTAAAACGGTTTTCTCGTTTTAATACGGCTTAGTTTATGAGGTATTCGAAACGATGGTATTATTCTGTAGTGTTTAGGTTCGTACGTTGCTTATGAATGTCAGCATTACGATAATTTAAGTTTATGCTTGGCACAAGCAGGTCAATTGAAGAAGCCTTTGCTGTTTATTCAAAAATACCGTACGCACAGAGACGGACACAATGTATAACTAATAACGACATTGAAAGAGATAAAATTCAATGATAGCCATCATGCAAGAGTAAGTAAATACTATACTATAAATACCGCATAGCTACATATACACTGATGAAATTATTCTATAGTTCTCCGGCTGAAAACACAGGGATAGCATAACTAGTTAAATAATAGCCTAGTATAGGTGAGATTATAAGAAAGATTATCACGCGAACACAGAATTCGGTGACAATATGTACTACGTAAATAAATAACAAAAATAAACAAAGCTTGCTTTCTGCAAATTTGCTTCATTTATGTCAATAACTTTTCCCTAAATCAACAACACACAATAGAACCAACAGTCGTAAAAATAAACGGTATCTACGTTTATTTCCCATTCGTTGCCTTAACGGGAAAACAGATACCTTTCAACATCATTCACGTGCCCATCTGTCACAGTCAATGTTGCTATCCTTAAATGTAATTTAATTATTTTTAAAGTGGAGTATTGTTTGGCTAAAGAAGATATTATGAAATTCATTTGATGAAAATATATGTAAGTAATTAAAAGTTGATTTTTAGCGATAGAATAGTTCTTAATATGGCATGTCATAAAATCGGTTAACAATATAAGGCTTCTATGTTTAAGAGTTATAAAAGGACGCAGTTATAGGGTCTTTTAGTTCCCCACGACGAAAGTAACACAAAAACCAACAGGTAGCAGAAAATGAAAAGTAATATCGTGAATAAAAAGAAGAAGAACTCATCTCTTTGCTACAAAAACAACTCTTAACTAATCAGCCATTAAAACACCAGAGTCACCATTATTGACAGAAGACAATAACGAGGATGCAATAAGACACTTAAATCTACAGATATACTTAGACTTAGCATTTTTTTACCCTGATGTTAATTTATTTGGAGTCAGTCCTTCGCTTCCTTCTCTATCGCCCGTTAATAACGTTACAAATATCTTCAGCCTATGAGGCGTTTCCCAAAAAAACAACAATGCAGCTAGACTAAAACAATGACTACTGTCCACGGAAAGAGTAAGTCTAACTAAAAATGCATGATGAACAGCAATATTTCAATTCTTGCGGATCGCTTAGTGAAAAAGAAGAAGAAAGACAATGGTAGCATACTCCCTCTCATTTAATTAGAGACAGGAGGGAGAGAATTGGTAGCGAAAAAGACTTTTAGATAAGAGTACCTACCTAGCTCGTATAGTATACTGTTTTATAAAAACAACACTCGTTTTACTATCTTGTACCGGTAGTAACCAGTTCCCGAGGTTACATTTTAAAGTAATAATTTAAAAGGGTAAGATCCACGGTGTTAAAAGGAGTCAAGTATGCTGTGAATATTTTAGCTGAACGAAATTTTATAACGCTTAAAAGTACTGAAAAATTAGGCGAGGTTATTAGTTTCTATATTCTCTTTTACCTATCCTTTCTATTCTATAAATGTATAGAAAGTTCAAAAATATTTCTTGAATTAAATCTTAATTTATTGAAAATTATACCAACGATTTTACGTGCTCTTAAATAAGTTGAGAGGATTATTTCTAGACTTCGTCCAGAATGTTTTCTGAGATATTTTGACGTTAAACCTTATATCGGCCATACTTCTTTGAAACTATATACTCTTAGTGGTTTTAATCTAAACTTTGAATTTTGTACTTAAATTGTCCACAATAGAAATTCTATTACTGAAAAAGAACATGGAAAACGATATGGAAATAGAAACATGGAAAACAATATGATTTTGAAAAGAAAAAATACACTGTCGTGTCTTAGGTTATTGTCTTAGGACGTGAAACTTCTCCCCTCCTCCCGTGGGATCTCCCCTTTGTCGTGGTGGGGGGGCTCAGTAATCGAGGTTAAGTCACCCGCGGTGAAGCTAAGCGAGATCCCGGGAGTGGACGCTCCGCGGGGGCTTCAGTTGGTCGCGCCCTATCTCCCGCGACCAAATGGGGGCGCACCATCGTTGCGTCGCGGTGGGGCGGCAGAGGAAGAGGAGATGCGGTATTGCGTTGCCGTCCTCCCTATCTTCTGCAGCCGCTGGGTGTTTTGGCGGCGGAGCCCAACACCTTCATCCGCCGCCAAGGGGGTTTTGTTCGGGGCCCGCCTGACCATCTGGCGGGCCAATACCCGTCGGGGGGTAGCGAGGAATGCTTCGGCGATACCCTACCCTCCGACACACGGGTAAATGAGGAACACGGGTTGGGTTTTAGTCAGTAAGAGTCTGACAGTCCCCTTCGCCCTTCCCCCAGGGCGGAGGGACTCCGTGAGGATTTTCCAACCCGACACAAAAAAAAACAAAAAGAAAGAACGTGAAACTTTTGTGGATTCATTAACAAAATATCCACACGATTGACCGAGATTTTAAGTTCAATTCCCACCTCGAGAATGAATAATTTATCTTATTCAAAATATTTTAGTATGTAAATTGCAAAAAAGAAGGTCGTTTTTAACCGACTTCATAAAAGGGAGGAGGTTCTCAATTCGTCGGAATCTTTTTTATTGTGTATGTTCCCCGATTTCTCTAAGATGCCTGGACCGATTTTGAAAATACTTGTTTTGATTGAAAGAATATACCTCCTAGTTGGTGATGATTATCAGGTCAGGATCTGATCATGGAATCCTGAAATCACTGGCAACCCTGACGTTTACGTCAACATCGTTCCGCGAAATTCGTAATTAAAATAATATTTTAATATATGTAATAATAAGTTTATGTGCTCAGAATACGAACATACACACTTAGTACATCCTGAAGATCAAGGGACAGTGTTATCTCAGTGACTATCGCATTTTTTGTGGAACCAATACAATAACGGTGAAACTGTTTTCGTTGTGATTATAAGTGATAGTAACATAAACCAAGTAAACACCGGTAATTCTGCGCCGTAGAAGAGACTTCAGGCATTCTCAGCAATCAGGAACAGTACGTAATCAGACAATATAACATTGTAATCTTTTTTCATAAGCAGTTGGAAATATGAAATTATGCAAATAATCATCATATCATAGCAGAATAGCATTCATAGCCAATCACAACACGGCAAATGACACTCACATATTTCGTTCAGAAGCGTGACGCATGAAAATCTACAATTGGACACTAGCTTTTTAAGACGAAGTCTCATTTCACTCAGAAACATTACCATAAACAAGAATGTATGAGCTGTCATAAATAAAGATTCCGATTCACGAACCAACTGTATGGAAGGAAAATAAAGACGCCTATTCATTATTAATACACAACTATTGTTTACACAAATCCAAAAATTGCACAATACTCAACTTGATTACAAATAAGATTTACTGAATACTTCGTAAAGTGCTTTGACAAAATCATGATGGACGAACTCAGTAATATTACCCTACGTAAGCCTTGTACTAAGTCTAAATCGCTGGAGAAAATGGACATGAGTGAATCATTTGACTCCAACATATCAGATATTTTACGTAGAAAGAGTTTAGACCTCTCGACACATATATACACAGAAGAGATGCGGTGCGAAATAAATGATTTGAAATCGAAATTGTCTAGTACACAAAATGAATTAGACAATGTAATACTGGAAAATGTGGAACTTAGGAACCAGTTACGTCAATTGTCAAAGGACATTGAAATACTCAAGCAATTATGTCGAACTCCTTTATCTTCAACACGAAAACCAAAACCTTCGTCAAGGAATAACTCAGTCAAACGGCGACTAACGGATACATTTATGAATATGGCAGAAAACGTAACTACACCACTAACATCTACATGCTTCGAAAATAATTCTGGACTTGAAAACAATACTCACCCATCTGCATCGGTAGAAAAAAGCTCAGTATCAGAAAACCTGGACACCCCTAAACATCATCAATCAATCAAATTAGATGGCAACACTTGCGGCGCGAAACAGCTGATTACGAGTATGACAGCTATGACAACATTGGAAACAGAAGTTAATAAAACAAAGATGAAAGCATGTAAACGAAACTCAAATCGCTTTATACATATCTTCGGAGGAATGCAATGCAAAGGATTGGCACTACGTTTGAAAGAATCTCGCGTAAGTAATAAATATGAAAAGTATTCTATCGAAAGCTTCATCAAACCAGGTGCCACAACACAAGAAATACTTAAAACTGTAAACAAACAAACCTTAGAGATGCAACAAGACGACCACATTATACTCTCGGTGGGCGAACACGACAGCAATCCAACCCATGTATTGATTGAGCTCTCAGCAACACTCAAACTCCTTCAAAATCACCACGTCCACGTTTTAAATGTAGCCCAAAACAAACATCTAAATGAAAAAATGCTAAACACCATGTTAAAGTTATGTTGAGCTCAGTTTAAGTATTGTTCTTTTATAGATATCTATAGTATAGAGCTACAGATAAATAAAATTAATGAATCTGTTGACTTTAGGGATTATTATCAAAAGTATCTTTGTTACAATAACAGAGGGCTAAAAGATATACATTCCATGTCTCTGACAATGTGCAACAATAACCCTGTATTTGCATCAAAAAAAGATACAATTCCCTTTTATTTTAAACCCATAAATAAAGAACCGAGGTTGACCACAACCAATTCCAACAATGAAATAATAAATAAACCACAGAAGGGTACCATTCCCTATTACTTCTCACATAAAAACATATCTCTGCAGAAGCCAACTAATAATAATTTTTTTTTTTCAAACCTAGCACAAATAACTCGTTTCAAATATTCCATCAAAATATAGCAGGGTTATTATCAAAAAGGGATGCAATAGAAATAACATTACATGAAATGGAAAAACAAAATAACTTACCAGATATACTCTGTTTTTCTGAAACTTTCTTAAAGGCTAGCAATATAAGAAATGCAAGAATTTCAGGGTACACCCTTGTTTCTAGTTGTTGTAGAGAAAAAGGAAGGGGTGGTACTTGTATCTTTATTCAAAAAGGCATCATATGTAGAGAGATAGGTATCATTAAAAACTTTGTTAAAGAAATGGTGTTTGAATGTTGTGCTATTGAAGTGGTTTATTTAAAAATGGTGATACTATGTATTTACCGCACACCGCAGTCACGTGTGGATTTATTCTTAGGTTATCTTGACAAATTAGTTTATAAGTTATTATTTGACAGTAAATATAGTAAACATAAAATTGTTTTGACAGGTGATCTCAATATTAACACATTAATCAAAAATAAAATAGTACAGGACTTCAATGACATTTTAAATAATTATAATTTGACTATACATGTTACGGAACCAACCAGACTTAACTCATGCATTGACCATATAATTAGCAATGTAAAAAGAGGCACTACAACCAAAATTCTTGAACTCGGATTATCTGACCATGATACTGCACAGATATTATGCTTGTCTTTAAAGAACAAACCATCCTTACCTTCTAAATACTACCTAATTAAAAGAGACTTCTCTCAAGAAAACATGCATAAATTCCAACAATGCATAAGCAGCCTCACTTTTAGTCATGTTTATAATGAAGGAAATCTAAATAAAGCTTTCAATGATTTTCATACGGACCTATGTCTATATTTTAACTTATGTTTCCCTCTGTATAGAAAACCAATTATACATAAAAAGACTTATAATAAATGGATTACTAGAGGTATACAATGTAGTTGCAAAACTAAGAGGCATTTGAGGTTTGATTTCTACAGACAACAAACTGCTGAAAGTAAAACTAAATTCCTTAATTACTCGAAGTTATTACGGCGCTGTATATATAAGTCACAACAATTAACTAACAAGATCATTATAAGTAATGCTAAAAATGTATGTAAAGCTGCTTGGAAATTAATAAACGAGAATTTTGGTGACAGTGTAGATAATGAATTCATTAAGGAAATAAAATATGGATCAGATACTTTACAACAACCTCTTCAAGTAGCCGACGCGTTTAATAAATATTTAATAAGCATCTCAGAAAATAATAATGGTAATGTTAAAAACACAAATAAAACTCGTGCAGATAGCAGCATGTTCTTGTATCCTTTCAATGAAATAGAAATAAATAATATTATTCTATCCCTAAATAATACGCAGTCCGTTGGATATGATAATATTCCTACTCATATAATTAAACAGAATAGATATATTTTGGTACCATTGTTAAAGTACCTAGTTAACCTCTCATTTGAAAAGGGTGAATTTCCAGAGAGATTAAAGAAATCAATAGTTAAGCCACTTTACAAGAAAGGAGATAAATTGGAAATGTCAAATTACAGGCCAATTACCCTTATACCTGTGCTTTCCAAAATATTCGAAAAGGCCATGAAAAAACGGCTCACTTCATACTTAGAAAAGTTCAAACTTATTAAAACTGAACAATATGGGTTCCAGGCAGGAAAATCGACTACTCTCGCCACTTTCGATCTAATTAATAATGTACTTTTAAATGTCGATAAAAAGAAGTCTACAACTGTTGTTTTCTTTGATATGTCGAAAGCGTTCGACTTCGTGTCTCATAAAATCCTGATAGAAAAGTTAGAGAACTATGGTGTAAGAGGTCCGGCATTAAGTTGGACTAAAAGTTACCTTAATAACCGAGAGCAATGTGTTCAAATAGCTAATTTAGGTACTGATGCAGTTGTAAGACAGGAACAATCAAACTATATTACAAACGGTTGTGGTGTTCCACAAGGGAGTGTGCTTGGGCCACTTTTCTTCCTACTGTACATAAATGACCTGCCTGACATTACACAACACAAATGTATCCTCTTTGCAGATGACGTGTCTATTATTATACCAAGTAAAAACGATATAGAAATCAATAACACAATTGACTCCGTAGTTAAATGGCTACAAGACAACAACTTACATGCAAACCTTACAAAAACACAATACATACAATTCCAAACTTATAAATCAACAGCCATTCCTAGGGTACTAGTACACAATGACACAACAATAAATGAAACGTCACACACCAAATTTCTAGGTATAGTGGTTGATAGGCACTGCAGCTGGAAGCAGCATATAGATGGGGTATGTAATAAAGTTAATGGTTTCGCGTATGTACTTAATAGACTAAGAGCTACATCAACCTTGCAGACTGGACTTCTAGCTTACTATGGTTATGTAAGTGCTGTATTGAGATACGGTCTAATACTATGGGGAAATTCTTCTGATATACAAAGGGTTTTCTTGTGTCAAAAAAGATGTATCAGGGCTTTAGTTGGAATACCACCGTTTGAATCTTGCAAACCACACTTTAAAAAATTAAACATATTGCCCTTGCCTGGAATGTATATTTTTGAAATATGCGTCTTCGTAAAAACTAATCCTCATATATTTTTAAAGGCAAAAGACGTATATTATCGAAACACAAGACGTGGAGAACGGCTTGTACTAGATGTAGCTCCAAAGACAACTTTGTTTCAAAGAAACTGCTACTACATGTGTGTTAAAATCTTCAATAAAGTACCATCTCATATTCTAGAGCTTCCTCTATCAAAATTCAAGAAAAAGCTGAAATTGTTACTTCTTGAAAGAATGATCTATTCTGTAAATGAATGGCTCTAAAACATTGAATTGATTATTATATATTTATTAACCAGTATTATTATTTGAATTCTCTATATTCAATTATTTCAATTATTGTATAATTAATTATTACTTTTTGACATTTTCTCGAAATATTGACTCATTTGACATTGTATTATTAATTATGGTATTATTATTGCTGACTGAGGTTATAACTCTTTGACATACTAGCTCATCTTTCGATATTTTTTTCTGTATTCCATTATGTAATAAAAACAGTATTTTTAAATTTGCACACCTGATGAGGTTGAATATGGTTAAATGGACTCAACGAAATTGTAACATCCTTTGTACACCCATTTTCATGCAAATAAATGATTTATGATTATGATTATGATATGAAAAAATCGAAGGAGCTTGTAAAGGATAGTATATATAGGATAGTCTAGGATAGGATAGTCTATAGATAATAGAATATTACAATATACAAGGAGGTTAGGCTAGCTACACACTACAAGCTCTTCAAATTTTATATGCACACTTGAAGCCATTTGACGATAACAATCCAATGCCGTCGAGTTTGAGCTCGTTTGAGTCGTCTTCACATAGACTTTGATGATTTCCGGGATCTGATAGTGGAACTGAAACGAACGTGTTTAAGCTAGTTAGTTGTAAAAAAAAATACTTGAAATTGCCAGAAAGGTACAGGTCTACATTTCAGAATTGAGGCACGTAAGGAAGGCCTCTCCATCATGTACCACCAACACTATCCTATGTACCTACTTACAAATTCAAATTCAAATTCAAATCATTTATTCACTGTAAATAGGGTTACATAAGATGTTTGCATTCAAATAATTATATAATATTAAGAACAAGCCCATTTAGCCATAGTTCATAGCATGCAATTTTTCTTTTCTAGTTATAATGTGGTCAAATTAGTAAATGAGATACGTTTAAGCAATAGGGTTATAATGTTGCATCTATACCAGTACTATTTCCAATCCAGAAACTCTTTAATGGAATAAAACATTTGTTGTCGTAGCCAATTTCTCAAATCCCTTGTGAATTTTGATAAGTTTTGCTCTTTTATGTACATTGGAATTTTGTTATATATTTTTACACACATAGCATAACAATTATTTTTAAAGCGTGAACTTTTTGGTATCATGTTAAGAACCAATCTGTCTGGGTTACGTATATTACTTCTCTTGGTTACATTCTTAGCAAGACTAAATAAATTCTGATTTTGTTTGACGAATTTTACGACTTCCAAAATATATATACAAGGCAAAGGCAGTATACCTAGGTTGTCAAAATAAGGACGACAGGAAACGTCCGGCGCAATGTCACAGATAGCCCTTATACACCTCTTTTGGGCAATAAAGACCTTATTTATATCTGTACCGTTTCCCCATATCAATAAGCCATACCGTAGCACAGATTCAATATATGCAAAATAGGCCATACATGCTGCATGTTTACTTGCAACCTTTGCAAGTTTGTACAGCGCAAATGAGAATCCATTTAATTTACTGCAAGTTTTTTCAATATGTTCTTTCCAGTTAAGTTTATTATTAATAATTATACCAAGAAATGTCACTTTATCATTATTTAATAGTATATGTCCATTGTAATTAAGATTAAGAGAATTGTGTTTAAAATTATTGAAATTAATTAAATTTGTTTTTGAGATGTTAATTTGTAAATTATTATTGTTCAACCAATTTATAACTAATGTCAGTGTATCATTAATGTTAGCTTCATGCTGTGCAATTGTCATGTCTTTATTAGTAGTTATTATAATTGATATGTCATCTGCAAATAATATTGTTTTATGATGCGTAATGTCAGGTAAATCATTGATATATATCAAAAACAAAAGAGGACCAAGCACGCTCCCTTGTGGGACTCCAAATTTATTATTTTCACAATCAGACCTATACGATTGAACGGTTCCTTTTTCGTTGGGTTGGGTGATTTCTACGCATTGGCGTCTATTTCATAGATAAGTTTGCAGCCAATTTAGGGCTTGTCCTCGAATACCGTTGTTTTCTAGTTTTTTTAACAGTAGACTATGAGAAACAAAGTCAAACGCTTTAGACATGTCTAGGAAAGCAACTGTTGTGTATTTTTTATCGTTAAGGTTTTGTAGTATGTTGCTTACTAAAGCAAAGGTCGCACCTGTTGTAGATTTACTTTTTTGAAAACCATATTGATTATTTTTTATAATATCATGTTTATTAAAAAAGGATGTTAATTTATCATGCATAACCTTTTCAAATATTTTGGAGATAACTGGCAGTAATGTGATTGGTCTATAATTGCACATGTTACTCCTATTACCTTTTTTATACAAAGGTCTGACCACCGATAGTTTAAGCTTTTCCGGAAAGCAGCCTGTTTCTAGTGACAAATTAACTAGAAAAGTAAGTATTGGGCTGAGTTCATGACTACACGCTTTTAATATTTTGGTACATACAGAATCATACCCTTCATAAGTAGTGTTTGCAAGAGACATTATAGTTTTTGTTATATAAGTTTCATCTATTGGTGATAGGAAAATAGAATGTGGCTCCCCATTTTTTAAGTGTGTGTTAGGAAGTGTGTTATTAATTTGATAAGTAGATGAAATAAACATAACATAACATAACATATCTTCACGCCTTTTATCCCCGAAGGGGTAGGCAGAGGTGTATTACACACCCACACTTCGCCAGATATGTTTCGGTCCCAATGTAATAGGGGGCGAGCCTATTGCCATCTACCGGGCACATTTTTAAGCGAGCGATAATTAATATTTTTATTTTAATACACACATAACTTCGAAAAGTCATAGGTGTGTGCCCGGGGTAACTGGGGATCGAACCCGAGACCATCGTCTCGGCAGTCCGTTACGTACACCACTGGGCTATTTAGATGAAATAAAGTGTTTATTAAAACAAGTTGCTATTTCTAGGGGATCTGTAGTTTCTATGTTTTGTTCATTTAGTATATTTTTTATATAATAATGGTTCTGAGAAGAGTCAGTTTCAGTTTTGATAACCTTCCAGGTTGCTTTGCAAATATTTTTACAATTTATTATATAATTTTTATTGCAATTTTTTTTAGCACTATTAATACATCTTTTTAGTAATTTATTTTAATTCAAATAGTTCTCCTTATCTATTTTTGAGCGAGTTGAGTAGTATTTATATCTCAATTTTCTTTTATTTTTGCTGCTTAACTTTAGACCTTTTGATAACCAAGTGATTCTTTCCCTTAGATTTATTCTTACTTTATTAATAGGAAAGCAAAGGTAGTAAAGCAAACAAAAGAAATCATAAAATTCGTTAAATGCTGTATTTAAATCAGTTTGTTTATAGAGGTGCAAGTATTGTAAGCTTGTCAGATATTGTTTAAACTTCATTGTATTTTCAGTACTATAGCACCTCTTAAAGATATAAAGATAGTCTGGATTTTTTTCTTTGTGCTCCACAGGACATGTAAGGATTTGAGCAGTGTTATGATCGGATAACCATAATTCTAGGACTGAACCTGAGGCATTGGTAATATTGCGTAAAATCAAATCCAGACAAGATTTACCCCTAGTTGCATTAATTATATGTGAAATTAAATTATATTTTTGAATTATACCCGTCAACTTAATAGTATTTTGATTTTTTTGGTCAAGCATGTTTATATTTAAGTCACCAGTAATAATTATTTTATTTTTAGAATGTTTAGTCAAGTATTTATAAAGCATTAAATCTAATTTGTCAAGAAAATAATTTAGATGTGTACTCTTTTTTGAAGGTATTCTGTAAATGCAAATTATTATAATATTGTTTTTTAATAGTTCGATAGCACAGAGTTCAAAACGATGAATTGATGTAAATTCATCAAAACAGGTTAATTTTTTATAAGCAATGCCCTTCTTTACCAATATGCATGTACCACCTCTTTTATTCTGCCTACTATAAAAGGATGCAAGTTCGTAGTTTACAATATTTATATATTTTTCGGTGCCTAATTTGACAAAGGTTTCAGAGAAGCACAGTATGTCAGGTATACATTTATTCCTAATTTCCTTTAAAGTTATTTCTAATAGTTCCTTTTTACAGATTAAGCCATGAATGTTTTGGTGGAATAATGTCAGAGTGTGTATTTGCCTAAGTGCGAAAAAAATTACATTCATTATCTGTCTGTGTTGTTGAATTCAATAACATTTGAGTCTGGTTATTGCAGGGATTATTAGTAATTGTATTTTGTTTATTGTTATATTTGTTACTAATTTGAAAGTAGTACGGTATTGTCCCTTTTTTATTACGCATTTATGTTGCATTGTTGCATTTTCATTTACTACACTATGTGCCTTAGTTTTATTAATGTGCAATTTTATGTTTGCTGGTAACAAGTATTCTAGCTGATAAAGCTTAAAGTTAATGTGGGTATTTATTTTGTTACATAAATGATTGACATACCCATAACAATTTTCACAATAATAGTTATGATCAATTACAGTACAATTTTCTACATGGCTAGTCCACACCTTCAGAGATTTATTTAACATGTACTCATTCAAATAACGGCTATAGAATATTGGGGCTATATAAACATGTGCTTTATGTAATTTATTTATAATTATACTTAAGTTAAAATGTAATTTTTGTATGTTGTTATCATTACTACCAATACAAATTATTACAATGTCATCTTTGGTTAATTTTTCTGCAATAGTATCACATTTCGATATAAATTCATTGCTACTGGCACCCGTTAATATAAGTGCAGTCGGTGCAAAGATATCCTTCCAGTTACCTTTCCTTGTTTTCAATAACGACGCTGATAGTCCTTTTATTTGTTCGTCTCCTATTATAATAATTTTGTGTTGTCTATTGTCAGATACGCCATCTAGGTTGACATCCTTGTAACTAATCGTGGGTGATGCATCGTCCTTGGTGGCATATTGATCGTTGCGTCTATTATTAATTAGTTCCTGGCTATTATCACTAGATAGCGTTACTGCATGGTGTTGTTGCACTGCCAACTTATGTTGTTGGTTCAGTGTCTCGTTTTTATTTGAAGTGTTGTCTTCGCACGAGTATGAAAAATCAAGCTTTGTGGATGGTATAAAACTTTTACGTGCTGTTTTGTGAGTTTTTTTTGTAGATGTACCTTTGCATATATGTGTTAATTTATCCACTTGTGACTTGTATTTTTCAATTTGTTTAGCCTGATTGTTGTTTTCGGTTATTAGATTTTCAATTTCGTTTTCTGCTATCTGTAATTTTTCTTCGAGTGCCTGCAGTTTTTTTCTCATCATGCTTATGTCGTCTATAGTTATATTTGTGTGAAAGTCAGGCAAACTTCTGTTTAAATCATGTGTTGAGTTCGATGATAAACTTTGAATATCGTCATCCGAGTTTTCTGATAGGCTATTAAATGAGTTATGTATTGGGATGTTATATTTACTTCGGTTTCGCATGGTCACATTCACTCTACTCGTTTCCGTATGAGATGTATGGCAAAATCTCGTAACTGGAGTTGTACTATTCCTGACCTGTATATTTTCTCGAGTTGGTTCGGTAGCCATTTCATGAACGTAGTGCCCTCTCGTTTAAAATGTTGACAGTTTTTATGCTGCTAATTATTGACAATCGAAAGAATAGATAATAGTTTTTACTATTTTGTGTAGATGTCGTTGTCCTCAACAATTTAATTTCTGACAGGATAATGATTTGGCGGAATTTGAATGTTATGACTAGTCTTTAGTCGTTTACGAATATTTGTTACTTTTCTTATTTATTGACAATCGAAAGAATAGATAATAGTTTTTACTATTTTGTGTAGATGTCGTTGTCCTCAACAATTTAATTTCTGACAGGATAATGATTTGGCGGAATTTGAATGTTATGACTAGTCTTTAGTCGTTTACGAATATTTGTTACTTTTCTTATTTATTGCATTTCACTTCGATTGTATGTCATTTTCATTAAGTATTCAATGATTTGTTGATTACCACCTTTTACTATTTTTATTAGTAAGTATACCACTAAAATGCAAAAAATTAAAATAGTTTTTAAATAAAAAAAGACCGACTTCAAAAAACACTAAGCAACTAAAAACAAAAAAGATTGGGTTTGGAGCAAAAATTTTTGGAGTCGGTGCCAAACCCTTACGCAAAAAATCACTAAATTACAAACTACCTATTCTATCAACAACAAAAATTATATAAAAATGTGTAGTAGTCCAGTCACTTTAGGATTTCACCTCGGAATTTGAGATAATAAGCTGGAAACTCGTATACAGCTTCATTTTGACGTTGTAAAAGTTGTCTCAAAAGTCACATATTATCTCGTGTCTGCATCGTAAGTTATTCGAGGTCAAAGGTCACGAAAATCGGTTTTTTGCAATTATCTCCGTTTCTATGGTTCCAATCACTTCAACACTTACTATGAAAATTGAAGATAAAAAAAATTGCCACAACTTTTGTCTCAACTTTTTTCTGTACGCTCAACCCTTTTCGAGATAGAGAGCGGAGAGCACCCAGCGCTCAGGCATATACACTGTTATACAAGGTCAACTGTGAATCTCGGTGAATAATACCTTGTATATAGTTACTGAATCATTAAAATATTATCAACAATAAATAATTTGTATTATTTATTAGTTAATACATTGTATTGAATATATTTATTATATACATCTATATAATAAAGTCAAATAAAATAAAATATAAAATAGAGAGCAAATACTTAATAATTTTCTCTATTTACAATATATATATATATATATATATTCAAAACAATGTATTAACTAATAAATAATACAAATTATTTATTGTTGATAATATTTTAATGATTTAGTTACTATATACAAGGTATTATTTACCGAGATTCACGGCTGAACTTGTATAACAGTATATATGCCTGAGCGCTGGGTGCTCTCCGCTCTCTATCTCGAAAAGGGTTGAGCGTACAGAAAAAAGTTGAAACAAAAGTTGTGGCAATTTTTTTTATCTTCAATTTTCATAATAGGTGTTGAAGTGATTGGAACCATAGAAACGGAGATAATTGCAAAAAACTGATTTTCGTGACCTTTGACCTCGAATAACTTACGACGCAGACACGAGATAACATGTGACTTTTGAGACAACTTTTAGAACGCCAAAATGAAGCTGTATACGAGTTTCCAGCTTATTATCTCCAATTCCGAGATTCACCCCTTCTTTTGCCTAAAGTGACTGGACTATAGAGGTTTTATAGTCAGATCAGAAAGACTTGGCTTGGCATTATTTTGTTTTTTAGTTCCTTAGTGTTTTTTGAAGTCGGTTTTCTTTTTATTTAAAAAATATTTTTCATATAAATATAACTAATTGAACATTTTCGTGCAATTAGTCATTTCTATATATTATTACTAGTATCATTGGTTACTAGTCATAGTTTTGTATGTGTTATTAAGAACTAGGAATAAGTAATATATAACTGAAAGACTTTTTATACGAACGGACAATAACCGTCTTCGTTTATAACTTTACAGTAACATAAATTTTTTTATTTATTTATTTATTTATTTATAATAACATACATTGTCTTTACAGGTAATACCCAATGCAACAATATAGTACTTACATAAAAATCTTAAAACTAATTTGACAAATATGCTAGTGTCACCTTCACAAATTCCGGCAATGTGCACATAAAAATATCAATTTTCTGTGAGACGCTGTTAATTGTATTTATTGCTCGCACAAGAGGAGCATACTTCAAAAGGTTGGTACGAGATAGTGGGATTTCGAATAAACTGCTCCGTGGCCCCTGTCGTAAGCTGGTGTTAGGAACAAGCAGTCTCAACGCTTCCAGGATCTGGGGATTATTTAATTTACCACGAAATACTAGAAATACATATTTTGCTACAGCCAAATTGCGCCTTACCTAAAAAAAATTGTAATGCTAGACAACCTATTCAGTAAAATTATATAATAATGTAACGGAGTAAAATTAGTACCTGCCAAAAATACTTGACGTAAAGACACCATCAATTTTGCCGCAACAAAGCTTAGCATTCGCTTTGTGAACGTGTAAGCCTTCAGTCGCAACTACGAGGTAACTAATCAGCGCCAGTGCCGAACTATTTAAAACGACTTGCTAACTAGTGACTATGTGAAGTTGCATTTGTTACAGCTTAAAAGGTAAGCTTTGTCACTGTGTTTGAGTTATGAACTTGATTTCCTAATCTGTATACTTTGCATTGGAGAAAAGTTTAAGCAGGCGACCTTCCCAGTGCTTTGTAATCGGTTAGTTAAACGTTTGTTGTCAAAACTTTATTATCTTTTTTTTTTTTATAATATTCATGGTATGACAGGTGGTGTTTTCGTTTCTAATAATGAAGAACGGAATGAACTCGACGAGATATAAGACTGGGAATTTTATTTTTTGCAGCAATTTAAGTTTAGTTGCCAAGTTATAACAGATTGTGGATAAAAAAGTTAAAGAAAATATGAAGCATCAAAGTTTTCGTCACTTTTCTTCATCTGTCAGAACCAGTTTACGCCTATTATTCAGTAGTACGCGTATTAATACTTATTTGCAATCTTTGAACTCTTACCCCCGCACATATGTTAGCTATAGAATAAAGAACAACCATATACATCAGCAGCAAACCTCCCTTTAGAGACAGTCCCTTGCTTGGCCAGTTGTCGATTTTTAATTGACTTTCACGACAGGATGGAAGATAAACTACCGATGCTATATATTTCGTTCGCACCGTGAAGAAGAAGTTATTTAGGAGATAGGTGTGGGAATCTCAAACAATGTTCTAGGAGTATATCTTATGTATGAGCTTTAGAAACGACGTTGGAACCCTAAGCTATATTTAGGTGCACCCTTTCCTTCTTGGAGATCTATAGAACATTTGATTATTTTGTTTAATTACGAGGGTCAAACTGAAAGTTCTTAGAACTGGCCACTTATAAACAATATAATAAAAAAAATATTCTAAAATTTGAAAATAGAACTCTTTGCCAATATTACTGAGTATATATTTCATTCATTTGACATTTGTTTTACGATTTGGCGGCAAATTGAAAATTGTCTGTGTCACGTCAACATGAATTTAACACGAGAAAATTTTCGTGCAATGATTTTTTATGACTTTCGATGTCATTTAAGTCAACAAGAAAGTTATGATAGACTACGATTGGCCTTTCACGATGAAGCCCCATCTCGTACGACTGTTTACAACTGGTTTAATGAGTTTAAACGTGGTCGCACTAATCTCACTGATGATGTACGTGAGGGACGGCCTTCTACGGCGACGACTGAAAATAACATCTGTGTTGTGCGGCGTATGATAGAGACTGACAAAAGAGTGACCTATCAGCAGATTCGGACAAACTTAGGCATCGGTATGAGTCAAGTGCACAAAATCCTCCACGAACATTTAGCGGTCAGGAAGCTTTGCGCCCGGTGGATACCTCATAATTTGACTAAGGCTCAAAAACTCCATCGTGTGGATTGGTGCCGTAAAATGATTGAAAGATTTAACGGAGGTGACTCAAATGCTGTGTTCGACATACTAACAGGTGACGAAAGCTGGATTTACTGTTATGATCCTGAAACCAAAAGACAATCTGCTCAGTGGGTGTTTCCTTTCGAGGAGTAGCCAACTAAAGTGAAAAGAGATCGAAGTGCGGGAAAAAAAATGGTGGCCTCGTTCTTTGGAAGGATAGGTCATTTCGCAACAATTGTGTTAGAGGATCAAAAAACAGTTTCTGCAGAATGGTACACTACCAATTGTTTGCCACTTGTCTTGGAAAAAGTTCGAGAGAAACGACCTCGCAGTAGGATCCTCCTTCACCACGACAACGCCTCGTCGCACACCGCCAAGCGAACGATCGACTATTTGGCGACATCAAACGTTAAATTACTGGGTCACCCGCCGTATAGCCCCGACCTCGCGCCTTGTGATTTTTATTTATTTCCAAAAATTAAAGAAAAACTTAAAGGAAAGCGGTTTATGAATGCTGAAGAAGCGGTGGCTGCGTATCGCGATGCCATTGAAGAGACCCCTAAGGACGAGTGGGCAAAGTGCTTTTCCCAGTGGTTCCATCGCATGCAGCGGTGTATTGACGTCAATGGACAATATTTTGAAAAGATATAATAAAACTAATAACTGGCTAATGTAATCAGTTTTTGATTTTCTAAGAACTTTCAGTTTGACCCTCGTATTTACGACACAGACATCATTATTATTTTCATACAGGAATTTACTAATGCATTAGTGTGGTTCTCAAATTGCATTAAATAACACATACAATGTCATTTTTATTTAATTCGATCTGTGTCATCCAGCCACTTAAACGATGGGGTCAGCACTACCAGGGTGGATGAAACAATTTTCCAATTGCAGAATCATCAAACTGGTCAGACGTACCCAAGAAATGTAGGAATTTCTTGAGAGAGCCGCAGACAACCAGACATTCTGGCGCCAACAAAGACCTTCATCTCAGCTGGGAACAGTACCTATTACTTTTTCTGTGACAGTGCCTTGACGCCTCGTTGGTCTCGCGGCATAAATGTGCGCGTGGGATTAGGAGGTCTCGGGTTCGATTCCCGGGTCGGGCAAAGTGTTATTGGGTTTTTCCGTTAGGCAATTCTCAGTAGCAGCACGGAGTCTGGTAATGTGCCCGGTACGGCAATAGGCTCGCCCCCTATTACGTGGGACCTGAAAAAATCATGGCGAAATGTGGGTGTAATATTACACCTCTGCCTACCCCTGCGGGGATACCGGCGTGAGTCTATAAATAAAAAGAAACATAATATAATTAGGTATTTATGTAGATAGCTGTTACAAGATCAGTCTACTTAGTTTATTACGACGGTACATTTATTTTCTCCATTGCGTTTAGTTTTAGCATGCCATACCCTTTCTTACCTTAACACGTTCGGGGGCCACAAGTTATCTTGTAGCCGTGCTATGTATGTGAACACTCTGAGCCGAGTGACTAAAAAAGTGAACATAATATAAAACAGGCAACCACTTATAAAACAATTAATAAACTCCATTGTTATACATGCTGTTCTTGTAACCTGTGGCCTTTCTTGGTGTATGGTTTCCAAGACACACCTAAAGACTTGCCAAACATATCTTCAATACTTCGGGAAACCAATGCATGGCTTTCTTACCAAGGCGTTATATAGTTCCTTTTATCAAAGTATACAGCATAACCTCATGGAGACGTATAAATTATTCGTTTCATTCAACCCGATCATCAAAGTATTAGTTTAGGAGTGGACGTTACCTGGACGCTTTGCGACTCGTACGTGACCATACCTGGTGAAAGACGTCTGTTGAGTAGTATTCTAACTATATTTTTAATGCAAAAGTGCAGAATATCCTTGAATACTAATTTTATACCACAAGACTAAGCTTGATCGCAGCCCATTCAGCTATTAAGGAAACCGAGGTTTACTGTACCGTATTGGTTTCCATGTAGGCCTTATCTATAAATTATGTTTTAATACTTTTACGTAACTGATTTCGAAGAAGACTTTATTATTTTTTACCAGTTAAAGTTCAGGCATTTTGCAAATTGAATAAACGACTAAACCAGTCAACTAACTAGAGTGGACGTGTTAACTTATTTATAGTAAATCTGAATGTAAAATAAACAAAAGTGGAAACCAAATTATAGCTTATTCTTATTAACTTAAAAATGACAGTTTTGTGCAGTGCAGTGATCAAGCGTAACAACCCGCGCAGCCCGTGCACCCCCTCGAGTAAAAGAGATAGACCATATATTTATGCTATATGCGCACGCGCACGTCGTCACTGAGCGATAAGGATGAACACACTACGATCACCGAATAGCGGCAAGCACAAGAGCGGTAGCCGGAGCGGTTCTTTGCCTAACTTGCGTCAATTACATCACGACGATCCAAACATCGCACAAAGAAAAAGAAAGCATCCGGAACGTGATACTGACCTAAAAGGCGAAATTCAGACTTTACGTCAAGAAATGATGAATATGATGCATGACCTGAAAACGTCATTACAAGAAAATACAGCAAAACTTTGCTCAGATATAGCGGAAATAAAAAGCGAAATTACGTCTATAAAAACCACTACAAGCAACTTAACAATAGAACAAAATAAAACGAAAAACCATCTTGAAACGATCCAATCCCAAACATCTAAGATGCAAGAACGGGTAGATACATTAGATTATGATGTCCAGGCCCTCAAAAATCAACCTTCGTCATCACAGGAAAAAACGCCTTTCTCATGTTACGATGACCTCATGCTCGAATTTGGAGAACGCTATACACGCCAACAGAATATTGTTATTGTGGGTATTGATGAAATAAATGATAAAGATATTTCTACGCGTCGTGAACATGACAAACAAAAAGATTCGGAACTACTTAATATGTGTATTATGGATTGTTCTATGCCAACAAAAATTATACGGCTGGGTAAATTCGTAGAAGGCAAACACCGCCCTATAAAAGCAACTTTTGACTCCCAGGCTATTGTTAAAATGATTCTACGTAACAGATCGAAGCTCAGCGGTAGTACACGTATATATCCAGATCAAACACCTATGCAGCTACGTACCATAAAATATCTACGAACAGAATTATCACGCCGGCAGCAAGCGGGCGAAACGGATCTTATTATTAAGTATATTAAAGGAATGCCGAAAATTGTAAAACACATTGCAAAAAACTAGTACAAAGTGTATCCACAGTAAGTGTTATTGATAGTAGTTCTGAGATTAAATACTCGTTGCTGGATAATTATAGTGATATTCTAAAATGCACCTCCTGTCTTAATTTATTTTATACGAACGCAAGAAGTATTTTACGACCAGGCAAATTTGATGAGTTAAAGTGTATACTAAGTTCTATATGTAATACAGTGCATGTAATTTTGTTAACGGAAACATGGGTGAAGACAGAATCTGAGGCTAATTTTCTAAAACTTCATGGGTATACCCACTATTATAATTATAGAACTGACCGCAGAGGTGGAGGTGTCTCGATATTTGTTCACAATAGTTTAAAACATAATTTAATACAGGAAAAATACTATAATGGTAATAACTACTTATGGATACACATTTACTACTTTTCACTGAATATAGGTTTGGTTTACAAACCCGGAGATACTAATTTACAAAACTTTCTTGATGACTATTCGTTGCAATTATTGTGAAATAAAAGGTCGATTGTGTTTGGCGACTTCAATAGATTTATTAAAAAAGGATATCTCTTTGAAAAAATATACAGAAACATTACTTGGCACGGGTTACACGATACTAAACAGTTTGGACATAAAATATTGTACACGTAGAACCGCTACTACTAATACTATTATAGATCATATTTCTACAGACATATATAATCAGGAGCTCAAATTTTATTTATTAGAATCGGCCATGTCTGATCATAATCAACTTTATTTAGAACTAATGAAGCATAAGTCACCTGCAAAACAGAAATATATGTATGTATAAAGCAGTCGAATACTCGGCATTATACAAGAGTGTCAGCGAGGCTAGCTAATTTAATATACATAATGAATGCAATCTGTGTAACGATTTTATTACACATCAGGTTTCTAAAAGCACCATTAATAAAATAATAATTCTAAACTTACCTCAAAAAGAGTGGATTAATAAAAATATTATAGAAGAAATAAATTACAGTAACAACTTGTGTAGGCTTTTTAAAACTAACCCTGAAAATAATGAAATTCGGTTAAAATACAATAGGCAGCGCAACAAAACATTCAAATTAATTCAAAATTTAGAAAAACAATATAATACAAAAATATTTCATGACAGCTGTAAGAAACCTAAAAAAATGTGGCAACAAATAAATAACTTAGCGACTAACAAAAATATACAACGCTGCACTCCGCCTAAACTTATTACAGATTCACGAGAAGTTTATAGTCCCACTGAAATTTGTAACAGTTTTAATACATTTTTCTCTACAATTGGCATACATTTAGCTAATAAAAAAATCACAAAGCATAGCCATTGCACATCTAATACTTTACTTCTAAATTATAAAAATAATCATAACAAATTCTTAATTGATTTTAATCCGTGCACTCACTCACTCGTACACAAGAGTTAAACAAGATTATAGACGACTTTGACCCCAACACAAGTGCTGGCATAGATGGAATTAATATTAAAAGCTTAAAGTGCATTAAGAACTTAATTGTAGTATTTTTTTTTTTGGTTTCGGGTTGGAAAATCCTCATGGAGTCCCTCCGCCCTGCGGGATGGGCGAAGGGGACTGTCAGACTCTTACTGACGAAAAACCAACCCGTGTGCCTCATGTACCCGTGTGTCAGAGGGTCGGGTTTCGCCCAAGCATACGTCGCAACCCCCCGACGGACGCCAGATGATCAGGCGGGCCCCGAACAAAACCCCCTTGGCGGCGGATTAAGGTGTTGGGCTCCGCCGCCAAAACACCCAGCGGCCGCGAAAGGGAGGACGGCAACGCAACACCGCATCTCCTCTTCCTCTGCGGCCCCACCGCGACGCATCGGATGTTGCGCCCCCATTTGGTCGCGGGAGATAGGGCGCGCGGCAACGCAACACCGACATGCCTCTCCTCCCGCGACCGCACCCGACTGCGAGGGACAGACAGAACTGTCCCCCGCACCCGCACCGTTGGACGCATCCTGCGCAGGCCCCGTCAAGCCAACGCGGAGCGTCCCCTCCTGGATCCCTTTTAGCTTCACCGCGGGTCACCAATCCACGTTTACTGAGCCCCCCCACCACGACAAGGTGGAGATCCCTCGGGGGGGAACCTAATTGTAGATCATATGACTAACTGTGTTAATAAGTGTCTTGCGAACGGTGTATTCCATAACAGTTTAAAATTAGCTAAAGTCACTCCGATATATAAATCTGGAACAAAAACGAATCCGAGCAACTATCGGCCAATATCAGTACTACCAGTAATGTCCAAAGTTTTTGAAAAAGTTTTACATAGGAGATTGAATAATTATTTAAATGATATAGATTTTTTAAGCAAGCATCAGTACGGATTTAGACCTAAGTCAAACAGCTTGTCGGCTACAATTGATCTCGTTACTGAAATAAAAAACAATATAGATAAGAAACATATAGCTTGAGGTATATTTATAGACCTAAAAAAAGCATTTGATACGGTCAGCCATAAAATCTTACTGGAGAAGCTCTACACATTAGGTATCACTGAAATAGCACACCAAATGTTTGAATCGTACCTTAACAACAGATCACAAGTGGTAAAGATAGGAGATCATGTGAGTGAGCTTCAAAAAATTGAATATGGTATCCCACAAGGCTCAATTCTTGGCCCACTTTTGTTCCTTATTTATAATCAATGACATCAGCTACATAAACTTGAAAGGTCAAATAACACTATATGCCGACGATACATGTCTTTTTTACTTTGCTCATTCAATACATGACATTGTAACGCAAGCACAAAATGATTTGAACGTCTTAAAAGTTTGGTCCAGGCACAATCTTCTAACCATAAATACTGATAAAACATCATATATGATATTTTGCGCAAAAAACAAAAAGATACCCAATTTTACACCATTAAAAATCAACGAAATAACAATACAAAGGTCGGACCAGGAAAAAAACCTTAGACTGCTATTAGACAGTAAATTAACTTGGAGGGCTCATATTGAATATGTGCGTTCTAAACTCGTCTCATTAGCAGGTGCTTTACATCGAATAAGAGGATGCATCCCATTAAAAGTTGGCCACATTATTTATAATGCTTTTGTAAAGCCACATTTAGAATATCTAATAGAGGTTTGGGGATGTGCCGCCATGACCAATTTGAAAGATTTACAAATTGCACAAAACAAGGTTATCAAAACACTACTGCATTATGATTACTTAACACCTACTATTAAATTATATAAAGAAACCAAATTATTAAATATTGATAAACTATATTAATATAAAACATGCATACTAATCAAGAAAATTGAATTAAATACAATCCATTCTAACATTTCTTTTAATAAAAGGAGCCACAAATATCACACCAGAAGCAGGGATAAATTAAGTTTACCTACACCTCGAACCGAATATGGTAAAAGAAATATTACTTTTGAAGGTGCACAACTATACAATAAATTACCTAAAGAAATGAGAGAATTACAGTGTATAAACAAAATTACACAAAGCTTAAAACATTACATCATGAATACATGATCACTTGATTATTGAACGATTTTATATTTGCATATTATATAATCTAACAAGTAAGTGTGTACATACTTGTCTGAAATCTTGTCTACATTGATACCTGTTTGGCTGGTGTGGGATATACCTACCTATGTATACTAGATATTATAGGTTAGTAAGCTTGTAAAGGTAAAAGGATCGTCTTTTATGATTGTCTTAAACGACTGGTTTTCTTGAATACTTGAATATGAAGATATACCTACATACATTAATTGCAAACAAATCTAAGGCATAAACTTAATGTAAAACTAAAGAAGCTTCAATATTGTATACCATCAAATGGATCTTCAGACCATCGGAGTCAACAAGAAATGGTACCTAATTTTAAGTTTAGTTTAAGTTCTCATGTAAGTGAACTCTTGTAAGTTCTTTTTGAGAATAAATATCTTTAAACCGAACAAACGACAGAGAACCAACCTAAGATTGTTCTGTCAGTTAAACTACCACTAACTACTATTGTTCATTCACCCGTCTTTTATTCGAGATTTCACTAATTACAAAGGATTCACTCATTCCGTGTGACAGCTTCTGGCGCTTGCGCTCAGCACATGCTGAAATTAATATTCGCATTGGCAAAGCAGCAACCATATATGAAAAAATAAGGGCAGAGTATAGCAGAATAAAAACAACGCAGTGAAGACTTAGTATATTCTTCTGTTTAGTGGTTATGATTAATTATAATACGTACTATCAATACTAATTCAACAAGTTTTGTAGATAAGCCTGCTTGCAAGGGTTTTTTTTTATTTTTATTAATTGTTATACCTTCAAGATTGTATAGCCACTCCATAGATGTCACTGCTGTCCATACTTTAAGTGCTTAAGGGGGTTTTGATAATGAAATGAGTAAGAACGTCTAGACCGTCTAGAAGCTGACGGTATATGTAAATTAGCGTTAAGCCTCTAGGCTCAGTCCACTTCTCTCTTGCTGTATGAATAAATGAGTATTTGTTTGGAATATAATTTTATAAATTTTCTTTGGACATAATCCATCTCATTTGCATAGTAATTCAGCTTAGAAAAGTTCTAAATGTTGGCCATAAAATTATATTATTTTGGATGAAAGCAGCGATACCTAAGTTTAATGCCCTACTCCTTCGAGAGCAGTATTCGTTCTCTTTAAACAAATTCAACTGGATTTCATCTAAGTAAATTTATATACAGATTATGCTGGCTTATCACGATTTTAAAGTGAAACTATAACTGGCAATCATCAATGATATAGGCGTTATTATAAAATTCTTGCGTTACTGATTGACTAACAGAAACAGCCGAAACTACTGGGCGTTACTTGGGGAGGGTAGGGGTGTACTATGAAGGGATTTCCCAAAATTCCTAAAAGATCGGGCAAAAATGGTTAAGTTAAAAAATATGCAAGCCAAGAGGGTAGCTGCGAACATCATGTAGTAGCTTATAAAAAGGTCTATTTAATTAAAATCTTTTAATATGACTCAACCAACAAATCTCACAAATTCGGCATGCAGCAACATTAAAGAATAGATGAACATCTGTACCACGGTGATAAAACATCGACATTACTCTGAAGATTTCATTCAAGAAAGTGCTTTCTTATGACAAGTCACGCACTGATGATGAAAATAAAACTGAACCGAATGAAGACGAGGATTAAATAAAAAGTTTAGAGCTTGTTTCATAATACGAAATAGCGCCGTTATGGTATTGCGTTGCTCAACATTCTGTTGCATAATGGAAAAGTAAGGGTAGATTTTTCCCAGAGAACGCAACTTGTATAGATGAGATTAGAGGTTTAAAACTTCAAAAAACGCAAGATAGACTTGCATTTTTGACCAATCTATTATGTAATGTTGGATTAGGTCCTATAGAATATATGAGTTGGGTACTCCCATCAATCAATCTACTTTTACATAAGTATATTCAGCTTTTCGGGTTAGGTTATGTACTCATTGCTTAAAGTGCTTATATACATAACCATGTTGCTCAATACAGCGTTGCACAAAAATGCTTGTTATTGAATAATAAATTTAGCTTCATCGTCTTAATAGAGTATTTAATCTGGCAATGCTCCGAGATCGGCTTTAAAACATTTTTGAGTTTTATTTATTTTATTTTTTTTATAGAATCACGCCTGTATCCCCGAAGGGGTAGGCAGAGGTGTAATATTACACCCACATTTCGCCATAAATTTGTAGGTCCCACGTAATAGGGGCCGAGCCTATTGCCGTACCGGACACATTACCAGACTCCGTGCTGCTACTGTGAATTTCCTAACGGAAAACCCAATAACACTTTGCCCGACCCGGGAATCGAACCCGAGACCTCCCAATCCCACGCGCACATTTATGCCGCGAGACCAACGAGGCAGTTTTGAATAGTAAGTTTTTTTAAAATACATATCGGTCAATCATTCGAATAATTATCAATTATTGGACTTATATCATTAGCTATTACTTAAAATATTACCATGTTGCTCCCGAGCATTGTTATTGAATTTATAATAGTATTTATGGGCATTGTAATAATGCTACTTGAATATAAAAATCTTTCTGTGAAATATGGTGTGTTAAATCATCCTGCATTATATACGTTATGTCTAGACAAAAATATACACCGAAAATAAATACTAGAGTTTAAAATTAAAGGCCATAAAATATTTTCCTCTTGGCACCATTGAGTGCACACTAAACAAAATAAACTTATAAAACAAACAAACGGAGGGACTGCCATGATCTACATTATTTTGACTGTAGATGCAATCAAAAGTACTAGACTATTATACATAAATATTTGACAAAAGTTTCATAGAAAATATGTAAATTAAGTAAATCCATGGATAGATCCAATAATGGCTACTACCGTTACTGATTTGATATTCTTTTCATATTAGCGTTAATAAGGCATGTATAGATTAGGAGAGAGACCCACAGACTGATGCGCAGAGAGACTGAGGTGACAGTTATGTGACTATTAACTTGCTAAATATCGCTTCCTAACCGGCAAAGGAAAATGCGTGAGAAACCTTCATGTAATCGGAAACATTGTGAAGTCGGCTTCACAATGTTTCCAGAAGACATGTGTTGTGTGTGCTATGTCCTAACCCTTTTTATAGTGAAAATAAGCCTGTGGTCGGCATTGGGATACTTTGAATATCAGCATCATGGATAACGAATGATATCATGTTAGAATTAAGAATTTAAATAAACAACTTAACTTAACAACATACTTAGGTATATAATGTATATTGTTGCGTGCGTTGGTGAATTTTATTGCTTATACTAAATACACACTTTTAAATTATGTACAAAGTAATGTTTAAAAAGCTCTGCGTACAATCTAACTACTGCCCTAATTACAGTAGAAAATATATGCCAGTATTAAAAGAAAAGAATACATATTCATAAAACGGCTTTGACTTCTAAGTGCTAGCGTAATATTTATTGTATGAAGTTTCGTGCAAGGCCGAGCTAGTTCCGACAGTTTGCTGTTAATTATGGCTAATATAAACGTTAGGGCTTTCCGCTGTAGACCATAGCGAGTATAATGAACCAGCTAGGATTAGTCTTGGTTAAAAACGTTCAAATATTAATTCGGTATTAAAGTATTGAATGAAATGCCAACGAGTTGTTAAATATACTGAAACTTCTTTTACAATATCTTTTTGTACGCTAGATTCTATGAGTAGAAAACAAGAATGAAGGTCTTGACCGACAATCTTTGCTGAAAAACGCGGTCGAGATTGTATATATCTGATTGTGAGGCACTTTTAAAGGGCGCTAATCTTCATGTTTCGACAAAGAGTAAGTGTATTTGTCTCCTGAACTCTTAGAATTGTGACTCCAATTTATGCAAGTTCTGAATAACGTATGTATATTAATTATCGGTGATCGGTAACACAGCAAATATGCTGCAATAGTCACTAAGGCATGCTATTAATTTTAATTTGAAGTTGTATAACATATTTACTTGCAATGATATTTTTTGTAACTATATGATTAGTATTTAATGCAATCATTGGCACTCTAACCGGAACTCGCCCTCCTTATGATAAGAAAAGCAATAGTAAAACTTAAACAAATGTGCTGGGCTTTTTAGTACCTATAGAAGTAGGCTCATTTAAACTGAATTGAAATTCTAACTCAAAGTTATAAATTCCATTAAGATCTATTAGCAACACTTACGAATTGAAATCAACAAGACTTTTTGAACCAACAACGCACAATTTAAGTTACCTGAATAACCTAAATTCTCGTCTGCCACTAGTCAATACATTAAACGCCAAACGGGCAACATAATTTTTAGCTCGTGACAGAGACGGAGAACCAGCGGTACAATCAATCTTGCGGCTTAAATTGCTGCTACAAGAGTTCAGTTGGAAGTAGTAGATACTTCTTTTTCCGAACTTAGGAGAACTTATAGTGTTTATTTCTATAATGGTAACACCAGCAAGCTTTATCTTTAAAAATGATCATCAGAGAATTTTTTTTACTCTAGAGTTTATAATAGATAACATCACCTGGTGGATGGAAACCTCGAACTAAAATCAATGAAATCTGCAGTTTAAACAGCAAACAACCTACTCCTAATTTTATAAACATTTTGATGTGCAAAACATTTTAGAAGTCAGTGGAGGGTATTTATGAAGGATTATTATGGCAACTGTAAACATTCTAAATTGGTATCCCTATTATTGACGCCGCGCGCCGTGGTGAAAAAAAGTGTCAAACCTACAACACGGAATTAAAATGCATGAACGTAAAACATTATACTTATTTACACAAAAATCTGTCTGGCGCTGTGTACAATATTCAAAACGTTATTTTCAGTTCAACGCTACGGATACAAATGACTGGTCGCAATAGGAGCATAACTGTAAAACATCAGACGATGCTGTTGGAATAAAACTCCTGAATCGCGAGATTAATGTTCACGCCCACGGTCACTTGCCCAGAGTTGGACACCGAGTGATACGGGTCCTATAATTTCTTTACGAACGTAACAATTGTATAAAGGGTTTCGTGCGGCAAAATGAAACGTAATTGTTCTCATAATGATATTTGGATTAATTTATGTTCGGGAAGAAAGGGTTTGCGATCGCACTAGACAGTTGTCTCTCCGTATATTTATGGCACTAAGCTGGTACAATTATAGAGTATGCCTAAATTTGTATTTTGTGACAAACATAATATATAAAGGGTAACAAATTTCAAGCATAGTTGATAACTTGCAAATATACATATAAGCTATTGTTATTAACCCCAACGATTTCTAATTTGCCTCAGTATGGGACTGGAGACAACTAGTTTACATTTTATGTTTTAGCTTAAAAATGAAAACTGACGAACTCCTTGTTATTGAACTGTCACACGATAGTAGATAGGTACTGCAGTGGAATTATATTGCTAGCTGATCCAGTAAACATTGCTTGCCTATGTACTCGTATTTGTGGCTGTCAGTACTTTTGATGCCAAATGATAAAAATGTCTAGACAAAAATAGCCTAATCAACAGAATAAGCACATAAAAATCATACAAATTAGTCGACCTGTTTCAGAGCAGGGGATTTTTATAAATGGACTTTTATTAGAAGATATATAAAAATAAAATTGCAGGTATTCAAATTCATGTTTTTAATTTAAAAAAGCATCTGTGTCAGAGTTGTGTTGCAGCCGGGCCGTCGTATTGTACTTTACTCCAGAGGTCACTCGATAAAATGCAATCCACTCCAAGGCACTCAATTTTATTTTCACGGCTTCAATCTAACTAAATTGTGTAAAAATCCAACTATGAATCCTTTTTTCTGTTACGATATACCAAATGAAATCAATATTGTTTTGAGATGTTTTAGTTTATGATGTTTTTGGTTACATGTTTGGCTTAAATGAGACGTATATGGAAGAAATTTTACGTTTTTGACAAACTGTGGTCCCAATAGTGTTTAATATTAAAAAAACAGTAGAACTATAATAATGTTTCGGTGCACGAATGTAACTCGCACTTGTTCCTATTTTTATTTTCTTTGTAAAGGAAGATAACTCATGAAAAGGGCATACCGAGTAGCTAAAAGAAAATTGGATATCCTCTACTTGTCATGTATATAGAAAACATGTTATCTTCCAAATAATTGCTGCTAAACACACATATATTATGCTCCTATATTTGGTGACAAACGGACGTCACAGATAGCTTGTTTTTGTTATATAACTAGACGATGACCGCAACTATGCTCGCACTTTTTGTTAAAATAAACCATTTCTACCTGATCCCGTAGGAATTTCAACAAATCCCTTCTGAGACCTCGGAGACATAGGGATGCGCCGTACGGTCCCAAAGGACATGTTCCTTTGGGAGCTTACGGTGCACCAAATTTCAGCTCCTTGCACCTAAAAGTTTTGGCTGTCGCTTGTCTGTCAGTCAGGCAGTGACACAAGAATTTTATATATACAGACAGATTGGTACAATGATACATACATACTTATCACAGAAACGTAGTCAATGAAAGATAATTAATTCTAAGTATTAAAGAAGACATGCTATAAATATTTATCACAATCCGGCTTAAACAAGTAGGTATGCAACCCCGTTGGGTTGCTCTTAGTAATTTGCTAGTCTCATAATGAGAGCGAACTTGAGAGATCGTTTCCCGCATTTAGCCGCATAATACCGGTACGAGCTCTTCAACTTGAGATTTGTAAGAATAATTAAACGGAGTTTGCTCTTATAAAGCTCAGGTTATTTCTTGGATGCAGGTTTTAATGGGAAAGGAAATCTTGAAGATGACTTGCTTTATTTTTTGTTCTTAGTTTTCTAACTGGAATTATGGTGTAGTAAAACGGTTTTCTCGTTTTAATGCGGCTTAGTTTATGAGGTATCCGTAACGATAGTTTTATTTTGTAGTGTTTAGGTTCGTACGTTGCTGAATGTCAGCATTACGATAATTTAAGTTTATGCTTGGCACAAGCAGGTCAATTGAAGAAGCTTTTGCAGTTAATTCATAAATACCGTACGCACAGAGACGGACACAATATATAACAAATAACGACATTGAAAGAGATAAAATTCAATGATAGCCATCATGCAAGAGTAAGCGATATCATGACAAATACCGCATAGCTACATATACACTGATGAAATTATTCTATAGTTCTCCGGCTGAAAACTCAGGGATAGCATAACTAGTTAAATAATAGCCTAGTATATGGGTGATTCTTCGAGCAAGGCATTATTTGGTGATTTGCGTGGCAATTTTTAAATCTAACATATTTTTTAAATCGACATGTGTTTCTTAAAATATACGTAAAAGTAATATTTTTTATAGAAAAGGCACCCCAGAGAGCGATATACTTACAGAGATAATCGAGGTTAAAAATTTGTAGGCCACGCAAATCACAAAACACCCTACGAAAATGATATTTTTTTAATTTAACTTTCTCAAATAACTTATTAAGTTACCAGGTAAAAGAATAATTAAGTAACTAACACAGAAATTGTTTTTTAAAAGCTTTTATTTATAAAGAGGTAAAGGCTCGCAACAAGACTTCAAAAGCTATAGAGGCATTAGCCTTCTCAGCATTATTGGCAAATTATATGCAAAGGTACTGATTGAAAGAGTTATGAAAGTAACCGTTAAGAAAATATGGGATGTACAAGCGGGGTTCCGAAAGCGTATGGGATGTTCGGATCAGGTTTTTTCCTTGCGAAGCATAGCCGAAAAGTTTTTGGCCAAAGGTCAAAAGGTCTTTTGCGCATTCGTGGATTTGGAAAAGGCTTGCGATAAAGTGGTGAGGAATGAAATGTGGTTGGTACTGTCAATGAAGGGAGTACCCAGCAGCCTCATTCAAGCTCTGAAATCCCTTTATGAGGATGCTAGAGCTTGTGTGAGGATAAACGGGGCATACACTAACTGGTTTATCATCGAAACAGATTTTAGACAGGGATGTGTGGCGTCGCCATGGCTGTTAAACCTCTTCATGGACAGTTGTTTGCAAGATCTAAAACATAGCGACGGATGAATGGGTTACTTGTCAAATGCCTCCTTTATGTTGATGATCAGGTAACACTTGCGTCTTCAGCGGAGGAGTTGCAGGAGATGGTAACAATCATGCATGGCTCGTTAGAGAGGAAAGAAGTGAATGTAAGTAAAACGAAAGCTATGGTATTTTAAAAGGAGGAATGCGTTACGGCTTGTAATGTTTTGATCGATGGACAACGAATGGAGCAAGTGAATGAGTTTGGATATTTAGGTACGTTGCTTACTAGAGATGGTAAGAATGAAGAACTTGATGGGAGTGAATGAAGCAAGAAAGGTACATATGTCAGAATCGTTGCAAATGGCGTTCCGTAGTCTTTGCCTACCCCTCCGGGAAACAGGCGTGAGTCTATGTATGTATTTTATTTATAGTAGAATCAGCCAACTTTATTTATTTTGAATTTTCGGTATTTGTATAAGTTTTTCATGAAGGCAACGTTTAGCTTGTTTTTTTTCTTCAAGTCTTATTTCTGGGAACTTATTCGACTTTTCTCTCGTCTAGGTTTTTGTTCGCGGCGGTTTTTTCCTTCAGCTTTTCTTTTATAATATCTTGCTCGGTTTTTGACCTTGAACTCTTTATGATTTTTAAGCCTCTCTCTTCTTCTTCTTTCAGATAACTTCTTTCTTTGCAATTTTTCCTCTCTTGTTAATAGCATTTTGGTCTAAAATATAATTTATTACAATTTTAGCTAATCTGAAACAATTTTTATTATTATAAGGTACTTATAAAATCATTTTAAGTTTGATTTAAACGAATTTACATTTAACGAAAGTAATCAAAAATATAATCATACAATACTATTACAAAACTCAAAGTTACTTCCTTTGCATGGCCAATAATTGATATGCGTGGGTCAAAACTACCACGTAAACCACGCAAATCACGACCACGTAAATCAAAATAAATCCTTTATTCTAAAAATATATAAAAACCCTTTAAGCAAATATACTGTGTTTTGAATATAGAGTTGCGTTACCTTATAGTTGTCCGCTACAATATTTTATTCAATAAACAAATTCACAGACACCGGAGAAAATTGAACCATGCAAATCAAAGTTTTGAGAAACCATACCCACGCAACGAAGTTCTTACCTTAATTATTCGGAAACCTGTCGCGTCGTCAAACAAGCACTCTGCCCAGCTGTCGGAATGCGACTAGTTGTAACGTGGATTAGGATGACACAACATTGGGCCGCGAAGTTAGGGATGTGCAAGTGAATTTACAATGATCCACGCAAATCAGTAACTACCCCGGGACAGTTAAGTTTTTATTTTTTTCAGATAATGTAATTCATTTAGAACTATGATCTAATTTTTCATAGCATTATCAACTTCTTAGGACTTGAAGTTTTTTTTTTGGTAAGCATGTACCGTTTAGTTTAAAATATATAATTTATTAAGTGACTAGATCGGGGTTTGGGACACTCCACGAAAATCAAAGAATAGGGGTGTTTTATTTTTTTTATGATATTAAATATATAGATAATTGAATAATAATCAATAACCCAAATAAGAGAGGATTAAAGGTTTGCCCGAAAAAAAAAAGTGGCTTGCTAACTTTTTGATTTCTATTTTTTTAAGGTGATGCCGCTTAAAAATCATGTCTCGAAGAATGACCCATAGGTGAGATTATAAGATAGATTATCACGCGAACATAGAATTCGGTGACAATATGTACTACGTAAATAAATAACAAAAATAAACAAAGCTTGCTTTCTGCAAGTTTGCTTCATTTATATCAATAACTTTTCCTGAATCAACAACACACAATAGAACAAACAGTCGTAAAAATAAACGGTATCTACGTTTATTTCCCATTCGTTGCCTTAACGGGAAAACAGATACCTTTCAACATCATTCACGTGCCCATCTGTCACAGTCAATGCTGCTATCCTTAAATGTAATTTAATTATTTTTAAAGTGGAGTATTGTTTGACTAAAGAAGATAATATTATGAAATTCATTTGATGAAAATGTATGTAAGTAATTAAAAGTTGATTTTTAACGATAGAATAGTTCTTAATATGGCATGGTCATCTCTTAAAATCGGTTAACAATATAAAGCTTCTATGTTTAGGAGTTATAAAAGGACGCAGTCACAGGGTATTTTAGTTCCCCACGACAAAAGTACCACAAAAACCAACAGGTAGCAGAAAATGAAAAGTACTATCGTGAATAAAAAGCATTAGATTGTCCACAATAGAAATTTTACTACTGAAAAAAAAAACATGGAAATCGATATGAAAAAAAAAAACATGGAATACAATATGATTTTGAAAAGAAAAATACATTGTCTTGTCTTTAGTTATTTTCTTAGGACGTGACACTTCTGTGGATTCATTAACAAAACATGCACACGATTGACCGAGATTTTAAGTTCAATTCCCGCCTCGAGAATGAATAATTTATCATATTCAAAATATCTTAGTATGCGAACTGCAAAAAAAGAAGTTCGTTTTCATATATGGAAATAACTAATTGCACATTTTCTTGCAATTAGTCATTTCTTTATATTATTACTAGTATCATTGGATATTAGTCATAGTTATTTATGTGTTATTACGAACTAGAAATAAAGTAATATATAACTGAAAGATCCTTATACGACCGGACAATAACCGTCTTCGTTTATAACTTTACAGAACAGAGTAAAATTTGTACCTTCCAAAAATACATGACGTAAAGACACCAGCAATTTTGCCACGATAAAGCTTAGCATTCGCTTTGTGAGTGTGTAAGCCTTCAGTCGCAGGTACGAGGTAACTATTCAGCGCTAGTGCCGAACTATTTAAAACGACTTGCTAACTAGTGACTATGTGAACTTGCATTTGTTACAGCTTTAAGGTAAGCTTTGTCACTGTGTTTGAGCAATGAACTAGATTTCCTAATCAAGTTCATTACTAAAACACATACTTTGCATTGGAGAAAAGTTTAAGCAGGCGACCTTCCCAATGCTTTGTAATCGGTTAGTTAAACGTTTGTTGTAAAAACTTTATTATCTTAATTTTTTTATAATATTCATGGTATGACAGGTGGTGTTTTCGTTCATAATAATGAAGAACGGAATAAATTCGACGAGATATAAGACTGAGAATTTTATTTTTTGCCTTGATTTAAGTTTAGTTGCCAAGTTATAACAGATTGTGGATAAAAAAGTTAAGGAAAATATCTAGCATCAAAGTTTCCGTCACTTTTCTTTATCTGTCAGAACCAGTTTACGCCTATTATTCAATTGTACGCGTATCAATCCTTATTTGCAACCTTTGAACTCTTACCCCTGCACATTCGTTATCTATAGAATAAAGAACAGCTTTATATATCAGCTGCAAACCTGCCTTTAGAGACAGTCCCTTTCTTGGCCAGTTGTCGATTTTCAATTGACTTTTACAACAGGATGGAAGATAAACTACCGATGCTATATATTTCGTTCGCACCGTAAAGAAAAAGTTATTTAGGAGATAGGTGTGGGAATCTGAAACAATGTTCTAGGGGTATATCTTATGTATGAGCTTTAGAAACGACGTTGAAACACTAAGCTATATTTACGTTTATTTATTACTATATTTACGCGTTAGTGTGGTTCTCAAATGTACAAAGTAATTTTTATTTAATTCGCGCCATTAAAAACACTAGGACAGATGAAATTCGATCTGTGCCATCCAACCCCTTAAACGATGGGGTCAGCACTACCAGGGTGCATGAAGCAATTTTCCAATTACAGAATCATCAAAGTGGTCAGACGCACCCAAGAAATGTAGCAATTTTTTGAGAGAGCCGCAGACAACCAGTCATTCTGGCGCCAACAAAGACCTTCATCTCAGCTGGGAACAGTACCTATTACTTTTTCTGTGACAGTGCCTTAAATTGATTTGTAATGTACGCTATGAGTGATATGGCAAACCTATATAATATAAGTAGGTATTTACGTAGATAGCTGTTACAAGATCAGTCTATTTATTTATTACCGCGGTACATTTATTTTCTCCATTGCATTTAGTGTTAGCGTGCGATACCCTTTCTTACCTTAACAAGTTCGGGGGCCACAAGTTATCTTGTAGCCGTGCTATGTGAACACTGTGAGCCGAGTGACTACAAAGGTTCGAAACAACCACAGAATTACGCACCGTGGTAAGCTTGCGTTACGCGCGTGTTATACGTCGCCTTGAGAAAAAGGTTAGTCTACCAATAAATAAAAGTTTACTTAAATAACTGCAGATTTTATTATGAACAAAATATAAAACAGGCAACCACTTATAAAAGAATTAATTAACTCCACTGTTATCAATGCTGTTCTTGTAACCTGTCAAACCTGTGGCCTTTCTTGGTGTATGGTTTCCAAGTCACACCTAAAGACTTGCCGAACATAACTTCAATACTTTGGGAAACCAATGCATGGCTTTCTTAACAAGGCCTTATATAGTTCGCTTTCTCAAAGTATACAGCATAACCTCATGGAGACGTATAAATTATTCGTGTCATTCAACCCGATCATCAAAGTATTAGTTTAGGGGTGGACGGTACCTGGACGCTTAGCGACTCGTACGTGACCATACCTGGCGAAAGACGTATGTTGAGTAGTATTCTAACTATATTTTTTACTGCAAAAGTGCAGAATATCCTTGAATACTCATTTTTTACCACAAGTCTAAGCTTGATCGCAGCCCATTCAGGTATTAAGGAAACCGAGGTTTACCGTACCGGTACCGTATTCGATTCCATGTAGGCCTTATCCATAAATGATGTTTTAATACTTTTACGTAACTGATTTCGGAGAAGACATAATTGTTTTTTTTCGCAGTTAAAGTTCAGGCATTTTGCAATCTGAATAAACGACTAAACCAGTCAACTAACGACAGAGAACCATCCTAAGATTGTTCTGTCAGTTAAACTACCAATAACTACTATTAAATTTGTCATTCACCCGTCTCTTATTTGCTAGGATAATGTATCTCTATGGATTTGACAAGCAAATAATAATACCGTGACAGACCGAGATAATGACATACAGAAATACATAAGAGTAAAAGTGTGTGTAGTTTTTTTTTGTTGGTCACTACTGAATATTGTGACCAACAAACGTTTGAGCTCTCGATAATTTCCGCGAAAAATTGTGTTATTATTGTTATTAATTGTGAATGCTTAGTGAAAATATCATTGGTTCAGATTTATTATGGTGATTTGTTACATTTTAGGCTGTAAAAGCCATAGTGAGCGGAAATGTGAGAACATAAACATTTATTCGTAAGTACGATATGTTAGTTATAATATCTATTTATACATGAAAATATTGATAGAATGATACAAATAGCGTATTATTACATAAGGAAATAATTTCTTAATTACATCAATAAACCAAAAAATGCTATTTTATTATCACCGCGATTTTAGTATTACACAATCGAATTCAATAGGTCGTTGAATGTTGAGCTAGCCGAAAGTCATCGATACTTTTTAATTTTACAGCGTTAAATGTTTTTTAGGGATACCACAGCAGCGTTTGGGAAATTACCCAAATTTTGGGTAATTTGCCGTTACTTAGTTTCATATGAACCTAAGATTAATTATTTAATTTGTTTTCCGATTCTTTGTAGTAATTAATTTATTTGTTTATAAATTCCCAAAGGACTGCACGATCCAAAAATAATTGTGGATACGTGCAACAGGAGGAGAAAACTGGGATCCGAATAAATATGCAAGAGTATGCTCTAAACACTTTGAACAAAAGTATTATATTAGGAAAACTCCCCGCAATAGGTACTTATTTGGAATCATTCTCGAATGATAAAGAAGAGAAAATAAGAAATTTGTATACAAAATTAATTTTGTTTAAAGGACAGTAAAGTTGAGTGTCAAATAATATAATAAAAGATATATAACTCTGAGCCTCGTGTTTATTTGGCGAGTGAAGCCAGCCAGACACTTTTGTTATACATAATAATATTAAGTATACAAAATACTTATCGCACACCTTATGGATGGTTTTAAACCTCCGTGTAAGTTTAGCTATATTTTTATTTTTTATTGGGCTGTAAATCATATTATTTAGATATTTATTACTATTCGTTGCAAAAATACCTAAACGGCTATTGATGGAACTTCTCGAGTTAGCTCATAAATACATCGAAATACCAAATTGATTAAAAATTATAGAAGAACGCGGTCTCAGATGTCTGGTAAGGTATGCAATTCCGGAACGACCGGTTGGCGCAGCGGGAGTGTAAACGACTGCTACGCCGAAGGTCGCGGGTTCGATTCCCACACAAGTCAAACATTTTTGTGCATGAATATGGGTCCCAAGCCAACCTCACCTGCAAGTGGTGCACCTGCCGATCAACGGACGAGGCTCTGGCAAACAAAATATCCCGATAAGCGGCACTAGGCTCGCCAACTATTACGTGGGATCAAAACACTGGCGAAAGGTGGGCGTTTAATATGCCTCTGCCTACCCCTTCGGGGAAGCAGGCGTGAGTCTATGTACCTATGTATGTATGTATGAACATGGATGTTTGTCTTGGTCTGGGTGTTTCAATGTTTAATATGTATGTATTTACAAAAAAAAGTATATAAGTATGTTTATCCATTATCTAGTACCCATAGTACAAGCTCTGCTTAGTTTAGGACTAGATGGTGTTGTATGAATGTGGTAGAATATTATTATTATTATTATGATTCAGGTTTGATACAATGTTACTTAAAAGTTAATATGTACTTCGTAGAATTGTAGGGTAAACATTTACAACATCTGGTAACACCAACTCAGGATGTACTCTTTGTCCGTCCTTTACGGGTGTACGGAAATGTCGAGTCCATTTGATTCTTGGTCCTAGCTTATTTGAGATTTCACTAATTACAAAGGATTCACTCATTCCGTGTGACAGGTTCTGGCACTTGCGCTCAGCACAAACAAAAATAGCGGCGATAGTCCAGTGGTGTACGTAACGGACTGCCGAGACGATGGTCTCGGGTTCGATCACCAGTTACCCGGGCACACACCTCTGACTTTTCGAAGCTATGTGTGTATTAAAAATGTTAATTATCGCTCGCTTAAAAAAATGTGCCCGGTAGATGGCAATAGGCTCGCCCCCTATTACATTGGGAAAGAAACATAACTGGCTAAATATGGGTGTGTAATACACCTCTGCCTACCCCTTCAGAGATAAAAGGCGTGAAGTTATGTTAAAGAAGCTCTGCCTTGATGCTGAATTGCTGAGATAAATATTCGCATTGGCAAAGCAGCAACCACATATGAAAAAATTAAGTGCAGAGTATAGCAGTATAA
Source organism: Euclidia mi (assembly GCA_944739405.2). Taxonomy (NCBI): domain Eukaryota; kingdom Metazoa; phylum Arthropoda; class Insecta; order Lepidoptera; family Erebidae; genus Euclidia; species Euclidia mi. The sequence continues at coordinate 23,501,203 of OX123194.2, read as the reverse complement.
AAACCTCGCAGTGAAGACTTAGTATTGTGACGGCCGGTGTCATGCCAAGCTGTCATCACTACCGTTGCCAAGGACTTCTGACGTCTACACGACAAACTATCCGGTCATCAAACACAATAATTTATTAGCAAAGAGGTTTGAAGACTATTTTATTATTTGGAAATGAGTTTTTAGTTCGATGACGTATACACTTTGTCAAGTGTTCGCCAAATTCACCAGTCATTGACAACAAGGCGATGGCCGTGCGGATAACACATTCCGTTCACATTCTGAAGGCGTGGGTTCAAATCCCAGTCATAACTGTTATGTGGATTATGGTTTTTATGAAATTTGGAAAATGTTTATGAATATTTGGCGAATATTTAAAAGATTATTTAAATATTTCGAGTAAAAATTAGAAAATTCTAGAAACTTCAGGCAGGAATGGAAAGGTTAAAAAGAGACAGGCGATGGAAACACAAATTTAAATATTTCGAATAAAGATTAGAAAATTCTAGAAACTTCAAGAAGGAATGGAAAGGTTAAAAAGAGACAGGAGATGGAAAAACAATTGAATAACGAAAAGACAATCGAAATTAGTAGATCTAGAACATTCTTAGGGGTATATAAGGCGGTGTAGACGCGCTAAGCGCCAGTTTAAGTTGAAAAGTGGTAAAGTGAAGAAGAAAAGGAAGAAGTAAAGGAAGAAAGAAGAAGTAGTAAAAAAAAAGTGAAGTGAAAGTATAGTGCAGTAAAGTGCAGTGAAGTGCAGTGAAAAAGTGCAGTGCGAAAGACGCTAGTGTTGGTGCTGTCTGCGTCGGAATTAAACGGCGTGTCGTGTGTCAAGTCGAATAAAGTGTCATCAGTGCTACTCGGTGTTTCCTTTCAATCCCGTTACCCCGTCCGTAACAATTGGTGTCAGAAGTGGGATTGGAAGGATTAAAGATGCCAGTTATGCCGAGGGAAGGTCCTACGACACGTGCGAGGGCTGCCGCTCAAGAACAAGGCGACTCTAACCCAGAAGTTGTAAACAGGGAAGCTCCTTCGCAAGGTGTCGGATCCGAAGGAGGGGTATCTACGTCCGCAAGCGCAGCTAACCCGCTATCTCTCGCAGACCTCGCGGCAATATTCCAGCAAACCTCGCAGCGACTCGAATCTCGACTCGAGCAGAACTCGCAGCAGCTTAAAACTTAACTCCAGCAAAACTCGCAGCAGCTTAAGACCGAACTCCAGCAAAACTCGCAGCAGCTCAAGTCCGAACTCCAGCAAAACTCGCAGCAACTCAGCGAGATAATGGAGAGCCAGGATGAGATTCGCCGTTATATATCTGAGAACGCTCGTAAGATTGCCGAGATAGAGATGTGTATCGGTGAAGTGCAATCTCGCGTGACTACCATTGAGGAAGAGATGCAGACCCGCATGGCGTCAGTAGTATCGGAAGAGGTGCAGTCCCGCATGGCGTCAGTATCGGAAGAGATGCACACCCGCATAGCTACTGTAGAGGAGGAGTTCAGGAGGATAAAGACTAACGTCCCTTCGGTTACAGTAGCCTCATCAGGTGCTGGTAATTTTAAAGTACCTTCTTTCGACGGTACCTCATCTTGGGAGGCGTACAGGATGCAGTTTGAAGCCGCTTCTTCTAGTAACAGCTGGAACAGAGAACAGGCCAAGAATGCACTCGCTCTGGCGTTACGCGATGGTGCGTTATCAGTGCTACAGTCTGTGGGGAAAGACGCCACATATGAACAGCTCATCGAGGCTCTTGAGTCCAGGTATGGAGAGGCGCATTTGAAATTTGTATTCCGTGCTCAGCTGCGTAACCGCTGTCAGCGCCCTAACGAGTCATTGCAGCAGTGGTCTATAGAAGTAGAGAAGATGGTAGGAAAAGCTTACCAGTCTGCACCCCCGGCACAAGTCCAAAGCATGCGTCTCCAGGCGTTCATTGATGGCATTTATGACGATGAGGTCAGGACAGCCGTTCGTCTGAAGCACCACGACAATGTTAAGGACGCTTTAGCGCATGCTCTAGAAGTGGAGGCTGTCCGTCGAGAAATTAAGGGTGGACGAGTCCGAGTTGTGGCCGCAGAAATGCAGCGAACAGACCGAAGATTTGTCCCAAAATGTTATAGCTGCAGGGAACCAGGACATTTAAGCAATAGCTGTCCGAAACGTAAACGTAAGGCTGACGCTATTGTTCAAACGTCAGAACACGACCAGGAAAACTAATTCCAGCCAGGGCTGCGGGGCAAGCGCTGGCCGGTAGACGAAAAGCCCCTAAAGTTTGTATCCGACAAAGCACAGATGGGAACAGCTTAACCATTGATGGAGCGGTCAATGGCGTTACCTGTTTGTTGACCTTGGACACCGGTGCGTCACGAACTGTTATAGGGACTCACCTGATAAGGAAGAATGGGAAGATTCTTAAACAGTCAATTCGACCTCGACTGACTACGGCTACCGGCCAGCACATCCCAGTCAGGGGAGAGCAAATAGTGGCTTTCAAAGTAGGTGTCGAATTATATTGGCAAAAAGCACTGATTGCAGACATCGTCGACGACTGCATTATTGGGCTAGACTTCTTCAGAGATCACCAATGTAGATTGGATATTAAGTGTGGTATCCTAAAGTGTGGAGACGTGGAGATTCCAATGAAAGGTGGAGGCACGGGAAAGGTTTTGTGCCTCAAGGAGAGCAAGCTGGCACCTAGGTCACAGACCTTTGTTCCTGTCACATTACCTGCCACTTCGACTCAGCGACGTTGCATAATGATAGAAGACAATAGAGATGACGATCCATGGTTGCCGGCGTGTGTAGTTGTTGCTTCTTCACAAGGGGCAGTTATACCTGTCCTAAATTTAAGTGATGAAGAAAAAGTGTTGAAAAAGGGTTCTGAGATAGGAGAGTCCGAGGAAGTCGCTTGGTTACGAAACTGCCAGAAAACCAAGAGTCTGGCTGAGACTAACATTAACGTGGATAGTGTATTAAAAGGTTGCAAAGACGATCTAACGGAAATCGAAACAGAAAAAGCAAAGAAATTGCTGACACAGTACGTCGACATTTTCTCAAAGAACGACGGTGACATCGGAAAGACAGGAGTAGTAAAACACACTATCAATACGGGGAATGAACAACCGATCCGTCAACGCCCACGACGTGTACCTTTTGCCAGGGAGAAAGAGGTAGAGGATATGATCGAAGATATGAGGAAAAACGGGGTTATCGAGCCATCGATTAGCCCGTGGTGTTCGCCGGTGGTATGGGTAAGGAAAAAGGATGGATCGACTAGATTCTGCATTGACTACCGAAGATTGAATGATATAACCAAGAAAGACAGTTATCCTTTGCCTAGAATAGACGACACGTTAGAGACCTTATGCGGAATGAAATGGTTTACAACAATAGACTTAAAAAGTGGTTACTGGCAAGTGGAAATGGACCCAAAAGACAAAGAGAAGACAGCTTTTTCAATGGGCAGAGGGCTTTGGCATTTTAATGTTATGCCTTTCGGATTGTGCAACGCACCAGCTACTTTCGAAAGGTTAATGGAACACATCCTTGCCGGGCTTTTAGGGGAAGCTTGTCTGGTGTATCTCGATGACATAATTGTAATGGGCCGAGACTTCGATGATCATCTCACGAAGCTAGAAAGTGTACTCAATAGATTGAAAAATGCAAATCTGAAACTCAGTCTTAAAAAATGTTCATTTTTCAAGCGACAAGTTAACTACTTGGGTCATGTCGTCTCTGAAAATGGCATCGAGAAGGACCCTGCCAAAATTTCGGCGGTTAAAGATTGGCCCATGCCTAAGGACAAGAAGCAGGTGCGCTCATTTATGGGGCTTTGCTCTTATTACAGACGTTTTGTGAAGAATTTCTCGAGCATCGCAAAACCCTTACATGAGCTGACGGAGCAAAAACGACCATTTAATTGGGATGAAAAATGTCAAACTGCTTTCGAAGAGTTGAAGAAGCGTTTATGTGAAGCGCCAATTCTTGCATATCCCGACGTCAATGGAGAATTCATTGTTGACACAGACGCAAGCAATGTGGGTATTGGTGGAACTCTTTCCCAGAGACAAGGAGATCAGGAGGAGGCTGTTATTGCCTACTTTAGCAAATCGTTGTCTAAACCTGAAAGGAACTACTGTACCACACGAAAAGAGCTTCTAGCAGTAGTAAAAACTCTCCAGCATTTTAAAAAGTACTTGATCGGAAGAAAATTCCGGATCCGGACGGACCACGCAGCGCTTAAATAGCTTTTACAGTTTAAAAATTGTGAGGGTCAGGTAGCTCGATGGATAGAACAACTTCAAGAGTACGATTTCGAAGTTGAGCATCGTGGCGGAAAATCTCACGGTAATGCTGATGCCTTATCAAGACGTCCCTGTGATAAGAATTGCAAGCATTGCGTGCGACAAGAAGGAAAAGAAGAAGCTGCCGTCAAGGTTATTAGAATGGATACTATCGACGGGCGATGGAACAAGGAGTTCATTATTAAATCACAGGAAGAAGATAAAGATTTGAAACCGATACTGGAGCGGCTAAAGAATAACTCTCTTCGGCTAGAATGGAGTGAGGTAGCTGATACTAGTACCGTCACGAAAAGCTATTGGGCGCAATGGAACAGCCTAATAATACAAGATGGACTACTTTGTCGAAAATGGGAAAGTGCTTCTGGAAGAGACAGTTATCTTCAAACAATAGTGCCAAAATCAATGATTCCTGAAGTTTTGCAAGTTTGTCATGACGGCCCATCTGGCGGACATCTTGGAGTGCGAAGAACCTTACTGAAGATTCGTCAACGTTTTTATTGGCTGCACTGTAGGGAAGACGTTGAAGACTGGTGCAGGAAATGCGTTAAATGTTCTTCAGTTAAAGGGCCGCAAACTCGGAGCACTAAAACTGTACACTGTGGGAGCTCCTTGGGAACGTGTTGCTGTGGATATAGCTGGACCATTTCCTTTGACAGAAAGTGGTAATCGCTACATTCTGGTGGTAATGGATTATTTCACGAGATGGCCAGAAGCTTTTGCAGTCCCCAATCAGGAAGCAATTACAGTTGCGACAAAATTAGTAAATGAAGTATTTTGTCGATATGGTTTACCGTTGGAAATCCACAGCGACCAAGGGAGAAACTTTGAATCTCAACTCTTTCAAGAAATCTGCAAGATGATGGGGATCCACAAAACTAGAACAACTCCGTATCACCCTCAATCGGATGGAATGGTGGAGAGATTTAACCAGACATTGGAGCGCCATCTTGCTAAAGTAGTCGATAGCCATCAGAGAAACTGGGACGAATATATCCCACTATTTCTTCTGGCTTACAGAGCCGCAGTACATGAAAGTACGGCAACAACCCCGGCGCGAACAAATTTAGGAAGGGAGCTACGACTTCCAGTAGACCTTCTTGCTGGATGTCCACCGGGGACACCTAGCTGTGTTACCGATTATGCATGTGAATTAAGAAGAAAGCTCGAAGAAATTCATGAACACGTTAGACAAGAGAATTTACAAGCGGGAGTAAGAATGAAGACCCGATATGACAGATGCGCAAATGCGAGAGAATTCGAAGAGGGAACTTTGGTGTGGCTTCATAATCCGGTCCGATGTAAGGGAAAATCTCCCAAATTACAGCCAAGCTGGGAAGGACCATATACTGTAATAAAGAAAATTAACGATGTAACCTACAGAATTCGAAAGACACCTAGAAGTCCACTGAAGATTGTTCATGTGGATAGGATAGCGGTATATCATGGATCCAACAATGCTCGGGACGAGCATGTCTTAGAGAGGGGGTAGTGTGACGGCCGGTGTCATGCCAAGCTGTCATCACTACCGTTGCCAAGGACTTCTGACGTCTACACGACAAACTATCCGGTCATCAAACACAATAATTTATTAGCAAAGAGGTTTGAAGACTATTTTATTATTTGGAAATGAGTTTTTAGTTCGATGACGTATACACTTTGTCAAGTGTTCGCCAAATTCACCAGTCATTGACAACAAGACGATGGCCATGCGGATAACACATTCCGTTCACATTCTGAAGGCGTGGGTTCAAATCCCAGTCATAACTGTTATGTGGATTATGGTTTTTATGAAATTTGGAAAATGTTTATGAATATTTGGCGAATATTTAAAAGATTATTTAAATATTTCGAGTAAAAATTAGAAAATTCTAGAAACTTCAGGAAGGAATGGAAAGGTTAAAAAGAGACAGGCGATGGTAACACAAATTTAAATATTTCGAATAAAGATTAGAAAATTCTAGAAACTTCAAGAAGGAATGGAAAGGTTAAAAAGAGACAGGAGATGGAAAAACAATTGAATAACGAAAAGACAATCGAAATTAGTAGATCTAGAACATTCTTAGGGGTATATAAGGCGGTGTAGACGCGCTAAGCGCCAGTTTAAGTTGAAAAGTGGTAAAGTGAAGAAGAAAAGGAAGAAAGAAGAAGTAGTAAAAAAAAAGTGAAGTGAAAGTATAGTGCAGTAAAGTGCAGTGAAGTGCAGTGAAAAAGTGCAGTGCGAAAGACGCTAGTGTTGGTGCTGTCTGCGTCGGAATTAAACGGCGTGTCGTGTGTCAAGTCGAATAAAGTGTCATCAGTGCTACTCGGTGTTTCCTTTCAATCCCGTTACCCCGTCCGTAACAGTATATTCTTCTTTTTAGTGGTTATGATTAATTATAATACGTACTATCAATACTAATTCAACAAGTAAGCCTGCTTGCTAGGGATTTTTTTTAAATTAATTGTAATACCTTCAAGTTTGTATAGCCACTCCATAGATGTCACTGCTGTCCATACTTCGAGTGCTTAAGTGGGTTTTGATAATGAAATGAGTAAGAACGTCTAGACCAGGTCGAAGCTGACGGTATATATGTAAATTAGCGTTAAGCCTCTAGGCTCATACCACTCCTCTCTTACTGTATGAATAAATGAGTATTTGTTTGGAATATACTTTTATAAATTTTCTTTGGACATAATCCATCTCATTTGCATAGTAATTAAGCTTAGAAAAGTTGTAAATGTTGGCCATAAAAATATATTATTTTGGATGAAAGCAACGATACCCAAGTTCAACGACCTGCCCCTTCGAGATCAGTATTCGTTCTTTTTAAACAAACTCAACTGGATTTTATCTAAGTAACAGATTATGCAGGTTTAACACGATTTTAAAGTGAAACTATAACTGGCAATCATCAATGATGTAGGCATTATTACAAAATTCTTGCGTTACTGACTGACTAACAGAAACAGCCAAAACTACTGGGCGTTACTTGGGGAGGGTAGGAGTATACTATGAAGGGATTTCCCAAGAGATTGGGCAAAACTGGTTAAGTTAAAAAAATATGCGAGGGTAGCTGCGATCTTTTAATATGACTCAACCAACAAATCTTACAAATTCGGCATGAAACAACATTAAAAAATAGATGAACATCTGTACCACGGCAATAAAACATCGACATTACTCGAAGATTTCATTCAGGAAAGTGCTTTCTTATGACGAGTCACGCACTGATGATGAAAATAAAACTGAACCGAATGAAGACGAGGATTAAATAAAAAGTTTAGAGCCACAGGCTCTACACTACTACTCCTAAATATGGTCGTTATGTTACGCAACGCAGTAACATAACGACCATATTTAGGAGTTCCTATAGAACAGTCTATAGGTACTCCTAAATATGGTCGTTATGTTACTGCGTTGCGTAATATTCTATTGCACAATGAAAAAGAAGTGGTAGATTTTTTTACCAGAGTTTTGACTTGACCAATCTTTTATAATGGATTTTAAACTTTCGCGATTTGTATACATCATACAATTTTATGGAAACGGGTCCCGCAGCGACCATGGCTGTTAAGACTGCCGAAACGTCGGCAGAACAGAGGTATTATGCCTTAAGTTAATTAAACATCGCGAATAAGACCCGTTTCCATAAAATTGTATGAAATGATGTTATGTTGGAGTAGGTCTTATATATAGGATATAATATGGTTTTGTGTTCTCTCGTTAATTAATCTACCATTTCTTTTCCATTGTAGAGCGTACCTACGCGTGGATAACGATAAAAGTATGTTAAGCTATCGTGCTAGAGGAGGTACTCATTTATTTTGTACCCTAAGCATTTATTGTTGAATAATACATTTAGCTTCATCGTCTTAATAGAGTATTTAATCTGGCAATGCCCCGAGATTGGCTTTAAAATAATTTTTGAGTTTGGACTACTTTATAGGTCGTAAAAATGTTAGTGCTGGGTTGTATGCAGAAAAGTTTTATAGACTGAGACGGGTATTGCATACAATATACTTACAAGAAGCTGTGAAGAGATGTGGCAGTTTAAGAAGTTAGTTGTCTATGAATAAGAAAAGTACTATAATCAAGTGAAAAGTTTTTTTATGAATTGTACGTGTGTGTTTATTTAAAATAACTGATGAATTATATTTTTTTTAGGTAAACAGTAAGAACTTTTAAACGAAATCATCTCGATTAATCATTCTAATAATGATCAGTTACTGGATTTATATCATTATCACTGACTTAGAATATCAGTATGTTGCTTCCGAGCATTGATATTACACTTATTATAGTATTTATGAGCATTAAATTCATGCTTTCAGACCGTGGCAATATAAAAATCTTAGTGTCAACTTTGGTATAATTTATCCTGTAATATATATGTACGTTATGTCTAGACAAAAATATACAACGAAAATAAATACTAGTTTAATAAAAAACATTAATTAATATAAGAAGGCTTTCCCTCTGGATTAAGATTAACGGCCATAGAATATTTTCCTCTTAGCACCACTGAGTGCACATTAAACAATAAAAACTTGATAAAACGTAAATAAAACGTCATTGTTAGAAGAAGGCCGTGCCCAGCAGTGTGGCAGTTTAAATACAGGCCTGATGTATTTAAAGTTTATTATTTATTATATATAATTTTTGAAATATTATTGATTATTTCTCATTACATTTTTATTGACATTGTGTGACATATTTTGATGCTATTTCTTTTGACATTTTTATTGACATTGGCCAACTGTTTATTTTTGACATGACATTGAATAATTGTTGTTTTATAGCTATGAAATTTATTTTTCTAATGGAATTTGTAACAATTTTATGGATCTATATCTGAAATAAATGCTTATTATTCTTATGTTTCTCTTTTTCACGGCTATTCTTCTAACATTTGGTGTTAGCAGAATAACCGGTCCTTTGGGAGGCCTACACGGGGATATGGATCCAACGTGCAGAGGCCCGTAGAGAGTTTTAATCTAAAATGGGATGGGACACATGCCGCGGAGCCTCCACAACTGCACTACTGAGTACAGCTATGGACTAGCCGCATCACGTGTAGGGCTATTGTTTTTAGTGGATCTAATGAATACGGGTTATGGGGATGGGTGTTTAGTGAACTGGTAATTAATGCTATGGATGAAAAACGGCACCTGCCAGTGATACTCCTATAACATCCGTCCGCGTGGGAAGTGGTGACTCGCCAACTCACTAGATGGGCCCTCTCTAAACAGCCGCCCAAAGCAAACAAACTCTGCCATAAAGGCAGCCAGAGGGCAACACCGGTGCGAGTGGCTAGGGGTGTCGAGCGGTGCGGCACCGGTTTCGCCATCGCGGGCTTCGTGACAACGGAGGCCCGGAGCGGGTTTCCCCGTAGTTACGCCCTTGAGAATGACATTTCCACCCCCGAGCTAATAGCTCTTGAGGCTTCCCTCTGGCCGGCCGACCAAGGCAAGCCAGAGTTGAGAGTCCTGCGGGCATTCTTGCAAATCTACTCCGGCCAGCCAACAAAGGCAAGCCAGAGACGAGGCCCTGACCGACTCTCTGAAGCATTCGGGACCGCAGTGTCGCCACACACATTCAGCTCGCCACAAACCTGCCCTGCGGTTGTAAGCTTTCTTTTCATCTTGTAATACATTTTTTGTTTATATTACACGATGAAAGTGATGTTTAAAAGCTGTTACTCTGCCCTCTGAGATTGCGTTAGTCTCATGATGAGATAACGGCTGCCCCTGAGGGATTTTATTCTTATTATTGTTATTAATAATAAAAATACAAAACACTTATTTTAAATAATAATATATTGTAGCGTGTTTTAATGTTACTGCTAATTACTAGGTACATATTTAAAAAAGCCGGCGTATAATCTAACTACTGCCCTAATTATAGTAGAAAATATATGCCAGTATTAAAAGAAAAGAATACATATTCATAAAGCGGCTTTGTTTTCTAAGTACTGGCGTAATATTTATTATATGAAGTTTCGTGCAAGGCCGAGTTAGTTCCGACAGTTTGCTGTTAATTATGGTTAATACAAACGTAAGGGCTTTCTCCTATAAACCATAGCGAGTAAAATGAAGTAGCTAGGATGAGACTTGGTAAAAAAACTTTAAATATGAATTCGGTATTAAAGTATTGAATGAAATCCCAATGAGTTGTTAAATATACTGAAACTTCTCTTACATATCTTTTCGAACGCTAGATTCTATGATGAGAAGACAAGAATGAAGGTCCTGACCAACGATCTTTGTTAGAGAACACTGCCATGATTGTATAGATCTATTTGTGAGGTACTTTAAAAAGGAGCTACGCTTTATATGTCGAGAGCCAGTATGTCTCCTGAAATCATAGAATTGTGACTTCTACCAGCGATCGGTAAAATGGCAGACAAGCTGCAGGTGTCACTAATTAATTAGTAATTGATTTTGTACAAAATTTTGACTTGCAAATAATTTATGTTGTAAGTACATCAACGGTTTTCTACGTTTCTATCCATGCAATAATTGGCATCTTAACTTGAGGTCTCTCTCTCATAATCAAAAGATAAGCAATAGTTAAAACTTAGACATAGCTGCAAAGGTTTTTAAAATAATAGTATTTAATCTGAATTTTAATTCTTACTCAAGTTATTAATTCCATTAACGTCCCTTAGCAACACTTACGAATTGGAACCGACAATACTTTATCAACACGCAATTTAAGTTTATTTTATTTATTTATTTATTAGGGATAATAAACAACTACAACATATAATATACGTTATATTATATGTTGTGGTTGTATATTATTAATGATAACAATCACTTAGTAGTAATGTTGCAGTCCACTACATTATCCTCAGATACAACATATTTTAAAGACCAGTGGTTGCCACTAGACGAGCATTACCACAGACTGATAACAAATATTTATACAAAAATAATGAATTACTTTAAAAAATGAACTAGACACAATTTTGTTGTTTACCACTATTTATACTAAAAACAATTTCATTTAATTTAATCATGCAATAAATAATTTTTTTACATTATAATTCAGATATATTTTTTATAATATTAGATTTAAATTTCTTTTTCGAGCAGGCAAATATGTCAATATCAATGAAAATTTAGTTATATGATTCCAACATTCTATAAATAGGGCTACGTAAGCCAGAGTTCGTACGACACGGGTTTAAGGCGAACAGAGTCCGTGCACGGACCTGACGCACGTGAACCGTTCGGGGGACAGAATAGCACAGTTTACTCGTCAAATCGATGGCATCAAAGTGATTGTGCACGATTTAAGGAAGAACGTTGGCCTCAAGGTATTTACGCCGATTCTCTAAGCTGATAAACTTGTACTTATCTAAAAGTTGGGAGTATGAGAGATAAGTCTTAGTCCTGCTAATTCTGTAGTATATGGCACGGAGGTATTTTCGCTGTACCCTCTCTATTGCAACCACGTACTTTTGGTAAAAGGGGTTCCAAATAGGGACCTGAATAACCTTAATTCTCGTCTGCCACTAGTCTTTAAATGAAACGCCAAACGGGCAACATAATTTTTAGCTCGTGACAGAGACAGATAACCAGCGATACAATCAATCTTGTGGCTTAAATTGCTGCTACAAGAATTCCGTTAGAGCTGTTAAGTATTTTTGCGAACTGAGACCTACATATATATCTATCTAGTATTACTTTCTGTGATGATAGCGCTGCCTGCCAAATAAAGCACATGCTTTTTTATCCTTATTAGTTGCCGCTGGTGTGTTGTGTTGTGTTTTTATAGAACATAATATTACCTACACTACATTTACACATACTGCAGTAAAGACCGCAGTATACTTTTAATGTTATTTTGAGTCCTATTCTATCGATACAAATAACAAGTCGCAATAGGAGTATAACCGTAAAACATCGGACGATGCTGTTCGAATAAAATTCCTGAATCGCGAGATTAATGTTCACGCCCACGGTCGCTTGCCCAGCAATAGACACCGAGTGATACGGGTCCTATAATTTGTTTACAAACGTAACAATTGTACAAAAGGTTTTGTGCGGCAAAATGAAACGTAATTGTTCTCATAACGATATTTGGATTAATTTATGTTCGGGAAGACAGGGTTCGCGATCGGCCTAGACAGTTGTCTCTCCGTATATTTATGGCACTAAGCTGGTACAATTATATGCCTTCATGTGTTTTTTGAGACAAAGATATAATGTTGTAAAGGGTATCAAATTACAAGCATTCTTGATGAGTTGCAAATACGTACGATTCCTAAGTCTGACATAAGTGTTACTGGTTACACAGCGTCTGAAAAAGTGCCCGATAACGGCAATAGGCTCGACCTTTATAACGTGAGACCGATAAATTCATAGCATTGCAAAATGTGCGTGTAATATAACACCTCTGCCTACCCCTTCGGGATACTGGCGTGAGTTTGAGAAATAAATATTTTACTTGAAACGATAGAAAAGTTTACCTTCATCAAAGCCGTACAACACAACGTGTCGTTAAGTTTCATATTAAAATGCATCAAGACTAGTTTCATATTATTATATAGTAGACCCAACAGCATCAAGCAACACTTACTTCCTGCAGTGCTAATATCAGCCGCAGTTTGAGCATATTACCTTCCTTCGAAAGCGAATCGCATTAAAAGCGTGTATGGTTCTCAAGGCTAGCACTTCAGTCGGCATGCAATTTCCGTTCGACCGTCTCTCGGGATATTGGTTATAAACATAATATCAACTACACACTGTGCTAAACATTTGTTTACTTTGTTTAAAGTATACTGGTGTTAGAGTTGAGTACATAATAATGGTAATGATAATATAAACGTACACCAACAGTAGAGTTTTGTCAACCGAGTGAAACTCTAAAAAGCGCGTGCGTCCGAAAGGCGCAATAGTTTTGTTGAATGGCCTCAAGTTTACATTTAACGTTTTCCCTCAAAAATTAAAACTGACGAAATGTTATCCTTTTTATGATATCGTCACACGTTCGTAGATACCATGATCTTGAATGTAATATACATAACCATTATTTTGCTAGATGACCCAGCAAACATTGTTTGCCTATGTACTATTATTTGAGGCTGTAAGTACTTTTGATGCAAAATGGTAAAAAAATGTCTATACAAAAATGCACATAAAAGTCATACAAATCGGTCAAGCTGTTACGGAGCAGGGGTTGAGAGGATTATTTCTAGACTCCGTCCTGAAAGTTAGCCGAGATATATTGACGTTAAACCTTAAATCGACATATTTCCTTGAAACTGTATACTTTTAGTGGTTTTAATGAAAACTTTGAATTTTGTACTTAGATTGTCCACAATAGAAATTTTACTACTGAAAATAAAAACATGGAAAACCATATGAAAAAAGAAACATGGTAAACAATATGATTTTGAAAATAAAAATACATTGTCGTGTCTTAAGTTATTTTCTTAGGACGTGAAACTTCTGTGGATTCATTAACAAAACATCCACACGATTGAGCGAGATTTTAAGTTCAATTCCCGCCTCGAGAATGAATAATTTATCATATTCAAAATATCTTAGTATGCGAATTGCAAAAAAGAAGTTCGTTTTCATATATGGAAATAACTAATTGCACATTTTCTTGCAATTAGTCATTTCTATACATTATTACTAGCATCATTGGATACTAGTCATAGTTTTTTATGTGTTATTACGAACTAGAAATGAAGTAATACATAACTGAAAGACTTTTTATACGAACGGACAAGAACCGTCTTCGTTTATAACTTTACAGAACAGAGTAAAATTAGTACCTTCCAAAAATACTTGACGTAAAGACACCAGCAACTTTGCCGCGACAAAGCTTAGCATTCGCTTTGTGAACGTGTAAGCCTCTAGTCGCAGCTACGAGGTAACTATTCAGCGTTAGTGCCGAACTATTTAAAACGACTTGCTAACTAGTGACTATGTGCACTTGCATTTGTTACAGCTTAAAAGGTAAGCTTTGTCACTGTGTTTGAGTAATGAACTTGATTTCCTAATCTGTATACTTTGCATTGGAGAAAAGTTTAAGCAGGCAACCTTCCCAATGCTTTGTAATCGGTTAGTTAAACGTTTGTAGTCAAAATTTTATTATCTTTATTTTTTTATAATATTCATGGTATGACAGGTGGTGTTTTCGTTCATACTAATGAATAATGGAATGAACTCGACGAGATATAAGACTGGGAATTTTATTTTTTGCAGCAATTTAAGTTTAGTTGCCAAGTTATAACAGATTATGGATAAAAAAGTTAAGAAAAATATGAAGCATCAAAGTTTCCGTCACTTTTCTTCATCTGTCAGAACCAGTTTACGCCTATTATTCAGTAGTACGTGTATTAATACTTATTTGCAATCTTTGAACTCTTACCCCCGCACATATGTTAGCTATAGAATAAAGAACAACCATATTCATCAGCTGCAAACCTACCTTTAGAGACAGTCCCTTGCTTGGCCAGTTGTCGATTTTTAATTGACTTTCACGACAGGATGGAAGATAAACTACCGATGCTATATATTTCGTTCGCACCGTGAAGAAGAAGTTATTTAAGCGATAGGTGTGGGAATCTCAAACAATGTTCTAGGAGTATATCTTATGTATGAGCTTTAGAAACGACGTTGGAACCCTAAGCTATATTTACGTGCACCCTTTCCTTCTTGGAGATCTATAGAACATTTGATTATTTTGTTTAATTATTTACGACACAGACATCATTATTATTTTCATACAGGAATTTACTAATGTATTAGTGTGGTTCTCAAATTGCATTAAATAACACATACAATGTAATTTTTATTTAATTCGATCTGTGTCATCCAGCCGCTTAAACGATGGGGTCAGCACTACCAGGGTTGATGAAACAATTTTCCAATTGCAGAATCATCAAAGTGGTCAGACGTACCCAAGAAATGTAGGAATTTCTTGAGAGAGCCAACAAAGACCTTCATCTCAGCTGGGAACAGTACCTATTACTTTTTCTGTGATAGTGCCTTGACGCCTCGTTGGTCTCGCGGCATAAATGTGCGCGTGGGATTAGGCGGTCTCGGGTTCGATTCCCGGGTCGGGCAAAGTGTTATTGGGTTTTTCCGTTAGGCAATTCTCAGTAGCAGCACGGAGTCTGGTAATGTGCCCGGTACGGCAATAGAAAAGAAAAAAAGAAATGAAAAGAAAATATTTATTTTGCCACCAATGGCATACACTAAAAACATTTTGGCAAAAAATAGGTACAAAATACATAGTTGAATAAGAAAAAAATAATAACATTGAAAAGAAATAAAAAATAAAAACAAAAAGAATTATACAAGCAAAATAACAATACAATGGCAGATTGTTATGTCTGTTCACTGGCAACACAACGCTTCCCGGCTGACCAATTGGGAGCCGTCTGCCACCATTGGCCAGATAAAATAACAACAAATCTGATATAAGATTCTAAGTGTCAGTGAGCAGCGATAACAATCTGAAAGTTTATAAATTATTTTTTTAAATGAACTTAACAAACATACGTGGAAGTGTGTGGTTCATTAGTGCCAAAAATTGGACTACGCTCAGTATACGTTGCGGCTTTTAGGCCGCAACACTGTTATTCTGCGCAATCCATTTTATGATTTTAGTGTCGTCGGCGCCAGTGTCTGTTTCTAAAATATACAACTAGAATATACTTTGCTGTGTCGTATGTGAGAATAGATACGATGTGTTAAACGTATGTAAACAAAAAGTATCGAATGTGGTGTCAAAATGCAGAATCTTAAGTAATTTTAAAGCAAGCGTCAGTGTGCTATATGTACCTACCAACGTATACCGCCTTGCTATAAACTAGGTACTGCGCAAGCGCCCGTATTGTTGAAATTATAACATAAGCAAATGGAAAGTAGTAGTAAGAAATAGTGTAAATTAAAAGTAAAGTTAATCATGAGTTTAAATAGTGATTATGGGTGTGCTGATATACACAATCAACCTGTTCTGCCGTAGGACTGGAGGACAATCCATGAAATATTGATGTGATTTCGTCAGCAAAACCAACCTTCAGTGCGACATTTAAGATGTCCATACACGCCACTACAACACTGTGTGGAACTTGGAAACTGACCATTACCCGACGGCCATATCCAAGAAGGTGAGTAGGAGTTTGAGTACTAGAAGTAGGTGTAAAAGTGATATAAAATGAATAGAGAATGATACAACGTAAAATTTTCGGTATATATTATAGATATGTAAGTATAATATATAATATATGTAAGTATAATATATACTCACAGGCACCACTAGAAGCATTTCAGAGGCATTCTCTAATATAAACTTTGACCTGGCGCAAATTTGTACGTGGAGTAAAAATTATGGCCTTAAAGTAAACCCATCTAAAACACAAATTATTCTGATTGGCAGTTTCAGAATGATCTCCAAGGTCAACTGGCCGCAGTTACCTGAGATTCAGTTCGACGGTAAAATATTAACAATCTCAGATAACGTAAAAAACCTGGGGATCTATCTAGATAAAACTTAATCTTGGGGATGTCAAATACAGGAGACAAGTCGAAAGCTGTTTGCCTCAACTGGGTCATTACGTAGGCTGCGGAACTTTCTTCCCACAACCACCAAGATTGCGCTTGCACAATCCTTGCTTCTCCCAATACTCGATTATGCCGATGTCAGCTATCTTGATCTTAATGAGGACCAACTTGACAAACTTGAGCGTCTCCAAAACTTCTGTATAAGATTCATTTTTGGTTTACGCAAATATGATCATGTATCTGAATTTCGATCCAGACTCAAGTGGCTCCCAATTCGTCTTCGCCGGAATACTCATATTCTTATGCTACTGTATAATGTGCTGTTTAATCCTAATAGCCCCATGTATCTCAAAGAACGTTTTAAGTTCCTTCATGACACACATTCAAAGACCTTGAGGTCGTCAGTGGATCTGAGACTGCAGATGCCGACACATTCCACAAACTTCTACGATAAATCCTTTGCTGTTCAGGCTGTACGTTTGTGGAATGCACTGCCAATTGAGATTAAGCAAGCAAAATCACTTAATATATTTAAAGACGCATTAAAGAAGCACTACTTGTCATTATAATCGAAATTGATATCATTATATGTATATGTATGTATAATTATATATGTATTATATGTATAGTTAGTATGTATATTACGTATTATTTTTACCTATGTATAGGTAATATACAGGGTGGCGCTACCATAGGGGCACTTTTTGAACAGAGGCATAGCGTACAACATTCTGAAGCCTTGTACCAAAAATCAATTAAATCGGTGCAGTAGTTTAGCCACAATATCGATTTTAAATTCCGCAATTTTTGCACATGCTTTAAATTCCACACAGCTGATACAAAACGGTCAACGACCCTACATTGCACGCCCCGACTCGCTCCGACGAGACGCCTCGACGTCATCCGAAGTTAGGCTCAGCGCAGATAAAACGGATTTTATTAACGCACTTGAAAATAAACTATATTTTTTTTACAATAAAGTGCATAAATGCTTGAACCTGAAAAAAAACATTCGCGCGTCCTCGGAGATATGCGGGAATCCTCGCGCGGCGTCGAGTCGGCGCCCGCATCGTAGTGAGTCGCGGCGCGCAATGTAGGGTCGTTGACCGTTTTGTATCAGCTGTGTGGAATTCAAAGCATGTGCAAAAATTGCGGAACTTAAAATCGATATTGTGGCTAAACTACTGCACCGATTTAATTGATTTTTGGTACAAGGCTTCAGAATGTTGTACGCTATGCCTCTGTTTAAAAAGTGCCCCTATGGTAGCGCTACCCTGTATACCTACACATCTATGTACATTCTATTTAAATAACTATTAGTGTCCATATATATATGATCACTACACCATCAAACTTCTCTTTTTCAGTCTGTCCATCCTAAGGTTGCCTGGAAGAGATCGCACTTTGCGATAAGGCCGCCTTTGTGCATTTACTATTTGTATACCTACATATAAATTATTATACCTAATTTGTACCAACTGTATTTGCACAATAAAGATTTATCTATCCATCTATATATGATAATAGTAAGAAATTGTATTATAAATATATATATTATATCAAATGCCGTGTGGCTGACGGCATAGAATACAAGTGTCACCACCCCCTATCTTCCCGTGGGTGTCGTAAGAGGCGACTAAGGGATAACACGATGCAAATACCATCTTTGCGTAGAGACGGAAAACTCGACATCAAACCCTACACGACTGCCTCGTTGGTCTCGCGGCATAAATGTGCACGTGGGATCGGGAGGTCCCGGGTTCGATTCCTGGGTCGGGCAGTGTTATTGAGTTTTTCTGTCACGAAATTCTCAGTAGCAGCACGGAGTCTGGAAATGTGCCCGGTACGGCAATAAGCTCGCCCCTTATTACGTGGGACTAAAGTATATCTGGCAAAAAGTGGGTGTAGAAATACACCTCTGCCTACCCCTTCGGGGATAAAAGGCGTGACGATATGTATGTGTATGTATGTATGTATATTATATCAAAGTGTTCTAATTATGTATAGAAATTGTAAAGTTAGATATGTGAAGCTTTTTGTGTTTCTAGTAAATATCTCTTTAGATACATAACAAAGCTCTTTTTGGATTTTAGGCTGCGGATTGGCGGTGGAAGATTATTCCAGCAGTGTGTTGCGGCATATTTGAAGCTACCTCTGAAGGCAGTGGTTCTGTGCTTAGGCATGGAAAGTGGATTACTGACTAATATCACCATATACTTTGACTGCGTATCTCTCCAGCATAACTTGTCATACAAGTATCTCGGTGTTTTGGCTTGTATAACTCCAAACAGTAAAGATGCCAAGTGTAAGTTTCTTCTGGTTGTTGTTCAGAATATTGTGATTCTGATGTTCAGAATATTGTGTTCATTAAGGAAAGGCGAGACATGGCTGCGTTTGGGTATATTAGACAAAATCTTGCACAAGCATTTTGTATGCGTTGTGTTAGCCGAGCAGTACGAGATAGCAGACATGGCCCATAGACAGCATCGCAGTAGTTCAGCCTGGACAATACCAAACTATCTACCAGTGGCTTTCTGACAGGTATACTAAGAAATTTTCTGATGTTGTACAGTAGTCTTAGCCGGTAAAAACAGTTACTTGCAATCTTGGCGATGTGGGCCTCAAAGCGCAGTTCCGGATTCATGGTTAATCCAAGATTGCAAACAGTATCTGCTTTCTGTATTGCATTGTTCAGGATCAGTATTTCTGGATTAGCAGAGACTATATCCCTTACTTGATGTTTGCTACCCAGCACCAAATATTTTGAATTTTGGGGGTTTAGGGTGAGAGAATTTTCCTCAGACCATGTAGTGACCCTTTGCAGGTCCTCATTAATCTGCTGGACAGCTGACAATATCGTGTTCGGTTTAAAGGACAGATACACCTGCAGGTCATCCGCATATATGTGGTATTTACAGTGTGTGAGGGACTGTACCACATCAGCACTGTGAATTAAATATAAAAGAGGCCCAAGTATTGATCCCTGCGGCACTCCTCTATCAACAAGACGCGGTTCCGAAGCCCCCATACTGCCATGAATCTCCTCAATTTGGGTTCTGTTTGACAGGTAGCTGTCAAACCACTTCACTGTCTCCACTGAAAATCCATAGAAAGAGAGCTTCGAAAGCAGCAAGGTCCGGTCAATCGAGTCGAAAGCCCTGGAGTAGTCTAACATGACCAATATTGTACCCTCCCCCTATCCCGAGCCTCCAGTATATTGCCCACAACATCGCACAATGCGGTAGTAGTACCCCTTCTCTTACGGAAATAAAGGATCATGGGCATTTTTGTATGAGAGCTGGGCGTAAAACCAACAGAAATAAAATGTGTTGTAATTTACTTTATTGTACTTCTAAATACCCCCTATATACTTGTTAACCCCAATATCGACCGGGTATCACTGCAAAAAAATCCCAAAGATTGGTTAAATAAAACACACATATTTGTTAAAAACTACTATATATTGAAACCTTTTATGTAAATATCAATGGTTATCATCAACTATAACATCTAATAAATGTTCTGTGGGTGCAATGAAAGGCTCGTGCCGTCCTAACCCTTAAAACCACAAAACTGAAACTATGTGGGCACAACTTCCTACTGTTCTTCTGCCTGTTAAGCAAGTACAGTAATGCTCAACTATCGCATTTCTACCGATTTGGTCCCTATTGATCAAAATGTAAGTATTATATGTGCGCGATTTGACATCCTGGGTCCTGGGTCCTTTAAGCGGGGCGTGAAAAAGCATCTCTCAAGGCCGTCAAAGTGAGGGCCGTCATGTCACATTGCTTAACCAGCAATTGGGGATGGTGGCCTTCCCAATAGGACTTCACTGTCAGCTTACCATCAGGCAGCGTGAAGTCAAATTGACAGGTTTTTTTTTTATTAAAAAAAAATGCCGCGACTGTTGACTTTTGATTCGAAGAAACCACACATTAGTTTGCAGAATATTACATCTGTTTAAGAGGTGGATATACGCCGTTGACCTTGCTCGCCGTTGTACTACTAGTTAGTTGTCCATGCGTGATTTGCGAGTATCGGTGACGTAAAAAATCCTTAGAAAATAATAAGTAAAGTTATTTGCAAAAATAAGCTGAAGGTTCCCTTAGTGTTCTAATATATAAGAGGCTGATTCAATTTAAACAATCTTATGATTGATAGATTAGGAGAAAAAGGTAATAACTACAAAAACAGAGGTTACTTTGCATATTTTATTCAGATATTTAAAATACTTTTTTTAGGATTTGGTACCGAAGAGAAAATGCTTTATATGATGTAGATTAAGACATATTTTTTGGATTTTTTTCTGTAACAATTACGGATAAAACGATTTTAGTTTACCCCTAATGACGCCCAATTCACATATGTCCTCGCCTTAAATCATCTAATGACTCCTCTCTATATAATTCAATTAATTATGAATAACGACTGACGCGCATTGCCCGGCCTGCCTGCACGCTTGATTTTTGGTCGGCGCCTGAGTAAGAGAGAAGTTAGAAAGGGATGGAATATAGTAATTCCGTTAGGTTACCAACAAATAGATTGGTTTTATTGGCCTAGCTCTGCACAACATCGTGTCGTATTATCTCCGTTGTATTAGCGATTGTTTTGGATTCTATAAAAAATACGTTTGAAAATCACTGAATATCTCTGCTCACCGGTTGTTTGGGTAATTGCCGTCATAGTATAAAATTAAGTAATGGTCATTAGCTTTCACATAATATATATGTTAAAGCTGTTGGTTTTACGCCCATTTTGACCGTGACCCTTTATTAGCAAATTTACTTTAACAAGAGATACAATGTATCTGTCATTTTATATTAAGCGACAGATTGCTAAACTATTAGCATACAATTTACAACAAGGCAGAGAGCCTTGTGTTGACAATTTATTTGATAGGGTTAGTACTTGTACTAACAACGTTTTTATTGACACGTCTTGTGATTTAAACTCCAAGATAGGACAACAGTTAGGCTGCAGTATTTGAATATAGTACACCCAAACATGCAGGGCCTATCTGGCAAAGAATTAGAGTTAAATTTATTTCTAGAAAAATATGATGTTAAGGTTTTGTGCTTAACTGAACATTGGTTAAAGAACCATGAGCTTATTGTTATAAATCAATATTATACAGTGCAGAGTTCGTATATAAGAATGCAGGCTATTAGAGGCAGTTCTCTCATAATAACTTCAAATTTATTAAAATGTAAGGAACGTAAAGATATTGTTAATTTATCCATTGAGCGCACTATTGAGTTGTCCTGTGTGGAATTAGACCTATATATAGTAATTTGTGTATATCGACCTCCTTCTGGTGACTATAATCTATATGAGACTGTTATGGAAGATGCTATAAATAAAATTAAATGTAGTAATAAGAATATTATAGTATGTGGCGATTTTAATATTAATATTTTAGAGAACTCTTCACAGTGTATTAGATTTCTGAATCTTTTCAAGTAATTTAATTTAAGTAACCTATTCTGTGAACCTACTAGAGTATCTGCCACATATTCTACTTGTTTAGATAACATATTTAGTTCTTGTGCTGCCACAAACC
Source organism: Euclidia mi (assembly GCA_944739405.2). Lineage (NCBI taxonomy): Eukaryota > Metazoa > Arthropoda > Insecta > Lepidoptera > Erebidae > Euclidia > Euclidia mi. The sequence continues at coordinate 23,478,841 of OX123194.2, read as the reverse complement.
CAGTAGTAATTAGTTCTCTCCCTTCTGATCACCGTGGACAGATAGCTAGTTTTCCCTGTTCAACATATGATAAATCACGTACAGTAGAATGTAGGCCTCAGACTACCAATCGTCTAATACGTTTCAAAACCAATATTATTGCTAAACTCAATACCTCAATATTGAACTCACAAAATCCAAATACAATTTATAACTCACTTTTTGGACTAGTAAATAATGAGTTTCAAAATACCTTCAAGAGTAAAACAGTCACACTAAAGTGTACTATGGGATCTTTTAACCAGTGGGCCACTATAGGTATATACAAAAGTAGAGCCAAGTTGTTTGAATTATATGGTATGAAACAACATAGATTTAACACACCTTTTCGAGATTATGTAAGAAAGTTCTCAAAAATTTTTAAACAAGTTTGTATTATGGCAAAATCTAAATTTGTTAGTAGTAAAATTAAGCATTCAACAAATATAATTAAAGAAACTTGGAAAATTATAAATAATGAAACAGGAAGAGCACGACCACGGGAAAACCAATTTGAACTTAAAGAAAACAATTTATTAGTCACCAATAAAACTCAAGTAGCACATATGTTCAATAGTTTCTTTGCGAGCATACCTTTAACAACTACTAGCTGTTTACAATCATCACCTTTAGACGCTGGAAATTTTTTGCTTAGCAGTGTACCTGAATGCAAGAGCGTGTTTAGATTCGAGCACGTTACCCCGCGAGATATATTGATCGCATATAATTCAATTAATATTAAAAATACCGGTGACTTTTGGGGCATTTCAATTAAAATTTTAGGTACTATAGTTGAGACTGTTGCGCCTTACCTATCTATAATTTTTAATCAATTGACCTAGGCGTATTTCCGGATTTGATGAAATTAAGTAAAATTATACCCTTATTCAAATCTGGCAGTAAAAATGAAATTAATAATTTTAGGCCCATATCTATCTTGCCGGCATTTAGTAAAATATTTGAAAAGATTCTTTTAAAGCAGCTACTAAACCACTTTAATTTAAATAGTCTGCTTCACAAGGATCAATACGGATTTACTAAAGGTAGATCCACCACTGATGCGGGTGTTGCTCTCATAAAATACGTTTATAGTGCTTGGGACTCATCAAAGAATGCTATTGGAGTGTTCTGTGACCTATCTAAAGCATTTGACTGCGTTCAGCACGACACGCTACTGCGTAAGCTCCGCCACTATGGCGTAGAGAAAACCGAACTTAGTGTTGTCGATTCGTACCTGCGGCAGAGATTTCAGTGTGTCGATGTAAATGGGACTACATCCTCTAGGTCCTTTTCTATTTCTTGTATATATTAATGACTTACCTTTTTATTTAAAAAATATCTGTGATGTTGTACTTTTTGCAGATGATACGTCACTTATTTTTAAAGTAGATAGGAATAGAAATCAGTTTGATGATGTAAATAATGCACTATTACAAGTTACACAGTGGTTTACAGCAAATAACCTAGTATTTAATTCTAGGAAAACTAAATGCGTTAAATTTGCTTTACCTAATGTAAGACAACTGGGACCTAATATTATGCTAGATAGGGAGGAACTTGACACAGTAGACTCTACAGTGTTCCTAGGTATTACACTAGATAATAAGTTGCAATGGGGTGCACATATAGCATGTCTTGCAGGAAAGCTAAGCTCTGCTGCGTATGCCGTCAGAAAAGTTAGGCAACTTACTGACATCGACACGGCTCGTTTAGTTTATTTTAGCTATTTTCACAGTGTTATGTCCTACGGCATTTTGTTATGGGGCAAAGCTGCGGATATTCAGAATATCTTCGTTCTACAAAAACGAGCGGTAAGAGCAATATACATGTTAGGTGCAAAAGATACTCTTAGGGAACGCTTTAAGTCTATAGGAATTCTTACAGTAGCCTCGCAATTTTTATTTGCTAATATTTTGTACATTAGGCAAAATATAGGTTTATTTACCACAAAAAGCGATATACATAACATAAATACTCGAAACAGGCATAGGTTATATGCCCCTTATCATCGTTTACATAAAGTTAATAATTCTTTTGTAGGGCTAGGTATTCGTATATACAATAAAATACCAATTAGTCTTTTAGAATTACCATTTAGTACATTTAAAACTAAAATAAAAGACTGCCTTATCAAGAAAGGTTATTATACTATTAATGATTATTTCAGTGATAAGGATAGCTGGTCACTTACGCTAGACAACTCATGATCTTTATACCTAATTAGAATTATATAGATACTTTGCATTTTTCAGGTAATCTTTATATAATATTTCTAGTTCTTTTAAATTACTGTTCATGTATTATTAGGTCATTCAACTTAGGTACTACATTTACATTTGCATTGTTGTTCCACTAATTTTATTAAAGTTTTACTGCACTGTAAGATGAAGATAACTCGTGATTATGGGTTGTAAACTAATGTTTTAGTAATTTTGTGTATTCATATACAGTCACTTCTGTAACATATATTTCCACCATATAGTTATGAACCGTGTGGTGACGGATTAAGAATACAGATTGTCACCACCCCATATCATCCCATGGGTGTCGTAAAAGCCGACAGAGGGAGCGCATTATGCAGAGAACAGCACTGTAAGAGAAGGAAAACTTGATACAAACCCTATACCAACCCGTTTGGCCAGCGTGGTATAGTAGGCCAATTCCTCCTTTCAAAGGAGAGGCTTAGTCCAGCAGTGGACTGTTAAAGGCTGATGATGAGTTATGAACATGGTCGCGAGTTGCCTACATTATAAGACGTAAGTGGATGCTCCTGTTACACAATATTCACACTGGAAGGCTACTACAGCAGTTAAATTGGGAACTGCATTAATTATTTAAGTATTATGTATGTTCCTAATTACTATTTACAAGTAATTAATTACAATGTGAAACAGTTGCAGCTCCTTACAAAAACAAAATATGTAACATAACACTGGCGATTAAAAAGAGTGGCCACGAGTTTTATTGCCCGTTCTTTCTCGTGGTTCTACCTATTGCTTTGCGAATGGGCAGTAAATGTAAATGTAAAAGCATTAAGTAATGTACATTAAAATTTGACGTTCATAAGCGTCACTTTGTGACCTAGATGAATAAATGATTTTTGACTTTGACTTTGAAACAAATTCTGTGTTTATTTTTGATGATGTTGCGTGTGAAAATCAAGTTAATATTCGAAATTATTTTTGTATGGGTAGACATAAACAAATAGATTGTTTCTATTTACCTCAAACCTATTCCAAAATTCCAAAACAACTGTTGCGTGACAATGTGAATTTTCTTATTATATTCAAACAAGATGATGTGAATTTAAAACATATTTATGAAGAGCATGTTACTTCTGAAGAAATATTTGTCAAACTGTTTGGAGTAAACCTTATAATTTTCTACTTATTAATAAAGAATCGTCATTAAATAATGGAAGGTACAGACAGGACTTTGATATGTTTTTTAAATTTGACTGACTGTTTATATATATATATATATATATATATATATATATATATATATATATATATATATATATATATATATAAGTAATAAACATGGCAAATCAAATTCAGTATAATTTGTTCTTTAGCTGAATACAGTTTGTAACGGATGCCAGGAATCGAACCTTTGCTAGTCCGCTACAGTGCGCTGGTAGTGTGCTGCTGACGTGTGCCTATGACGATGCGTGTTCTTCTATGTGTGTGGACTGTATGGCTTCGATGTGTAAGGGCTTCAGAAATGAAACATCTTCATACGTTGAGAGCGATGCTGTTCAGGTGTGCGGTGCTTGATGGTTACAAGATGGTGGTTGAGACGCCAACAACTGGCCGAATACATGGTCGCTTAAGTACCTCGATACTTTACCTTATCGACGACCATCGCACCGAACACGTGCACAGAGAATCTTTCGTTTATTTTTATTTCAAAAACAGTACAAATGTTACGTATGTTTCGATCCTATTATACATACATACATGTTCTATACATCGTTAGATAGGTCTCATTAAGTTCTATCTATTGGTATACAATACCTATACCTAACTATTAGCGTCACTAAGTTATTCCATAAAAACTCCCAAAAAATGCTGCCACACAAGGGCCCGCCCACTATATTTTCTATTGAAAAACTATCGTATACTAAATTTATATATATAATTTTGGTAGGCCGTTGTGTGCAACTATATGGGGCATCTATTAAAACAAACACCATGAGAATATCTTTATTCAATTCGAACATATGACATGATAACTTTGAAGCATAAAAAATTTACAGAATTTCTTAAGTAAATACTATCGTAAGTAAACAAATTTTATGATAAACATACGAATGTTTGTTATTATGCTTATTTTAACTATATAAGGTAATAACTAGCAATAAAAAGGTATCTAGACATGATTTCAAGTCTATATGAAGCTAAAAAACACTTATAAAACTATAAAACGAATATGTAAACAAACAGCTGTTTTATGAAGCATTAACTCTTATCTGTCACTACTGATAACGCTATTTATGATTTGATATCTAAGGTCCCTACAGTTAGCACAAGTTTAAGACTAATGTTCATGTATTACATAGTTGTTGTATATTAACAATCTAACCATTTACACTATTTTAGCTATTTTGTAACGTTTTGACACGTCCGGGAACCGAACCCGGTGTACCGCACGATTAGATAACACTGATTTTAACGATTTTCACTCGCGGTTTCGAATACACTATTCACGGTCATAGTTTTAATGTCTGTCGCGAACATCTCTCCCGCCGTGCAGCAACGCGCGTGACCCGTCGTGTGGCGGTGCTGCAGAGCACCCGGTGAGCGACGCCTCGTCACTTGGGCAGGGGGACCAGCTTCTTAGCCGGCCGTTTGAGGACGCCTGCTGCTGTGCGCACCTCGACAGTGCGTATGGCGCCGTCGGCGCCCGGGTAGACAGCCACAACTCGACCGCGCGGTCAGGTATTGCGCGGGAGTTGGCCGTCGGCGATCAGGACGGGGTCGCCGACCTCGAGGTTGAGCCCAGACCCATGGGGCTCCCGCCGGTGTTGCAGCTCGGGTAGGTACTCGCGCACCCAACGGCGCCAGAACATGTCGGCGAGGATTTGGGCGCGCCGCCAGTGCTTGCTGCTGTTGAGGTCAGCCTCGCTGAACTCGCCCAGCGGAGGGAGGCGAGCAGAACCACCGAACAGGATGTGGTTCGGGGTGATGGCCTCGCTGTCTGCTGCGTTGACGGAGACGTGTGTGAGGGGTCGACTGTTTACTGTGTACTCGACCTCACACAGTAGTGTAGCTAGGACTTCTTCGTGCGGATGGCGCTCGTGAAGGACCGTATAGAGGGCGGTCTTCACGCACCTGACGAGGCGCTCCCATGCGCCCCCCATGAATGGCGCTGAGGGGGTGATGAAGCGCCATATGATGCCACGGCGACTCGCTTCTTCGGCGACGGCGTCTCTCATCTTTCGGTCGGCACCGTGCATGTTGGTGCCGTTGTCCGAGTAGATCTCTGCGGGGCAACCTCGGCGCGCTGCGAACCTGCGCAGCGCCAAGATTGCGGAGTCGGCGCTCAGGCTGGCGGCGACCTCCAGATGTACTGCCCTGGAAGTGAGACATGTAAACAGTGCCACATAACGTTTGTGACGCTGTCTACCGACGGTTACGGAGAGCGGCCCGAAATAATCAAGACCCGTGTAGGTGAAGGGCCTCTGATGGTGAGCAAGGCGCGTCTTCGGATGGTCCCCTGTGGCTGGCTCAGGCGGCTGCGTTTTTCTAATGCGGCATGGTAGACATCTATGTACTATTTTCTTTGTAGTCAGCCGCAGACGAAGAATCCAATAGTGTTGGCGTATTTCATTGATTACCAACTCTGTACCGCTGTGATGTAATTTTCTATGCGTCCAATCTATGTATAGCTGTGTAATACGATGATCGCCGTCTAAGATCGGCGGTCTCTTTGTTTGTTCGGAGATTTCTTCTGTAGCTGTTATACGACTGCGTAGAGTGATCATTCCGTTGTTCATCTCCACGGGTAACGAATACAGGCGGCTGTCTCTGGCGACACCTCCTCCGCGCCGCAGCTCCCGAAGGTCGGCGCCGAAGGAGTCCTCTTGTACCGCCTTCACAAGAAGGTCCTCGGCGCCGCGGGTGTGTTCTGCGGAGAGAAGCACGAAGTTTCGGGAGTCGGCGGCTGGACGAGGTGCCGCTCTGCCCGACTTGATGTTGTGCTTCGTCTTCGTCACGTGACGCCAATCTGGATCCTTATGTCTGTTTTTCTGCGTTCTTTTATATAGAACCTTCTCTGCGGTTTTCTTACATAATGCTATAAATTGTAGAACTCTTGCTGTCGCTCGTAAGAGCCTCTCCCATTTGGAAAATCTATACGGGTCCGGTACGGCTTCTATAATTCTATGTGTTTGACGTTTCTCTACAGCTGTCAGTGTGCGCTCTTCGCCTGTCGCGTCAGGGGCGATGTGCTTCTCTACGGGCCATAGTGACGGGTCTTCGTACAGGAACGACGGTCCGGTGTACCACTCGTGTTCGGAGTTAAAGCTGTTTGGCACGTCGCGTGTAGCCGCATCCGCCGCGTTCAACTTCGTAGGTACCCAGCGCCAATCTTCAACTTTACTATGCTCTTCTATGGCGGCTAGGCGGTGCGCGACGAATGGTTTGTACGCCCGTGCTCCTTTTCTGATCCACGTTAGTACGGTCTTGCTGTCCGTCCAGTACACGACGGCCTCGGGTTTGACGCGATGTTCTTCTATTACCGCTTGAGCGACTCGCGTACCCATGACGGCGGCTTGCAGTTCGAGTCTCGGGATTGACACCACCTTAAGCGGTGCCACTCTCGCCTTCGCCATAACGAGCGTCACGTGCACACGCCCATCTGGTGTAGTCGCTCGCCAGTACACCGCTGTGGCGTAGGCCGCTTCACTGGCGTCCGTAAAGACATGTACTTGGAGTGTACAGGCGTCACTGTACCCGGGGTAACACCGCGGGATGCGTATCGACTTCAACTGTTCTAAGTGCTGTATCCACGATGCCCATTGCACTCTGAGGCTTTCGTCAAACTTCTCGTCCCAATTTGTACCGAGTCGCCAGGCTTCCTGCAGTATCTGTTTGGCTCGAACAGTCACGGGCGATGCGAGGCCGAGTGGGTCGTATAGCGACATAACTATTTTCAACGCTTCCCGTTTCGTAGGCGCTTCGGTGCCGATGAGTCCGTCTGGAAGCCGTGCGAGTGTAAGGTTGAAGCTCAGCTCGTCCGCGCTCGTTTTCCACATCAAGCCGAGAATTTTCTCTTCTTGCCCCTTGCTGGCGAGGCCGACTGTCTCCTGGCGATGTTGACTTGGTTCTATTGCTTCGATGACGTTTCTAGAGTTCGACACCCATTTCGTGAGGTGAAAGTGCGCTTGTCTGTGTATGTCTCGCACCCGTGACGCTATACTCGTCGCATCCTGTTCGTCCCTGAAGCTGTCCAGATAGTCATCCATGTAATGGTTATCTATGATGGCTTCTGCTGCTTCCGGGTACTCTTCTGCGTGCTTGCGAGCGTTCCAATTCTTCGCGAATATAGCTGTACACGGTGAGCTTGCCGCGCCGAAGATAATGGACTTCATACGGTATTCCTGGGGCGGTCCCTCCCGCCGGTCACCTCTCCACAGGTAGCGCAGTGCGTCTCGGTCTTCTGGGCGTACTCTCACCTGCATAAACATCTCCGTTATATCAGCTGAGACGGCAACGCGGTGTCGACGGAACCTCATCAACACCCCCGGCAACGATTGTAGCAAGTCCGGTCCCGTGAGCAGGTAATCGTTGAGTGACATACCTCTGGTCTTCGCGGCGGCGTCGTGAACTATACGAATCTTCTCAGGCTTCATGGGGTTGTGTACATCGAAGTGAGGCAAGTACCAAGTCTTCCCTGGCGTACTATTCATGGGAGCTTCTTCTGCGTATCCCTTTTCTATCAGCGAGTTCATCTGTTCTGTATATCTTGTTTTCAAATCTATGTTTCTATCTAATTTTTTCTCTATGTGTGCGAGCCTCCTTGCCGCGTTCTCGTAACTATCTGGCATGACGATGTCTTCTTGTTTCCACAGAAGAGCCGTCTCTATATGTCTATCTTCTAATTGTTTCGTATGTTTTTCTAACATATCTGTAGCCCGCTTCTCGGGGTCCGAGTTCGGTCGACGTGGATTCCAGTGCGAAATATTCTTTCAGTTGCGCTTCTATGTTTTCATCTATAGCGGAGAGACCGTTGACGAAGTGTACGGTGTTTCCCAAGGTGCGTGAGCGCGCGCCGTGCAGCACCCATCCCAGCGACGTAAGCGACGCCACCGGTTGATCGTTGGGTCCTCTTCGTACTGCGTTCGCTATGAGCAGGTGCCAGTTGTCTTGTCCTATTAGCACCTTCGGCACGCCTATGTCGTACACCAGCTTCTTCTTGATGCCTTCGAGGTGTTTGCAGTCTATCAGGTCCTCTTCGGCGATCTTCTGCGGCGACAGGTGTAGGCTGGCTACGGTGCGCGCACACAAAGGCACTTGTTTGCTGTCGGCGCCGGCTCCTCGTATTTGTATGTCTACGCGTCGCGACGTTGGCATGTCGATCGACGTATCGCCTATGGCACGGATCGTAAACGGGTCCAGGTTCCCTTCCGCGCCGACTTCCTTGGCTATGTCTTCGTCTATGAGCGATACGGTGCTTCCGTCGTCGAGTAGGGCGAACGTAGACGCCTCTCCCGCCGGTCCGACTATCCGCACGGGCACTATCTTTAAGTATGCTTGAGCCTTTGCACGTATGCACGAACTGGCGACCGTTTCTTGCTTTTCTATGTTCACGTCTTCGGTCCTATGGGCTCCTCTATCGTAGTGAAGCAACTGGTTGTGTGTAGCGCGGCATCCCTCTACACCGCACTTCTTGGGCTTGCACGAGTGTTCTATTCGGCGTATGCGTAAGCAGCGAAAACACAATCCATGCTGCTTAGCTAGCTGCCATCTCTTCTCTGCGTTGGCGTTACGAAACGTGCTGCAGGCCGACGAGTAGTGTCCTTCGCGTTCACATATCCTGCACTTCGCGTTAGACGTGTCCGTATGCATTCGCTTCTCCGTCGCCGTCGCCGTGTACGTCCTCTGCACGGTGCGTCTGCTTGGCGGCCCATCGGTGATGTTCTCAGCCGGCGCGAACGCGCTACAGTAACGCGCGTACTCTGTCACGAAGTCACTGAATCGGCTGAGGTCCGGCTTCGACTGGCACTTCTCGGTATACGTCTTGTACCACTGCACACGTAGCGAGTTCGGTAGCTTCTCGGTCAACACGCGCACTAGCTCCGCATTGATGAGGTAGTGTTCCTTTTTCAACGCACGAAGTGTGACGACGCCGCTTCTAATCTTGCTCGCGAACGCGCATATGTCCTTGGGTGCTTCGCTACAGCGTGGCAGGGTCCTCAGCTTGTCCGTCTCTGCCTGTGCGATCGAGTCTGGTCGTCCGAACTGCAGCTCCAACTCCTTCATAATCTCATCTGGTCGCGCATGCCCAATCAGTTCAGAGCTAACTGTTTCTAACGCTCTTCCCTTGAGACTTCTTCTCAGTCTCGCTGTATTCTCCACGTCGTTGAAGAAATTCTTGGTGGTGTCGTATATCGCCTTGAACGACAGCCACTCGGTGTGCGCGCCGCCGAACGTCGGTAGCGTCATGATGACTTTCGAAACCGCCGGGTGTGGTGCAACTATCGATGTGTCCGGTGGCTTCCTATCGGCGAGCGCGGCGATCGCGGAGGTGAGATCCGTGATGAACGGCTTCAGCGAATCACCTCCCTGTTGATGAACGTCCATCTTCTGTGAGGGCGGTCCATCTTCTATCTTCTGTGCCCCGTCGACGTCCCTCTTCTTAGTGGGCGCCGATATCACTTCTATATCTTCGGGGCCGGGCTGGGGTTCCGGAGCCTCTTCCAACCACGAACGTACGTAGTCTTGTTTCGACTGTCCATCCTCGTCGTAGTCATCGGAGTCCGCCTCTTCTTCAGCCTTCTGTAGTGCTAACTGTGCTAACTGTATTTTTATCTTCAAAACTTCTTCTCGAGCCAACATCACATTTCTATTGGAGCGTCCCGTAGCTGCTGAGCGTTGGTCGCGTTCCCTCGTTGGCTTCTTTCTATCTCTATTTTCTATTATACTATGTTGCGCTGTACAAACGCTCGATCTATCGGATGGTTGCAACGTCCTTTCCTTGCCATCTTCATTTTTCGACTGCATCTCTGCTCGCTCCCTTGCATCTTGAGTGATGTTTCGTTCGTCCCTCCCCGCGGGGCCGGGGGGGGCCGGCGGCGGCGCGTCTCTCCCGACTGTTGTCGACGGCGATCGCGGTGGCCCGTCGTGACGGACGACCGCGGCGGCTGGGTTGCGGGCAGCGGCGGCGCGGGCAGGGGTACTGGAACTAGGCCCGGCGCCGGCCGCTCCCCCGGCGACCTCGGGAGCACGACCTCTTGAACGCGTCGTAGGCATTCTTCAATCCGGCTCGAAGCGACCAACAAATGTAACGGATGCCAGGAATCGAACCTTTGCTAGTCCGCTACAGTGCGCTGGTAGTGTGCTGCTGACGTGTGCCTACGACGATGCGTGTTCTTCTATGTGTGTGGACTGTATGGCTTCGATGTGTAAGGGCTTCAGAAATGAAACATCTTCATACGTTGAGAGCGATGCTGTTCAGGTGTGCGGTGCTTGATGGTTACAAGATAGTGGTTGAGACGCCAACAACTGGCCGAATACATGGTCACTTAAGCACCTTACCTCGAAACTTTACCTTATCGACGACCATCGCACCGAACACGTGCACAGAGAATCTTTCGTTTATTTTTATTTCAAAAACAGTACAAATGTTACGTATGTTTCGATCCTATTATACATACATACATGTTCTATACATCGTTAGATAGGTCTCATTAAGTTCTATCTATTGGTATACAATACCTATACCTAACTATTAGCGTCACTAAGTTGTTCCATAAAAACTCCCAAAAAATGCTGCCACACAAGGGCCCGCCCACTATATTTTCTATTGAAAAACTATCGTATACTAAATTTATATATATAATTTTGGTAGGCCGTTGTGTGCAACTATATGGGGCATCTATTAAAACAAACACCATGAGAATATCTTTATTCAATTCGAACATATGACATGATAACTTTGAAGCATAAAAAATTTACAGAATTTCTTAAGTAAATACTATCGTAAGTAAACAAATTTTATGATAAACATACGAATGTTTGTTATTATGCTTATTTTAACTATATAAGGTAATAACTAGCAATAAAAAGGTATCTAGACATGATTTCAAGTCTATATGAAGCTAAAAAACACTTATAAAACTATAAAACGAATATGTAAACAAACAGCTGTTTTATGAAGCATTAACTCTTATCTGTCACTACTGATAACGCTATTTATGATTTGATATCTAAGGTCCCTACAGTTAGCACAAGTTTAAGACTAATGTTCATGTATTACATAGTTGTTGTATATTAACAATCTAACCATTTACACTATTTTAGCTATTTTGTAACGTTTTGACACGTCCGGGAACCGAACCCGGTGTACCGCACGATTAGATAACACTGATTTTAACGATTTTCACTCGCGGTTTCGAATACACTATTCACGGTCATAGTTTTAATGTCTGTCGCGAACACAGTTGTTAATAAGTATAACATGGAGAAAAATATTAAAATAGAATTAATGAAGTCTGTAGACTCCATAAAGAATAAAATAAAACAAATGAAAAACCAGGAACACTACGAACTTATCACTTGAAAAAATGTTAAAACCTGTCACAGATCCCCTTAAAACTCTAGTTGATTCAAATAAAACATTAGAAAAAATACAAAATTTTGAAAATACACACTAATTTTGAAGACGTGGAATTAGGTGACATTAATACTAGCTCATCTACTAAGTTTGAAGAATGCTATGACCCAGAACTGAATTCTGTACTGAACGTTAAAAAGGCTCCCCAGACGGAATTACCGGATGATTTAGAAATATCATTAGAGGGTCGTGATATCCATGATATTTATGACCTACACATACCATTTGGAATAAGGAGTGAAAACAAAAAAATATTAATGGGTAATTCAATAGTTTCGTTTTCTAAAATAGATAGTGCAAATAATGATAATACCATTTTAATTAAAGTTGGTGACAAAAGCTTCAATTTAACCCCTGGTTTAAAAGAACTTTTACTTTGTAACAAATATCGAGCAAAGATAAACTTGTCTATAAAGATATGTTGCATTATACAAATGCACATAAGAGAGATTTCAATCCTAAATTAGAGACGATAAAGGTATAAAATATCGTGAAATAATCAAACCATTGTTTTCTGAATCGTCAAACAATAATATTGTCACTAAATTTGGAGGAAGCTTACCAACGTTAAAGAAATACAAAAATAGCACTGACTTGGTATATTGGGACGATCCTAACGAACTGGTTGAAAGATTGAAACTATTAATTTTATTGCTTCCCGAGATGCTGGTAATACAAATCATGATAATGAAATTTTATCAATAATCGAAGAGTTAAAAGAAGCTGACATAATTTAATAATAAATAGTCCTAATAATATGCTTTTTATTCAGTATTATAGCAGAATTCGAGACAAACATACCTACTGAGTTGTGAACATGAGCAAAGCTGACCTGGTAAACGAAATTCATAAAAATGCGAGAGTGAACTATCCGCGAAGACATGTTGTAATGAGAGATATAGATGACTTGTGGCAAGCAGACTTAATTGATTTGCAATCAATTTCAAAAGAAAATAAAAATTATAGATATATTCTTACCGTTATTGATTCATTTTCGAAATATGCTTGGGCCTTTCCTATGAGAAGTAAAAGCAAAGAAGATGTGTATAACTCTTTCAAAACTTTGTTGGATAAAGGGCGTGTTCCTAAAAATCTGCAAACCGATAATGGAACAGAATTTTATAATAACAAATTTCAGAAGTTTATGAAATCGTTTCATATTAACCATTATTCAACCTTCTCAACAAAAAAAGCTTCAATAGTCGAACGATTTATCAGAACATTGAAATCTAAAATCTATAAGGAATTTAGTTTAAAAGGCAATTACAATTGGGTAAATAATACCCTCAATGATGTTATTTACAAATACAATCACACTCACCATCGCACTATTAATGAAATCCTTGCTAATGTGAACAATATGAATAAAAAACTGATATTAGAAAGGTATTTAAAGTTGCCAAAAAATGATAATTTAAAAAGCAAGTACCAAGTAGGTGATTATGTTGTGACGTCACATCGCGCTCCTGCGCCGCGAGCCTCGCTACGAGTGACGCACAGCAATGGGCCGTTCCCTCGCGCCCCTCCGCGCCGGCCCTATAAATGTAGCGGACACGAGGCTTCGTCCATTTTCCTCCGGCCAGCACCGCGAGTTGAGTACTACCATCATCCGAAGACCTGTGAAGTGCCAACGTCGCCCACGCCCTGGATAATTGTCTCATCTGTTAATCCTAATTGTCAGTTCTTTTTTTGTATAACTAAAGCCATCGAATAACTGGAATTATAACGCGAGTTTAAACTTTCCTGGTGATATTTTTTATTTATTTCCCGTAAGTCAACCTAATTATCTCTCTTTAATTGCTCGGCGAGTGATCGATCCCGGCTACCACGTGGAAATCAATCACCCGTGAGACATTGGCGCCCAATAGAATTTTTAATTATATTATATATATAATTTTTAAAACGTAAGTTGGCACTTTACAGGTGAGTGAAATAATTTCTTTTTCTCTTGTATATTTTTCTCCTGTGTATGCATATATTCTGGTGTGGTGAATTGCGTACAGGTACAGTTTCTATCTATTTTTGTTGGCCATAAGCAATTTAACTGTGTAAATAACATAACGGTGATTTAATTAACGTCTGTATAAAATCACGTTTCCACCGCGGGCAGCGTGTTGAGCCGCCAACCGGTTCTAACCGCTTAGCCGTTGAACTAACGAGCCACGTGTTCGCGAAAAAATATTGTGATTCAACCTTTGAGTGACCTTTAAGAATTTTTTTCTTCCTCGAGCAATCATCACACCATTGTATAATTTAGTGTATTTCAGCTTTTTTTTAGCACGGTATTCGATTTTCTGGCGATATTTAATTTTTTTTCTAGTGCCGGCGTAAATACTTAGATTTTTTATTATTGTTTTGTAATAATGGCTTACATTATAAATTTCTCATTATTAACTAAAGCGGAATTAGAATATGAGACCACAATACGCGGCGTTTCAAAGCCTGACGATCCCCGCAAACAAATCGCTAAACTTTCAGTTAAAACTCCCTCAGAGGACATATTATCTTCACCCTTCCAACCAGAGGAGGATGTGGCAGAAGTGGAAAAGTCGCTATTAAGATCAACTAAACACTTATCTATGTTGGAAGCAAACTATACTTCCGAGCTTCAACAGAAGGTCGAAACCGTGCTGCACCATTGTTTTCATCGACTGAATACCGGCAGTCTTGATATTAAAAAAATTTAGTCTGTGTGGAATAAATTTAATGACTTATATGCGAAATTACAATTAATCACGAAACGTAATTTGCGGTCGGATTGCTCAGTGGCAGAGGGAAACACTTCCTATAATTACGACCGTAAGCTCTTTACGGAATTAGGTAAATTCAAAACTTATATAAGACCTCTCCTCGAGTATGCGTATGTTGTGTGGGACCCTTATTTTAAGAAAGACGTGATTCTATTAGAAAATGTACAGAGAAGAGCTACCAAAATGGTCCACCAACTAAAAAACAAAACCTATGATCAGCGTTTAAAGGAACTTGGCCTCATGACTCTTGAGAACCGCAGACAGAGAGGAAGTCTCATTGAGACCTATAAGATACTGAATGGCTACTATGATGATGACAGGATTAAAGAACTGTATGTAGCAAATGAAAATAAACATCTCAGAGGGCACCCGTTAAAGTTACGCCAGACTCAGTCGAAACTCAACCCTTTGAAACACTTTCTACCTAACCGTGTTGTCAAGGAGTGGAACAAGCTCCCAGAAAATGTTGTTATGGCACCCACATTGAACACTTTTAAGAATAGACTCGACAAAATCTCCAAGTCTCAAGACACACACGCATCAGCTTAATAAGCTGCTAGTGTGGTTCAAATATAATAATAATAATAATAATAATAATAATAATAATAATTATAATCTGGCAACACCACCAATGTCAACGTGCTTTTTTCATCAAAGAATTTTAAATATTAATATTTCACGAATTTCACCTTATAAATTGTAATAATATATCGCATCTGAAATTAGTATATAAAACTCAATCAAAAGAAGGAAATATTTGGTAAAATCCGCCACAAATAAAGAAAAAGTGAAGAGATGACAGCCGTCACAACAAATATGACACCAATATCAATAACAATATTTACGAGAATAAAAATGAAATTATTAGCACTCTAGTATGTTGACGAGAGCCAGGAACAAGAGAGCACGACCAACACCTCCGGGCTCGTCGCTGAGCTCCGCCTCGCAGCCGTCGGCACCTGCGCCGACAACACCGACGGCTGCAGTTGCGTCGAGCTCCAGCGACGAGTATTTCTCTCCGCCGTCGACACCGTCACCTGCGCGGCGGCGTGGGAGAGGCCGGCCACCTGCGTGCTTGGGACCTCGGGGCCCACCGGCCCCAAACAGGGTCCCCGCTGCCGGTGGTAATGTGCAGCGCATGAAGTGGACGACATCAATAAACGAACATGTCATGCGCGCATATTTTGGGGCGACAGAGGGAGGCACTAACCTCACTGCGTACCGTAGTCGCATGCTGTCTTTGTTTCAGGCCTTGGAACCAAGCATCAACGTCACGGCTCAACGACTATCGGATCAGGTACGGGTTATCCAGCGCAGTGGCAAGTTGGATAATGTCGTGCTTGATAGGATGCGCTTAGAGTACTTACCTGCGAGCCATGCCACCCCCGTCCAGCCTACACAGACATCTGCACTGACCGCACCGCCAATAGGCGACAGTGCCGTCAGGGAGGAGGATGACATGGCTGATAATGTAAGTACCCAGTGCAATGAAGAGGTAAAGGACGCTTTGGAATGTGCTATTAGAGACTACCGGTACACACCACTAGGTATCAGGCCTCGTCTACCGAGGTTGCCTATGCATAGGCGAAATATAGCGCTGATAAGTGCTCTTGACTCGTTATTATCAAATTATTTAGATAATAGCGAGGATCTCGGTGATACCCATTCAATCTTGTACTGTACCGCCGTGGCAGCTTGTCGTATAGCTGGTGTTAAGTTTCCAGAAACTGATGCCGTTGTACGACAAAGGTCTGTTGTACCTGCGTGGCAGTGCAGGATTGAGCGGCGTATTGCCGAGGCAAGGGCACTTATTGGCAAGCTGATCTGTTTTAGGGAGGGGAATACACGCCCTAGGGTAATGCGCTTTGTGAAACGGGCGTTTTCGGGGACTAACATTAGTCCTCAAGATTATATAGCCCGGGTCACAGAGCGCATTGACTACCTAAAACAGAAAGTCTATGCATGGGCAAACCGAATTCGTAGGTTTAAAAAACGTGTGGACCGGTACGTCATTAATAGTACATTCCAGAGGGACCAAAGGTGGGTATATAGAAGTTGGGAACGACCAGATCAATGTGTGACTAATGTGCAGCGGCCAGATGCGGACGCCACAGTCATGTTCTGGCGTAGCATCTGGTCGATGCCCATTGGTCATAGCGAAGGTGATTGGATGCGAGATATCGAACGTGCATGCGAACATATTCCCGAAATGGAATGCGTGGCCATTTCTAGCCAGGACGTTACACAAGCAGTCCGTCCATTATCTAATTGGAAATCTCCAGGATTGGACGGACTGCACAATTTCTGGCTGAAATGGCTACGTAGTTCGCATGAACGTTTGGCATCTCAATTCCAATCAGCCTTGGAATCTGGGTCGTTGCCAACCTTTATGACGACTGGAATTACCCACCTGCTCCATAAGACTGGCAGTACTAGCGAGCCCGGCAATTATAGACCGATAACGTGTTTACCATCGGTCTATAAACTTCTTACATCTATTCTGAGAGCTAAAATAGCTAAACATGTCGAAGACAACTCAATTATGTCAGCCTCTCAGAATGGATGTAGGAAGGGGGCTCGTGGTACTAAGGAGCTCCTCCTCATTGACATGGCCATTAGCCAACAAGTTCGCCGTAACCGAAAGGATCTGGCGGCATGTTGGATAGATTATAAGAAAGCGTATGACTCCGTGCCACATACATGGCTTTTGAGGGTGCTAGAGTTGTATAAAGTAAATACTACTCTACGCACCTTTTTAAAGTCATGTATGGGGCAATGGAATACGACTCTTAGCTATCCAGGATGCCGAGGGATCCAGGAGGACGGCGAACATATTAAAATTGAGCGAGGGATTTTTCAGGGCGACAGTCTGAGTCCCCTTTGGTTTTGCTTAGCCATGAACCCTCTCAGCACATTACTGGAGGGTTCAAGGTTAGGCTACAGGTTACAGAGAAGTGGTCAGGTCATATCTCACCTGTTGTTCATGGATGACCTGAAGTTATTTGCCCACTCTGATGCCCAATTGATAGATTTACTAAAAGTAACCCAAAGCTTTAGTAAGTCAATCAATATGGAGTTCGGTGTAGATAAATGTGCTGTCATTCATGTGAAGCAGGGAAGGATGGTGGAATCTGAGGGGATCCAACTCTCAGATTCCATTAACCTAAGAACGCTTCTCTTAACTGATACCTATAAGTACTTGGGTATGTCACAGGCTTTAAGTATCAATGAAGCCGTCATGAAGCAATCGTTGCAAGAGCGTTTCTTTGGCCGCCTGAATAAAGTACTGAAAAGTCTTTTATCAGGTGGCAACAAGGTTCGGGCTTGCAACGGTTGGGTCATGCCACTTCTTGTATACTCCTTTGGCATACTCAAGTGGACTCAGTCTGAATTGGACGCCCTGGACAGAAGAGTCCGCACATTGTTGACGGCATATCGTATGCATCATCCACGTTCATCCGTGATGAGATTGTACATCCCGCGGAAGTGTGGGGGTCGTGGTTTTCTGAATATCAAGACCTTACACAACCGCGAGGTGTGCAATCTCAGAGAATATTTTCTCCGGGCGAACGTGGACATGCATCGAGATGTTGTCGCAGTGGACAATGGACTCACCCCGCTCAAGTTGGCTAAGGAGAACTGGCGCATACCTGTAGTACTCAGTACTGATGATCGCAAGCGTGTATGGCAGAGCAAGGAGCTTCATGGCAGGTTCCATCGGGCCCTGTATGGACCCGATGTAGACCTATTAGCCTCGGTGAACTGGCTACGCTTCGGCGACCTCTTTGGGGAAACCGAAGGGTTTGTTTGTGCAATTGCTGACGAAGTTATCAAGACGAATAACTACCGGAAATATATCCTGAGGGATGGCACTACCGATATTTGCCGTGCGTGTCACCAGCCCGGTGAATCCCTCAGGCATATTGTTTCCGGTTGTTCACGTCTTGCTAACGGTGAGTACTTGCACAGACATAACCAAGTAGCCAGAATCATTCACCAGCAACTTGCTCTGAAATACAAACTTGTAGACATCGAGGTACCGTACTACAGGTATGTGGCAGAGCCAGTTCTCGAAAATGGCCATGCCACATTGTACTGGGATCGATCTATCGTCACGGACAGGACTGTTGTAGCCAACAAACCTGATATTGTGGTGATAGATCGATCAGAGCGCCTCGCAATAATTGTTGATGTCACTATTCCCCATGACGAGAATCTCGTGAAAGCCGAGAAAGACAAACAGATTAAATATCTGGACTTGGCTCACGAGATTGTCGACATGTGGGAGGTGGACTCGGCAATTATTGTGCCGATAGTTGTAACGGTTAATGGCCTAATAGCCAAGAGCCTCGATCGTCACCTTAAGAGGCTCGCGTTGGGTGCTTGGGTCAAGGGTCTGATGCAAAAGGCAGTTCTTCTCGACACGGCACGTATTGTGAGGAAGTTCCTGTCTCTGTAGCCCTTACCACCGGCAGCTTGGACCCTGTGCCCGTTGCTGGTGGGATCCCACGGTTTTTTTATATTTTTAAATGTATTTATTTTTATAAGTGATATATTTAAAAATGTAATTTAAATTTGAGAAGTGATAAATAAATGAATAATAATAATAATAGCAGAAACGGGTAAAGAGCGAGACAGAAAATCAGGTAAAACGTTATCGGAACCCCGACGATGACGTATTTCGAAATTATAGGAAGATAAGCGAACTCCCCATCTGGCTAACCGGCCAGTAGGGTTATTTAAGGTCAAGAACCATTTCAAAGCAGCGTGATCTGTGTAAACAATAAACTTTTTACCATTTTCAACATAACAACGCCAGTGTTCTATAGCAGATAGAACAGCCAGGGCTTCGCGCTCTGTGGCACTGTAATTTTTTTCTTGCTTAGTGAGTGATTTACTATAGTACGCCTCTTTCCTCACCATTTAACCTTTGACAGAGGATCGCGCCAAGTCCAAAATCGCTAGCATCTGAGTGTATTTCAAAAGGTTGCGAGTAGTCAGGACAAGCCAACACCGAGGAGGAAATCAAACAATTCTTTAGGTTATTAAACGCCTTATTAGCCTCTGTTGTCCAACAGAATGGAGGTGCGTTTTTACTTTGAGATGTTAATTTATTTAAGGGTGCAGCAATAGAGCTAAAATTCGGTATAAAACGCCTGTACCACGAGGCTGCGCCTAAAAAACGACGTACTTCTTTTCTATTAGAAGGAGTGGGATAATTTTTCATTGAATTTACTTTATCCGGATCGGGATGCAATCCACTAGAGTCGACAACATAGCCTAAATATTTTAGTTTATCTCTAAAAAATTGACATTTTTCGAGATTCATTGTTAAATTAGCGCTTTTTAGTTTATCAAGAATGCGTAATAAAAGAGTAATATGCTGAAGGGCATTCTTTTGAATTGAAATGTGCCACGCGTAGGAATATAAAAGGCTGTTTTGCAACGGTCCTCTTCGTTAATTAATGTTTGCCAAAAAGATTTAGACAAATCTAAACTAGACAAGTATTTAGCATCTCTCATATTATTCGAAATATAAGGCAAGCTATAAGCATCTTTTTTTGTAACGGAATTTAATTTACGACTGTCCAAACAGAAACGCAGTTCACCATTCTTCTTAGGGGTAAAAATGACAGGGTTTGACCACGGGCTTTCAGATCGTTCAACAACATCCTCTGAGAGCATGTCGTCAAGATGCTTTATTAAAATTCTTTGTTTATCGGGAGACATGCGATAAAATCTTTGCCGAATAGGGGGGCAATCACCTGTATCAATTGAATGAGAAATAATATTTGTGCAACCGAGACCCCGCTTCTCGTATGAAATATCGGTAAATTTAGAAATAATGTTGTCAGCGGTAGCTCTCTGGTCGACTGTAAGATGATCATAAGAAACAAGATGTGTAGGGGGAACTGCCTGCAACTCCATTACTTGAGCGTCAGACTTGTTCACAATCAAAACAGACTCTAATTTGTTAGGAAATAGGCCAAAGCTTCGCCAAAAATCCATGCCAAGGATAAGGGAATTTTGAATCCCAGGTACAACATGAACTTCTAAGTTAATCAATTTATCCTGAAACTCAAAGGGTAGAAACACCGATCCCAAAGACTCAAATCGTTCGCCGCCAGCTGTTATTAACCTTAAAGGTTTCGATTTATCCAAAACATCGTCTTTCAAAAATAAGTTATGCAAATTATTACCTAAAATTGTAACGCAAGTTCCAGAATCTAATAAGATATTTTCTGTGGTGGGTAGCAAATATTTTTTTTCTCGTAAACAATACTATTTTTCAAATTGCTGCGCAATTGTGTACTCAAATGTTATGTTGAACATTGTTTTAAAAAAATTACTAACCATAAACTAAATATATTGTTTTTTTTTACCCTGTTGATCAGTGGTTAAAAGGTCGCTATTAGCTGAGCATACAAGTTCGATTCTCGCATGTGTATTTTCTTTCCGCAAATCTATTTGTTGAAATGCATCTTGATTGGCGTATTGTTTTTCGCCGTGCCTTGTTCTGAAGTTCTGTTGTTATTCTTAATTCTGTATAAATTCCATAATCAAATTGTTATTATAGGTACTTTATAAACGATCATGGTGATTAACCGTACGTCGCGAGCTCGGAACAGTCGAATAGTACCTACCATTTAGATCGTTTCTACCTAGTTGTCGTTATGACGCACGCGCGTTCACTCAGCGACGCGCCGATAAATAAATGCCTAACTAATGACTCACCATTGTTTACATTCAAAAGGTGGTTACTGGTCGTGTTCTAGTTATTAACCTCTCAAGGACCGCCATTATTTACGTAAACTATCCGTCAAGCACCGCGGGCGGGCTCTTATCGTAAGCGTATTCTGACTCTGGTCACAAAAACTATTATTGCTCCGTTTCTGTTGCTTCTATTCACACACTCTAAACGGTGTCGGGTTGTTCAATGATGTGGCTATGAAATACAATGTAAAAGATTCTGATTAGACCTCAAGAAACAAACATATCCTATTGAAATCGGCGTACTTGCCGAATATAGTTATATTGCTGTATTATGTTGATTTCTGACTAAAAGGGTGTGATCAATTTACACGAAATTTTGGGAACTGGCTCATGAATAGACTAGTAATCTAAAGATAATGTTATTTTACGAGTTCTGTATACGATTCCTGCAATATTCAAACTCGAACTTCACAGCGCGCGGCGCAGTTTTCAGTTGTACTAACTTCACACTATTTTTTTATATGTTGCTTACAATATTTTTAGTTTCTATCTTTGTCTATGGTTGTAAAATATTATCTGCAGTTGAGAACATTCGTTTAGAAACGATTTTAATACTTATCTTTACTACAAATACAGTTCTAAATCGGTCGGAGTTTGGTGGCACAAATTTGTGCCAGCGGGGCTCAACGGTAATACTTGTTTACTGGCACGTTTTTGTGCCGCTGGGGCTCTAGAGGTTAATTAGAGCAAAATATTTATTAATTTCTTTCCATTGACATTGAGTGGTCCGGTCGTGTCTGCGGCTTGTATTATTTTTGTTCATCTTTACGAAAAATCTGTTGTTATACCTAACTATATTCAAAAAGTTTACTTATCTAGTGGCAAAGGCCGAACCCAAGATTTATAAGTCGTAGGGCTAGATCAAGTTTCTTATATCTTCAAATCATTATTACCTAATAATTACCCTAAGCGCTTCTCCATAGATTGTTATCTTTAATATTAGGCTATTACACTGGCCTCGGCATTTACATGTAGGTATGTGTGATGAATTATGAATGATAAATGTTTATGTTCAAATTCAGACTGCCGTTGTACGCGTGAAGAATGCAAGCGTGGGTCATTATTATTTAGGTATCCTAATTAGCGTATAGGGTTGTCACTTGTTCAAGGTACTCATGCCCTTGTTTTCTCTAATTTCAGGGAGTATCTTCAGGGCTGCTACGCCCATTGGGCTAGAGAATTTTCCTTAGGGAAAATCCCGGCCTAACGGGGGGGGGGGGGTGACGTCACATCGCGCTCCTGCACCGCGAGCCTCGCTACGAGTGACGCACAGCAATGGGCCGTTCCCTCGCGCCCCTCCGCGCCGGCCCTATAAATACAGCGGACACGAGGCTTCGTCCCTTTTCCTCCGGCCAGCACCGCGAGTTGAGTACTACCATCATCCGAAGACCTGTGAAGTGCCAACGTCGCCCACGCCCTGGATAATTGTCTCATCTGTTAATCTTAATTGTCAGTTCTTTTTTTGTATAACTAAAGCCATCGAATAACTGGAATTATAACGCGAGTTTAAACTTTCCTGGTGATATTTTTTATTTATTTCCCGTAAGTCAACCTAATTATCTCTCTTTAATTGCTCGGCGAGTGATCGATCCCGGCTACCACGTGGAAATCAATCACCCGTGAGACAATGTGCGTATCAGTAAATACAAAGGTATATTTGAAAAAGGTTATACTCCCAACTGGTCAACAGAAATATTTAAAATTCGTAAAATACAAAATACAACTCCTATAACTTACTTAATTGAAGACACTATCAGAGACATGCCTATTTTAGGAGCATTTTATACACAAGAACTTCAAAAAACAAAACAGCCCAATATATATCTAGTCGACAAAGTTCTTAGAAGAAAAGGTAACAGGGTTTTAGTAAAATGGTTAGGTTTGTCTTCAGCTGAAAGCAGTTGGATTGATAAATCGAATGTAATATTATAAATAAAATAACGTTAACAAACTCGAATCACATAACTATTTATTAAAGTATTCAAACCGGAATCATCAGTCTTATAATGTGTTTTGGAGAGAGTAGTCTTCTCAATTGGCTTATTAATAATTTACCATTTGAATTACACTAACCAAGATATAATTACTGTGGCCCAGGTACTAAATTAATAAAAAGACTAACAAAAGGAGATAACGGCGTAAATAAGTTGGACGAATACTGCAAAGATCACGATATTGCATATCACAAGTCATCAAACTTAAAGGATCGACATAAGGCTGATTTAATTTTGTTAAAAATGGCGAAAGAGCGAGCGGTTGCTTCCGATGCCAGTATAGCTGAAAAACTCGCGGCACGCTTAGTAAGTAAGGCTATGTCAGCAAAAATTAAAACTGGTTCTGGTTTGGACAAAAAGCATTCTCCAAAAATTACACCTGGAAAAGGGTTAAAAAGTAAATTAAAATCTGTTATTACAAAAGCAAAAAGGCATATCAAAAAATTAAAACCTAAGAGCAAGAAAATGGCAATAGAATTAGCTATTGCCGCTACTAGAGAATTGGCTGATGATTCATCGATTAAGCTCCCTCGCGTTATTCCTATTCCAAAAACTGGGGGAGTATTACCTTTGATTCCTATTTTTGCGGGATTATCAGCTGCGGGAGCTTTAGCAGGCGGTGCAGCTGGTATTGCTTAAAAAAATGGCTAAAAAGCTGTATGAAGAATCGAGAAGACATAATGAAAAAATGGAAGCTCTATGTATTGGGAAAGGACTACACCTTAAACCACATAAAGGCGGCCTTGGAATTTTCGTATCAAAAGAAAAAAACTAAGATATCGGCTACCCAAACGGGCCTTAACTAACTTTGACATTTTAAAGTACGGGAATAGAATTCCTTATTTTAGAGGTGTCTTTATGAAAGATGAGCTCCCTAAATGTCCTTATAAAAAGAATGTGGAGTTATTAATTTGGATAGTTCAAAAAATCCTGGTTCTCATTGGGTAGCCTATGCAAAATATAATGATTATGTTGCGTATTTTGACAGTTATGGAAATCTTAAACCTCCGAAGGAATTTATAAAATATGTAGGTTCTAACATTCAATATAATTATGAAAATATACAACGTGATCACCCCTTCAATTGTGGACATTTATGTTTAAATTTCTTAAAGAATTTTTGGTATAATCATGAAATAAAATAAAAAGGATCATCTAAAAGAGTTCAGTATACAAGCATGTCTACTACGGTTACCATCTCTGGAAATAAATCGGAACTGATTTCGTATTTTCAACCACCTCTTCATTTATCTGATCAGTACGAGTGCGGTTTACTATACTTTTCAGTATTAAAAACAAGACCGAATGTGCCCGTTAATAACAGCAGTTTAACAGCTGTTATCAGAATTGAATGTGATCTTGTACACGGTTCATACTGCAACGGATTACCGACTCATTTTATTCATGAATTTATATCTCATACTGCTCCAAGTCACGGCTACATAGAAATACCTCAGAACGTTATTTACTTTCCAGTTAACAAAAATATAATTTCATCCATATCTGTTAGGATTGTAGATCAGTTTGGTTACCGTATTGACTTTGGTGAATAAAATATTCAATTACGTCTTCATTTAAGAAAAGCAAAATGATAGTATATTATAAAAACCCTTCAGTGAAAATAAAACGTCCTATTCCGTCAACGACCATAAAGGTGCACAGACGTAAGAAAAACGTGAAGAAATTGACTAAATCAAATAAAGATTTTCTTAAAGCTTTAGGGTTTAAAGTATGAGTATACTACAGATTACCGATTTACCACACTTTGATAGTTCGATCGAAAGTTATGAAATCCATTCATACAATCCCTACAATAACAGTTTTAGAGAAAACGATGAAATCAGAATCCCCATACACCAGCAAGATATATACGTGCTACCATCAGCTAGTTCCATCTACATCGAAGGTCAAGCAAAGCTGTTCGGTAAGGATGGGCATCAGATCAAGAAAGCTGTTACGTTTACTAATAACCCTGTTATGTACTTGTTCCAAGACATCAGGTACGAAATGAATGGAATTGAAATAGATCGTATAAAAAATTCTGGAATAACATCAACAATAAAGTCATACATCTCATTTAATGAAGGAGAAAGTAAAGTTTCTGCATTATGGGGTTGGAATTTAAACGGATTCCAAAGTGATGGACATTTTAGCGTTGTGGTGCCCTTAAATAAGATTTTAGGGTTTGCAGAGGATTACAATAAAATTGTGATAAATTGTAAACACGAACTTATATTGAATAGGAGTAATTCTAACTTAAATAGTATTATTCTTACTGATGAAGTCGTTCAGCTTCAAATAGATATACAGAGAATTCAATGGAGAGTACCACATATAAAAGTTTCCGATCGAGAACGTTTAATACTTTTAAAGCACTTAGAAAGAGATAAACCTATTCAGATGGCCTTTAGAAATTGGGATTTATATGAGTATCCTTTACTACCTTAAACCACAAAGCATTCTTGGTCAGTAAAGACTGCTTCTCAATTAGAAAAGCCTCGGTATATCATTTTTTGCTTGCAAACTAATAGAAAAAATAATAGAACTAAAGACAGTTCGGTATTTGTTCATTGTGAGGTGACAAATGTTACGCTCTTTTTAAATTCGCAATATTATCCTTATGAGCCTTTATCTTTAAAGTTTTGTGAGAACAAATATAGTATATTATATGAAATGTATGTGAAATTTCGCCAGTCGTATTACAACTCTCCGGTAGAACCGTTGCTTGATCTGCAGGATTTCAAAGAAAAGGCCCCAGTCTTCATCTTAGACTGCTCGAGGCAAAACGATAGTTTAAAAACTGGTCCAGTGGATGTAAGATTGGAATTTGAATGTTCAACACAAATACCAGATAAGACAACTGCATACTGTTTGATTATAAACGACCGACTTGTGGAATACAAACCTCTGAGCAACATCGTGCGTAGATTATCATGACTGCTATTGTAGACATCCAAGGCTTTAAAACAGAAGCAAATGAATTTATAATAAAAGAAATTGCTATATGGTGTAATCAAAGCCTGCAAGTGTTTTTAATCAAACCGCCATTTCCTTTTTACGATTTGACTACATCGGAAAGACAACAAGTTTGCTGGATTGAGCGTAATAGAAAAATATACTGGAGCGAAGGATTTATACCTTACTCAAATTATCAATATTTAGTTTTAGATATCTTAAAAGATAAGTGTGTTTTCGTTAAAGGTCTTGAAAAAGTGTCATGGTTGAAAAATATTTTAAATAGTGTTAATGTAATTAATTTAGAATATAAAGGTTGTCCTAATTTGTTAACCCTATATGATCGCTATAAATATTCCGGAGATTTGTACAATTGTATCTATCATGACTCAATATGTGCATTAAAAAATGTTATGTGCATGGTGCAAACATGGTGCTTTGATAATAAACTTTTTAAAAAAGATACAATATGGATTGTTTCATTTTACTTAATCGTTTCCTATACTCACTAACATACCCATTTAGTTTTAATATATACTATGATTGGAATATTACATGAATTGATACACATTCATAAGTACAATAAAAAACTCAGCAAAGAGAACAGTTACATTGGTCACTAAGACAAGGAGTTAAATTCCTAACCTGAAAACCTTAGAATAGGTGTTATTATTCTAAGCTGAAAACATAATGTTAATAATCTATATCGTGAATAAAACGGATCGCAGATAACAAAAGTAGGTATTATTGCAGTCACTCTGCTTTATCTCGATACGTCCGCATCACCTGGAATCCGAGTGACCGTGGGTTCAAGTTCCATGTAGACGAAGTCAGAGGCAAAAGCTAGTTGTGGATAAAACAATTATATAATTCATAAGTACATACATTCATAGTCTTATGCCTGTAACCCTGAAGAGGTAGGCAAAGGTGTATTACTACACCCACTTTTCGCCAGATATATTTAAGTCCCACGTAATAGGGAGGCGAGCTTATTGCCGTACCGGGCACATTTCTAGACTTCATGCTGTTACTGAGAATTTCTTAACAGAAAAACCCAATAACACTTTGGCCGACCCGGGAATCGAACCCGGGAGCCACCCGATCCTACTTTCAACATTGTTAAGATTTTGCATTCGTTCATTAAAATTACCAACGAGCTGTGCAAAGATAACAGTATGTACATATAAATTATTATGAATGCATCGCTGTGCCCGAGCCGCACTGAGCGCGTCGAACGAACTTGAGAATGTTGTTTATATTATGTCATCCCAAGTAAAAATATTGTTACTATGCTACCAGTATTACGATGCATCGATGAATGAAATAATATTATACTTCTAATGCCAACCGTCCGTATCGCAGATCATGTTAGTAGTGTGATTTTTGGGGCGCTCTGCATTGCGAACGGAGCGAAGCGAGGTGAGTGATGCAGTAAGCAAATGAATTTATACTAAAAGAAATAGCTGTATGGTGTAATAAAAACCTACAAGTGTTTTTAATCAAACCACCATTTCCTTTTTACGATTTGACTAAATCAGAAAGACGGCAGGTTTGCTGGATTGAATGCCTGTAGTAGATGAAAATGAAATGCATAATTATTATTATTAAAAGAGTAATTAAATAATCTTATAAGAAATAAGTGATTCCTAATCTAACATTTATTGTATTTTAAAGTGCTATTTGTTTTAAGACTAAGATATATAAATCATCCATCAAGAATCCTAATTGTCTACTACTTAAATATATTATATATTAGTAGATTTTATTATCGTAATTATAAAAAATAAACGTTTGTACTGAGTTATTGATTATCTTGGATAATTCTATAAACGTCATGTTAAGACAAAGTGGTCCAATATTTTATCACATCTTTGACGACACGTTTGGCGCATTGGCTAAGAGTATGACTCGCATCACAAGTAAATAGTAGGTTTAATAGACGCAGCAAATAATGCACCAACGTGTTGCGGGTTCGATTCCCGCACGGAACAAATGAGTATTGTTCCGGTTTGGATTTTGTTTTTATGTTTTTTTTACTTTATTTTTTTTTGTATTATAATCAATTATTATGTCTCCATAATACCTACTGTTGGCTACTTACTAAGAAAGAAAGAAAGAGAAAAACTATTTATTTGTCACAGACACAGAAAACGTATTACATATAAAAGAAAACATTGCAAGGCATAAGATTAGTCTGTGACAAATATGTGCACTTGATGTGCACACTCAGCTATATTGTTGCATTGTGATAGTGTCCACAACTCTATTATTGAGTTATAGTTGCTAGTAAAAGCTAACCTCTCATTATACGGAAGGCCTATGCATTCATTAGTACAAGATGTGCACCAAATCGTTTCGATGAAACGATGTGCCGTGATCGAACATGATATTGTTGTTTATTGTACTTATTTAAGTGCGCGCGATAATTTTTGCTTGGCTATGTCAGTTCGACACCATACCAGATTATGATACACAAAACAACCGATCGGACTGATCGCGTCGACTGAACACAGCAGTTTAACTTGAGAATGTTGTTACATTAGCATCTCAAACTAGAAACGACAGTAAGTTGTCCCATTGCATTGCTACTACAATGATATGTCGGTGAATGAAATACAATATTATATCGTGAATCAGACGGAACGCGGATAACAACGGTATTATTGGGAGCGTCTGCGTCAGCTCACTTTGTTCTGAGTGATGCAGATCACATTTATATTAATCGATCTCGATTGTAAAATTGGGGCTTCTGTATCACGCAGCTCGAGCGGCGACGCGAGAGCAAGTGATGCAGAAGCCCCAATTTTACTCTACTCAAATTATAGCTTATTCTTTTTAACTTTAAAAAGACAGTTTTGTGCAGTGCAGTGATCAAGCGTGACCAAACAACCCGCGCAGCCCGTGCACCCCCTCGAGTAAAAGAGATAGACATAGATACATATTTTTGCTATATGCGCACGCGCACGTCGTCACTGGGCGATAAGGATGAACACACTACGATCACCGAATAGCGGCAAGCACAAAAGCGGTAGCCGGAGCGGTTCTTTGCCTGACTTGCGTCAATTACATCACGACGATCCAAACATTGCGCAAAGAAAAAGAAAGCATCCGGAACGTGATACTGACCTAAAAGGCGAAATTCAGACTTTACGTCAAGAAATGATGAATATGATGCATGACCTGAAAACGTCATTACAAGAGAATACAGCAAAACTTTGCTCAGATATAGCGGAAATAAAAAGCGAAATTACGTCTATAAAAACCACTACAAGCTACTTAACAATAGAACAAAATAAAATTAAAAACCATCTTGAAACAATCCAATCCCAAACATTTAAGATGCAAGAACGGGTAGATAAATTACATTATGATGTCCAGGCCCTCAAAAATCAACCTTCGTCATCACAGGAAAAAACGCCTTTCTCATGTTACGATGACCTCATGCTCGAATTTGGAGAACGCTATACACGCCAACAGAATATTGTTATTGAGGGTATTGATGAAATAAATGATGAAGATATTTCTACGCGTCGTGAACATGACAAACAAAAAGATTCGGAACTACTAAATATGTGTATTATGGAATGTTCTATGCCAACAAAAATTATACGGCTGGGTAAATTCGTAGAAGGCAAACACCGCCCTATGAAAGCAACTTTTGACTCCCAGTCTATTGTTAAAATGATTCTACGTAACAGATCGAAGCTCAGCGGTAGTACACGTATATATCCAGATCAAACACCTATGCAGCTACGTACCATAAAATATCTACGAACAGAATTATCACGCCGGCAGCAAGCGGGCGAAACGGATCTTATTATTAAGTATATTAAAGGAATGCCGAAAATTGTAAAACACATTGCAAAAAACTAGTACAAAGTGTATCCACAGTAAGTGTTATTGATAGTAGTTCTGAGATTAAATACTCGTTGCTGAATAATTATAGTGATATTCTAAAATGCACCTCCTGTCTTAATTTATTTTATACGAACGCAAGAAGTATTTTACGACAAGGCAAATTTGATGAGTTAAAGTGTATACTAAGTTCTATATGTAATACAGTGCATGTCATTTTGTCAACGGAAACATGGGTGAAAACAGAATCTGAGGCTAAATTTATAAAACTTCATGGGTATACCCACTATTATAATTATAGAACTGACCGCAGAGGTGGAGGTGTCTCGATATTTGTTCACAATAGTTGAAAACATAATTTAATACAGGAAAAATACTATAATGGTAATAACTACTTATGGATACACATTTACAACTTTTCACTAAATATAGGTTTGGTTTACAAACCCGGAGATACTAATTTACAAAACTTTCTTGATGACTATTCGTTGCAATTATTGTGAAATAAAAGTTCGATTGTGTTTGGCGACTTCAATAGATTTATTAAAAAAGGATATCTCTTTGAAAAAATATACAGAAACATTACTTGGCACGGGTTACACGATACTAAACAGTTTGGACATAAAATATTGTACACGTAGAACCGCTACTACTAATACTATTATAGATCATATTTCTACAGACATATATAATCAGGAACTTAAATTTTATTTATTAGAATCAGCCATGTCTGATCATAATCAACTTTATTTAGAACTAATGAAGCATAAGTCACCTGCAAAACAGAAATATGTGTATTAAGCAGTCGAATACTCGACATTATACAAGAGTGTCAGGGAGGCTAGCTATTGTAATATACATAATGAATACAATCTGTTTAACGATTTTATTACACATCAGGTTTCGAAAAGCACCATTAATACAATAAAAATTCTAAACCTACCTCAAAAAGAGTGGATTAATAAAAATATTATAGAAGAAATAAATTACCGTAACAACTTGTGTAGGCTTTTTAAAACTAACCCTAAAAATAATGAAATTCGGTTAAATACAACAAGCGCAACAAAACATTAAAATTAATTCAAAATAGGGTATTTGACTAAAAAAATCGAATTAGTCCGTCAGTTAGATTATCGAAAAATATTGGATACGTATTTTTTGTTTTATTGAATCAGTAAAAAATTACGAAGATAAAACGCATCAAAGATCGAGAAACGTATAAGAGTGGGGGGTTGTAACGTCACTTGCCAGTAAAAAGTGTACTGGCAAGTGACGTCACACGAGTTTTCAGCGAAGTTTGTCGTCTTCATTTTTTGTTTACGCGACTAAAGAAAATATACGTGTCCAATATTTTTTGGAAATCTATCTGACGGACTAATTAGATTTTTTTAGTCAAATACCCTATTCTAAAAAACTATATTATACAAAATTATTTCATGACAGCTGTAAGAAACCTAAGAAAATGTGGCAACATATAAATAACTTAGCGACTAACAAAAATATACAACGCTGCACTCCGCCTAAACTTATAACAGATTCACGGGAAGTTTATAGTCCCACTGAAATCTGTAATAGTTTTAATACATTTTTTTTCAACAATTGGCATACATTTAGTTAATAAAATAATCACAAAACATGGCCATTGCACATCTAATACTTTAGCTCTAAATTATAAAAATAATCAAAACAAATTCTTAATTGATTTTGATCCGTGCACTCCACAAGAGTTAAACAAGATTATAGACGACCTTGACCCCAACACAAGTGCTGGCATAGATGGAATTCATATTAAAAGCTTAAAGTGCATTAAGAACCTAATTGTAGATCATATGACTAACTGTTTAAAATTAGCTAAAGTCACTCCGATATATAAATCTGGAACAAAAACGAATCCGAGCAACTACCAGTCAATATCAGTACTACCAGTAATGACCAAAGTTTTGGAAAAAGTTTTACATAGGAGATTGAATAATTATTTAAATGATATAGATTTTTTAAGCAAGCATCAGTATGGATTTAGACCTAAATCAAACACCTTGTCGGCTACAATTGATCTCGTTACTGAAATAAAAAACAATGTAGATAAGAAACATATAGCTTTAGGTATATTTATAGACCTAAAAAAAGCATTTGATACGGTCAGCCATAAAATCTTACTGGAGAAGCTCTACATATTAGGTATCACTGGAATAGCACACCAAATGTTTGAATCGTACCTTAACAACAGATCACAAGTGGTAAAGATAGGAGATCATGTGAGTGAGCTTCAAAAAATTTAATATGGTATCCCACAAGGCTCAATTCTTGGCCCACTTTTGTTCCTTATTTATATCAATGACATCAGCTACATAAGCTTGAAAGGTCAAATAACACTATATGCCGACGATACATGTGTTTTTTACTTTGCTCATTCAATACATGACATTGTAACGCCAGCACAAAACGATTTGAACGTCTTACAAGTAATTTTAAGTTTAGTTTAAATTCTCATGTAAGTGAACTCTTGTAAGTTCTTTTTGAGAATAAATGTCTTTAAACCGAACTAACGACAGAGAACCAACCTAAGCTTATTCTGTCTGTTAAACTACCACTAACTACTATTTGTCATTCACCCGTCTCTTATTCGAGATTTCACTAATTACAAAGGATTCACTCATTCCGTGTGACAGGTTCTGGCACTTGCGCTCAGCACAAACAAACTCTGCCTTGATGCTGAAATGCTGAAATAAATATTCGCATTGGCAAAGCAGCAACCATATATGAAAAAATAAGGGCAGAGTATAGCAGAATAAAAACAACGCAGTGAAGACTTAGTATATTCTTCTTTTTAGTGGTTATGATTAATATATGTTGGTTATGATTAATATGAATTATAATACGTACTATCAATACTAATTCAAGAACTAGATAAGCCTGCTTGCAACGGATTTTTTTTGTAATTAATTGTAATACCTTCAAGATTCTATGGTCACTCCATAGATGTCACTGCTGTCCATACTTCAAGTGCTTAAGTGGGTTTTGATAATGAAATGAGTAAGAACGTCTAGATCAGGTCGAAGCTGACGGTATATATGTAAATTAGCGTTAAGCCTCTAGGCTCAGTCCACTCCTCTCTTACTGTATGAATAAATGAGTATTAGTTTAGAATATACTGTTATAAATTTTCTTTGGACATAATCCATCTCATTTGCATAGTAATTCAGCTTAGAAAAGTTGGCCATAAAATTATATTATTTTGGATGAAAGCAGCGATACCTAAGTTTAACGCCCTACTCCTTCGAGAGCAGTATTCGTTCTCTTTAAACAAATTCAACTGGATTTCATCTAAGTAACAGATTATGCAGGCTTAACACGATTTTAAAGTGAAACTATAACTGGCAATCATCAATGATATAGGCATTATTATAAAATTCTTCTGTTACTGATTGACAAACAGAAACAGCCGAAACTACTGGGCTTTACTTGTGGAGGGTAGGAGTGTACTATGAAGGGATTTCCCAAAATTCCGAAGAGATCGGGCAAAAATGGTTAAGTAAAAAAATATGCGAGGGTAGCTGCGAACATCCTGTAGTAGCTTATAAAAAAGTCTCTATAGTAACAATCTTTTAATATGACTCAACCAACAAATCTCACAAATTCGGCATGAAACAACATTAAAGAAGAGATGAACATTTGTACCATGGTAATAAAACATCGACATTACTCTGAAGATTTCATTCAAGAAAGTGCTTTCTTATGACAAGTCACGCACTGATATGAAAATAAAACTGAACCGAATGAAGACGAGCATTAAATAAAAAGTTTAGAGCTTGTTTCATAATACGAAATAGCGCCGTTATGGTATTGCGTTGCTCAAAATTCTGTTGCGTAATGCAGAAGTAAGGGTAGATTTTTCGCAGAGAACGCAACTTGTATAGATGGGTTTAAAACCTCAAAAAACGCAAGATAGACTTGCCTTTTTGACCAATATATTGGGTTAGGTTCTATAGGATATAAGAGTTGGATTCTCTCATCAATTAATCTACTTTTATAAAAGTATGTTAAGCTTTTCGGGTTAGGTTATGTACTCATAGCTTAAAGTGCTTATATATGACGGCGCATTACCAGCGCCTCTTTATTATTTCACGTCGGAACGGAAATTGCAGATGTCATGAAACGTCATCACGTCATTAGGTGCTGGCGTATTGGTTGATCCTCTAACTGCAACCGTGGTGAGTGTATTTTGTCTGATTTTTTTTAAAAACGTTTATTTCTTTTTAAATTTTATTGAGTGACGGTAGTTGTAAAACGTTCTTGGTTGGCAGAATACTGCTACACGTTTAGTAACCTTAGGATTGTGGTGGTGAGGTCGCCGTCATATACATAACCATGTTGCTCAGTACAACGTTGCACAAAAATGCTTGTTATTGAATAATACGTTTAGTTTCATCGTCTTATGGCCATTTTCAATATTCGAACTATAGATAAATCTGTAGATTTTAGATTCGTGTTTGACATATTTCGTACGGAGCTTATATCAAAAACGAATCTAAAATCTACAGATCTATCTATCGTTCGAATATTGAATTCCGTAGTTAATAGAGTATTTAATCTGAAGATGCCCCGAGATTTGCTTTAAAACATTTTTGAGTTTAGACAGCTTTATAGATCGTAAAAATGTTAGTGCTGGGTTATAAACAGAATAGTTTCATAGACTGAGACGAGTATTGCATATTATGTAATGATGTATACTTACTTACATAGTTCGTCTATGAATAAGAAAAGTACTATAATCAAGTGAAAAGTTTTTTATGAATTGTACGTGTCATATATTTTTTTCGAATAACCGATGAACAATATTTGTTTTTTTTAATAGTAAGAATTTTTAAATACATATCGATCAATCATTCGAATAGTTATCAGTTGTTATCATTAGCTATTACTTAGAATAATTATTAGCATGTTGCTCCCGACCATAGTTACAGTGATATTGTAGTTATAATAGTATTTATCGGCATTGTAATAAAGCTATTCGAATTCATACTTTTGAGACCGTGGCAGTATAAAAATATTAGTGTCAAATTATCCTGTATATATTACAGGATAATTTAACACACCAGATTTGTATATAAACGTTATGTCTAGACAAATATACACAACAAAAAGAAATACTAGAGTTTAATTAAAAACATTAATTAATTGTAAGAAGGCTTTCCCTTTGGATTAAAATAAACGGCCATAAAATATTTTCCTCTTGGCACCATTGAGTGCACACTAAACAATAAAAACTTATAAAACAAACAAACGGAGGGACTACCATGATCTACATTATTTTGACTGTAGAAGCAATCAAAAGTACTTGACAATTATACATAAATATTTGACAAAAGTTTCATAGAAAATATGTAAATTAAGTAAATCCATGGATAGATCCAATAATGGCTACTACCGTTACTGATTTGATTATTCTTATCATATTAGCGTTGATAAGGCATGGATAGAATAGGAGAGAAACCTACAGACTGATGCGCAGAGAGCCTCAGGTTCAGTCACAGTTATGTGACTATTAGCTTGCTAAATATCGCTTCCTAACCGGCAAAGGAAAATGCGTGAGAAACCTTCATGTGATCGGCAACATTGTGAAGTCGGCTTCACAATGTTTCCAGAAGACATGTATTGTGTGTGCTATGTTCTAACCCTTTTTATAGTGAAAATAAGCCTGTGCCCGGCATTGGGACACTGTGAATATCAGCTGGATAACGAACGATATCATGTTAGAATTTTGAATTTAAATAAACAACTTAACTTAACAACATACTTATTAAATATAATGTATATTGTTGTGTGCGTTGGTGAATTTTATTGCTTATACTAAATACACAATTTTAAATGATGTACAAAGTAATGTTTAAAAAGCTCTGCGTATAATCTAACTACTGCCCTAATTACAGTAGAAAATATATGCCAGTATTAAAAGAAAAGAATACATATTCATAAAACGGCTTTGACTTCTAAGTGCTAGCGTACTTATATATTGTATGAAGTTTCGTGCAAGGCCGAGCTAGTTCCGACAGTTTGCTGTTAATTATGGTTAATATAAACGTTAGGGCTTTCCGCTGTAGACCATAGCGAGTAAAATGAAGTAGCTAGGATTAGTCTTGGTAAAAAACGTTTAAATATTAATTCGGTATTAAAGTATTGAATGAAATGTCAACGAGTTGTTAAATATACTGAAACTTCTTTTACAATATCTTTTTGTACGCTAGATTCTATGAGGAGAAAACAAGAATAAAGGTCTTGACCGACAATCTTTGCTGAAAAACGCGGTCGAGATTGTATATATGTACCTGATTGTGAGGCACTTTTAAAGGGCGCTAATCTTCATGTATCGACAAAGAGTAAGTGTATTTGTCTCCTGAACTCTTAGAATTGTGACTCCTATTTATGCAAGTTCTGAATAACGTATGTATATTAATTATCGGTGATCGGTAACACAGCAAATATGCTGCAATAGTCACTAAGGCATGCTATTAATTTTAATTTGAAGTTGTATAACATATTTACTTGCAATGAAATATATATTTTTTGTAATTATATGATTAGTATTTTAATGCAATCATTGGCACTCTAACTGGAACTCCTTATGATAAGAAAAGAAATAGTAAAACTTAAACATAGCTTTTTAGTACCTATAGAAGTAGGCTCATTTAAACTGAACTGAAATTCTAACTCAAAGTTATTAATTCCATTAAGATCTCTTAGCAACACTTACGAATTGAAATCAACAAGACTTTATGAACCAACAACGCACAATTTAAGTTACCTGAATAACCTAAATTCTCGTCTGCCACTAGTCAATACATTAAACGCCAAACGAGCAACAAAATTTTTAGCTCGTGACCAACCATTGAGTGCACACTAAATAATAAAAAACTTATTATAAAACGAACGAACAGAGACAACTTGAACTAAAATATATTGACGATAAATGCCATCAAAAATACTTGATAATCATAAAGAATCAATAGAGACAGAGAACCAGCGATACAATCAATCTTGCGGCTTAAATTGCTGCTACAAGAATTCAGTTGGAAGTAGTAGATACTTCTTTTTGCGAACTAAGGTGAACTTATAGTGTATATTTCTATAATGGTAACACCAGCAAGCTTTATCTTTAATTAAAAACCGGCCAAGTGCGTGTCGGGCCACGCGCAATGTAGGGTTCCGTAGTTGCCCATAATGGCCATTATTGATAACTACTTCTGTTTCACATGGGACTAAAAACGGGCATTTTTAAGATTAAGCCAGCGCTCCCAATGTAAACTCGCAGAAATAGGTATTTATAAGTTAACCGACGATTACTCGTAAACTAGTGATGTCTACTTAGCCGTGATAGTTTTCCTTTTAAATTCGTTATATGTACTACATTTGTGATTTTTTTCATCTCTTCCAAATTAATAGTTTAGCCGGCAGAGGGGGGGGGGGACACTGGAGTCTAACAATTTTTTTCACTTCAAAGCTTGATTTTGACAAACCAATCACTTGATCGAAAAATGATTTGAGCAAACTAATAATATTTTTTTAAAACCTATCCAATGATAACCCACACAATGGGGTACTCAACCAAAAAAAAATTCAACCCCACTATATATGTAGGGGAGATACCCTTAAAAAAAATATTTTCCTAAATTTTATTCTACACTTTTGTTGCAATATTGTATGTCTATATTCATGTCAAATATCAGCTTTCTAGCACCAGGCGTCTTTGAGCTAGGCTGCGGACGGACAGACGGACGGACATGACGAAACTATAAGGGTTCCGTGTGGACTACGGAACCCTAAAAATGATCATCAGAGATATTTTTTTTACTCCAGAGTTTATAATAGATAATGTCACTGGTGGATGGAAACCTCGAACTAAAATCAATGAAATCTGCAGTTTAAACAGCAAACAACCTACTCCTAATTTTATAAACATTTTGACGTGCAAAACATTTTAGAAGTCAGTGGAGGGTATTTATGAAGGATTATTTTTGGCAACTGAAAACATTCTAAATTGGTATCCCTATTATTGACGCCGTGGTGAAAAAAAGTGTCAAACCTACAACACGGAATTAAATGCATGAACCTAAAACAATATACTTATTTACACAAAAATCTTTCTTGCGCTGTATACAATATTCAAAACGTTATGTTCAGTTCAACGCTACGGATACAAATGACTGGTCGCAATACGAGCATAACTGTAAAACATCAGACGATGCTGTTGGAATAAAACTCCTGAATCGCGAGATTAATGTTCACGCCCACGGTCACTTGCCCAGAGTTGGACACCGAGTGATACGGGTCCTATAATTTCTTTACGAACGTAACAATTGTATAAAGGGTTTCGTGCGGCAAAATGAAACGTAATTGTTCTCATAATGATATTTGGATTAATTTATGTTCGGGAAGAAAGTTTGCGATCGGACTAGACAGTTGTCTCTCCGTATATTTATGGCACTAAGCTGGTACAATTATATGCCTACAATTGTATTTTGTGACAAAGGTATAAAGGGTAACAAATTTCACGCATTGTTGATAACTTGCAAATCTGTATATATAAAATCCTTGCGTTACTGACTGACTGACAGACAAGCTACGGCCTAAACTATTAGACGCAGGAAGCTGAAATTTAACATGTATGTTCCTTGGGGACCGTAGCGGTGTACTAAGAAGGGATTTCCCGAAATTCCCACGGAATTGGGCAAAACGGGTAAAATAAAATAATATGCGGGCGTAGCTGCGGGCGTCCTCTAGTATACATATAAGCTATTGTTATTAACCACAACGATTTTTTTATAAACTTGTTCGCCTCAGTATGGGACTGGATACAACTCGTCACGCGGGGAGATGGTCGTCTAAAATGTAAGATAAGGGCGCGCAAACAATAAAATGATTAGCTTGTATAATTTTAAAATATGCCCATTATAAATGTTTAATATTGACACTATAGAAAAGGTTACTTTCCAAAAGAAGCAATCTCAAAGTTTCGCTAAGTTTCATATTAAAATGCATCACGACTTGTTCCTTATTATTATATAGCAGAACCCATTCTTATCTTAACAGCATCAAGCAACACTTACTTCCTGCAGCGCTAATATTACCTTCCTTCGAAAGCGAATCGCATTAAAAAAGTGTATGTTTCCCAAAGCTAGCACTCCAGTCGGCATGCAATTTCCGTTCGACCGTTTCTCGGGATATTGGTTATAAACATAATATCAACTACACACTGTGCTAAATATTTGGATACTTTGTTTAAAATTGACAAAGGAATGCTTAGGTGGTTTGGACACGTGGAGCAAATGAGTGAAGAAAGAATGACGAATCAGATATATAAGGCAAATGTGTGTGGGCAAGTCGGTCGCGGCAGACCTCGGCGGACATTCGTCGACCAAACTGGAGACATCCTAAGAAACGGAAAGGTCCGAAGTACCCGAAACCGGCGATTATGTATGAAAAGATTAATGAGTGTAGAGGAACCGCGTGAGGTTTGTAAGGATAGGAGCAAGTGGCGTTCTGTTGTCTCTGCCTACCCCGACGGGAAAAAGGCGTGAGTATATGTATGTGTATGTTGTTGAAAGTATACTGGTGTTAGAGTTGAGTACATAATAATGGTAATGATGATAAACGTAAACCAACAGTAGCGTTTTGTTCATTGAGTAAATGTCTCAAAAAGCTAATTGTCTGAATTTGAACCCGCCTCACAGAATCATCATGGCTTGCCTTGAATGTATTGCATCCGTCTTAATTATCGAACACCAACTTCAAGCTTCATAAAAAATTCTATCATTATCCCGGTCACATCCAAGTATCGCCGTGGAGTTCGGACTCCAATTTCTATTTAATCAGATTTTGGCGTAATATTAGACTTATTGTAATCGTAATCGTTACTATTGTAATCGTTACAGGTGATAAATCCTGGATTTATCAATAGATCCAGAAACAAAGCGCCAGTCGACGGTTTGGGTGTTTCAAAACGAATCAATGCCTACCAAAGTAAAGCGACCTAGAAGCGGGAGGCAGATTTTGATCGCGAGCTTTTTCAATTTGACAGGCTACTTGATGTCAATTTCTATACGAAACCAAAGAAGTATGAACGCCGAATGGTATACTAACAAATCCTTGGCAGAAGTTTTCTCTGTTGTGAGCAAAAAGCGACCAAACACAGGGCTCCGCGGGCTACTCCTCACGGGCTCCACCACGATAATGCGCCCGCCCACACCGCAATCAAAGCGAGGCACTTCCTAAACAGCACACCAGTCTAACTCCTGGGTCACCCTCCTTACAGCCCTGACCTAGCACCGTGTGACTTGTTCTTATTCTCAAAAATCAGATCAAAGGGATACAATTTTCGTCGCCAGATGATACGCTCTCAGCGTTCGAGCAGGCTGTAAACGAGGTGTCTGCGGTGGACCGGAAAAATGTTTCGAAAACTGGTTCAGACGCATGAAACTTTGTATAGGGGCTGGTGGAGAGTACTTTGAAAAGATACAGCGAAAATACTATAGTTACTAGAAGAACTCTTCAATATATCAGTCATTTAAACAATAGACTTATCATTATAATCACAAAACTATCACGAAGTTGCTTTGACTTTTCTAGAGTCTTCTTGTCTTCAACATTTTTGTGCCCTGAACCTAATTTATTTAGGGTCGGTCCTTCGCTTACATATTCTCTGTCAGCCTTAAAAAACGTAACAAATTCTATAGCTTAAGAGGTGTTTTTCGAAAAGAAGGTCTTACGACAATACAGCTACACTGGTCTATAACATAAATGACTATTATCTGAGTAACACCCTCTACCACACCCTCTACAAAAAATGCGCAATGGACTGTAGTTTTTCTATTATTGCTCAATGCTTATTGCTTAGTGTAGAAGAAGACTGGTACCATACTTCTTTCCATTTAATTAGGCACAGGAGGCAGAAAATTAGAAGAGGAAAAGTTTTGTAGAAGAGTGCGAAGCATCGTATAGTGTACTTTCTTTATTTATAACAACATTTGAATTGCCTTATGGTACCGGTGGTAACCAGTTTCAGAGGTAAGATTTTGAAGTAATAATTTAAGAGGATTCTTCACTGTTAAAAAGGGTCAAGTATGCTTTGATTATTTTAGTTAAACGTAAATGATAATATTCTAGGTTTCTGGTGATAATATTCTAGATTTATAAAGCTTAAAAGTACTGAAAAATTAGGCGCCGTTCTTAGTTTCTATATTTCCTGGGACCTATTTTTTTATTTTATTTAATTATAGTCTTAAGCCTGTATCCCCGAAGGGGTAGGCAGAGGTAAATATTACACCCACATCTTTTTATTCTTTATTTTTATAGACATTTCGGCAACATGTCTTAAGGTAACTATACCTTAGTCGGTATTTAAAATTATACGGTGGATTTATGTGCCCTGAAATAAGTTGAGAGGATTATTTCTAGACTTCGTCGTACGTCTGCATGAAAAGGCGTTAAAATGTCGGTGAATGTCGTCTCTCCTCGCTGCTGCATATTTCAATATAAGGCAATTCAATTGTTGTTATAAATAAAGAAAGTACACTATACGATGCTTCGCACTCTTCAACAAAACTTTTCCTCTTCTAATTTTCTCCCTCCTGTGCCTAATTAAATGGAAAGAAGTATGGTACCAGTCTTCTTCTACACTAAGCAATAAGCATTGAGCAATAATAGAAAAACTACAGTCCATCGCGCATTTTTTGTAGAGGGTGTGGTAGAGGGTGTTACTCAGATAATAGTCATTTATGTTATAGACCAGTGTAGCTGTATTGTCGTAAGACCTTCTTTTCGAAAAACACCTCTTAAGCTATAGAATTTGTTACGTTTTTTAAGGCTGACAGAGAATATGTAAGCGAAGGACCGACCCTAAATAAATTAGGTTCAGGGCACAAAAATGTTGAAGACAAGAAGACTCTAGAAAAGTCAAAGCAACTTCGTGATAGTTTTGTGATTATAATGATAAGTCTATTGTTTAAATGACTGATATATTGAAGAGTTCTTCTAGTAACTATAGTATTTTCAATGAATTATTTTATTTTATAAAAATAATACGTTCTTGTGTCTTAATTTCTTCTTACAACGTGAAACTTGCGTGGATTACTTAGCAAATATCCACACGATTTGACAAGGTAGTAAGTTTAATTCCCGCCTCAAAAATAAACCCTTATTCAAAATATCTTAGTACTAGATGAGCCCGCGGTTACACCCGCGTTATTTAAGGCGACTGCTCCGCTTCCGTGGCTCATAGCGTGTATAGCCTATAGATTCCCTCAATAAATGGGCTACCTAACATAGAATTTTTTTTTTAATTGTACCAGTAGTTCCTGAGATTAGCGCGTTCAAGCAAACAAACAAACGCTTCAGCTTTATATGAGTATTATAATTGTACAAAATTTATCATCATTTATAATGATACCAGTAATAGTTTAAGTGTGTTTAAGAGAAATAAGTACGAACTAGAAATGAAATAATATATAACTACATTAGGTACTGAGTTACATATAAATAACAATAATTGAGCCATCAAGTTTTGCCAATAGTTTTAAATACCATATTCAATAGTTTTATTATTTATAGTATTGTTATTGCTACTTGGTTTCAATTCTTTAGCCCAGTAATCTTGACAAAATAAACTGCTACCTTGTGTATCTTAAAATGGATCTCTGGACTGTGAATATTTAAATTTATTATCTATAATTATACCAATCGTTTGATATGCGCCTGTTTTAGGGTAACACCAGTCGTGATCATTTACTTAAGTTGACTTTTGCTACTTACGAATGATAAGTACAAAATGGCAAAACCTTAAAATTTATTTTCCTCAAAGCGACTCTCATTTCACATCTAAAACCTAAAAGGATATTCCATAGTTAAGACTAGTGTGACTAGAAGTGTTTAATCAAAATTTGATAGCTTTAGTGTAAAAAGCCAGTCCAGCAATTATTTAATTTCCCACTAGAAACAAATTAAATTCACTTAAGGCGAGGTTGCAGTACTTTTTAAGATTTTTGAACGTCTGAAAGTCCCATGAACTATGATATTTTTAATGAATAAAAATTAAAGTATAAAATTTGAACATATCTTCTAGTAAATCGTAAAGATAGAAACACGATTTGGAATGATTGGCTCGATAAAAAAAAATGTCAAACATGGCACTAACTCACAATTTTAAACGTGTACTGGTTAGAGATTCCATAATGAATTTATATGAAAGTATTATCAATAGAAACAGCTATTTATTTTAAAATAAATGGTAAAAACAGATTTCGTAATTTCGTTATCATTTTTCTCCAAGAAAAAAAATAGTCAAAATGTTGGCATTATATCGCTCGCCGGCCGTTCATCAGTGCCTGTCTAGGCGTGATTGAGGGCGGACGTACGTCGTTGCTCCGCAAAATCCCCCTCCACCCCCGCATGTACGTTTTCGCAAAAGTACAAAGTAATTCGTATTCCAAACTCAATCGTTCAAACCATAGACATACTAGTAAGAAACCGTAGACAGGTTACTGACAAGGTAACATGACGGAGCTTACGAGTGGCACGCATCGCACGAAAAGCGTACGCACACTAATATAAATAATGTCAAAACGACACACTAAGAATTAGATAAGAAGTGTAAGTGAGGTAGCACACTCGCAAGCGCGAAATAGAGATAAACATATACTCTCTGGACCGACGCGCATTGTGACATCATGCTGACCGTTTCACAAACATGATCACTTTGTCTGTCTTGAGTAAATTCAATGATTAATTCATTTAAGGTAGGGAAATAAAAAGTCGATGTGATTTATTTATAACATTTATTAAAAAATACATTTTATTCTTCTCATTTCATTCAATGGAAACCTAAAACAGTACGTTAATATAAAAACTGTGCGCTGCGGACCCACCGTAGCCCTGGCAATACCCCTGGGGGTATGGTGGGTCTTTTAAAGCTTAACCGTACTCCTGGCTGAAATGCTCGTAGTGTTATACCAACGTGCTACGTGGACATTAAACTGAACAGTGTTATCTCTCGTATGATAATGACTTACTACTTACATTTTTGTATTTTTAGACAAGCGCTAGTACGATGATATAGTGCAACAAGGAGATAAATTAGAGAATGAAACGTTTAGGTATTACTGCTAATGGTTATAATG
Source organism: Euclidia mi (assembly GCA_944739405.2). Taxonomy (NCBI): domain Eukaryota; kingdom Metazoa; phylum Arthropoda; class Insecta; order Lepidoptera; family Erebidae; genus Euclidia; species Euclidia mi. Next base: position 23,434,486 of record OX123194.2, on the reverse strand, counting down.
CTTTGTATTAGCTATAATCTGTGGTACTGTTGAAGACCCGTCATCATCATCATCCTTGCGCTGTCGGATCATTCCCACTAGTTCTATTGAACAGTTCTATGATAGAACTAGTGATACTTTTTTCCCACTAGTTCTATTAGCACAACTTGATGAGAAGAATAGAACTAATGGGAAACAGTTATAGGGAATTTACCACTAGTTCTATGTATGTTTTACAAGGGTAGTGTCACAACAACGCGCTCACATATCCGAATAAATATGTATGTAAAAAAATGTGTTAAACGAATGAACGTCTACAAAACAAATGAACGTCTACAAAACAAATGAACGTCTACAAAACAAATGAACGTCTACAAAACAAATGACTACCAGAAAGTGATCAGCTATCGATAGTGATTGCAAAAAACAGGTGCATGCGATTTTCGACCTTATTGACAATTCATGACAAACTTCTTTTTTTGTTTTTTCTCGCTTTCTGGCAATATTAGGGTAATAAATTTTATAAATTCTGACTAATGTCAATTAGGTTGAAAATCGCATGCACCTGTTTTCTGCAGTCACTATCGATAGCTGATCACTTTCTGTAAGTCATTTGTTTTGTAGACGTTCATTGTTTTGTAGGCGTTCATTTGTTTTGTAGACGTTCATTTGTTTTACACATTAAACAAATGAACGTCTACAAAACATATTCATTCGGATATATGAGCGCGATGTCGTGACACTACGGATCATTCCCAGTAGTTCTATTGAATACCCTTGTAAAAACATACATAGAACTAGACTGGGACATTTCCTATTACTTATCCCATTAGTTCTGTTCTCCTCATCAAGTTGTGCTAATAGAATTAGGACAGTTCTATCATAGAATTGTTCAATACTACTACTATACTGGGAATGATCCCACAATATAGTAGAACTTGAAATTAACGAACTGAAATTAATAAACTAATTACACAACAATATTATCTGGGAGTACGGTTAAGCTTTGAAAGACCCACCATACCCCCAGGGGTACTGCCAGGGGTACGGTGGGTCGGCAGCGAAAACTGTGCATTACAATCTACTTAGTTGTTTAATACTAAAAGGAGAAAAACAAGAACAAGTGAATGGACTTTGATCATCCGTCAATGTTTGTAACTTACGTATGATTTTGTATTTCTATAATAATAATTTATTGTGTTTATTTATTTTTATTTTATTTTATTTATTAAGGTCTGCCAACAGTTGTTACAGTGGTTTGTGCTAAATTAGCATACAAATATACTTATCTTAATACTGCACAACTAATTATAGGCAAACACAACATGCTAAGTGTTTGCCTCCGTAATAGGACGATAAAATATGTATATAATACTATGAACCTAACAAATATAAAAATAAAAACAAGTTCTCAAAAATATGGACACACTTAAAAGTTTAACGACTAAAAATCAAGCACGATCAACTGCACAGTTATTTGTAGGCTGCGAGAAAACTGACAGACTATCCGCGTGAAGGTCGCATAAGTCGCTTCGCGAATTGACCAGCCTGCATAAGCGTGGAATTGGAGAGTTCGCGCCAAATGCAGTTCGTCGAAATGGTGGAGCCAAAGGGGTAATGGGGTGATGGGGAGGTTTTCGGGGTACTCTGAGGGAGAACTTATTTAACAGCAGAGGGCAGTCAATTTTGTTTGTAAATAATTTATGTATAAACCTTAGGTCTAACATATCCCTTCGCTTTTCGAGACTGATCATTTTAAAAAATATAAGCTTTTCATTGTAGCTCTTTATTTTTTTGTTAATCCCAGCTGCATAACCCAGATGATATATAAACCGTTTCTGGACGCGTTCAATTCTAAGTGAGTGAACCGCATAATGAGGCCTCCAAACGACACTACAGTAATCAAGAACGCTACGGACTAAGCTATAGTAGAGCATCTTTTTAGTTGATAGTTTGCGAAACTTTTTGCTATTGCGAAGAACGAACCCCAAGCTACGGAGAGCTTTTTTTACAATATTGTCCACATGCGGTATGAAAGTTAGTTTGCCGTCCAATATGACACCTAAATCACGAATCTCTTTAACTTCTGTTAAAACACTTCCGTTTATACAATAAGAAGTGTTTGTGTTTTGCGCTTTACGGCTAAACTTAATGTGATAACATTTCTGGCAATTTAGCATAATTCCATTTTGGGAGCACCACATAGATAGTCTATTAACGTCTTCTTGCATAAGTATGGCATCGTGATATGAAGAAATAGTTTTTGCAATCTTGATGTCATCTGCAAAAAGGAATGGAGTGGTGTGCTTGAAGCATCGAATGACGTCATTTATAAATACGTTGAATAAGATAGGTCCTAGATGTGAACCTTGTGGAACGCCTGATGATATCTTATATAGTGTCGATTGGTAGCCATTCACTACGACATAAAATTTCCTGCCGTCGAGATAGGACTGGAACCACTTTAAGATCGAACCTGACACGCCATACATATTTAGCTTATTTACTAATAGTCTGTGTGAGACTCTGTCAAATGCCTTGCTGAAGTCCGTGTATACAGCGTCTATCTGCATGCCCTGATCTAAAGCTTCGAACAACATTTCAACATATGTAGCCAAATTAGTACATGTCGACCGTGATTTGACAAATCCATGTTGCTGTTCATGTAAGATCCTCGCGAAATAACGCTGCATGCACGGACAAATCAGGGATTCAAGAACTTTGCCAAATATAGATAGAATGGATATTGGCCTGTAGTTGTTCACTACATTGATGTCGCCATTTTATAATATGGGTACGACTTTGGCCAATTTCCATTGTGTGGGGAAATTTCCAGTACTTAGAGATGCATTAAAAATAACTTTTAGAGGAATGACCAAGCTAGAAGCGCATTTAACAATAAATACTGGGGGAATCCCATCAGGGCCAGAACCTTTAGATTGATCAAGACTGGTTAATTTCTTAAAAATTTCGTCATCACCCAGTGTTAAGGAGGATAAATTATCATGGTATGTTTCAGTTGTCAGGGGTAATAAAAGCAGTAAAAAAAAGATTACAGATCTCCGTTCCATTCGAGGCAAACGCGGTTCCATTAGTCATACGGGCTGGGTAACAGCTCTCACCGCCACGTTTGCTTTTAACATAGCTCCAAAATAGCTTGGGATTCGAAGCAATAGCCTCTTCCGTACTTTGCATGTAAATATTATAGCACTCCTTTGCCAAAGAGTCACAGCGTCTGCTAATTAGTTTGAGCGAAATAGAATCCAGCGGGTTTTTATATTTTTTATACTTCAATCGAAGCTGGTTCTTTTCTTTTAATAATTTAATCAAGCTGTTGTTGAACCAGATTGGATATTTGTGTTTTTTGACCCGACGCAATGGTACAAACATGTCTATCGCAGCGTTAATTTTTTCATACAAAACATCCACCATTTTACTGACACTTTCACAGTTATTGAGTAAATCCAGCCAATCGCAAGTCTTTAAATACTCATTAACTGATACGTAGTCAGCTTTGAAAAAATTACGTTTTCTAGTTTCAGAATTAGATTTAAGTCTAGCTATGCTATTCAAGGTTCATTTTACGCAAAGGGAGGGATGATGAGGATCCATGGGACTTAGCGGGGTCGTCTCATAAATATTACATTCGGGTGCGTTAACCAGTACTAAATCGAGCAATTTGCCATTTTTGTTTGCAATTGCATTACATTGACGGAGATTGTTTACCGTGGCGAAATCCATTAACATTTCGCCAAGACTATTTCTATCAACAGGATGGTTGATATGGTTTGATTGATTTGCCACTGTCCAATTGATTGCACCCAAATTAAAGTCTCCAAAAATACAGGTATAGGCACTGCTATTATCCAAATGGATATTACAATTAACTATGAAATGCTCTAGCATTGGCTTGGATGCTGGAGGAGGAAGATAAACTGCACAAAAGTCCAAGCGTTGTGAACGAGAATGAACTTTAGATGGAACTTCAACAGATACCCATAAGTCTTCACAATTGCTTTCTCTACTTTTTAGTCGGTATGAGTTAAATTTCTTAGATACGGCAATTAGTACTCCCCCTCCATCTTTTTTGCTATGGTAACCTGAACTTTCCCTATCGCGTCTATATATCAAATATCTGCTATCAAACAGCTCTCCACTTAAGATATTACCGTTAAGCCATGTTTCTGTTATGATTATTATGTCGTAGTTAGAAGTCGACAATGAGCACATAAAACCGTGTGTCTTGGTACGTAAACCTCTTACATTTTGATAAAAAACATTTAAAGCAGAGAATTTTAGACAGAAAAATATTAAAAACATGACAATTAACAAGACACTACAACTTATCTAAGGTTGACATATCTCTTATAACTACATATTCTGAACTCTCATCTTTTCTCATTAGGATGCGTCCCCCTCTAACCCAAACAAACGTATAGCCTAATTCCCTCGCCCTGCTCCTGGCAGCGGCGTGCAGAGCTTTGTTGGTCGTTGAAAGATGCTCCAAGACGAAAATAGGCTTCTTCTCGCCGGCTATACCAATGTGAGAAGAATTTAACTTATCATCACGATGAGTTTGGTTATATTTAATTGCAGATGCCAGAAAATGGTCTCTAGTCCTAGGCGAATTGAATTGTGCTACAATGGATCTTGGGCGATCAGTGTCTCGGTTAAGCTTTGCAACCCTAGTGCAATTTAAAATTTGATCATCCTTGATATTGTATCCTATAGTGGATCCCAAATGCTTTATCAGAGATACCAAGTTTTCACTCTTGAACTCAGGAACGCATTGGACTTCAACATTACTACTTCGGGAAAATTGTTCCATTTGGTTGATGCGTCCGCTCAAGTTTGAAATAGTGCTCTTTAGTTCTATATTTTCTGCTGTTAGTTTTTTTAAAGCTTCTGATGACGATTTCAGATCTTTTACGACGTCATCATATTGACTGCTTATGAAGGTCATTGAATCTTTGACATCCTGTATATCTTCCTTGACACTCTGTATATCCGCCTTAATAGACTGCAGTTCTGAGCTCACAAGCGATGTTATTGATTTCTTTAATTCAACCAGCATTTCAGCCCTTTCAGCTTTCAAAACCTCAGTCACTACTTCACGTATATCAACTCTGGTTATTGGGGGAGATTTCGTTGCTGGAGTTGAGGGAGGAACCTGCCTCTTCTTGGATCTCGATGTAATGTTATCCGTAACTTCGGGATTTACTTCAGTTTTTTTATCCATATTGATTGCTGATTGAACACGTTAAATTTGGGATTTAAAGTCTGTGGTTCAATTTATATGCTTCACAATAATAATGAAATACTATAAAATTGTCCTCGAATGTTCATTAAAAAACGATAAAAAAATAAAACTAAATAAAAAATATACTTAATACAAAAAAATAAAAGAAAAAAAAATACTAAAATTCTTTGCTAAAACTGTTCAAAACTGTTCAAAATAGGAAAAATGTACAAAAAGTCACTTCTTGTTTGTGGATCGGAACTCACTACCACACGCTTTTAATGAAGTTGCAGAAGTATCTTAGCCGTTACGCCACGTGAACTTTGATAGTGATAGGTCAATTAAACCTCCTGTGTATGTTGCACCCCAGCGGGCATCAGCTAACGATTACTAACGATGCTTGACCTTTCTATTGTTCGCCAATGTCAACTGTCGTCGATGTTTACACAAATTATAACGAATACGGTTTGTCCACATCCAAATATTTGCTTAATATAATAAGTTTTTTATAACACTGCACTTTCCGAGGTTGTTCAGTACAAAGATCGTCACTTTCCGCACACTGTGGTGTGAATTACGAAGCTTCACATCAACTTTTTACACTGATTTACGAATAAAAACTTGGGAGACATAAAAACACGTCCGATTGCAAGAGTACCGTCCGTTGTCCGTTGTCCGTTGTTGTGTTGATTCAGCCTCAAATCACTTTTATTACTTGACAAAAACACACATCAGTATTTTATTATTACGAATGTCCCATCTGGATACTTTGTTTTTTAGTCTTTGAACACGCACAATACTGCTTCTCTTTTTCACTCGCTAAATGCCAATTTTTTTATTCACTCTATTATTTGTGATACTGAATTTATTATAAATTGTAAATAAAACGTTGTAATATTGTAAAACTCATGAATGAGAAGTGATTCCATAACTTTTAGACATTTTCCTACTATAGTTAGTGCAAAATCTCATTACACACGACGGCATTTTTAAATGTAACGTACATACACGCGAGTAAAAGAGAGAGCGCTTCCGACCGCAGCGCGTACGCGACTAAAGCCAAATGAGACATTTAGCCTGTTTTTAATGTGCCACTTTTGAAGTTCGTATAACTCATCTACGGTTTTTTTACGCTGCGCTGTGGCACACGCACACACGAAACCCCCCCTCCCCACCCCCCGCTCACTCGCTGACGCCACCGCCGTGGTTTTGTTTTTGCGGGGGGTGAGGTCGAGCTACGCACTGTACTGCAACCTCGCCTTAATTCAATGTTATGCCCGGCATGCTTTAATACGTTACCAGAGGGTACTTGTATTCTATCAATACGTCTATAAAATATAGTGGTTTACATCGGTATTTGAGTTCAGGTAGCAATCCTACAATCTTGCTATCTGATATCACAAATAATTCTCGCCTATTTTCGGATTCTCAAGTGTTTGAGATCAATAGAATTGTTTTTTGTTAAAAAATGCTGAGCCAAAAATATTTTTATTTTTTATTTTCCAGGAACCTCGCCCTGCTTTAAAATGGGATGGAGTAAGAAATGCTAAGGAAAATTTGGTGGAGACCCAGATAAGGTTACAATTTTCGGTCAGAGTGCTGGTGGAGTTTCAGTTGCTTATCACGTTTTGTCACCAATGTCAAAAGGACTTTTTAAAATTGCTATTGCTATGAGCGGTGTAACTACAAATTACTATGCTAAATCTTTTGAACCTGAAAACAAGTGATGTTTCTTGCACACAAGGTTGGTTTATATACTAAAGACCCACATGAAGCCTTTAATTTCTTTCAAAACGCTTCAGTGAAAGATATTGTGACTGCAGATGTGAATGTGCTAGCTCTTGATAAATTAAAACTATATGTAGGTAAATAGATTTAATGTATACCCACCAGTGGTGGAAAAACAGTTTGACGGGCGGCATTTTATAACAGAAGAGCCCGAGAAATTGCTGATGGAAGGAAAAACTAATATGAAAGAAATGATCCAAGTATCATTTCACACTTCAGAGGAAGGTCTTACCAGAGCTGGGTCACAAAAAGATTTTATTTTTGATATTTACCCATATTACAAATAAGTACTTGTTCCATCTGAAATATATAAACGAAGTGACCCAAAGAAAGTATTGGATCTAGCAGACTGTACTCAAAATCATTACTTTGGTGACAAAGAAATAAGCGAGAAAAATATGAAAGAGGTTATCAAGTATTATTCATATACAGAATACATTTTTGACATTCACAGATACTTAGAGATTTTGACAAAAGGTGGTAACAAAGCTTACTTGTATGAATTTAATTGCTTCTCCGAAAGAAACATTTACGGAAGAACAGCTCTTAAATACGGTGTAAGAGGCGCTGGACATTTAGATGATCTCATGTATATATTTGATGGCAGGAAATACAATTTAACTTTGGACAAAAATAGTCCTTCATATAGAATGATTATTCAGACTTGCACGTTATTCACAAATTATGCTTAATATGGGTAAGTCACACATTGAGTATGACTAGTGCTGTATTGACTCCTCTTTCTCGCTAAATCTTATAGGTACTAATATATTAAGCTGAAGAGTTTGTTTGTTTGTTTGGTTGAACTCGCTAATCTCAGGAACTGCTGGTCCGTCATACAAAATAATTTAGCGGGTCTTAATCGCCTTAACTTAACTTATTTAAGTTATAAATACCTATTTGTTTCCGACGTTTCGCTCGTCTTGCACCGAGCTTGGTCGCGGAGAGACTGATGAGAGCTCAGCGCCGTCTTGTGGAAGTGCGGGTTTCGGCACCTACCCTCACTTGGTCTTTATTTAAGTTCGCATTGTCGGTACTCCGACACACTACACTAATGACGTCTACACACTGTTGAGATTTATCACTGCGGCGGTGTTTACATTTGCTGATGACTGGATTCCAAGTAGCCGATAATCTATATCCATCCTCCCGGTTGAAATTGTTATATTTCTTGATTTCTACCGCTTCGCGTACTATCCTGGAGTAATAGTGACGATCGGTGGTTAAGACTTGTGGTTGATGCAGCCCTTTAGATACGGCATGTAAGCGGGCACTCTGCTTACTTCAGGTTTACACTCGTTCCTCTTCCGATGGAGTATGTTTTTCTTCTATCCGTTGCGCCTAAGTACCTCCCGAACATGTGACAGCTCACTATTTAATTGTTCAGGGTCACATAGGTCATACGCTCTGTTCACTAACGAGGACACAACGGAATCCAAGTGCCGCGGATGGTGGTGCGAGTTCGCGTTGAGATACCTGTCGGTGTGTGTCGGTTTCCTATACACAGTGTGTCCAAGGGTACCATTATCTCTCACTGTCACTTTAACGTCGATAAAGGGTAACGATCCGTCTACCTCCATTTCGAATGTGAATCGGATGTTCGGATTTATGGTGTTCAATTTGTCTGCGAATTGTTCTACGTCCTGCTTGTTGCCCTTACAATCGATTACTACTGGTCCGATTTGAAAAATTCTTTCAGTGCTATATGACATCACGCTATGAGCGACGTGAGCGGAGCAGTAGCCTTAAGCCTTAGCCTTCCCTTTTGTTGCAATTCTAGGTCGTGCGATATTATTTATTTATTTATTTATTTATTTATTTATTTATATCAAGCACATCAACAGCATAATTACGTGATTTTTTAAGATGAATAACATTTTCAGTATTCTATATTTATGTAACTACACAAATAACAGATATGCATGACATTTAATACAATGATATCTATATGTTAGAACTACACAAGTGCCCATAACAATATTATTGTAAGGGGGATGCGCTAGCTATCTCATCACTCAGTCAAAAGAAAATGTTATTCACTAGTGCCATGATGTCACATTCTATGTACTGACACCGATCTTGGATCGTTAAAATGTTGCGTCTATTACCCAGAGGGTGCGCTTCGTACAAGGGCAAAACTAGAGAGGATTTTGCCAAACTCCAACTTCTTATTCGTTTTTCAACTTGTCTCACTTGTCAGAAAAAGCAAGCCGTTATAAAAATGTAATGATTTAATTCAATTTATATATAAGTTACCCTTACTAATTTATTTAGGGAGAGCTAATAAGCCTTGGAGAGAGCTATGCTCGGAGTTTCCCTGTGAGATCGAATCAGTAATGAGGAGATCCGCAGGTGAACCAAAGTCACCGACATAGCTCTCCGAATAACCAGGCTGAAGCGGCAATGGGCAGGGCACATAGCGCAAAGAACTGATGGCCGTTGGGGCAGGCGGGTTCTGGAGTGGCGACCACGTACCGGACGACGCAGGGGTAGACCTTCCCCAAGGTGGACTGACAATCTGGTTAAGATCGCGGGAAGCGTATATTATATTTTTAACATTAGTCAATTAAAATCTTGTTCATGAAACAATAAGTGATAAATAATAAACCATAATTCTGTTGTGTTTTAATTAGCAGGCTTAGTAAAAAATAACTTTGTTTTGAGACAGAAAATGATTTGACTCGACTAAGACGTACGAAATGCTTAGTTGCTAAATTTAATCGTATAAAGAAAACGTTTAGATAAAATAGTTATATCTAATATAGTCTTAAATCTATACTTTGCCATCAGTAATATGTAGTTACCTGTTTTTCTTTCAATGAGGCCCTTCTCTAACGAAGCGACTCTCAAGCGATTTGTGTTTCGTACGCGTATCCTACACGTCGTTCGTTAGTAGCCGCCATACATATTCAGCTAGTTTCACACACGACGAGACGCGTCGACGACGCGTTTGATATCAGTCGCACGCTGCCGTCTTGCTGGTCGCACGCTACCCGAGTCGTATAAGCGTTGCATTACAAAATGGCGGCGGAAAAAACTTTTAATATTAATTTTGTCCAGGAGGTAGAAAATTATCCATGTTTGCATAATTATAAGCTGCCAGAGTACGTAAGAAAAGATGTTACAGAAAAGGCGTGAAATGAGATTGAAAAAAAGTCAATATGACGATGTACGGATGCACCTAGAATCTCTCTCTTTTATATTTTCTTTATTCTTGTATTATAAATACAGAAGATTAGAAGAACATTGTCTTCATCGCTAGAGTCACTAGACATCGTCGTACGAATGTTGTTCTTCAAATGATAAAAAAATGTCTGATTTGCGTAGCACCGTGTGCGGACTAGTAGGCGATCATGGTTTGCATCTCAGTCCCGTAGCATTTGAATAGCTTTGTGAGAGAAGGGCCTCAAATATCCACATATCTTGCGCAAATTTTTTACAAAACCTTCACACCCAACGTCCAACAGAAATAAATTTCATAATAATAAATTTATTTCATTTCCACACATAAAGGTTTAAAATATTATCACATCTACATCATATGTTGACAAGATATGTTGGTGAGATAAAGTTTGTTTGCAATAATAAAATGTGTGACTTTATCCCCTGTACTTATGTAGGCATTCAGTGTAACAAAGCCAAATTAAAAGAGTACCTCAAACAGTTTAATATAATTTCTTCAAATCAATATGGTTTTGTTGAAGGTAAGTCTACGGAAGATGCTATGATTGACTTCACAGAGACTGTTACAAAAATTATAGATAGTAAACATAAAGCAATGGCCATATTCTTAGATTTGTCAAAGGCATTTGACACGGTGTCTGTTCCCATTCTTCTGGACAAGATGGAGGCTATAGGCATACGAGGGACTGTTCTTGATATCTGCAGGAGTTATTTAAGTGGACGAACGCATTGTGTAAAAATTGATAGCTGCGTAAGTGATGACATTCCAGTGAATTGCGGCGTTCCGCACGGAAGCGTGGTGGGTCCTACTCTCTTCCTGATATATGTTAATGACCTGTGTCACCTCTCAATACCGAATTGTAAAATAATTACGTACGCTGATGACACCTCTTTGGTTATTCAGGGAGAGAGTTGACATCTAACCTATAAACATGCTGAAACGGCACTTTCTGTAGTTATGTCGTGGATTACTGGCAATCTTCTGACATTGAACATCGATAAGACCAAATATATAACGTTTTCTTCCGCTCCATGTTCGCAACCAGGTAATGAGCTCACGATCAAAGCTCACACGTGTCGTCCGCAAAGAAACAAAAATTGCGACTGCCTTGCAATTCAGCAAACGTTGTCTGTGAAATACCTAGGTGTCCATATAGATGCTTTATTCCGCTGGGACAAGCAAATAGAGACCGTAGCGTCACGTGCTAGAAAATTAATATTTGTAGCAAAAAAGCTTAGATCTTCGGCAGACATGAGCACTTTGAGATTAGTCTATAGTGCTTTAGTTCAATCTGTACTATCCTATTGTTTTCCCGTATGGGGTGGAGCATGCGCGTCCTACTTGATGAGAGTTGAAAGGGCGCAAAGAGCTGTATTGAAAGTACTCACTGGTAAACCTCGCAGATATCCCACTAAACTGCTCTATGATGAATTTTCAGTACTCTCCGTAAGGCAGCTTTTTGTGCTTCGGACTACGTTACGTAGACATGCGCTACTCCCATATAAACATAGTGAAAGACGGAGGAAAGATCATGTTTGTATTATCGAGCCGCACAGAACCGAAATTGCAAGCAGATGTTTCTATATAAGCAGCTGCCGATTATACAACCGCATAAATAAATTGATAAACATTTACCCTCTTACTATCAAGGAATGCCAACGATCCGTAGAACGCTGGTTACAGAGTCTTAATTACCAGGAAACTGAAAGTCTTTTAAAGACCTTATGCTAGCTTGTAACGTTGTGCTGCACACTCCCGCACTCCCACACAAAACACACACACGAACACACACACACACACACACACGCACGCATGCACGCGCGCGCACGCACACAAACTCACATCCGCACACACACACACAAATTGATTTATTTATTACACTTATTATTATAATTATTAAATATGATTGCAATCATGATTGTTTAAGATGAATTTTTATTGTGAAAAAATACAAAATCGTTATCACACAGTCTGATTATTTTGTCTAGAAAAGTGGAAGGCGCTGGCACCCGTGATACAATGTATGCCTACATTAGTACGTGGGCTAACGTTTCACATTTTAGTATTCCAAGCAATTTTTTATCTCACCAATGTTGTAGATGTGATTGTATTGTAAACCTTTATGTGTGTAATGAAATAAATTTATTATTATTATTATTTTCTTCTTTTCTTTCGTTTTCCGGGTTAATTAACCGGTGACAGACTGATGTTACGGGCCTAAGCCAAGTGAGCATCAGACATAGCTTGAGTGTTAGACTGTGAGGTGTGTGCGGTGTTGATCAGGGGTTGAGTACTGTCCGGTTCGCATTGTAGGAATTTTCTTACTAGTCTGCATGTGTTAAGTACTACTGATTTTTGCAACAGGTAGTAGGTATTTTGTGGTAAGTTTAAAGTTTTAAGAAACTGGTGTAATTGTTTAGGAATAACTCCTGTTGTAGAGATAACAATAGGTACAATAGTAACTTATTGTAGATGCCATAGTCGTATTATTTCATCCTTAAGCTCAAGATATTTGCTGAGTTTTTCTGCGATTGTGTTCTAAATGCACACACAACATTTAGTAGGGCATTTGGTACGGCAATGTCTATGAGGTATCCTATTTTAGTAGTTTTGTCTATTAGGGTAATATCAGGTCTATTAAAATGGACGGTGCGATCAGTGAGAATGGCTCGGTCAAAATAAAGTTTGGTAGTAGAATTTTCTAGAACTGTTTTAGGGTTATATTTATAGTAGGCTGTTATGGAGTCTATGAATTTGTATTGTCGTGCAAGTTTTTGGTGTATGATATTGGCTACCTGACCATGTCGATGTTTGTAATCAGTTTGGACTATGGACTTACATGCGCCTGTTATGTGTTGGATTGTTTCTGCGGCACTATTACATTTTTGGCAAGAGTCAGTGTGTAGGTTTTTTATTATGTGTTTTTTATAGTTCCTAGTTTCAATTACTTGGTCCTGTATAGCGATCATGAAGCCCTCAGTCTCTGGGAAGAGTATGCCTTGGCTCAACCATGTGTTCGATGCTTCTTTGTCGACATTTTGGTGGCATAGGTCGTGACGATGTCTTCCATGTAGTGACTTTTGGGCCCATACTGCAATCTTCGTTTTATCGTCTGTTAGTTTTTCAGTATCTTGTTCGTTTGTATATTTTGAACAGAGTGGAGTTAATTTCTGATCATTTTGGGAAGTTGCTTTGTGTAGTTTAAATATTTCTGATTTAGTAAAGAAATATTGTCTGAGAGTCATTATTTGTCTGTTGTGAGGATTTGCTATGTCGATTAATCCTCTGCCTCCTTCTTTTCTGGGTAATGTTAGCCTTTGTAAACAAGATCTTGGATGGTTTTTACCGAATTTAGTCATCGTGGTGTTTATTTTTAGGCTAGAAATGTTTAGGTACAACTTACGTTCCGACCAGATGGAGATAAAATATCAACTGTAAAGATAACATAATCGTGGTAAAACTCAACTTTGGAGTAACTCAACTGAGCGCTACCTGGCAAATATAATTTGCCTACCAGAACCTTGTCAACTAGATACCTAAATTTATTACCTAGCGGCAAAGCCGTCAAGCAAAATTCTACGAACATATGTAATAAAAGCAGATAGCTAAATAGGCAAAGCGTGAAACTCCGGGAAGTACAACCAGGCATAATGAGAATTCTATTTGTTGGAAATGGTGTTAAATACTGTACTGAGTTCACCACAAATATTACTCCAACCAAAATTGCGTACCCGTGCTCTACTCTAGTTTAATCACAATAGATTTCCGTGACAAGTATTGTATTCTTACGGAAGGAAAACATTTATAAAAAAATTACCAATTATGTTAGAACAATGTACAAAGTTGAGGTATGAAAGAATCATTTCGTAGAAAAATTGACTAGCAATTTTGTGCTAATGCCCAGCATTGAGTTTCGATGACACAAAAGAGTGCTGATTAGGTGTAGATGTATACTTAATTAATAATTTACTTTTTAATAATATATTTAACAACTAACAATAGCAACTGCAGCCCATTCGCATCACATTTTCTGTTAAAAGTAATAGTCCCGTACAGACCATTCCCAATGAAACCCGAAGGTCACAAAGAATACCCAGATTAGGTACAACAATTTGCAGATCGCCAAGGAGGTGTGTGGGGATTGAACCCACAACACTCAGCGCATAAGCAATTCACACGTACCGCAGCCACATATGGGTACTTATTTTATGAAAATGTATATAGTTGGCAATAGTCTCGCCCCCTATTAAGTACATTGGGACAGAAACATAACTTTCGAAGTGTGGGTGTGTAATACACCTCTGCCTACCCTTTCGAGGATAAAAGGCGTGAAGTTATGTATGTATATTATAGCTCAATTCACACGAACCGTTCGTGTGGTGACGGATTGTCCTCCGTGTGGTGACGGATTAAGAATAGGGATTGTCACCATCCCATATCATCCCATGGGTGTCGTTAGAGCCGACAGAGGGAGCATATTATGCAGAGAACAGCACTGTAAGAGAAGGAAAACTTGATACAAACCCTATACCAACCCGTTTGGCCAGCGTGGTATAGTCGGCCAATTCCTCCTTTTAAAGGAGAGGCCTAGTCCAACAGTGGACTGTTAAAGGCTGATGATGATGATGACACACCACACTTTGCAGTCAGTGTACTGACAGCCATGTAGCAACTAACACGCAACGACCAGCAACACCGCAAACTAGTGGCCAAGAAAGAACAATACAGTAGCCCAAAAACAAAAATTCTAATCGAATTGATGACTGAATATAGTTTATAGGACTTAGAGTTTTCTTTCTTCTATTTCAAGTGAAATTAAGACTGTGATTTTTGTATTTTTTTTCTTTGTGATGAAAATGCATTTTTAAGATAAGTTTAACAATATTTAACACAGTATTAACTGTGGACTGTTAATATTGTTAAATTCCTTTAAACTTAATCGATGGTCAAGCCGCAAATGCAAGAAGCAGAAGTGAAACCGTAGGTATCCACGTAACCACAGCTGAACTACCTTTTGTTGCGACGCTATAGTGTGGTTGTAGCACGTGTGAAACAACTCTTTAACCATTACGTTGTCTGTGTGTATAATTATTATTGTACCATCTAATTATCTTCTGTACGTAATTATAGAGCATGCAAGTGTATATCCCAGGCTTTCTCGGTGTTTCTTATTTTGGAGATAGAACTGCATTAACATTTCGCTTAAGTAGTTTCCTACATACCGAATAAACAACTTTTCACGTAATGTTTGTATTTCTCTAAAGAGAAAAACTGGGAAGTTGCATACGATTGAGGCATTTTTTTTCCTGCTTTACTGTTATCTTTTGTTCTAAGAAGTTTTCTTTCCCGTGTTAAGAATTACTTTGTAGTATCTTGACGATCACAAGAGTTACTAACTGTTTGAGATGATTTCCTTAGATCTTGGAAATGGTTTGCATACATACTGATATTTGATTATTTGAGATATTTGCTTCGGCAGGTTAATTGCGAAGACTTAGGAATTTTCTTCCTACTGCCACCAAAATTACACTTGCAAACTGCCTTCTATTACCCATTATTGATTATGCAGATGTCAGCTATCCAGATCTCGCCGAAAATCAAGTAGACAAACTTGAGCGTCTTCAAAATCTCTGTATACGATTCATATTTGGATTACGCAAATACGATCATGTCTCACAATTTCGAACACAACTCAAGTGGTTACCCATACGATTTCGCCGGAATACTCACATACTTTCTCTACTATACAATATATTGATTAACCCTTCAACTCCCTCCTATCTTAAAGGAAGATTCGAATTCCTACATCCCAAACGCATAACCGTTATTTAAGGTCATCAGAAAATTTAAAGCTGAACGGATCATTGCACGGATTTTATTGATAAATCGTTTTGTGTCACTGCTGTTCGCCTATGGAATGCACTCCCATTACATATAAGACAGGCTCAGATGGTAACAAAGTTCAAATCCTTAGTCAAGGATCACTTCCTGTCACTATGACATTTCCCGTTCTAATGTTATTTTAAGTATTATTTATTACTTATGTATGTGTATGTATGTATGTTGTATGTATGTATGTATGTATTTATGTTTGTATATGTATAAGTATTTATATATGTGTTGTTTAATATTATAATATTACATAAATGTATATATTTAAAGTATTAACATCTTATTACTGGTACACTTACAACTACCATTTCTTTCCTAACCATAATATCTCCATCCAAAGTTTGCCTGGTAGAAATCGCTGTTAGCGATAAGGCCGCCCTTTGTACTCTATTTAATATAAAATTCCTAAACATATGTTCTTAAAAGTGTACAATAAAGTATTAAATAAATAAAATACATACATACATGAAAGGTTTGATTCTTATTTATATTTAAATAAAAGTAATCATCATCATATAATTATGTACAAAATTACTTGTGTTGACTAATAATTATCATCACTGAGCCAAACTACTGAAAATATAAACAAGTTTCAATTTATGACGTATAATAAAGAAGATAAAGAAGGATATTTTAATATAATTAAGAGTCTAAAATAAAACTTGAAGGTTTAGGGCAGACGAAGCCGTGGGCGACTGCTTTTTCGCTTATAGACTTGCAAGCTTACGAGTCCCTCCTTTAATACGATTTATTTTAGGAAAGCTGAAATAAAAGGCATCTATTACGTATTGCGAGATAGGCATTAAATGCAGTTTTGGCTTTCATGGGCAATGATTTTGTTTTGCTACCGATTAAGATTATTTCAACTATTTTTAAGTAGCTCTTATAATTATTCGCCCGCGGCGCCACCTGCATGGTTTTAACATCTATCTCTTACTCCAGAATTACACCATGTATTGGTGAAAACTACCAAACGCATATTATTTGCACGCTTTTCACCGATAAGAATAAGATATCATTTCACAAAACAGTCATTTCTAAAATTAATCACAACCGCGACACCAAAATGATAAGGCAACTTATATATTACAACGCAGTCCCGCGTGATATTTCCATCAGCGGTTATAGGCTGGAATTTAATATCAGTGTGATAGGACAGTGAGCAATTAAGTTGCATGCCTCGCCGCGATGTGAGCCCGGAGTTCAAGCAGGCCTTCTTCACTCGGCCGTATCTACAGCGATAAGTGCCTACACTTTCGCGCGGCTTCCAAGCCCCCGTCCGACGCGTCGCGCAAGGGTTGTCGACTTGAAAATTTGATTTTATTTATTTTACGAGAGCAACTTGAAAATTAAATTTTTTGTTTGTTGAGAAATCCCAACGATTATGGTGTCAAATTAAAGATCTAGTTCAAAAACCATTTTATCTGTTTAAATCATGTAAATCGGTCCACGCGTTTAGGAATTAACTAAGAATTAGTATAGTGAAAATGTAAACGACCAGATTTTTTGTGGTTTTTGTTCTACAAGCTCAAATAGTGGGATAGGATACTTATAGGATGATTATTTATTATTAGGTACGTGGTCAAGTAGGTAGATAGACGATGAATAAATATTATTGTAGCAGCGGCAAGTCGAGAACCCTAGCGCGACAGCTAGCGCGTCACTCCGCGCCCGACAGCGACAGCGTTATATGTTAGAAAAGAGCGGGACCGGTTAGGTGAATATCGCAGTAGGCACTGAGTGCTTATGCGAGCTGAATTGCACTTTGTTGCTTAGTAGCAAGAGTCGCTATTTCAATGAATTGGTTTGACAAGTGGTGCTTCTGTACGTAAGTACTGTTTATTCTGTGGTTCAAGCGCCTTAACGTTTCACCAAACTGTGTTATTGGTGCAATGGCCTCTTAACTTTATGTAGGTACTTTGCTTTATGCAGGAACTTTATGTATTTAAGTCGGATCTTAAATAAAATACTGTGAGCTTTCATTGCAGAATTTATACTTATTTTATAAAATTGAATTTTAATTTTAAGTCGCGAAGGCTTTCATGCACATCATTTGTAGTTCAAAAGAGACATACAGACCTTTCACAAATACCCGGCGGAGCAGATACTACATCATTATTATAAGAGAAAACCCAGACTAACGTCCAAGAGGCATTCAAGCGACATTATATTTGTCTTAAACAGGTCATAAGTAAGATACAAAATAAAACACAAATAAAGTATCATGTTATTAATTAATTTTGTTTTATTTTCACACGAAAGAAATACAGTAAATTGCAAATGTTAGTCAAAAATCGTTCTGCAAGATCTAATAAACATAAAAATAATTGCTGCTTGCTTGATTCATACTACACAATTGATACTAGACTACCATAGTGATTATAATATCTGATATAAAACAAAACAGAACCGGATAACTGATTAAGACAGTTACAAATATTCTTATAATAGTATCTGTAAAATTAAACATTGTAAAAATATCACACTATAAAATTGTAAATTACGCAAAAAGCTTTTTGATTGAATCCACGACATAGCAGTCAGGGTTACTAACTAATATTAATCGGTGGTGTTGGTGTAATTTTTTCTTCGTATCTATATTACTCCTACTGCCGCTGGGTCCAATGGTTTAGTTTAGGCTAACCTTCTACCAGCGGATTTAAACAACCTTCTCCAAAAATCAATTTCAGTTAGGTTTGCCGGTTGCTGGGTTAGCTTTAAATCAATGTTGAAAATATTGTAATTTGTGTTGTAATGCTTCCAAATAACTCCAAGTGACTCGCCTGGGGTAGGATTTCTAAAAAGAAAAGATAAAATAATGTTAATCAATGTAATTGCATCGGTTTTCAAGGCAGGCGCAACAAATGAATAATAATTTATTAAAAAGATGAAGTAAATTATGCAAAAAAAGAAAGAAGCGACGAAAGAAACCAATAATACTGAGTTAATGTACAACTGAATTATCCTTACACGATAAAACATAGATACTCACGAAGTAGATATAGCATATTTATTGTCTCTTGCAATACAGTTTAAACTAGCACAGGATACAGGATATACTAAATGTTTGTTAAAATTATTTTATGTCAATAAAGATTTTTTCATTTATCCAGGTAGGCTTTAGGCTATATAACATTACGCTTTGAGCCACGGAAGTGCAGCAGTAGTGGCCTTAAATAGTTCTCAGGCTCATCTAGTATTAGATACTTAAACACTAACGCATTAACACTTTAAAGGAGAGTGTACATGATACGCGGTAAAACTATAAAACTGATATTTTGTCTCGTTTAGTGTCCTTCTAGGTATTATTGCGTATTAGTTCTAAAATATTTTTCTGGTTATATACCACGTAGGTGCCTTTTTTTCGAAAGACAATTTGTTACTTAAATTAGTGACTACGAAACTTTAAATTTCTGTATTGTTAATTGCAAACTTTATAAAGTGATTACCCAACTTAAAAATTTTAGAAATGTGACTATATAATAGATACGTATTTAAATGTCATACGAAAAGATATTATAATACTTGTATGTAATATTTGGTTTTACTGCCATACTTTAGCGTTAATATTAGAGGTTAAAGTATGAAATTGCTTTGAATTGACATATAGTCTTCATGGTTTGAGGTTTTTGAATGAAACTTATTTCACATGGTTTCTATCAAGCAAACAAACAAGCTCTTCAGCTTTATAATATTAGTATCTGGGGACTCGGCAGTGCCCCAAGTCGAGCAAAAAACAGTGCCCCCACCAAATCGAGCAAAAAAGCGGCACGGCCGTACGATCCTTTTCTCGAAGCAATTCAGGCCATTTTCGACCCCCTATAACTTCGCTGGGGACTCGGCAGTGCCCCAAGTCGAGCAAAAAAGCGGCACGGCCGTAGCATCCTTTTCTCGAAGCAATTCAGGCCATTTTCGACCCCCTATAACTTCGCGGTGGATAAAACTAGAAGCCTTTTTCTGTAACCATGAATACATAGTATAAGCATGCTGTATTTTAAATTTCATTCAATTTGAACCAGTCGTTTCAGAATTATAACCAGTCAAAATTCTTAATTTTGTCACTCACTGACCGATCATCAAAAGTCTAAGGCACTTCTAGCAAACATAGAAGCTTCAAATTTTGAATACAATTAGTGTTTAGTATATGAATCAAGGAAAAATTTAAATATTAATCAATTTCTATCCAGTTTTCGAGATACATCAACTGCATAAATAACTTTGTAATCCTATATTAATATATAGGATTACACAATTACATTTGCAGTTAGAGCTTTAGCTAAGAAAATTCGTTGTTTTTGTACAAGAAGTACAAGGTACCGGAAAGGACAAAAGTAAGTCATCTACAAAAAGAAATGAGATCCCATAAAAACAATACTTGTCAAAAATACCAAGTCTCGCGACCGTAAAAAGTAGTGAGATCCATGTAATACCAAGTCGGTTAATTAAAAATCTTGAATGTTTTAAATAAATATATTGACTTGGCAATCGCATAAAACAATCTTATTTATATAATTTATATGTAGGTATTACTTATGAGATATATTGTGTTTTCATGGGATGGCCGAGTCAAACTAAAAAATCAATCAAACAATCAATTTGATGTCCTCCATGTATAGTACCCATGTCTCGGAGGCGTAAAGCAAAATGGGTAGAATAACGGCCTTATAGACAGCTAGCTTGGTGTGCAGCTGAAGATCGTGTGATTTCCAAACTCTGTTATTCAGGTTTCCAAAGGCAGAAGCAGCTCTAGCAATGCGCGTAGCTACCTCCGTATCCAGCCAGTTCTCATTGCGGATCATACACCCCAAGTAACGAAAAGATGATACCTCCTCTAATTATTGTTTATCGCCTAAGATAAGGGGAGCATCGCTCGCAGGTGTGCCTCTAGATGGTTGTTTTAGTAGTTGGGTTTTTGTCACGCTTATCACTAGGCCAAATCTTCGACAGGAGATATCTAGCTGATCTAAATAGTGCTGCAAGTTTTCCATTGAGTCTGCCATATGACAGACATCTTCAGCATATAGTATTTCTACAACATTCAGCGCCGAGGTTTCACGTTTTGCTTTAAAACGAGACAAATCAAACACACCTTTATCAGATCGGACCTGTAATGTTATTTGGTCCTGGCAGTTCTGTAGTGCATCATTAATAACAGCAGCAAATAATATAATTTTTTATAATATGAATAAATTTTATATAAATTGCCATAGCGTCGATATGGCAATTTATATAAAACTCAGTCCGTTCATGTGTAAAGCGTCAAATTGTCTGTGAACCTATTTGTATAATTCACAAAATTACTTTCACTTTTCAACTTGACATTTTTGAGATAATTTACTTTGCATTAAGGCTGATTTTCGAATATTACTGCGCCTCCTTACAAATGCCTGGCGTGCATTTGTAAGGAGGCGCAGTTTTACTTTTAGGTGTCAAAGAGAAGTTACTCGTAATCTAAAGTTTTATCCAAGTTTGTGAAGTTGCAGCACTTAAAAGGGAGTGCAGATGGTTTTTCTAGTTTATCTTCATAACTATTCTAGTTAGTTATGTGGAAAGGCAGCGATAGCCTAGTGGAGATACCAACGGACTGCCATGCAGATGGTATCGGGTTTGAATCCACGGCGCGCACCACTGACTTTTCGGAGTTATGTGCGTATTTAATTATTAATTATCGCTTGCCCCGTGCCTCGGAGAGCACGTTAAGCGGTCGGTCCCGGTTGTCATTAAGATCTTTGACAATCGTTATAGGGAGTCAGTACTCTCAAATAAACTGATACTGGTCTAAATCATGGAATATCGCTAGCACTTTGCATTGCGGAGTTCAAACGGCAGTCGCTCTGTGGAAAAGTTGATATTCTATCATATTTGATGAGATCATGCGTCATACTCGTGAACGGGTGCTATTTGCGATGACTGGTCGATGTCGGTCTTATGGGCTGGTATTACATAATATATTTAACATTTAACTGCATCATTTCCATCATGTTTCTGAACATTTGCGCGGATTGCCTGCTTTATTAGGTACTTAATGTAAGTGGATGCTCCTGTTATACCATGTCTATTTTCAGGAGGCTAATAATTAAATGAACATAAAAAATTTACTAGATTATGCTTGAGTATTAAGTAGAGTAAATATATACAAATGACATAGAAGGTGTAACAGTTACAGCACCTTACAAAATTGAAATTTTTATGTATTATGCAAAACCTGGCGATGAAAAAGAGTGACCGTGAGTTTTATTGCCCGTTCTTTCTCATGGTTCTACGCCCATGCTTTGCGAACGTGGCAGTAAATGTAAATGTAGAAGCTTTAAGTAATTATTATTTTTAAATTTGACGTTCATAAGTGTCACTTTGTGATTTAAATGAATAAAGGATTTTGACTTTGACTTTGACCAGTAAGCAGACCTCGGGCTCCAAGGCGTGTAAGTCTGGGATGCGATGACTGGAACTCAAATAGTAGAACTATGCTTTTTAAATTACAGAACGTGTCTCAAAAACTAAAAGAGTTCATACTAATTTTTGAGTTGGTCATCTCTTGAATCACTTTGAAGTATATTTTTAATTTAAATTTTATTTAGCCGTGTTACAGTTTGCGGGCGGCTCAAGACCGGTCTGTGTGGAGAACCTTGGGGGAGGCCTATGTCCAGCAGTGGACGTCGTTTGGCTGATATGATGATGATGATAATGTTACAGTTTAAAATTTACCAATAATTTTATTTAGCATGACGTTTGCTAAGAATTTCCTCATATCGTATTTAACCAATAGATATTGTTAAAAAGTCTGTACGATATATGGTGCCCAAGATACAGGCATAGCCTAGTTTGGGACCATTTACACGTTACTTCATTTGTCAACTGTTTATTGGAAATAAATAAATTTATATACTTACTTACTTAAGATGAAATACTTGTTTCTGTTAAATATTGTAGCCAGATGCATTGTTTTTAAACACAAAATGTTCTAAAATTGCTCACTAAAACAACGAGACCACGATGGCGGGACGAACTGGATTCGTGCAGGAAGGACTTGCCTGGGCTGGCACAAAATAGAGATCTGTGGAAAACTGAGAGAGAGGCCTTTGCCCTGCAGTGCGACGCTACAGGCTGAAAATAAATAAAATAAAAAAACTTTAATTGAAAAATAAGCTATATTTTTAAGGCAACTACTGCGCTAGTAATACATCTTGTCATGGAGGACTTTACAAACATACAATCAACACCCAGGCACGAAACAATAATTTATGGTTCACACAAAGTCTTCTTTCGTGTGGGGATCGAACCCACAACACACAGCGCAATCCGGCGGCAACTTTTTACCAGCTTACTTGAAACATAATCTGCAATGTTGTAAGTTCTGACTAAGTCCAAACATCAGACGGCGATGATGAGCGTCTCTAAGCTAGAAGGCGCCAGCTCTAAGCCATCCCACAGAACAAAAACTCAAACACATGCAGCTACTTAGTTTCCTAAACAGTTTAATTAGCAACAAAATTGAGGCGCGCCTTTGTTGCGGCTGCGTCGATGCAATGACGCGAGCTATTTACATCGTTTGCAACTAACTATGAGCTCAGGCTGTTTAGCACCAGAGATGAACTGAGCTAAGTAGTGCGCGAGAGAAACGTTCAGTACGCTTCCTCAGAGATCGTAGCGTTGTAATAAGAAGGAATTTTCTGAATATCCGTGGAATCAGAAAGAAAAGATAAATTAAATAAAATGGGCATCATCTAGTATGAATTTATTAATTTAAAATTTCGTGGTCTTTAATATTCGTTTTATATTGGATTTCGGGATATATACCGCGCACCTTTGTTTCAAGTATCCGATATATCGGCATTTGCAAGCACCATGATCACGAATGTACTCAGTAATATAATAACTTTATTATATTTGAATGCATGAATAGCGTATTTATTTTAGTCCGCCGCTTGATATTGCGCTGAGTAAGTATGTTCGATTACGACTTTGGCTGTTTCCTGTTACCGTTTGTTCACGTATTAATAAAGTCGCCTGTGATAAAGGATTTATTCGGAATGCAGATGTCATCTTTAATCAATTAAATAGCTTCACTTAAAAGTCGCCGAACGGCCTGGCACATCTTTGACAAACATGTACGCCTACTCTAAGCTTAAAGCGTTTTAATATCGTCAGTGCATGCTTTACATAACATACCCGTATATTTAAGCCTTTACTTTAAGCTCTAGTTAAACTTTGATGGTTAAACTTCGTAAGATCAATTTTATTATTAGAGCCTTCAACAACACAGGAATTATTACCTACCTTTTCAAACCGCTAAGTTCAACAGTTCAACCTCTTGCTTGAGTCTTACCGCTAAATATACTCATAAAAATCTGCTAGGCCATATATTGTTATTTCATCGTATCAGCGGATAGATATCTATTGCTGGACATGGCCTCCCCCAAGGCTCTCCATATAGACCGATATTTTGCCACCCATATCGATCCGCTCTTCGGTAAGCCTACCTTTGCTACATAATTATTCCAATGATTGTAAAATCTTCGGCTCCGGTCATATCATCTGTTTTCTAGGTCCATCTAACGGCCATTTTCAATTTTCGATCCATACATGGATTTTGAGATTCGAGATTCATGTTTGACATATTTTGTATGAGCTTATGTCAATAACGAATCTAAAATCTACAGTTCTATCTATAGATCGAATATTGAATTCCGTAGTAAGATGAATATAGCAGTAACAGTACAATTTTACGACGCTGTGCACATTTAGATAGATCCATCTAAAGGGACGCATATTTCCGAGAAAATACAGCTTTTAAGACACTATTATATTCAGTAGAAACGAGAAAAAAAACGACCCGTCTTAGTACGTTAGGCTCTTAGGGATACAAACGTTATTGCAAATATGCTAGTGACTTGTGAAAAAAAAAGAAATATGCGAAAAAATAATATGCTTGCCAATATGATTACAAGGTCTGAACTTCATCAGAGCAAATACCTTGATGATTTTTCGAACTATGGATGTGGTTGGTGGGTATCACGAAATAGATCCATTGGGTCAACTCATACCATCAACAACAATAATAAAATGAATTGGAACTACAAGACTTTATTGCATTAAACAAATATAGCTTAACTCAGATGCCAACGTCAAAAAAACTAGACTTAAACTGGTCTGGACTTAAATTTAGAAATATTTCGTCTCAAGAACAAGAAAATGCTTTATCTCATAATGAAAAGTGACATAAAACAAAAATAAGAACTCTTATTTCGTGCTCCGTTGATTTCGTCCAGAAATAACAGTAACAAATGTTAGACTATTTAGTTTTTGTTGTAATTTTTTAGTTTGTTATGCCTATTACTATGATAATTACTTTGTAAGTTCTTCTTAATTTTCCATTCAAATGGTGATGAAATACAAATAATTTGGCATTTTTGATCACTTTGCAATAGCTATAACCAACTATTACATAAGTCTCTGCCGGCCACCTTTCCATTACTTTCTATCATAATTTTGATGTATTTCGTTTTGTTCGTATGGACTGATATGAGGATATCCTATAAATAACGGGTACGAATTGATGAACAAAACTCAAAAATAGAACACTACGCTGAGCTCGAGCCGTACTCTTCAGAATACCCACAGAGCTTATTCCGACATACATAAGACGTCGACATGAAATAAGGCCTCATATACAACCTAAAAGTATTAGAACTTTTTAACAGTTTCATCTTTTCTAGAGAAGATTTTACATAATAACAGTATATTCCTTCAGCACCGTATACTAACCCGTAATAAAGCAAGTCTATCATTAAATTTCTACAGCTTAAACCTTCTTATAAACAGAATTACACAAAATGGTCCGGTATGCATCAAGAACAAGGGATAATGAATATCGTAATGGATGTGGCACATCAATCTAATCCATTCTTTGTAATATCTCGTTGGATTTTTGCTTGCATTCCAAATAACTTATACATTTTATATTGTATGGACACAAAGAACCATGGTGATGAATACATTTAAAGCAAATAATCCACAGGGCAGTAACAATACATTACAAGTCAATCCAAGTAGTTTATAATAACCAGATATGGATATTTATCGCATAAATATTTTAGTAATTCGGGTGTGATAGTGAATAATTTTTGCAATAAAAAAATACATACGTATATTATTACATAGATATTACAATTATAATGCAAAGTAGAAGCGGTACTTATTAACTTCGTTAACAAGATGCAGTTTTGTTAGCATTGTATAAATTCAATATTATGTTGATCTGCACTTGCAAAATATTTTCATAATACAATATAGACAGTATACTTATTCACCTAAAATTATTTCAAACAGTGTGTGATGAATGTGATGATATAAAACCCTAATTTTATTCAATATTACCTACTTAGATAGTAAATCAGAATAGACTGTTGTCTGGTGCAGAATAAGATTGCACGGTAGGTACGTGTGCTTGTATGTGTTAGGATCATCGAGGTGAATTTTTAAATTTATTTTTTGTTGACATAGTAAATTTAAATTAAGAACGTTTTTCGACACGTATTTTTTTATATAATTATGATTATTTATTCATAATTACGTTGAAGTTTATTAGATACCACTTCTTTTGCTTCCTCTACACTACTCGCGAAGTTCCTCGGCGAAGTACTCGAGAAACTTTGGCCGAAGTCCGAAGTGCGTTACACACTCGTTCAACTTCGCGAGGAGCTCATTCGCTCTGTGGTGCCGATAGCCTGCGCACGTTTGTGATGGATGATAAATTATTTTCTTATGACATTATCTTTATGATTATCTTTATGACATTTGTCATTGGGGTCCCAAATAACTGTCTCTGTTTGCAGAATTTCGAGGAACAACATAATTTGCTCCTGTGAGCACTTTATATTGCTCATAATCGTGTTACACGTACTGTTCTAACCTCAGATCATAGAAGTAATAGATATGTAATGAACGCTCGGCGCGTGCGAACGCAGTATGCTCTACGTCGCATACTCGCCGTCGCGCGCCCGTATGTCGCGATCAGTTGCAATTTGAATGCGCACCCGAAACTTACTCATTTTTTTTCAAAATGCCTAGCTGTGCAGTGGATACGTGTCAAAATACGAGCAAAATTTAAACCTATGCGAGTAATGAAATCACATACCACATGTAACAACGACAATTTTACTATTAATTTGCATAAAACAAGATATTTCAAATAAAATATCTGCCTCTACAACGATAACGTACTAACACTATCCTTCGTCACAAAACTGCACTATAATTATTTCCATTGATGGTTTTGTACTGTGAAACTGTCAGTTTACACTTATTTAGAGCGCAATGGAATAAACACACATCGATACCGCTGACTATTGTAGGCATTTGTAGTATCTGCCGCCGTGAGCGTTGGGTTGCATCGCTCGCCAAAGGAGCGAATTAGTGGTGTACCACGAGTAACTGCAATTTGCATAACATCGATATAAACATTGCAAAATAATAATGTAAGTTATAAACAATATATTTTTTTGTTTTTGAAGCGCTATTGTTTCGTACGCAGATAATGATTACACTGGCGTTTGAAACAGTAAAGATGATTTTAATATAATGTTATAACTAAAACTAAATAAATACCTACATTTTACCGGCCAGTGATATGATAGCGTAGAATATGTACATATATTCTATTTTACGGAATTAATAAATATTTGATAACAGTGTTGCGTGAATTTTATTTAGTTCTCCCTGTTACATTACACTGTATTTACTCATAGTAGGTATATTACAACATTTCAAAATATACCTACCTAAATAAGTAGGATCACTTTATGTCGTTTCATATTGTTGTGTTGTTCTGTTTCTTTTCTTCTGTGCTTTTATTTAATATAATAATTACAAATGACATGTAAATTACATATATAAAATGATTAATTTAGTTACTTTTATTTATATACATTAAAGGAACATAATGATTAATTAATTATGACAAACAAACACACACTCATTTTTATATAATTATTATTAGACGTGCTCAGTACTTAAATGAAATGAAATAATACTATAGACAGCTGACACACGGCTATCTGATTTCAAACTCAGCAGTGCTTTATTAATTCTTATATTGTTATATTTTGGATGCATAGTGTTCCCACCAAGAACTTAGGGTCACAAGCCAACCTCACCTGCAAGTGGTGCACCGGTCGATTAACGGACGATGCTCTGGCAAATAAAACATCCCGATAAGCGGCAATAGGCTCGCCACCTATAACGTGGTATCAAAACATTGGCGAAAAGTGGGCGTTTAAAATTCCTCTGCCTACCCCTTCAGGGAAACAGGCGTAAGGTTATATATATATTACTATCTACCACCCGCAGCTCCGCTGGCGTGGAATGTTAATAAAAATAGTCAATCCAAGTAATAATCTATCTGTGTACCAAATTTCATCCAAATCCGTTCAGCCGTGTTTGCGTGATTGAAATCCAAACATCTAAACATCCGTAATCTCACATTTATAATATTAGTAGGATAATATTTTAAAATAAAAACACATTATACATAAATTATACTCAAACACAGAACAAGTCATTGAGCTCATCATATATATTAAAATGTCCTAGACGGGCATTGAATTCACGACCTCAGGCTCAGCAGACAGCGTCACCAACTAATAGCCTAACTAGCCAGACAATACATTTACACAAAAAAATATCAATGAGCTTTTATTATCGATATTTTATATCGATAGAGTCAACCCCTAATGTAATCGTGTAAATGTTATTGCATTTATCAATGTGTGAGTAAAATGCTATCTTCTTCATGCGCACGTACGAGATATAGGCGATGTTTCTTGTGAAGCGTGAATTTACTTGTGTGAGTGGCGAATGGAAGCGCTGTTATAGTTATGTGCGTGTGAGAAGCGAAGCGTTTATAGAGCGCAGGTGTGTGGGTGTAAAAGAATTGGCGACACTGGTTCTCTAGGCCGGGGCATATCTCCTTACTTCAATGATCTGAGGTTCTAACAAAGTCGGCCGAGTAGTGTAGAGAGACACTTCGTAAACGCACTTCGTGCAACTTCGGGCCCTTTGACTCGGGCGCAAAAACCGACAACAAATGGAAGTTGGCCGAGGCGAGGTAAAGTTTGACGAGGTAAGCCGAAGTGCCTGTCTACACTATCGTATTCGTCTTAACTTCGTTCAACTTCGCGAGTAGTGTAGAGGAAGCAAAATGACCGTGTGGTTGACGGCATAGAATACAAGTGTCACCACCCCCTATCTTCGCGTGTGTGTCGTAAGAGGCGACTAAGGGATAACACGATGCAAATACCATCTTTGCGTGGAGACGGAGAACTCGACATCAAACCCTATACGACTGCCTCGTTGGTCTCGCGGCATAAATGTGCGCGTGGGATCGGGAGGTCCCGGGTTCGAAGTTCGGTTCTAAGTTAAACTATTTTTATATTTATAGTTTATGTTTTCTTGTAATGTTGCTGTTGATTTTCTTGATCTCTATTTGTAGTAAAATGATTGTGATACATACTTAATATTAAGCTTGTTGATTATTATAATAAGGATAATTACTATATTTCCAAAGAGTCAAATATTGTTGTTACAGAGCTATGTAGATTGAAAATTGTTTGCAAAATTACCAATTTAAGTATTGTTATGCTCCGATAAGGTTTTTTTATATTTAATTTTATGGGCACCTACAACAGCTCGAGATTAAACGGTGCAAGTTTGTTTGTCAAAAAAATATCAAAAATATATTTTTAATTGTGAATTATCTAAGTGTTTATTTGATTTTTCTGTGAATATTTTAAATCATTAGGATATATTTAGATTAAGTATTTTGAATATTTTGAATGCCGTTACGAATACGAAAAAGTACGTATTTAAAGATAAGTACTTAGAAGTATAATTATTTTTCTTCATATTAATAAATCACTATAATTATTATTTAATTGTTATGTAGGTATTTGTTTTAAATTAAAATTTGGACATCAATAAAAGTCAATAAGGTTTTTCAATAAAAAAGTAAAGCAACTTTTTCATGGCATATGTTGTACATCCTCCTGCATTTTTGTTTTTAAATTACAATGAACTTTCTAACTCGGCTTTGCAGTCTAACCAGATTTGCCTAATAGGTATTTTTTCACAAAGCGGAATTCGAGATGCTAAGGTTAATTAGATGTCAGATTATTTGAGGGTACTGACAACCTATACCAACTGTTAAAGATGATAATGACAATCGAGACCGATGGTTTAACGTGCTTTTCGAGGCACGGACTACTTTTTTATGGTCACCCATCTATAATTCATACGGTGGCGGAGTCGCTTGACTTTGCAAATCGATCGAGCTACGCGCTTACCCCTGTGTTGCGACCTTTATTATGAAATCGCCACGTTTAATAATTAAATGATAGAGGCGATTATGAACGTAACTGTACCTTTTATTGCAAAAAAACTGAGTGTGTCCAGTTGTCGAAAACATTAAAGTGATTTAATTTAAGTTTCACCATGTGGACACGCGTAAAAATCATGGTGTGTCCACATGACGAAATAATTAGTAGTACTAATTTTGAATTTCACCAACTGGACACACGTGTGTCCAGTCCCTTGTGTCGAGTTGGTGAATAACCCATTTTGTTAAGCTCACTCATTACAAATATTAATGAAACGGATTTGTTTTCTTTTCGAATGTATTTCATTGGAAATAATTAGATGAGATTTTGAATTTTAGAGAAATTGAAGTAATGTAGATCAAATTGAGTACTCAACCACCAATGACGCTATGGCAGTTGGTTATAGTTTACTATGATTTCACTAGTAGGTTTCGAGAATGTACAAGTTACTGTAAATTTGAAAAAATTTCGGTTTCGAAAAAGCGATATCTTTCTTTTCTGGATTTATGATGTTCGATTTTTGGTATGTGTAGCGCAAACGTTCAAATATAATTAATCTAATGGAGTTGCCACGCACAGGACGTCCTAGCAAAAGTAGGCCCACAAGGTGGACCGAAGATCTTATTGTGGTCACGGGCAGCGGCTGGATGCGGGTGGCTCAGGATCGGTCTATGTGGAGAGCCTTAGGGGAGGCCTATGTCCAGCAGTGGACGTCTTTCGGCTGATATTATAAATGGAGTTGGTACTTTTATTGTTTTCATCGTATTGTGGCAATAGTTTTCAGTGGTATCTGTTTACCCGGTAGTTATACATTTTTATACCTTTGGTTGAAGCAATCCATGTTAATTTACGCAACAATTTTTTATATTAAAAACTTAATACATAATTAATCTGAAATGCCTGAATACTAAATCATCTTCCCGAACCTAACTAAGCCTTGAAACTAACATTTTACTACAAAGCTTCTGATCTTTGAAGAACCTTAAAATCCGTAAACAAAATGAATTGTGTCCATCGCAGTAGGTTCATAAATCGGAATAAATGTACCAGCAAAAGATTATATAACTTACATCGACTGTAAACCCTAGCCTTGCTTTGTTGTGTGCTTAGCATATAACCTAGTGTTTGCAATATTAAACTTCGCAAAGATTTTTAGTTAGGCTTACGGTTTTATCTTCAGTAAATGCTGACTTTAGACCCATTTCGTGATGCCTAAAATTCACGCAAAAGAAGTCTAGGTTTTCGAAATCTATCTGGGTAGTGCTATCCTTCAGGCATAAGAAAATAGTGTATTTTTATTCATTACATTGTGAGATCATACTCTGTAAAAATATGGCGCTTTTGTTTGTGCACGCTTCCTAGAAAGGTGGTGTTTTTCATTTTAATCCTTTTACTTGTAATTTTCAGTTTAATTTAGAGCCATTTCGCATTAAGAGTAGCACCGTTGCAAATTGTTGTTTTATATTTTTAATTCTTTAAGATGTTGTTCACATTAACTAATTGAGTCAATAATTATTTTAAATTGTAAAGTAAAAAGTGTAAAGTATAGCGATGTAATATGGCTCTTAATGCTGAAAATGTATGTTAACGATAATGGTTGCTGGGGATTGAATATTCCAGACTGAACACGGCATATTTGGCTGCCATGAAACATAGTGGGTGAAATATTTGAGCCACACCCATTCTTAATCACTTGAACGTATCATGTGTGAATAAAGGTAACCCTATATTTATATTCATAGATAGATTGACTAAACTAACATTATTGTGTTACTTTTCCATTCGCTATGACATCTTATATGCTGTGGATTTATATAGTAAGACCGCCTTTCTATACACTGGTTAATTTTCACCGGTCGTATACGATACTTAAAACATTCAAATATTACAAAGACTGGTTCTCAGCGTCCAACCGCCTCCATATTTTCCACTCCGGTTCACATACTTGTACAAATTGTTTCCTTCAGGATGTAAACCTTCAGGAAACGTTTAGAGGGAGACAGAAGGTGTAATTGCGTCTCTCACCTGTCGTAATTACAAGGAACGAAGGATTACGCCACAAGTTCCAGGATACCTCGGTGAAATGCCAGGGAATTTATGCATGGCCTGACTTATCTGAAGAGTTCGCGTATTAAAGGATTATACAAGGCTCTACCAGTAGGTAGTTGGCTATTTGTATTATGAATGTTTTATTTTACAGCATAGTAAGCTTCGCTTGTATCTGTTTATATAATCATGCTCGCTAATACAGTTTCAAAAGGGCCGAAAGAAACGTAATTGATAAAAAAACTGTTAATTGTAGTCACAAGATTAATGAGTTGTTAAATACCAATATATTACTTTGTTTGATTATCGGCAACAAACTATACAACGTAATGTCATAGTGTAATATTACACTATGCTAATGTTGTTTTTTTCCAAATCCTTAAAATAAATCATCATCATCAGCCTGCCACAGTCCGCTGCTGGATATAGGCCTCTCCAAAATAACACATAGTTGATCGTAAAAAAAGTTCAATTAAAGATAATGAACTCCCGCATTTACAGGACTCACACCAGCATTATCCCTAAAATAAATGAGTTCTCTCCACACGGCTTAGCCAACGAGCTACTATAAATTTTAATTTTGCTCAGATTATACAAGCAATTTTCTCTTCTCTAGATAATATCTTATCTATACTATAATAAAACTGTAGAGGTGAAAAAGTCTGTACATTAAAGATATTTTGACGAAAATTAGCTAAAAAATCTAGGAAAATGCTAAAAAGCAATACCCGATGTTTTTTAGAATTTATGTCTGTCTGTCTGTCTTTCCCTATATTGCTAAAGATCTCTAAAATGGTGAAATTGATTTCATTGAAACTTACACTCATGTACAAAAGATACTCAAACCTATAAAATAGTATTAAAATAAAATAGTAACATATTATGTTACTTCACAATCGGTTGAGTGGTTTTCGGTGTACGGCATGACCTCTCCTTTGTACGTAGCCCCAAACAAAACAGGGATCATCTAAAACTGGTTATATATATGGTGCCATCTATGATCATTATAAGTTTGTTAGTAAAAGTATACTTAGTCTAAATAGGTACCTTCAAAGTGTTTTATGGCTACTTACTGACCGATAGATGTCACTATTTTCAAATAATTTTCTAGCAAAATAAATGTTTCTTGCATAAAAGACAATAATTATGTGTCGGGTATCTTTCTGTTATTAAAAAATAATAGAGTATAATATTCGGCACTTTCATAAACAAAAAGTCTCTATGTCAAAATTTATCACAATGTCCACTTAATTTAAACGGTCAATCTCATGTATTTCAAATTATTATGTTTATATAATAGTTATATAATAATTTCATTATTGTTTATTTAAAATGATAAATACAATGACGATAGATGTTTTTATCAATAAATTGTCGATTTGTCCATAATTACTATTTTCTATCTCGGTTGGTTTGTATATGTAAACATAGATGGCGTTGAAATGACGTCATTTTCTGATTGGCGGTGCTAAGATTCTCCGAGGATTGATCAGGTTCTCGGATAATTTGCTTTCGTCGTCGTTGGAATACTTGGATTGGGTATTTGACGTTACTTATGAGTTTATGATTGTTGAATGTTATCTTGTTTCTTTGATTTTTTCGTTCGATAGTGTTCTGTTCTTATATAGGTGTTTCATAATTACCAATTTTCCACTCCTCACGTCACGTACGTGGGAATCTCTGAGCGGGAGACTGAGCCCTGAATTCAGATACCTCTTGAATTACTCCACGGGGCTATCTTACTTTCGGTAGGGCTGGATAGTCGTAGTCCAGTGTGTATTTTCTAAATAAATCGCAGGGACAGACACTTGAAACAGCTGGAATCGACATCCGAACATGTTGTTTTTCACATGATCGGTAAAAATAATTTACATGTTCTATGTATGGTAGTGAAGGTTGGGTATGGCAGAAGAGTCATGAAAAATAAATGCTGTAGAAATGAGAGCACTGAGAAGTATGTGTGGTGTGTCTATGACCGACAGAGTAAATGTAAATGTGTGATACGAGAGTGTTGTGCGGTTAAAGAAGATGTAGTGACAAGCATCGAGAAAGGCATGTTAAGATGGTTTGGATACATGGAGAGGATGGATGACGAAAGACTGACAAAGAAGATATATAAGGCAAGTGTGAATGGGACAGGATGAAGGGGAAGACCTAGGCGGACGTTCTGTGATCAGATTGGGGACATCCTAAAATAAGGACAGGTCAGAAGTACCCTAAACAGAAGAGCATGCTAGGCAGAGACTACGGAACACCATTTGCAACGATCCTGACATACCTCACTTGCTTCACTCACTCCCATCAAGTTTCTCATGCATGCTCTTCTCTTAAGGGTACTTCTGACTTGTCCTTTTTTCAGGATGTCTCCAATCTGGTTAGAGAACGTCCGCCTAGGTCTACCCCTTTGTCCTGTTCCATTCACACTTGCCTCATATATCTTCTTTGTCAGTCTATCGTCATACATCCTCTCCATGTGCCCAAACCATCTTAACATGCCTTGCCAAATAAATGCTGTAGAAATGAGAGCACTGAGAAGTATGTGTGGTGTGTCTTTGACCGATAGAGTAAAGAATTGTGTGATACGAGAGTGGTGTGGGGTAAAAGAAGATGTAGTGACAAGCATTGAGAAAGGCATGTTCTATGTGAAGGTGGTAAAACAGTTAATGATGTGTAAGTATAAATAAATTCTCTAAAGATATATATTAGGCATATAATATATGTATAAAAGTTATAAATAATATATACGCTTAGCATAAATGTCACGCTAATTAAATTCCAACATTTACGTGAACGAAGTCGCGGGTACAGCTAGTAGGTAATAAACTGGTATTAGGTGCAGCGGCCACGATTTTCGAAGACTGATAAAGTTCCCAATACTGCTTACAGTCGGATGTAACTTGAATTGTATGCAGTTTATGCTATTAGCTTACGTGCTGAGATTTTATATTAATTTGATACTAAAATGCTTACTTATGTGATGTTGATCGTATTAAACGGTGTATGAAATTCTCGCGTTGTTGGCTGACTCACAGACAACGCACAGCTAAAACTGTTGGGCACGAGAAGCTAAAACTTGAGATGTATATTACTTGGGGACCGTAGAAAGACACAAGGAAGGGATTTCCAGGAATTCCCACGGGATCGGGAATAAAAGGCTATATAATAAGACTGTACGCAGATGCAACATACTCTAGTAAAAAACAAAATATTTAGAAAATTCTGAAATATTCTGAAAGCGGTATAATTATTCAATTAAAGCATAGTATTTAGTATTCAAAATTATAGCTGATTTAAAATAAAAGCAAGTTATTTTATGTTTATATTAAATAATATTTCTCATCGGATACTATAATAATAAATAATAATAAAATTTATTCACAAAAATACAGAAGGCAGAAAAATAAACACTGTTCTAATATAATATTACTCTTAATGCTATAGATTTTAAATGAGTTGGAAGGAACACCATACTCCTGTACTAGTTAAAAACTGTATCACAGGCGGTTGGGTCTCTCTTTACAAATTTGAGGTTTGTATTTTACAATACAGCCATAATAATACGTTGTTAATATTAAACGAAATGGTCAATATAAAACTTATTTACTGATAAATATCTATATTATATAATTAAGATGGTCATGAAATATATAATATAATTGCGTGTCGAGCATTTTAATGAACATACCAGCGAAATTTATAAAACTGTGTGTCAGCCGAATCGTGAATGATGTCAATGTTATTAATAACTGTGTATATAATTCTTGTGTGCATTTTATGTAACTAGATGATTTTACAGTATAATGTTAGTAGGTCAATATAATGAGGTGTGTTAAGTGTTTATGAATCACAAAATGAAATATCAATTCTTAAATAATAAAGTTGAAGAATAATAAGATTAAAAATCAGAAATACCAGAGTACAACGTCACTCTTAGGCACCTTCATAATCAACTGAGTTTATGTACCTCTTTTCCGCCATTGTTATTGCTGGGCAGTCAGTAGAACCGGTATTGTGGTTACTGGGCTTCTTGAAGTGCAAGCAGGTCGCGCATTTTGGGTCTTCGGATTTCCTAGTGCAGTTCTTTATTGAGTGCCCTTGGTTGCCGCAATGACCGCATGTGTATTGAGACTCTCTGCAAGACTTAGCCGCATGACCATACTGCTGACATTTATAACAGCGGGTAACTAGGGTGTAATCCTTCACCGGGCAAGATGACCAATTTATAAAGATCCTGTTTTGCATATAGTGCTTTACGTATGGCAGCAGATACTTCTATGACATAGTTACAGCTCGGTCTCAGCATCTTTACGACCCGATTTGTGACTCAACTTGGTTTCATGGAGAAAGGTCTCTAGATTGCAGCTTTGAAGTTTCTCTTCTAAGTTCTGGTGGTACAGGCACGTGAAATCTTCCGTCTCTTTCATAGATGAAGGCACTCCAATGATCACAATTCTAGGCTTACGTTTGTGAGGCTCATTGATCATAAGGCCTGAGTTTGCAAGTTGTACCGATTGTTTAACTTTCTCAATGTAGTCTTTGGTCTCTGTGCTAATTATCACGCCACCGTTCGTTTTCGTGGAGGTTCATTTGTTCAGGCTTGATTATATTTTGCACTAATGATTTAGTGTCGTCATTTGTTTTTAACTTGTCATTCGGATAGATTGCCACCGAACTTACGCTAACTGGCTGAATGAAAGAATGTGCAGATTTTTTAACCATCTCAGCGAAAGACGGTGTGCAGCTGGCAGGATTCGAGGACTCTTGTATGGATTGCTGTAGTTCTTGAAGTCTCTGAGACAAATCGAGTTGCTCTTGCTGGGATTTGATGGTACTGGGGGCCTGGATAGCATGCGACTTAAGGGACTGGTACTAGACTGCCAACTGTGATACTTTAGTGCCCACGTTTCGACAAAGATTGCTGACTCTCATCTTCTGCTCAGAATTCAGTTTTCCATATTGTGCTATAGAACACACTTCGTTGAGGTAAACTTCAATGGATGACATCCAGTTCTGGATTTCAGGCGTAGGGATGACTTCAAGTGCTGGAGACTGGGGTGCAGGTGCCGGCGTCGAAGGGGACCCCGCGCAGTCTTGCTGCTCCGATTGAAAGGACTGTGATCCGTCTTTTTTTGTTTACAATTTCAATCACGATACATCTTATAACACTTAGTTTTGTTACGTTCGCAGATAGTTGTAAGCGTATATTGAGGTCACGATTTAAAATTGTTTAATTAATAATTTCTCATGCAGTTCGACACGTCCGTTCTCAACAACAGTGCAAAGAATCAAAACTGTGATGGTTTATAAGTTCGGCCCACCGTTTAATCTTAAGCTATATGTTTGGGATTTTTAAGTATTACTCAAAACAAGGATATTATTTGAAAAGTAATACACACATTCCGCGATAATTTATTCAATATTTCGTGAAATATTGAATAAATTATCGGAGAATATTGCATCGTGATGCACAATAAAATATTCAATAAAAACAAAAGCTTAAAATTTGACGCCATAATCTGTAAATGCATTCATGTTTTTATGTGGATGGGAATTCTACTCAACAATTGCTTTAAGCTTTTATACCTGAAATATAATTGAAAACATATATAAAATTCTGTGCGTGCCTAAGGGTAATTACGAGTATATACATTTTCAACACACATGTTTTAAAATAACGTGGTAGTCATCAGACTCATGTACGAATCATTCGTTAAAAGAATTGTTACTGTGAAATGCACTCTGACAATACTTGTTTCAAATTCACGCTCAGGCTGTGCAAGTAAATTTTAAAAGAAAAATGTTCTGACTGCTCGCTATTGAAATTCTGCGAGGAAAATGCCAACAGGCACGTCCCAACCCGTTTCCGTTTGAAAAACCATTATTCGCAAACCAAAGAATATTTTGCAATAATAATTAAGTCTTACCCTCGTTTTCTACTGTAAACGTTTTTATATTTGAGATTCTTGTCAGGTTTTTGGGAATAACATTGCATCGTTAGCAACAAAAGTACCTAAAAATGTATTGTATAGAAGAAGAATACATTTTTTAAACCTACTAACTATCTACGAGTATAAGTAGATTGCACTCTCATAATACCGTCTAGCTTTTGAATCTATCAAATCAGCTCACACAAGATTTAGCATTCATCCTTTCAAACGTATTCATCAAAATACTGCAACGTTGAAGTAATAATTAATACCCAACCCGTTCGAGGGAGTTCTATAGGTTTAGAAGTTAGGTGCATCGACTCCATGAAACTGTTGTATACAGCCGAGCTGTGTTTAACACTTATTGATTTTTCAACTTTGAAACTTTGATTGATTAAAATGTCATGTGAAATTAGGATGCATGAGTATGTTTGCGCTATGTCTGGGTTTGATCGGTTATTATTTTATAAGGTGGAATTAGTAATGAGCACGGTAATATAATCAACAGTATTGTAACTCGGCCGTCTCCCAGAGTTATACGCCTACAGACGCGTCGTACGCAGTCATGTGATAGGACTGCTCGCGTCAAGTATTTAATTACACATGTATTCGAAGCTTTTTCTGGTTTTGTGATTGTTCATATTACTTATATTTTTTATCCAAACACATAACAATCATGTAGATATGTTAGTACCCTAGGAAATGACCTATTGGTTACACTAAGTAGACTAACCAGTTACACTAAGCAGATTCATATCGGCTTCCATTTTGAAAATAACCTGAAGGTACTACTAATCATTAACTTCAATGAAATAATAAATTGACCATAACGCAGATAAAAGTGTTCTGCTAGTATACATTATTACTATAATCATACCAATATGTTTTTAAAAATATCAATATAATAATAGATTAAGCTAGGTAATCAAATTTTGTTTTAATGAAAATTAATTTGTTATACCTCCGTATTTTGATTAAGTACTAGAACTAGTACTATAACACCTCTCCGTAATTTGTAACATAAAAACATTGTCACAACTCGACGCCATAATTATAATTTAACTAAAGAACACTGCTACAAAAACCGTTCTTGAGTTCGCAACTGCGGCACGATCGCGGCTATTGTGTACTACAGGCACAGTCTAATATGTACTGCGCTCGGGGCGCGTAGGTATAACTCGAGTATCGCGCGTTTGTAAGGAGTTAAAATACTATTAGATATTATTATCGTCTAATGAGTGTGCAGCTGCTTTGACATTTTGGATGACGCATGGAGGGTATGAATGGCCATATAAGTTTTGCAAGTTTTAGTATGCGGCTAATGGTGGAGTCTGGTTGTATTTATATAAATTAATCATATTGTTACGGACAGGGTAAAGGGTTTGGAAGGAAACACCGAGAAGCACTGATGGCACTTTATTCGACTTCACAAACACGACGCGTCGTTCAAGTTCGACGCGGACAGCACTAACACTAACGTCTATTGCACTGCACTTCACTGCACTATACTTTCACTTTACTTTATTTCACTACTACTTCTTTCTTCCTTTTACTTCTTCCTTTTCTTCTACACTTAACCACTTCTCAACTTAAACTGGCGCTCAGCGCGTCTACACCGCCTTATATACCCCTAGGAATGTTCTAGATCCACTAATTTCGATTGTCATTTCATTATTAAATTGTTTTGCCATCTCCTGTCTCTTTTTAACCTTTCCATTCCTTCCTAGTTTCTAGAATTTTCTAATTTTTACTCGAAATATTTAAATAATCTTTTTTTCAATATTTGCCAAATATTCGTAAACATTTTCTAAATTTCATAAAAACCAAATTCCACATAACTGTTATGACTGGGATTTGAACCCACGCCCTCAGAACGAGAACGGGATGTGTTATCTGCACGGCCATTGCCTTGTTGTCAATGACTGGTGAATTTGGCGAACACTTGACGGAGTGTATACGTCATCGAACTAAAAACTGTTATTTCCAAATAATAAAATAGTCTTCAAAACTCTTTGCTAATTATTGTGTTTGCCGACCCGTTAGTTTGTGGTGTAGACGTCAGTAGTCCTTGATTAACGACGTAGTGATGACATTTTGATATGACACCGGCCGTCACAATATCATACATACATAGACTCACGCCTGTTTCCCGGAGGGGTAGGCAGAGACTACGGAGCGTCATTTGCAACGATCTTGACATATCTCTCTTGCTTCATTCACTCCCATCAGATTCCTCATGCATGCTCTTCTGTTCAGGGTGCTTCTAACCTGTCCTGTTTTTAGGATGTCTCCAATCTGGTCAGAGAACGTCCGCCTAGGTCTTTCCCTTCGTCCTGTCCCTTCCACACTTGCCTTATATATCTGCTTGGTCAGTCTTTCGTCATCCATCCTCTCCACGTGTCCAAACCATCTTAGCATACCTTTCTCGATGCTTGTCACTACATCTTCTTTTACCCCACAACACTCTCTTATCACACAATTCTTTACTCTGTCAGTCAAAGAAACACCACACATACTTCGCAGTGCTCTCATTTCTACAGCATTTATTCTACTTTCATGACTCTTCTGCCATACCCAACTATCACTACCATACATAAGAGTAGGTACTAACACCCCTCTATGGATAGCCAAACGTGCCTTTTTGGACACGTTTTGGCTATTCATAAACGCCTTCAGAGCTCCATTCACTCTATTACCTGCATTAATTCTTCTTTCAATATCTTCTACATACTTACCATCTCTTGTAAACAGCGTACCTAAATATACAAACTCATTCACTTGCTCCACTCGCTGTCCATTGATCATAACATAACAAGCCGTAACGCATTCCTCCTTTTCAAAAACCATAACTTTCGTTTTACTTACATTTACTTTCATTCCTTTCCTCTCTAACTCACCATGCATGATTGTTACCATCTCCTGCAACTCCTCCGCAACAATATCAATGCAATAATCAATTAATAGGTATCCTAAGGCCCACTTGCGTAACATTTGGTTTAAGTTACTCCTTAATTTAAATTAGTTGAACAGAATTAGCAGCATAAATTAATTTAACTTAAAAGTATTTAGCGTCCTCTTGCACAACGACAACAACGCTTAGATTTAGTTAAACATTTTATGACAACGGTAAAGTAGTTTCTACGTTTTTTTTCATGATATTATGACTTTTTGTTATGATTTTAACGATGTAATGCGTATGCTTTTGCATAAAACAAAACGCATTGTCGTTGCCTAGCAACGAAATGACAATTGACAAATAATACCTAGAAGCTTCAGCTTCAAATAACTAGAAGTTTCTTTAAAAGTCAGGATCGTTGCAAATGGCGTTCCGTAGTCTCTGCCTACCCCTCCGGGAAACAGGCGTGAGTCTACGTATGTATGTATGTATGTATGTATGTAACTAGAAGCTTTTGACAATAACACAAGTAGGGTAAACTATAGCAATGTTGGCACCCCCCAATGATTGGCACTCTGCTGAATTATCCTAAATATTAGGAAAATCTTATATTATTTTTGTCACAGAAATACATTCATAAGCAGGATTAACCTATTTCTTTTACACAGAACAAATATTTAAATCTTAACTATAAACCATTTTTCTTTAACAACTGTTTTAAAAAAATGTTAGGAAAGTTGCCTAAAAAATTAATAAAATGTTTAGGTTAGGTAGTTACTTTCCGAAGCGAAAAAAAATATTTTTAATTAATTTTACGCAAAATTACCTATTTATTTGTATCCGTTATCTTCATTAAAGCTTAATAAACGTTAGTTTTGCGCTATTAAATAGATGGATCGTCAGTGCCAATGACTATACTTAAAAATTGTTTAACAACAGAGTCATTGGCACATTTTAGAATCATAT
The DNA here is from genome assembly GCA_944739405.2 of Euclidia mi. Taxonomy (NCBI): domain Eukaryota; kingdom Metazoa; phylum Arthropoda; class Insecta; order Lepidoptera; family Erebidae; genus Euclidia; species Euclidia mi. Next base: position 23,392,197 of record OX123194.2, on the reverse strand, counting down.
TTTTTTCAGTTTTTTGTTTGTTTTCCGTCAAATTCGCATACAAACAACTTTAGATTTTATATTTCTTCGCATTTTACACCCAACTTACTATGGTACGGTAGTACAGAGATGGCAACCTTTCTCTACAAAGTACCCAGAAATCAGGACAGATATCGCTTAAAACAAAGAACTTGTATAGACAAAAATATTACTGTTTAAGCACAAGAATGGAATTTCTTTAGTAAAACTCTTGAATCCTTTGAATATCGTGTAATTTCGTATTTTAGACAAATTCGTTGTACAGAGATAATATTAGATGATTTGCAATATTGAAGGTGAATGAACTACCTACGTTTAGAATTATGACATTAATAAACATTAAAAGCCTACCCAAACATTTTAACACATTGTAAAAACTAAACATTGCTCTCGTAACTAAAGCAGGCGCTTGCACATAACCTCCGCCCATTGAAGATCCCTGATCTTCAATCTGAAAAGTCGTCAGCACTAGGCAGGGGGCATAAACGAACTAGAGATCGACGCACACAGCTTCTTGTTGTGTTCACATCTGCTACGCGAGGAATGCCATCTGGTCCTGGGTAGAGTCTAGCAACCCGTCCAAGTGGCCAGCATAATGGTGGTGCATTGTCCTCGTGCAACAGAACAAGATCTCCGATTGTTAGCTTGGTAGTGCCAGTCTTCCACTTGGTTCTTTGTTGTAGTTCGGATACGTATCCCTTCTGCCGCCGCTTCCAAAAATCGCGCCTTATTTGTTCAAGGCGTGCATAACGTTGTAGATGAGTTGCCTTGCCATCGTCTTGAAGTGGAGTTGGCAGCGCGTTGAGTGGTCTGCCAATGATGAAATGCCCTGGGGATAAGGAGAGGAAATCGTCAGGGGATGATGACATGGGACACATGGGACGACTATTTAGTACTGCTTCTATTTGTGCGAATAAAGTACAAAGCTCTTCAAATGTGAGATAGGTATTTCCCATGACCCTTTTTATGTGAAATTTGGCAGCCTTGACACCAGCTTCCCAAATCCCTCCGAAATGGGGAGTATACGCAGGTATGAAAGAAAATTTTATTCCTTCTCCTGATGCAAACTCAGAAAGAGATTGGTTATGGAATTTTAGAAAATGATTTAGTTCTTTAGCAGCTGCCACGAAATTTCGTCCATTGTCGGAACAGATTTCCGTTGGTCGGCCGCGTCGGGCAATGAATCGACGCAATGTTATAATGAAAGCCTCTTTAGTTAAGTCCAAGACGGCTTCTAAATGAACACATTTAAAGCGCAAACAAATAAAAACACATAAGTAACATTTAGATAATTTGGCACCACGGCCCTTTCTGTTTAGTATAAAAAATGGACCGGCGTAATCAATTCCAACTGATTTAAATGGAAAATCTACCGATATACGATTTATTGGTAAGTTACCCATTTTAGGACATAAAGTTTGATTACGAACACGCACACAGGTCACACATTGCCTTACAACACGTCTAGCAAGTTTCCTACCATTGATAGGCCATATAGACTCTCGGACAGTTGCTAGTAATAGCTGTGGGCCAGCATGTAAATTTTTGATGTGTTCGCGTATAAAATAAAGTTTTGTTACATAATGAGAAGAATCTAAGAGTATTGGGTGTTTTTTATCAAAAGAATAATTTGAGTTGACTAATCTTCCACCAACTCTTATTAATTGAGTAGTTGGGTCAAAAAATGGAGATAAACTCAGTAACTTGGATTTTGATGGTAATCGTTTATTTGTAAGCATCAATTTATATTCATTGGGAAAAGATTGTTTCTGTATGATTCGACAAATAAAATTAAATGAGTTGTTTAGTTCATTTACGGATAGAATGCCTGATAATTTATTAAGTTTGTTTGATTCTTTGGTGTTGTGGAGAAATCGCAAAACATATGCAAAACTTCTTTGCAAGTGAGTAAAACTTGAATATTTTCTAAAATCATATGTGGATTCTGGTAGATTAATATAATGGACTTTAATTTCAGGTAAATTGATGTTGTCATTTTGAGATAAAATTGGCCATTGTGATTCATGATTATATAGAAATGATGGACTTTGCCACCACATCAGGTTGTTGCGGAGCTGGTTAGCGTTTACCCCTCGAGAAATTAAATCCGCTGGATTAGCCTCAGTGGGAACATAACGCCATGACTTACAATTGGTCAGATCTAAAATTTTAGTAACTCTGTTGGCTACAAATGTTTTGAGTTTGTTAGAGTTATTGTTAATCCAGCAAAGTACGACATTTGAATCACACCAGTGTGTTACTTTAACCGGGGTGTTGTATCTTAAGGACTTAGTTACAGATTCACATAGTTGTGCAGATAACAAAGCTGCACACAGTTCTAGGCGAGGTATGGTTGTAGATTTTAAGGGACAAACCTTTGATTTTGAACATAACAACCTCACTGTTACCTCATTATTTTGATTTAATAATCTCATGTAAATACAAGCCACGTAAGCGACTTGTGATGCATCGCTGAAAGAGTGAAGCTCTATAGATTTTGGTGTATCACAGAAAACTCTACGTGGAATGTGAAGATCTGCAAGTAAAGGTAAGTTTTTAGAAATTTCATACCAATTTTGTAATATATCGTCGGGTACCGGTTGGTCCCATTCAATTCCTTTGAGCCACAACTTTTGGATTAATATTTTTAATTGAATTATGCAAGGACTTATTAAACCCAGTGGATCGAAGGTACGAAAAGATTGTGACATAATAAATCTTTTGGTTATTGTGTAATTATCAGGATTTATTTTTACAGGAATATGAAACATGTCATTCGCTGGATCCCATCCCAGACCTAGAGTATTAGAAGATTCACTTAAGGTAAGTTTTTCATTTGTATTCATAGCAATATCATGGCATAGTTTAGGTAAATTAGTTTTGTATTTTCGTAAGGGTAAACAAGCTGAATTTAGAGCTGTAGAAAGAGCATTTTGAATGTAGATAAGCTGACGTTCGCAGTCTGAGCCAGTGATGACGTCATCGACAAGGAAGTCATTCTGAATTATGGTTTTTACTAATTCGTCCTCGCACTCTTCTCCCACCTGCCACAAACATTTAGTGCTGAGGTAGCTGGCGCTTGCAGTGCCGTAAGTGACAGTACCTAGTCGCAAGGTTTGAATAGGGTGCGACTCATCTTCTCTCCATAATATTAATTGAAGATTGCGATCATTTTGATCCATGACAATTCGTCTGTACATTTTAGATATGTCTGCTGACAGAATGTATTTATATTGCCTAGCTCTAATTAAAATGGAGAAAAGAGAATTCTGCAAATTAGGCCCTACTAATAAGATGTCATTTAGAGAATACCCAGAGGTTGTGGGAGATGAGCCATCTAAAACTACTCGCAGTTTCGTGGACTCACTGTCTTCCTTGAATACAGCGTGATGACCTAGAAAATACATATGAAGGAGTTGGAATGGTAATCGGTGACACTGAAAGATGTCCTAAGTCCGAATATTCACGTATAAATTCTACGTACTGTGACTTTAGTATAGGATTTTTCCTGAACCTTTTTTCAAGATTTAACAGCCGCCTTTTAGCTTGATTATAAGAATCTCCAAGACAGTCAGGTGAGTCCTTTAGTGGCAACTTGACACAGAAGCTGCCATCGATTAGGCGGGTTGTAGTATTTTGAAAATGATTTTCACATGCTATTTCGTCGGGACTGAGAATTTTTGTTTCAGGAACACTTTCTAATTCCCAAAATTTTGTGATAATTTCGTGTAAATTATCGTTTGAAATATTTGTATGATTGCATTGTATATTTTGTATGCCCTTTTGTGTATTGATGGGGCCGGCTATAATCCAGCCTAATTTAGAATTTTGTAACTTAGGATTATTTGTACCTAATGACTGTTGTTCACTGAGTAATAGATCCCAGAATATATCTGCTCCGAGGAGTATATCAACAGAAGCTGGTTGATTGAATTTTGGGTCAGCTAATATAATACCCTTTGGAATTTTTAGATGACGTATATCGACGGGAATCTTTGGTATGTCTCCAGTAAGCTGGTTAAGAACATAGCAAGATAAATTAACATGGTAAGTACCTTGAACCGACTTAAAATGAATATCACAAACCTCTAATATCTCTTCACAATGGTTATTGCCTATTCCTATGATATTTAATGGATCTAATGTATTACATTTTAAACCTAATTTTTGTTGCAGGGATTTTGTAATGAAAGAAGACTGACTACCGCTGTCCAACATAGCGCGAACTTTTTCTGACTTATTATTTAATGGATTGTAAACTTCTATAACTGCTGTAGACAAAAATACATAGCTGTTCCTTTGTAATGAGAATGCTGATACGGTTTCATCTGTCTTGACGTTTTCATAATTAATATTACACGTAGCTGATACATTAGGATCGTGAAGCAGAGTGTTATGTCTTTGGTGACAATGTCGACATGAACCCAAGCTGCATTCAGATACAGGATGACCTTGACGCAAACAATTCTTACATAATTTGTATTGAGTTACACACAACATTTTCTCTTGAATTGACTTTGACTTAAACGTTGGGCAGTCATATATTCTATGACTTCCATTGCATACTATGCATAGATAGACAGTAGAGGTATTTTTAAGAACTTGTGACGTAGATGCGAAGGAATTATTATTTTGTAGGCGATTTTGTTTATTATGTTTGTTGTAATTAGAGTTAGGTTGCATAGTAGATTGAGAAGAGCGTGCGTTTAATTGTAGTTTAGAATTACTGTTGTTGACAGATTTATTACGATATATAGATTCTAAGACATCTGAACGATCGATAAAAAATTTGGTAAACTGTGATAAGGTTGGTACGTCACTTAAAGTATTACGGTATTCTTCCCATTTTTGTATAGTACGGTTATCTAATTTAGAGGCTAACAGATGTATTATCAGTAAGTCCCAGTAGTCTGTAGGCTGACCTAAACTGTTTAAGGCTCTTAGGTTTTTAGTGACGTGATCAACTAAGTAACGAAGTGATTTATCTGACTCACGATGTAAAGGTTGAATATTAAATAAGGAATCTAAATGATGATTGATAAGAATTCTTTTGTTATCATACCGTTCGCAAATCAACTTCCAGGCCTCGTTGTAGTTAGCTGAAGATACCTCAAGGTTGGCTATAACACGAGCAGCGTCGCCCTCTAGGTATGAAACTAAGTAATGAAACTTATGTATGTCTTGAATGCGATTATTATTATGAACCAAACTGACATAGGTATCCCGAAACTCAAACCAACGGAAGCACGAACCATCGAATTTAGAAATTTGTATTTTAGACAATCTAAAACTTAAGTGATAGTGATAAGATAAGATATGATAGTTGGGTATGGCAGAAAAGTCATGAAAGTAGAATAAATGCTGTAGAAATGAGAGCACTGAGAAGTATGTGTGGTGTCTCTCTGACTGACAGAGTAAAGAATTGTGTGATAAGAGAGTGTTGTGGGGTAAAAGAAGATGTAGTGACAAGCATCGAGAAAGGTATGCTAAGATGGTTTGGGCACGTGGAGAGGATGGATGATGAAAGACTGACCAAGCAGATATATAAGGCAAGTGTGGAAGGGACAGGACGAAGGGGAAGACTTAGGCGGACGTTCTCTGATCAGATTGGAGACATCCTAAAAACAGGACAGGTGAGAAGTACCCTGAACAGAAGAGCATGCATGAGGAATCTGATGGGAGTGAATGAAGCAAGAGAGATATGTCTGGATCGTTGCAAATGGCGTTCCGTAGTCTCTGCCTACCCCTCCGGGAAACAGGCGTGAGTCTATGTATGTAAAACCTAAGTTTTGACTATTAGAGTCCGCATTCACAATGATAGATTGACGGCGAGTACTGTCATCTTCGCTACTAGGTATATTTTTGTAATTCAGTTTTAGCTAAAGCTATATTTTGAACGATGCTTTGTTCAATGCGTTCTCGTTCATCAAGTTCAATGTCAATATTTTGAGAATTTAAAACCTCAATCTCAGTTTGCAAGTCATCAAACCTTGTAGACAGACCCTGAAATTTATTTAGCTTTAAACTCAATTCTGCAAGCTGAATACTAGATATATCAGATAATTTACAAAGGTTATCCAAATAGTTTTTAAATTTTGTTATTTGTCCTTTTATCGAACTACGTTTTATGAATAATTCCTTTTAGGATGCCTTGGTGGATTTATCGCACCCTCATGAGACATTTTGAGCTATTAATTAGAATAAACTTGTGAAACTTCACTTATAATAATGTAACTAAATTGTTCTAAAAAAGAACAAGTTAGGTAGGTAGGTAGGTAATTGTCTACAAAGTCAAATAGATTTAGAAAAGGAATAAAATTAATTGTTATATTCTCACGGTACTCCCTCGTTGGTCTACCAGGAAGCTGGTATCCTTGGCTGGAATGGACTGTCACTCTCAGCTGGACTAGCAGTGATCAAGTTGTTAGATGAGATCAGCAACTTGTTTGGTAGGTTAACACCTGAAAATTTTGGCAATTCTATTTTAATGTAATGAAAATAAAGGCACCAACTAGTTGTCTTCTATGGATTAACAACAATGTTAAGAGCGGATGATTGTATAGCAACCTAAATAATAAAATTATTTGATTGTGGGATGTAGGTACCTATAATATAAGTTATTTAGCTTATTTAGCACGATAAAACCTATAAAATTAAGGAAAATAGCACAAATAAAAGCCAGTTATTTAAATAGTGTTAATATAGAATGGAAAACAGGTATGGAATTTGGAAAATAGGTATATTAGGTGGTGTGGTATAATGGGAAGAAAGGATGGCACTTAACTTCGCACTGTTGACGAGGCTCGGTGTATTCCGGTACGATCTTTGGCTGATACGTTGATCCAGGAAGGCAGGCTGGCCTCCAGTAACGCTGTTACGTCCAAATTTGATTCCTTTCTCGAAATTTCCAATCTCCAGTATGATAGAAATCGTGTATGATCTGTAATTCCTAGTAAAGTGTCCTGTCACGGTCGCCAATTTTCTTGTTTAAGCACAAGAATGGAATTTCTTTAGTAAAACTCTTGAATCCTTTGAATATCGTGTAATTTCGTATTTTAGACAAATTCGTTGTACAGAGATAATATTAGATGATTTGGAATATTGAAGGTGAATGAACTACCTACGTTTAGAATTATGACATTAATAAACATTAAAAGCCTACCCAAACATTTTAACACATTATAAAAACTAAACATTGCTCTCGTAACTAAAGCAGGCGCTTGCACAATTACGAACAAAATGCTTGTGAAAAACTGAAACAGGGCTCATTTGCTACAATGTATCTAAGAGACAAGATGAGCTACATTAGGAAAATATGCCGAAAGAAAGATATAAAACGTGGTAAATGAACTAAATTTATTTCAAATATAGACTTATGTTAGAAATATTACAAGGTTACATAAACAATCATAAATATATATTTTGATATGATAGAATACATGAATAAAGATCAGGATATCAAGTCTTAAGACTGTCTGGGTATCACGGCCTTAGGCCAACAGTGCCAATGATTGTACTTTTTTGGTACTGTCAATAACTATACCAGGGTGCCAATAAGAAATAAGTTTGAGCACATTTTTATGCTTATAAAACGGCTTTATTACATACGATGTTTTTCAATTCAATTCCGACAAAACCATAGAAAATATTATAGAATTTGTATTTTCCTGAGAATTTGTTACTTAGTATTAGAAACCGGCTTAGGGTGCCAATCATTATAATGTTTATCCTAATTTTCGTCGCTAATGACAAGTTGCCAACGACAGTGTGACAGTTCTTAAATGAAATTAGCCACTAAACAGCCGATTTTTGGTAATTAATTTTGACAGTTCTTAAATCATATTAGTCGACAAATTTTTCGTTGTGCAAGACGCTAGTGATGTTTAATATTTTACATACATTTTAATTTAATTTAAGAATCGTTGTGCAAGTGGGCCTAAGTATATACTTAGGCCCGTCTATATAGACGTGAAAGGAATCGCAAGTGCGCTAAACTGACATGTATATTAGTGTATCTAATTTTTTCAACACGTCTTAGTTGCGCTTATTTAGTGACAAAGGTAAGGCATATTTAATTTTTACCTCTCCAAGAACTGAACTTAAGACTTTATGTTGAGACTGCAAACAGACAATAACATAAGATCAGCAGAATTAACTGTCTTGCTTACTTTAACATATAAAATAATATCACCCTCTTAGAGCAGAACTGCCAACAATTAAGGCGTTTGATTAATTACTACAATATAATACATATAATTAGAACAGTTTTTAAGATAATGAAGAGAATAAAGGAAGAGTTATAGTACGCTTTAGAGCGCTCTCATGATAATGAATGAAACTACGCTTGGAAAAATTATATAAAAATGTCATTCAAATATTTAGTGCATAACTTGACGAATAACAAAAAGTTGAAAATATAGTTAAAAAAAAACTTGCTTCCAACCGAGACTAAAACAACGCTTGTGCAAGCTTTAATCCTCCCTCTAATCGACTATGGCGATGTATGTTACTTTGACCTGAATGCAGAACTCCTTAATAAACTCGACCGTCTTCTGAATAACTGCATTCGATTCATATGTAATCTTTGTAAGTATGACCATGTGTCTACTTATCGTTCCCAATTAAAGCTTCTTCCCATACGTCAACGCCGTAGTCTGCGTGCTCTCACTACTCTATACTCTATTCTTACATCTCCTTCTTCCCCCAAATATATGACTCACTACTTTCAGTATCTATGCGCTAACCATGAGCGAGACCTTCGCTCCTCCAGTAATCTCCAACTCATGGTACCTACTCACAGAACTAATTTTCTTCACTCTTCTTTTGTAATTCAGTCCATCCTTCTATGGAATGCGCTCCCTCCTGAGATCAGAATGGCTAAGACCAAACTTACTTTCAAGTTCAAAGTGAAGGAACTCTTGTTGGCTGAGTCTGCGACTGTATCTAATAATATGTCAAAACCATAATCTTAAGTATGTGTATATTGTACATATGTAGATATATTTATATATATACATATATTTATATGTATTTATTTACAATACGTTTATGTATTTTATTTGTTAATCATGTAAGTATGTATTAAGTTTATGTATTAATCTATATATATATACCTTTATGCAAGTCTATCATGTTCTACATAGTTAAGTTAATAAGTACATTCCCCTCACACTATACAATACACCTACTTCTTCTTCTCTGCACCACCTAGTCAGGTTGACTGGTAGAAAATGCCCATGGCATTAAGTCCGCCTATGTACTTTGTGTATATGAAGTTTTTAAATAAAAATAAAATAAATAAAATAAAAATATAATGTAGGTTTCCAACGTAAGCGGTACTAAGTAATGTCACGAACATTGACACATTATACGATTGTCCTTTTCTCGTGCACGTAGCTCAGTCCTGACTATTGTCGCTATGTACAATGTTTTTAATAATATAGTTTTCTAAACAGTGCGTAGTCACATGTTCCACTATGTACCACTTTAAACACATTCATAGTGAAAACTGGTCGGTATACCGCTAGGTATCCATAATTAATATTATTATGCTGTTTATTGCCAACGCATTGATCGTTGGGCTTCAATCCCTCCACGGCGACAAAACGTTATCACACAATGGATTATTGACCTTTTCTTTTTTTTATATACATATATATCCCTACGGGTCCCGTGTAGTTGCGGGGTCACGCGATTCGCGGATAGCTTACTTTTGCGTGACCCTGCCCGGGATTGGCCCGCCGTTTCTGTTGGCGGGCCCCGTCTCGTTACGACTTGGGCGGCGGCGCGGACACTACGCCGCCTCCTTGCCTTTTGGCGGACAGGGAGCAGCCCCAGCGTTCGCCGTCCGCAGGCACTAAAACGGCCACAGGGGATAGGGAGGACGGCAACCTGACAACACTGCATCTCCTCTTCCTCTGCGGCCTCACCGCAACGCAACAAATAGTGCGGCCCTATTTGGTCGCGGGAGATAGGGCGCGCGGCAACGCAACACTGACACGCCTCTCCTCACGCGACCGCACCCAACTGCGAAAGACAGAAAGAACTGTCCTTCGCACCCGCACCTTTGGACGCATCCTGCGCAGGCCTTCATCAAGCCCACGCAGAGCGTCCACTCCCGTGATCTCGCTTAGCTTCACTGTGGGTGGCCTAACCACGGTTACAGAGCCCCTCCACCTCAACATGATGGAGATCCCACAGCGGGGATGGATTATTGACCTGTTTCTAAATACACTCGCTAAACGGTAGTGAAATACACAGAACGGTTACATAGAAAGACAATGATTCATTACTTACATATTTTACCAGCGTTTTTGTTTACATACCGAGTATCAGGAGCAAGCATGCTGCATTTTGAAAAACTAACAATAACACAATATAATATGTACATATGTATTGTACATGTTATAGTAGAATTTTAATGCATGTTTAATATTGCATTGATCACAAAATTAAAATGTAGGTATCACAGTGAAGTAAAACGTTACATTATATTTATTTTTTTTGTTTAAAAGTATTTATATATAATAATAGTAATATTCTATCACATTCACACAATACCATCTAGTCCCAAACTAAGCAGAGCTTGTACTATGGATACTAGACAATGGATAAACGTTCATATACTTATACTTTTTTTTTGTAAATACATACATATTATACATAGAAACACCCAGACCAAGACAAACACCCATGTTCATGCACACAAATATTTGACTTGAGCGGGAATCGAACCCGCGACCTTCGACGTAGCAGTTGCTTAAACTCTCGCTACGCCAACCGGCCGTCGCTACTGTTATACGAGTTGGTCAAAACTACTCAACGATTTTTGATGAAACTTTGCAGTAATGTAACATCAAAATAACACAAAGGCTAGATAGTTAGACGGGCAGAGTTTGAAACAGTAAGAGAAAAATTAATGTTATTACATTATGAGGATGGAAGATATTTTAAAACCCAAGTTGGGTTTGAAAGTATCTTCCTATTTTTTATTTTATTTTTTCACTAGCCTGTCCTGTCCCACTGCTGGGCATATGCCTCCCCCAAATCTTTCCATATCTTCTTGTCACCTGCAGTGTCAAACCAACTCCTGTGGTAGGCGTCCAGGTCATCTCGCCACCTCTTTCGGGGCCGGCCCCGGCGACGTTGTCCATCTTCTGGCACCCACAGTGTCGAGATCTTCGCCCAACGACCCTCGTGCATACGGCTGACATGGCCCGCCCAGTTCCATTTTAGGCTAGCAGCCGTTTTACCCACATCTTTGACTTTAGTTTTGGAGCGCAGCTCAGTGTTTCTTATCCTATCTTTGAGTGAAATACCAAGGATGCTGCGCTCCATAGCTCTTCCTATACTATTGCTTATTTAAATGAGATCATTATAAATGTGTGCTACTATGTAACATTTAAACTGACAAGCCTCTTCCACTCCATGTGAGTGGATATCACTTTTAATAATTTAAAACACTACTTTTGAACCACTCAACATTTAAAAACACAGGAATGATGAAAACATCCGAACCCACTTAGTTAAAACAACTGCTCTCAATTTACTTGTGATGGTTTCTACACTCTACAAAATTCATGGATAAAGGGCCTTACACACATCTCTATTTTATAACCAATCAATCCAGACTGTTCACTGCTGACCGAAAAACTAATACTTGATTGGATTGCTATGTGAATGTACATTGCACAGAGAGTGGTATACTTAGAGTCATCACACTAAAACCAATTGTTACAACTACTAGCTAATCCAGATTTGCAAGATGTGACATTGTCCAAGCAAAAAACGGTGTTCTAATATTTGCTATCTATCTCTGTGTCGTGTGAGTGCATAGTAAACTCTGGTGTCGGAGTTTTCAGGTAGCCTAAAAACGCCCTGCGACATGGCCTACCTATTCCTTTTCCTGAGAAAGAACTGGGATCGACTGATTTACGTGCTCTTCAAGTACGACAGTGCTCTGATGTAAGAGCCACACGCACCTTAAAGTCTATCGGACGGCGTCACAGCTTAAACATAGTACCTACTAATTACTTTCTGATACTACTCATCACTATCTGATATATTCCCTAGCAATAAATTAGCAGATAACATCATGCACAACTTATTCTATTATAATTTTTGTTCTTAACCCTTAGCTACACACGCTATTTCAAGCCACAGATATACACTCGTGGGGGAGCTAGCTCCCCAATTAGTTCGTTATTTATTTAATAGAGAATTAATAATATTTACGAGGATTTATTTTTATAACATTAATGAGAAGCATATAAACAATATGACAGCGTTTCTCTTTTAAAATTTAATCCAAAAATTACAATTTGCTGACGTTTTAAGTAAATAAGTAACTTTTTTGGGCAACATTTTTTTAAGTTAGGTTTACAGGTAAAAATAAAAACTAAAAATAAATATAAAAATCATACGAGTCCCTTTTTCTTTTCAGACATATAACCAAAATGGAATAATAAGTAAAAAAAACAAAACGAAAATGAAAACTTAAAAATTGCAACAAAAATCTTAACAAGGTATTTAGTTTCTTTTTTAAAAAAAGAGAACCGCCTTCAAAAAATCGACCCACTGAAAAGTACGAAATAACTTTTACATACGCTACCCCTAATCCTCTCAAATTTCCTTTCGAATTTCTCCCAAAAACTATTTACTAAATTAAACTAAATACTTAGTTTTTGAAGTCGGTGCCAAACCAAATCCTATTGTTTGGCGTCATCCTTTCCAAACCAGCACATTTAATCTACACAGCCCAAAATAGCTAAGAACTATAATTATTTTATAATTAAGCATTTATTTCATACTTTTATATATTTATTCTTTTATTATAGCCGTGTGGTTGACGGCATAGAATACAAGTGTCACCACCCCTATCTTCCCGTGGGTGTCGTAAGAGGCGACTAAGGGATAATACGATGCAAATACCATCTTTGCGTAGAGACGGAAAACTCGACATCAAACCTTATACAACTGCCTCGTTGGTCTCGCGGCATAGGTGTGCGCGTGGGATCGGGAGGTCCCGGGTTCGATTCCTGGGTCGGGCAGTGTTATTGGGTTTTTCTGTCACGAAATTCTCAGTGGCAGCACGGAGTCTGGAAGTGTGCCCGGTACGGCAATAGGCTCGCCCCTTATTACGTGGGACTAAAGTATATCTGGCGAAAAGTGGGTGTAGAAATACACCTCTGCCTACCCCTTCGGGGATAAAAGGCGTGACGATATGTATGTATGTGTATGTATTTTTATATATTTGTTACTTTTAAGAGTATACAGGTAGATTATTTAAATTTTATTTGTTCAGATATTTTTGAGGCTTTATTGATTTGATACATTCGTCGTATTATTTTCTCTGTTTGCCAGTATTCTTTTTTGTTTATGTTGGTTTGGCACCGACTTCAAAAACTAAGTATTTAGTTTAATTTAGTAAATAGTTTTTGGGAGAAATTCGAAAGGAAATTTGAGAGGATTAGGGGTAGCGTATGTAAAAGTTATTTCGTACTTTTCAGTGGGTCGATTTTTTGAAGGCGGTTCTCTTTTTTGAAAAAAGAAACTAAATACCTTGTTAAGATTTTTGTTGCAATTTTTAAGTTTTCATTTTCGTTTTGTTTTTTTTTACTTATTATTTTTATTTCATACTTTTTAGTGTTAGGTACTTCTTTCGTTTACTTCAGGTTTTGTGTTAACTACTGTTTTATTTATTTCACACTTTTAAGTGATAGGTACTCCATTTACTTTAAGTTTTGGGCTAATTAATAGTTTGTTTATAGTTAGATTCTTCAATTATTTTAGTGATAAGTTTTCTGCTAGTATCAGTCTGTAATCATGACTTTAACATAGGTACCTTCTTTTATTCTGTGTGCCTATGGACTTAGGCTTGATGCTGCAAGAGAGAGATGAGTCTAGGAAATCAGCTACATACGGAAGGACGCCCTCCGCAAAGGCTGCTCCGGCTGATCCAAACAAATGCGGCGGACTTGTACATACTATTGAATTGGCTGTGAGCTCTCGTATTATGCTCTGGAGAAATATGCCAATAACAGATGGCTTAGCGAACGGGGCAATGGGTGTTCCTAAAGGAATTAAATGGCCGGCACTAAGAAGAGATCAACTTGAGCCAGCTGAACTGCCTGATGCCATTTTGATATTATTTGATGATCCATCAATAGCATTGCGTCTTAAAGATGATGATGGATACATTTCCATAGCTCCAGTGACAGTGACCTATCAAGGCAATCGAGGTTATGGAGATATCGAGAGACGGATGGTGCCAGTCATATTGAGTTGGGCTGTGGCGGTACACAAAGTTGCAAGGATGTACACTTAGTTCCGCAGTAATCGACCTAGAGCCTAATATCTTTGCAAAAAACCTATGCTATGTTGCCTTGAGTCGGGTCAAATCCCTAAAAGGCATGGCTTTAAGTGATATTGACTCGAACAAATTACTCAACCATCCCCACGACAACAGAGCCTTATCCGAAATGACAAGAATGAGAAATATGCTCTCGCATTAGATTCTTTCACCGACACACACACACACACACACACACAAACACACACACACGTACACATACTAATACACATACGCGCGTGCACGTACACACGTACAAACACACACACATAATACATACAAACATACTTACTATGAACCAATATAACGTATATACGGGTCAAACGGAAAACCTTCTTTTTTGAAGTCGGTTAAAATACTAAAACTTTCTCCTAACTGTAACAAATACTTTATCTGAAAACTGCATAAAAATCGGTTCAGCCAAACTCAAGTTAATCGTGGGCAAACTTACATATATACGGGTCAAACTCAGAACCTTCTTTTTTTGAAGTCGGTTAAGGGCCTAAAACCTTCTCCTAAGTGTAACAAATACTTTTTTCTGAAAACCGCACCAAACTCGAGTTAATCGCGGACAAACTTACATATATACGGGTCAAATTCAGAACCTTCTTTTTTTGAAGTCCGTTAAGGGCTTAAAACCTTCTCCTAAGTGTAACAAATACTTTTCTGAAAACCGCATCAAAATCGGTTCAGCCAAACGCGAGATAATCGCGGACAAACATACATACATACATACATACAGGTCAAACTGAGAACCTCCTTTTTTTTGAAGTCGGTTAAAAATTTAAATTACATGCAAAATCACAATAGACTTATTTATTGATCAATTGCATAGGTACATATTTCCACAATTTTTGTATAAAAATATCTCCTTATTTCCACCTTAAGGCGAGGTTGCAGTACAGTGCGTAGCTCGACCTCACCCCCCGCAAAAACAAAAACACGGCGGTGGCTTCAGCGAGTGAGCGGGGGGAGGGGAGGGGGGGTTTCGTGTGTGCGTGTGCCACAGCGCAGCGTAAAAAAACCGTAGATGAGTTATGCGAACTTCAAAAGTGGCACATTAAAAACAGGCTAAATGTCTCATTTGGCTTTAGTCGCGTACGCGCTGCGGTCGGAAGCGCTCGCTCTTTTACTCGCGTGTGTGTACGTTACATTTGAAAATGCCGTCGTGTGTAATAAAATTTTGCACAAAATATAGTAGAAAAATAACTAAAAGTTATGGAATCACTTCTCATTCATGAGTATTACAATATTACAACCTTTTATTTACAATTTATAATAAATTCAGTATCACAAATAATATAGTGAATGAAAAAATTGGCATTTAGCGAGTGTAAAAGAGAAGCAGTATTGTGCGTGTTCAAAGACTAAAAAACAAAGTATCCAGATGGGACATTCGTAATAATAAAATACTGATGTGTGTTTTTGTCAAGTAATAAAAGTGATTTGAGGCTGAATCAAGACAATATATTATTATTATAGAAATACAAAATCATACGTAAGTTACAAACATTGACAGATGATCAAAGTGCATTCACTTGTTCTTGTTTTTCTCCTTTTAGTATTAAACAACTAAGTAGATTGTACTGCACAGTTTTCGCTGCCGACCCACCGTACCCCTGGCAGTACCCCTGGGGGTATGGTGGGTCTTTCAGAGCTTAACCGTACTCCCAGATAATATTGTTGTGTAATTAGTTTATTAATTTCAGTTCGTTAATTTCAAGTTCTACTATTTTGTGGGATCATTCCCAGTATAGTAGTAGCAGTATTGAACAATTCTATGATAGAACTGTCCTAATTCTATTAGCACAACTTGATGAGGAGCACAGAACTAATGGGATAAGTAATAGGAAATGTCCCAGTCTAGTTCTATGTATGTTTTTACAAGGGTATTCAATAGAAGTACTGGGAATGATCCGTAGTGTCACGACATCGCGCTCATATATCCGAACTAGTCGACGCCAGCGGCTTCGCACGCACATTTTTCGAATTTCCCGTTTTGCCGGATCCCGTTGTTATTTCGGGAAATCCCTTCTTAGTGCACCCCTACCGTCCCTAAGGAACATACATGCCAAATTTCAGCTTCCTGCGCCCAATAGTTTCGGCTGTAGCATGTCTGTCAGTCAGTCAGTAACGCAAGGATTTTATATATTAAGATGGATACTCGTATGTTTTGTAGACGTTCATTTGTTTAATGTGTAAAACAAATGAACGTCTACAAAACAAATGACTTACAGAAAGTGATCAGTTATCGATAGTGATTGCAGAAAACAGGTGCATGCGATTTTCAACCTAATTGACATTAGTCAGAATTTATGATTTTATTACCCTAATATTGCCAGAAAGCGAGAAAAAACAAAAAAAAAGTTTGTCATGAATTGTCAATAAGGTCGAAAATCGCATGTACCTGTTTTTGCAATCACTATCGATAGCTGATCACTTTCTGGTAGTCATTTGTTTTGTAGACGTTCATTCGTTTTGTAGACGTTCATTTGTTTTGTAGACGTTCAATTGTTTTGTAGACGTTCATTCGTTGAACACATTTTTATACATATATATTTATTCGGATATGTGAGCGCGATGTTGTGACACTACCCTTGTAAAACATACATAGAACTAGTGGTAAATTTCCTATAACTGTTTCTCATTAGTTCTATTCTTCTCATCAAGTTGTGCTAATAGAACTAGTGGGGAAAAAAGTATCACTAGTTCTATCATAGAACTGTTCAATAGAACTAGTGGGAGTGATCCGACAGCGCAAGGATGATGATGATGCCGGGTCTTCAACAGTACCACAGAGTATACCTATAATATACAAAGCATTATAACCATTAGCAGTAATACCTAAACGTTTTATTCTCAAATTTATCTCCTTGTTGCACTATATCATCGTACTAGCGCTTGTCTTCGCTTGTCTAAAAATACAAAAACTTAAGTAGTAAGTCATTATCATACGAGAGATAACACTGTTCAGTTTAATGTCCACGTAGCACGTTGGTATAACACTACGAGCATTTCAGCCAGGAGTACGGTTAAGCTTTAAAAGACCCACCATACCCCCAGGGGTATTGCCAGGGCTACGGTGGGTCCGCAGCGCACTGTTTTTATATTAACGTACTGTTTTAGGTTTCCATTGAATGTAATGAGAAGAATAAAATGTACTTTTTTAATAAATGTTATAAATAAATCACATCGACTTTTTATTTCCCTACCTTAAATGAATGAATCAAATTTACTTTGAGGCGAATTGAATTTACTCAAGACAGGCAAAGTGATCATGTCGCATCTGAGTCAAATTATTGTTTGTGAAACGGTCAGCATGATGTCACAATGCGCGTCGGTCCAGAGAGTATATGTTTATCTCTATTTAGCGCTTGCGATTAGATGTGCTATCTCACTTACACTACTTATCTAATTCTTAGTGTGTCGTTTTGACATATGTATATTAGTGTGCGTACGCTTTTCGCGATGCGTGCCACTCGTAAGCTCCGTCATGTTACCTTGTCAGTAACCTGTCTACGGTTTTTTACTAGTATGTCTATGGTTTGAACGATTGAGTTTGGAATACGAATTACTTTATACTTTTGCGAAAACGTACATGCGGGGGTGGAAGGGGATTTTGCGGAGCAACGACGTACGTCCGCCCTCAATCACGCCTAGACAGGCACTGATGAACGGCCGGCGAGCGAAATAATGCCAACATTTTGACTATTTTTTTTCTTGGAGAAAAATGATAACGAAATTACGAAATCTGTTTTTACCATTTATTTTAAAATAAAGAGCTGTTTCTATTGATAATACTTTCATATAAATTCATTATGGAATCTCTAAGCAGTACACGTTTAAAATTGTGATTTAGTGCCATGTTTGACATTTTTTTTTATCGAGCCAATCATTCCAAATCATGTTTCTATCTTTACGATTTACTAGAAGATATGTTCAACTTTTATACTTTAATTTTTATTCATTAAAAATATCATAGTTCATGGGTCCTTCAGACGTTCAAAAATCTTAAAAAGTACTGCAACCTCGCCTTAATCGAACTCTGTTTCATAGAAAAAAGATTTTTTTCCAATAAAATTTATTTATAGAGATCTGTGGAAAAAGGAGAGGGAGGCCTTTGCCCTAGAGTGGGACGCTACAGGCTGAAAATAAAATAAGTAATAAAATTTGGCTCAAGAAAAAAAAACAATACGTAATTTGCTTACGAATAATGTGTTATTCGTAAGCAAATTACGTATTGTTCTTGGGAACCACAAATGTCAGTTCGACCATTTTCCGTACCCTGCAAGTTTTCGGTCGATTATAGAATACCCTGAGCCACAAGCGCGTAACATTTAAAATAACAATTATATATTTACAATTATCAGCTAATTGGGGGACTGTAGTCCAAATGGTGCTAAGGGTTAATTATCATATTGCTATTCGGAAGTGGCACGTATAGTATCTACTAGCTGTTGCCCGCAGCTTTCCACGCCGTTAATTTTTGGAATATACAATAATCCTATTTAGGTCCTATGTTACAAAAGGAACTTCCTAACTTCAGTAGTTCTCAACGCTCAGCGATCATTATTTCAGCCAGGCCAAATCGGTTTCCTGGTTAACAGGGACATAAAAGACCGTGTGCTGGAAATTGGTAATATATCCAATAGAGTAGCATACATAAAACTGAAACTATCGCCTAAATATACACTTGCACTTATACAAGTATATGCTGCCACTACTAGCCACCCTGACAGCGAAGTAGAAAATCTATATGAAAAGGAAACGGAAACCGTAACTAAGTGCAAGTCCCATTACACCATAATTATGGGTGACTTCAACGCCCGAGTTGGGACCAGAGAGATGGAAGATGAGAGTTGTATAGGGAAATTTGGTCTAGGCAGTAGGAACGGAAGAGGTGAAGCGCTGGTTAACTTTGCAATGCAAAGCAACATGTACATCATGAACAGTTTTTTCGATAAAAAACCCCAAAGTAAATGGACGTGGAAGCACCCAAATGGTGTTCATAAAAGCGAATACGATTACATACTCTGTAATCGGAAAGACGTTGTGCAGGATGTATCAGTGCTAAACAGTTCTCTACTGGCAGCGACCACCGCTTAGTTCGCGCAGTTCTCAAGATTAATATCAAAGAGGAAAGACGAAAGCTCGTCAAGAAACATATTCCGCAGCACATTATTACAGATATACTTAGAGCAAACGAAGATACGTACAAACTACATTAACAACCATTTGCATGAGTTAGACACACTAAAAACCATGTCAATCGAAGAATTAAACAAACACATAACGACAACGGTTAGAGAAGGCCAGGAGGATGTAATGCCTCATAAATTCGATTTTAAGCCAAAGAAACTAACTGAAGAAACACTGAAACTCATCCAAAGACGTCGACAGTTAAGGATGGAAAATCAATCAGACACCATGGCCTACCAACAACTTCATAAAGAAATACGTCACAATATAAAACGGGACTTGTTACAATTCGAACATGACAAGATTACTAAAGCAATTGAGTAGAATACCAGCAAACGAGTCAAATGGCTGAAAATAAATTTTCCAGCTAGTCAGTGATACGGGCGATGTCGTCACGAACAGAGAGCAACTACTAGAGGTAGCGAGGACGTACTACGAAACCCTATACAAGAGTAGAGTGCCGCAAGCCAGCTCACAAACCGAAGTAGTACTGACAAATAGACCGTTAGTTGCTAACGTTGGGTCTGAAGAAATTCCAGACGTCACTGTGGACGAAATTTGTTTTGCACTTTCACAAATACAGAACAGGAGATCTCCCGGGAATAACAACTTCGTGCCTGCAATGCTAAAGCTGGTGCCTGAGAATGTCTGGAAAGCGCTAGCATTGCTTTTTACTAACTGCATATTAAGTGGCAAGGTACCCAATGACTGGCACGAAGCGATTATAGTACTGCTTTATAAAAAAGGAGATATCAAGAAATTGGACAACTATCGTCCAATAAGCCTTTTGTCACACACGTATAAGTTGTTCACAAGAGTTATCCTAAATAGACTTAAAAATAAACTTGACGAATACCAGTCATGGGAACAGGCTGGATTTCGATCCGGTTGCGGTACTAATGATCACCTGCAAACCCTAAAGACTGTTATTGAAAAATGCCACGAGTAACAAAAGCCAATTATATTAACCTTCGCTGATTACGAAAAAACCTTTGATTCTGTGAAGACATGGGCAGTGGTGGAAGCCCTGAAGGACAGTAGAGTTGATGGACGGTACATAGAACTTATCAGACACTTGCAATTTTCTGGAACATCATCGATAAGCCTCCATAAGCTCACAAAGTCCTTTAGACTGGAGAGATGGGTGCGTCAAGGAGACACAATATAGCCGAAGCTGTTTAACGCTGCCCTGGAGAACATCTTCAAGACACTTGACTGGGCTGGTAAAGGGATATTGATCGACGGAGAAAGGCTAAGCAACCTCAGATTTGCGGACGACATCGGGCTTATATCTGACAACATCGAGGATATGATTACTATGATTGACCAACTACAATGTCAATCAGCGAGGGTCGGACTAAAAATGAATAAATCAAAAACCAAGATCATGACAAATATCCCAGGCGTGGAAAATCACCAACTACCTGTAGACATAGAAGATCATTATTTTTACCTAGGACACAAAATTACCCTAGGTCTTGAAGATCAGGTTGCGGAAGTGGGTCGGCGTGTCGGGCAGGCATGGGCAGCATTTGGATCGAATTCCAACATCCTTCGCTCTAAGAAAATTGCTCAACACCTGAAGACCAAGGTGTTTAATCAGTGCATTCTGCCCGTCTTCACTTACGGTATGGAAACCGCGACACTGACAGAGAGATCTGCAGAAAAGCTTCGAGTCGCGCAGCGTGCAATGGAGAGGTTAATGCTCGGAGTCTCACTGATGGATCACAAGACTAATGAGTAGATCAGGAGAACCACAGGAGTCAGGGACGTGGTCGAGGAGATAGAACGACGTAAGTGGGCGGGGCATATTGCCAGAATGAGCCATGACCGTTGGGTCAGGAGAACCCTTGAGTGGAGACCCCGCGCTAATAGTCGGGGCAGAGGAAGGCCGCCTAAGAGATGGACTGACGATATCCGGCAGCAAGCCGGTACTAACTGGATGCAAGTGGCAAGAGACAGGAGAAAATGGAAGATTGGAGAAGAGGCCTATGTTCGAAGACGAACAACAAAAGGCTGCAATAGATAGATAGAAAGAGGAAAGATTTGTATTTTTGGATGTTTGTTACGTATAAACTCAAAAAGTAATGAATGGATTTCAAAAATTCTTTCATCATTAGAATGTTAAATTATCCCTGGGTAACATAGGCTATATTTATTACTTCTATAATGCAATCCACAGCGAGAAAACCTGTGCAAGAAAATGTATTTCATGGAGTGCGCTGCTAAAACTATGAATGATACATAAGAATGATGCAGTACATTATTAATGTACTCATTATTACATACAAAAAATTCCGCGAAGGTATAGGTCTATCTTCTAAGGAAAATCTCCAGTAACCATTTTTATCAATAGAAATTTACAAATATAATGGGTTATTTTGAAAGCTATTTTAAGCAGTTCGCTATTATTTATTATCTAAGTAAATACAATAAATATTTTGTGTATATAATGTTGATAAAAATTGCCTTTTACAGTATAGCATTATAATGAATATCTTATAAGATATAGCAAAATAAAAATAATGCGTGAGAAAATAAATTGACCTGCACATATCGGACACCGATATTCCGCCGGGTCGAGAGTCGCTAGATGCGATCGATTACATAAAATTAAGAAAAATCTAATCAATCATTTTAAACTCATGACTGTTTAAAAACCTGTAAATTACATTTTGTTTTATTCAAATTGAACTTGCCATTCAAAAGATATTACGAATCTAAAAGTACGGAAGAGAGGCGTGCATAAATTAAAAATGTAATTCCTCTAGACTAAAGAGTATACGAAACTAAAACGTATACTATTATCCTCACACAACATTTTAGCAGTGACTTAATAGGAAGATTTGGCCTACTATATCCACGCTGGCCAGACACGTTGGAGTTTGATGTAGAGTTTTCCGTATCTTCGCAAAGTTACTATATTATGCTTCGTTTATTTTCCTTAGTCGCCTCTTAAGACACCCACGGAATGAAATGTATGCACTTTGTATACTCAATCCGTCACTTTGAATCCGTTTGACAAGAAAATAGGTTTATGGATAACTAGCTAAGCCTGTGTTTACATCCACGCTATGTAAGGCTACTGCTCCACAACCTTAGCTCATAGTATAATGTTATGCTTCTTGATAAATGAGCTATCAAACACAAAATAATTATTAAAACTAGATCAGTCCTGATATTAGAGAGTTCAACCAACCAAACAAATAAACTCATAAAATATATTTTCTTTTAACAATAAGAAGAAGAAGGCCTTAGACTTTGTGTCCCGAGTGCTGATGTGGTGAGCCTTTAGATCTAAAGGGGTACCGGAGGCCTATGTTGACATCATCCGCGACACGAACCTACTCAAAATCTTATTTCGTACACCGCTGATGGCGATACAAAACCTTTCCCTATCATCGTCGGTGTCCGCCAGATTTCCATCCTTAGTCTGTACCTGTTTAGCGTGACATACTGTCGAACAGCATCAGAGACTTGCATGAGCAACTTGCGTGGCTCTTATGCTGACAATATCGCACTGGCTCATATATGCGGACAGGGAACGCTGGTGCTTGGAAGGGTTCTCTTGAGGAGGGCGGTCTAAAAATAAATGTGGCGAAGACCGAGTATTTGGCCCGTAAAACTACAGATCCCGCGTCAATTCACATAGATGGAGACTTCGCCGAGTGATAGGACGTCGTCAAGTACGCGATTTTATCTGCTTCAGTCTGTTTAATGGCGCGAATTAAAGAAAATAACATTGTATGTGATATTTTAATTTAACTTGAGGACCACATGTTTGTGTCTTAAATAAATAAATAAATAAATAAATGTTCAACACATCCCCAACAAGCAAAAGGTGCACGTAAATATAGCTTAGGGCACCGACGTCGTTTCTAAAGCTCATACATAAGATATATCCTCTACAAACATTGTTTAAGAATCCCACACCTATCACCTAAATAACTTTTTCTTCACGATGCGAACGAAATAGATACCATCGGTAGTTTATCTTGCGTCCTGTCGTAAAAGTCAATTGAAAATCGACAACTGGCCAAGCAAAGGACTGTCTCTAAAGGGAGGTTTGCAGCTGATGTATAGGTATGGCTGTTCTTTATACCATAGATAGGTAACGAATGTGCAGGGGTAAAAGTTCAAAGATTGCAAATAAGGATTGAAACGTGAACTACTGAATAAAAGGCGTAAACTGGTTCTAACAGATAGGGAACAGTGACAAAATGTAAAGTGACAGCAACTTTGATGATCCTTATTTTTTTGTTACCTCCATCATCGACACTTTTTTTTAGCCTGGCAATTTTTTTTAACCTATCTTCTATCCCACGTATACATATGGTTCATAACAATTGATGCTTAGCTTGGGTAGTCCCAAGCTAAGCATCAATTGTTATCCGCTCAAGGTACCGCTTTAATTTGACATTTATCGCTAAAGCATCACGCGGTCGTTATCTGACCACCCGCGAAGCAAGGCCACTTGCCGTGCTACCTTAAACCTAAACTTACGACTCGTCACTCGGGTATTGATATTTGAAATGATGTTTTTATGAAAGTAGATTAAATAAGCTTTGTAGTAATGTTTGAATGGTGACTGAATGACGGAATGTTTAGTTTATGCGACCCGCCGAACTTGATCCTATTGTAAACAATGTCGTCTATCGATGACCTACTCACCATTTTTGTTTGTCATGATAACAATATGGGTTAAAAATTGCTTACTTTTATTATTTTGTATACCTGGTGGTATAATTGATGCTTAGCTTGGGTAGTCCCAAGCTAAGCATCAATTGTTATCCGCTCAAGGTACCGCTTTAATTTGACATTTATCGCTAAAGCATCACGCGGTCGTTATCTGACCACCCGCGAAGCAAGGCCACTTGCCGTGCTACCTTAAACCTAAACTTACGACTCGTCACTCGGGTATTGATATTTGAAATGATGTTTTTATGAAAGTAGATTAAATAAGCTTTGTAGTAATGTTTGAATGGTGACTGAATGACGGAATGTTTAGTTTATGCGACCCGCCGAACTTGATCCTATTGTAAACAATGTCGTCTATCGATGACCTACTCACCATTTTTGTTTGTCATGATAACAATATGGGTTAAAAATTGCTTACTTTTATTATTTTGTATACCTGGTGGTATAAGCTTTACAAAAATATAAAACTATAGCAATGCTTGCTTAGAAAATTATTTAAGTGTCAGCATTTGAAATTTTTGTATATTTCACTGTCTTTGCATGTTGCGCGCGGGGCGTAATTATGGATTCAAAACATCATTGTAAACAAATAATATAATTATATTTGATATTTTTATGTTTTAATTGTGAATGGACTAATTACTTATAAAATAACAGCAAAAAGATAAACAAATATTGTGTAATAATTTAATTCAAGAGGCTATATTCATTCAATTACCGAAACAACGGCATTTATTTTTTATTGAATGAAAATATATAGATAACGTTACATTTATGCTATGATTTATTGTTTTATTATGAGTATATAAATAAACCTATCATGTGATATATAATACTCCTATAATTCATGAGATATAGGCTTTCGAAAAATTTGGCGGGTATGGCGGTTATTTTTTGCGGGCAAAAGTAAACAATTGTGCAAAGTCCAATAAGAATTATTCTTATCGGAATCTTATCAGATATAGTTTTTTAAATTGGTAATCTAGTTGAAAATAAACTTATCTAGGTTTGAATCTGATATAATTAAAAAATAAAATATGTTAAAAAAAATAAAATACAAAAATTGGCGGCAATTAACAATCATTTATATTTTATATTTTTTTATGTTTAAAATTAAAATGTTTCTTTCCATTATATTTATTGTCTCTGAAAGTAAATTAAATTACCTTTCTAACCGTGTACAATACTTATATACCTCTCATAGTAAAAAACGACGAGAAATATGAATATGTTAGAAATATAATAGCGCGATCGAAAATGGCGGGAAAATATTATACCGGGCGCGCTTTATACGGCTCTTGCGTGGGCTTCAAGTATATTATTTGGTGTTAATTAATATCATTTGAAATCTTATTTAATTACGCGTCTTTTGATATACAATATTAACTTAATAAATATAAATATCACCATTCTTTCAACGAAAATATTACGCGCCGTACTTAGCTTGAAAACTTAGCCTCGAAAGTGGCCAAAATACTTCTACGGGTGTCCTGAGATGCCTCGATGGTGGCCAAAACGCTTTGAGGGGTTATTTAGTTTTTTTAGTTTATTATTATTATTTTTAGTTTTACCATCTAGTGATGGTGATATGTGTATGTGGTTAACAAAAAAAAAAGGTATTCTATTGGCTTGGCAAATAAATTAAGCCCTAAACCATTTAATTAAAACCGCATCGAATTTCATTCAATTCTGCATTATAATACGAAAACAACCTGTGATATATGTTTTTATTGTATTATTAATGAAATAATATAAAAAATATAGGTTAGAAAGCATTGGGCAGGCCGGCTGCTTAAACGTTTCTCCAATGCCAAGTAAACAGATCAGAAAATCAATTTCATTACTCAAACATAGTGACAAAGCTTACATTTTAAACTGAAACAAATGCAAGTTCACATAGTCACTAGTTAGCAAGTCGTTTTAAATAGTTCAGCACTAGCGCTGAATAGTTACCTCATAGCTGCGAATGAAGGCTTACACGTTCACAAAGCGAATGCTGGGCTTTGTCGCGGCAAAGTTGCTGGTGTCTTTACGTCAAGTATTTTTGGAAGGCTCTATTTTTACCTTGTTACATTATTATATAATTGTACTTAATAGGTTTTCTAGTAGTCATTTCCTGTGGTAACGGTAAAATTGTACACGAAGGTGGTAATTGTCTGTTCGGCTGCATTTGTATTACAACATCTCAAAGGTGGTTAGCTGGTTTGAGGTTAACAACCTGCTTTTAAATAGACTTAAAACTAAATATATTCGATTTTTAATGCCTAACGTCAAACAAGTGAACACCTCATTAAAGGTTAAGGATGATGTGATGGATCTTGTGGATAACACCAAATTTGTAGGCATTACACTAGATTCTAAGCTGCAATGGGGACCACATATTAGTAAATTGACGAATAAACTCAGCTCTGCAGCATACGCAGTCAGGAAAATTCGCCAGTTAACTGACATTGACACAGCCAGGCTTGTATATCATAGCTATTTTCATATTATATTCTCATACGGTATTCCCTTGTTGGGAAATGCTACCGACATCCAGACCATCTTTGTTCTGCAGAAAAAAGCTATTCGAGCAATTTATAATTTGGATTATGGGGCTTCGTTAAGGAATAAATTCAAGGAAATAAACATTTTAACAGTTAACAGCAAGCCAGTACAATTATTCCAAACTAATATTCCAAAACAAGTCCTCATACTCAAAGAAAAGTGATATCTACAATTTGAATACTAGAAATAAGAGTAAACTATTAGTGCCGGCCACCCGGCTAGAGAAAATAAAAAAATCTTTTCAAGGCCAATGTGTGCGCTTTTACAATAAAGTGCCAAGCAATACCTATACAAAATTTAAGTTTTAATAAATTCAAAAAGGTTATAAAACGTAAATTTTGCGAAAAAGGATACTATTCGGTACTAGATTATATTGAAGACAAAAATGCTTGGGATTAATTTGCTCGGTCCCACAGGCTACTTATCTGTATATGTTTGATTATTGTTAAGTTTTATGTGAGTGTGAGTTATTGTGTCTATATTATGCTAGTTTAGTACTTTTATATTATTATTAAAAACCTTATTAATTGACAACATCATTAAAGACTACACGCATATACCCATGGAAAATTCAATGTAGTTACTAAGATTTTAAATTGTACAGAATCAAAACGAAAGAAAAGAGTGGCCCGGCGTTTCTTGCCTGATTCTTCTCACGGGGCTCTACTTTCTGAACAGGCATTGCTTTTTCAATGCTCAATTATGTTACTCTCTTATTTAAATTTGTATGACCTTCTGACGCGTCCAAAAAATTCAAAAAATTTATGGAAATCAACATATTTGAGTTTGAGTTTATTAGCACTCACCATAGCAACAAAATAATATTTAGGAGCATATTTTTTCTAGCTTACGAAGGTTTGTGAACACGAATATATACTACATCTATTTAAATTAAAATAAATTCAAAACAATACGCTAACTACTAGTAAAACATGCAAAATAGGTAACTTAAATACTGCTTTCACCGCTGTTTTAACTAAGATAGGAAACTATAATGTAACAGCAAGAAAACAGGTATTTTGATACTACTTCAAATTTGTACTTATCTTTTAGAATTGAATGAATTAGAACCTTGGCGATCTGCAAATTGTTGTTTCTAGGGTATTCCTTGAGGCCTTTGGTTCTCATTAATTAATTTTCTATGCGTAATTTTTATTTTAAACAGAAAATGTAATGTTTGTTTTTTTTGTTTTTCGTGTGAGCGTGTGGCCAACCCTGGTGTCGGAGTTTTCAGACCGCCCGAAGGCCTCCGACATGGCCTAACGATCCTTATCCTTAGACAAGAACCGGGACCGACAGCTTTACATGCCGTCCGAAGCACGGTAGCGCTCAGATGTAAATGCCACATATGGTCACCCATCCAAGTGGTGACCTGTGAGGAAAGTTGCTTAACTTTGCCGATCTGTCACGAACGGCAAGCCAAGTCTCACCAGGAGTGCTGAGAAAATGTGATATGAATGGGAGTTCCTATGGTTAGTTTCTCTTTTGTATCATTAAAACTCAATGCGGGACATTAGGATAAAATTTCAACTTTGACATACATTGTTTTACGTCTTATATTACACACATATTCAGCATCAGTCTACTTTACTTTTAAAATCTAACAAAATATTAATTAAACAAAGACCATGGTCAGACATTAATTTATTCGGTCATTTAATAGAATTGTGCCAACGTCACCAGTTTTATACATGTAAACTTGTATCGTAAGACTTTCATCCACAATATATGATTAATTTAATGAATATAATAGATACATATGAAAAACACCTGTTCTTACACCGTTTCGACCGCCTTTCGAAATCGCGGCTGGTAAAAGATTTATATATTATAAACAAATTAAGTATGAAACTGGTTATCAAAATCATAATTGTTACTTTTTATGAGAACTTTACTCCCACGCTATTAAACAATCTTCTCCAAAAGTTGATTTCCGTCAATTTCGCCGGCACTGAAGTGATATTGTAGTCTATGACAAGATGGTTTTTGTCGTAGTATTCCCACTCCGTACCCAAAGATCTGTCTGGTGTAGGATTTCTGTAAATTCAAGTAAAAATTGTAAATAAAAATAATTTAAGTTAATGTTATATCCATGATAAATATTTCTTAAATTTAGTGCATAATTAAAATACAAATATTTTATAGCTAGGTAAATATTTTCTTTATATCTTATATATATAAAAGAAAGTCGTGTTAGTTACACTATTTATAACTCAAGAACGGCCGAACCGATTTGGCTGAAAATTGGTGGGGAGGTAGCTCAGAACCAGGAAAAACACATAGGATACAATAAAATGCAAAAAAGAATATGGGAGGGATTTTAGAGAGGGTCGAAGTTTGTAGGGACAAACCTCCTACCTATTGACAGTAATAACGCATGCGCTGTAATAATTAAGTTGCTGCGCATGTGCTATATCTGTCAGTACTGTCACATTATACATTGACATAATTATGATGCACTGTCATTACTTCGTTCGCTTTTAAGGTTCGCTTACTTAATTAAACTAATAATAATTATTGTAACAGCCTTGGCTAATCCCAACTAATATTAAAAACGCGTGGAAATCGGTATCCCTTAAATATCCCTTTCTGTGGCCTTGATAATGTAAAATAACATAATGATCGGTTGATGAAACTCACACTCATATTTAAGTTTCTTACTTACTGTAATAGAAAAGTAGTAACCTGTACCTGCCACCTAAATTCTTAGCTCTTTGTTTTAACCGCTCAAGGTACCGCTTTAATTTGACATTTATAGCTAAAGCATCACGCGGTCGTTATCTGACCACCCGTGAAGCAAGGCCACTTGCCGTGCTACCTTAAACCTAAACATACGACTCGTCACTCGGGTATTGATATTTGAAATGATGTTTTTATGAAAGTAGATTAAATAAGCTTTGTAGTAATGTTTGAATAGTGACTGAATGACGGAATGTTTAGTTTATGCGACCCGCCGAACTTGATCCTATTGTAAACAATGTCGTCTATCGATGACCTACTCACTATTTTTGTTTGTCATGATAACAATATGGGTTATAAATTGCTTCCTTTTATTATTTGTATACCTGGTGGTATAAGCTTTACAAAAATATAAAATTAAAGCAATGCTTGCTTAGAAAATTATTTAAATGTCAGCATTTGAAATTTTTGTATATTTCACTGTCTTTGCATGTTGCGCACGGGGCGTAATTATGGATTCAAAACATCATTGTAAACAAATAATATAATTATATTTGATATTTTTATGTTTTAATTGTGAATGGACTAATTACTTATAAAATAACAGCAAAAAATAAACAAATATTGTGTAATAATTTAATTCAAGAGGCTATATTCATTCAATTACCGAAACAAGGGCATTTATTTTTTATTGAATGAAAATATATAGATAACGTTACATTTATGCTATCAATTATTGTTTTATTATGATTATATAAATAAACCTATCATGTGATATATAATACTCCTATAATTCATGAGATATAGGCTTTCGAAAATTTTGGCGGGTATGGCGGTTATTTTTTGCGGGCAAAAGTAAACAATTGTGCAAAGTCCAATAAGAATAATTCTTATCGGAATCTTATCAGATATGGTTTTTTAAATTGGTAATCTAGTTGAAAAGAAACTTATCTAGGTTTGAATCTGATATAATTAAAAAATAAAATATGTTAAAAAAATAAAATACAAAAATTGGCGGCAATTAACAATCATTTATATTTTATATTTTTTTATGTTTAAAATTAAAATGTTTCTTTCAATTATATTTATTATCTCTGAAAGTAAATTAAATTACCTTTCTAACCATGTACAATACTTATATACCTCCTATACTAAAAAACGACGAGAAATATGAATATGTTAGAAATATAATAGCACGCTCGAAAACGGCGGGAAAATATTATACCGGGCGCGCTTTATACCGTTCTTGCGTGGGCTTCAAGTATATTATTTGGTATTAATTAATATCATTCGAAAGCTTACTTAATTATGCGTCTTTTGATATACAATATTAACTTAATAGATAGAAATATCACCATTCTTTCAACGAAAATATTACGCACCGTACTTAGCTTGAAAGCCTAGCCTCGAAAGTGACCAAAATACTTCTACGGGTGTTCTGAGATGCCTCGATGGTGGCCAAAATGCTTTGAGGGGTTATTTAGTTTTTTTAGTTTATTATTATTATTTTTAGTTTTACCATCTAGTGATGACCCTTTGGGCCGGGCAAAAGGCTAAAAGATAATGTCGGCTAATCTCAGGAACTAGCAGTCGGATTTAAAAAAATGTTATTGCCTATGAAAGCCCAATTATTCCGAAAGGCTATATAAAATTACGCCACAACTTTTGGGGGCCAGATAAAAATAATGAAATAGTCAAACGAGAAGGGGGAGGGTTGAGTCAAAGGCAAAAAAAAGGCTAAACGAATAGGATACAATCTATATGGATATCGTTTTCGAGATTTTCGGGACGCTGATTAATAATATGAAATATATTTAGTGATCCAAGATGGCGGACGGGAAATCAAAGATGGCGGATGAGAAAATTTTAAAAATCAATATGGGTATCGCCTTCTATATTCTAAGGGGTGGGGAATCGAAATACAACATCTATTTCGTGATCAAATATGGCGGATGAGAAAATTTAAAAAAATCAATATTGATATCGTCTGCGATGTTAAAAGGGATGGGGAATCCAAATACAACATCTGTTTCGTGATTCAAGATGGTGGATGGGAAATCAAAAATGGCGGATGGGAAAAATTTTAGAAATCAATATGGGTATCGTCTCTGATGATTTAAGGGATGGAGAATCCAAATACAACATCTATTTCGTGATCAAAGATGGCGGACGGGATTTTTAAAAGTCGATATGGGTATCGTCTCCGATATTTTAAGGAATGGGGAATTCAAAAACACCATCTATTTTGTGATCAAAGATGGCGGATGAGAAATTTAAAAAAAATCGATACGGGTATCGTCTCCAATATTTAAAGGGATGAGGAATCCAAATCCAACATATATTTCTTGATCAAAGATGGCGGATGGGAAATCAAAGATGGCGGATGGGAAAGTTTAAAAAAATCAATATGGTTATCGTCTCCGATGTTTTAAGGGATGGCGAATCCAAATACAACATCTATTTCGTGATCAAAGATGGTGGATGGGAAATCTGAGATGGCGGACGGTTTTGCTGGGTCATCTATCTATACATATAGGTACTTATATAAAATTCAATCTTCGTTTGTTTGGATACCTTTGTAAACTCTGAAATTTTAGATTAAGCATAGGTGGCTTTGGTAACTTTGTTCAGAATTTCCTGGAAAAGTGGTTTGACAAAAAAAGGAATAAGCAAAAAGACTTTTAAAAGGCGATACAGGGTTCGCCGGGACAGCTAGTTCCTTATATTTATCCTAATCAAATTCTGAATAGTTTTAACTTTCCGTGAAAGTTTTTGTTTGATTTTAGCTATCGTAGTTTTTACGTATTAGCCCTTGTTGATGAAGGAAGCGCTTGAGATCGAAAGAAAATAAATGAAGCAAAACGGGGCGGCCGTGAATTATTGCTTCTGGATTAGGAGACGATTATTATAATACTCGTAGTTAGCAAGATAGAGAATTCAATACAATGCTAGTTTTTTACACCCAATGTAAGACTTACCCATATTTAGCATAATTTGTGTATAACGTACAAGTCTGAACAATCATTCTATATGAAGGACTATTTTTGTCCAAAGTTAAATTGTATTTCCTGCCATCAAATATATACATGAGATCATCTAAATGTCCAGCGCCTCTCACACCGTATTTAAGAGCTGTTCTTCCGTAAATGTTTCTTTCGGAGAAGCAATTAAATTCATATAAGTAAGCTTTGTTACCACCTTTTATCCACATCTCTAAGTATCTGTGGATGTCAAAGACATATTCTATAAATGACTCATATTTGATAAACTCTTTCATATTTTTCTCGCTTATTTCTTTGTCACCAAAGTAATGATTTTGAATACAGTCTGCTAGATCCAAAACTTTCTTCAGATCTCGTCGTCTATATATATCAGATGGAACAAGTATTTCTTTGTAATAAGGGTAAATGTCAAAAATATAATCTTTTTGTAACACAGCTATGGTAAGACCTTCCTCTGAAGTGTGTCCAAGGATCATTTCCTTCGTATTTGTTTTACCTTCCATCAGCAATTTTTCGGGCTCTTCTGTTATAAAATGCTGGCCGTCAAACTGTTTTTCCACCACTGGTGGGTATATATTAAACTTATTTACATATTGTCTCAATTTATCAATAGCTAGCAAATTCACATCTGCAGTCACAATATCTTTCACTGAAGCGTTTTGAAGGAAATTAAAGGCTTCATGTGGGTCTTTAGTATATAAACCAACCTTGTGTGCAAGAAGCATCCCTTGTTTTTTGGGTTCAAATGATTTAGCATAGTAACTTGTAGTTACACCGCTCATAGCAATAGCCCTTTTAAAAAGTCCTTTTGACATTGGTGACAAAACGTGATAACTAACTGAAACTCCACCAGCACTTTGACCGAAAATTGTGACCTTATCTGGGTCTCCACCAAATTTTCGTATATTTCTCTTAACCGACCGCAAAGCTGCTACTTGATCTTTCAAACCAGCATTACCTGGTGCTTCTTTAATATCCAAACAAAGAAAACCGAGAGCGCCTAGTCTATAGTTTATAGTAACGACGACAACGTTATGATCGAGAAGAAAATCTGGTCCATATTCATCGTCATTACCAGAACCCGCAACAAATCCTCCGCCGTGAATGAAAAACATGACTGGAAGATAACATTTCTGATTTATCCTTGGTGTATAGACATTGAGAAATAAACAGTCCTCGCTGCCAGGCATGTATTTGTCTTTAAATAATACTTTTTGCGGGCATGTTGCACCATGAGCTGTAGCATTTCTTACTCCATCCCATTTTAAAGCAGGTTGAGGTGCCTGGAAAATAAAAATAATCACGAATTTGAAATATTTGTTCCTTAGCACTTTTATTAGTCCTGGAACAATTTATTCATCAACACTTGAGAATCTGAAAATATGGAATTGTTCGGGAGCCTTATGTCTTCTAAATCTCAAAGGCTGATAAAAATTACATATTGACACCGAGAACAATAGAGCAGTACTACATATAGGTACTTTATAAACTTATTGGTAAATCAAAAGAACCTTCTGAAGCATTTAATTAATTATTAGTCCTCATCATCAGCCTTTATCAGTCCACTGCTGGACTAGGCCTCTCCTTTGAAAGGAGGAATTGGCCTACTATACCACGCTGGCCAAACGGGTTGGTATAGGGTTTGTATCAAGTTTTCCTTCTCTTACAGTGCTGTTTTCTGCATAATATGCTCCCTCTGTCGGCTCTTACGACACCCATGGGATGATATGGGGTGGTGACAATCTGTATTCTTAATTCGTCACCACACGGATTATTAGTTCTGTATAATGATAATGTGAAATACATTTTATTTGCGCCGGAGCTGGGTTTTTATGGGCATTGTCCTTTCATTCTGACGAGTATGTTCAAGATCTTTGTTAAAACGTAATGGGTTATTAAAAAATTGCTGGACTGGATGCCAGAAAAATCAACTATTGGATAACCACCGTAAATAATCAGAGTACATAAAAAAAATACATGAGAGAGCATTGAATCGGTCCCGGCTGTCATGTTAATCTTTGACAGTCGTTCTGGAGAGTCAGTACCTCTGAATTAAAAGACACTAGTCTAAACTATGGCATATTGCTTTGGGTTTTGGAAGTCAGACGACAGCCGCTCTGAGGAAAATAACTTACAATGTATTGACATATATGTACTCATCGTTCTAACAGTAATTCATTATATTATTAATTCCGCTATATTAACCAGTTACATAAATATAAAAATTATATTAGTTATAAGACAAGTACCTGAAACCTAAGTTTGCCCACCGGTGGTGCTGCGTAAGGGATACCCTTGAAGCTATAAAACGACCCGTTACCAGTTGATCTTTGTCGTAATTCTCCAAGCAGTAGTCCTTGTTCTACCCGAACTAGAACCGGCTCCACATCTGCATACAGCTGGGAATACATCAGTTACTGGATTCAACCTGATCTTTTTAAGAGCCGTTTCAATGAAATCAAGAAAAGAAATATTCTGAATGTAGGCTATAATAGACGTTTCAGGGAAATCATACTTAAATCTTATAAATAAACTTTTTATAATATCGCATCGCTGATAAACATTTTGATGGAGGAGCTCAAAGCTGTTTTTGGAAACATTTTTTATCAATACCGGAAACTTGTTGATTGGGAATTGGGTGTGTGCGTGCATGTTGTAAACATTGTTTTATTAATTAATTTTGGAAATCATCTAGTATGAGATCAATGTCGACAAAAGTTTCATAGGAAAAAATGCGCTGCGCTGCGTGTCGCTATAATAATATGTGCGCCAGCCATTTATATACAAAAACCGGAAAAATACATGCACTTCATCGATAATGATGCACTTGCATATCGTTCGTCGCACGGCGCAGGCGTTAAATTCCAAACTTTACGAAGAAAATACAACTTTAACACAAATTTATATGGCTGAATTAACAAAATAATATGATCATTATCATAACTGTAAGTACAAATGTTTTTAAGGTTTACCTAAACAACGTGGACGGTTTTGACCATCACTTTAGTTCGAGACTGAGCATCTAGGGTTTATTTATATCCATGACGCCAGTTCATATTCTAACTGGATCATCCCAGATATTTGTATTAAGATATTAAACTCAAAAGTTTTTTTTTTCAAGATTATTGGGCTACAGAAATCAAATCAAGTATCTAGGTAGCAACAATAACAAAAAAGCGACAAATCTGAATATCGTATTAGCACTTACCATAGTCCACAGTAACAAAGTAATTAGAAACATATTTTGTTCAAGTTTATGAACAGTCTGTATATGCGAGTGTGTACTACTTCCATTTACAGTGAAAGAGATTCTACAAAATACGCAAACTGAGTAAAAAAATGTAAAATAGGTAACTTATATACTGCTTTCACAACTGTTTCAACTAAGATAGCAACTATAATTTATCAGAAAGGAATAACAAGTATTTTGTACCACTATGTCTAAATTAGTACTTATCTATTAGAATTGAATATAATTATTAGAAGTGGGTTTTAAAAATGTTTGAAGGCAAACTAACAGGCGGATTGTCTGATAGTTAGCGATAAAATTACGTACCTGACTATGTGTAAATCGCGTTCTTTGGAAGTTCTTTCAAAATTTCTAGTTTCAATGCTCAAGAAAACAATCATTACCTACGCCACTTTTATATAATAGACCATAGATTTATGACTATAAAATAGAGACAGGACAAAATAATTACTCATGAATAAACAGAAACTTAGAGCATAAAGTAAGGAAGTAACTTAGAGCCACTTCTCACTTGACACATAAGTGTATAGAAAAATATATTGACAATTGAAAGGTAGACTTGGCAGGGGTGGTATCGGTTCAGAATAGATCCATTCCCGTTGGGCATCGTAAACGATGTCTCAAGATGCGTCAAGTAGATAGACGGCGCGCTATCTGTTTGCTCTTTAGTGATGAAAAAGGATTGTGTATCGTATATATCCTTTGAGTGTATTTTTTTATATTTATTTCTTTCGAGGCTTTTGATCAAAATAAGTCCGTGTCAGCCCTATCATGCGGCTGGATTCTGAATAGAGAATTTCGCGTTGAGAACAATTTAAACACTAATTATATACTACTTAATAAATTTACTGTTTCGCAAAAAAATTTTAACCACATTTTAAGTATTTGTGCTTATAAAATATAAAATTTGACACAACATGTGATCAACTCCATATAAACTCTATATTCGCGTTTCTGAAAACATTTGACATTTGTCAAACCTCACTTAGCACTGATAAATTCAGAAATATTTAATTATACAACTTTGGGCTTTTAACCCGTGATCACGAGTAATATGACAGCCAGTATCTTAAACTGTCCACACTACGGTTGCCAAGCAGCGGTTACGTCGTACTGACATCTACACAACAAGAAGGTCGTCAAACAGAATTTATAAAAAAAGGTTAAAAGACTATTCAGTATTTGGAACAAATAGATTACAACATTATAAGGAACAAATAGAAGAGATAGAAAATATAAATAAGTGATTTCCGTGTTAAATCAATCCAAATAATTTCGCTGATGGCCTCCATGGAGGTACAATTCTATATACCTGAAATATACCCGGCCACAAATATTTTGTATTAAAAATAAAACAGACTGACTTTGACAAAACATACACGTTCCGTTTTCACTATACCGAATTGAACAAATTCAAGAACTGTTCATTAAAATTAAATAATCGTTGAATTAATTTTAAATACAACTTTATTTCGACTTTTTATTTATTTCCGCATAAAATTAATTAACTGACAATGTGCTTCTTTGTAAAATGTTAATGAATATGAATTTATGGTTAGTACCGGTTTTTTACTAGTATCGGAACGTACTAGTGTTGTTCGGTTTGAATTATTCATGATTTGAAGAATATTCAGTTCAAGTGCTTTGAAAAAATCTCACTCTTACCTGTGAAACAGAAAAAACTTAAGTTGACTTTAACAAGTTCAGAAATTTTCAATTTAATTTCCGTCATCGATCGGATATCTTTAACATTTATTAACTAAAACTAGCGTGAATGTATTAAAAACTGATCACAAAGACTTCACTGATCAGTAAGAATTTTATAAGTAAAACTCTTACAATGGTAAATGCCTAACATATATAGGTACTTATTAGTGCCTAGTAATTAAACTGTTACATGTTCACCTTTATAAATGGAATTAATGAGTTTTCTTTTACTTTTCTTTTCATGGTATATTTTGTAAGACGTGTTCGGTGACAAGTTCCTTAAATACTGTCAAAAATTAAGCCTGTCTTATTGTCTCAGGGAATGAATTCTACAATCGTTTAGCTGTAACAGCAAAATATATAAGATAATCTAAGATTGAAAGAAGGAACTTTCAATCTAAGTTTCTCCGATGATCGCAAGCACTTCGTATGTATGTCGTTAAGGTATATGAATGATTGCAAAGAATATTAAGAGAAGCCAGAGAACTTGCGTACTTCGGCATAGACTGATTGGCAGCCACTTGAGCTACATGTGAAATTCAGATATGTGATCATATTTGCGTAAACTATATATAATTTTTATACAAAAATTTTGGAGTCGCACAAGTTTTTCAAGCTGATCATTATTGAGATCTGGTATCAGCATAGTCAAGAATAAAAAGAAGAATAGATTGTACAAATGCAATTTTAGTGGCCGTCGGAAGAAAAATTACGCAGTCTTCTCAACGATGCTATGGCAGCAAATATCGCCGACTGATGTATTGCAGCGGGCTGGACGGTCCACGAAAATGTTGTGTCTATGTATATCCCAAGAGTCTTAAAATCTTTACTAAATGGAATAAAAGTACCTGCAAATCCGTGAACATAGCGCTTGCAATAGTGCCAAAATATAAAAGAAATAAAATAAAGCGCTCTTAACAGAACAACGGCGACGCCCCAAGAAAATACTGAACACGTCACGCAGTTTCGAGCCTTCTGATATGTATATTGTTTAGATTGCAGAGCATTCTACAGCGCAACTTGACAATAATATAAAGCTTTTAAAGCATGTTTATCTCGGTTACCAGGTCAACTAGTAAATATGACACACAAAATTTACTTAGTGGCCTAGTCAAATTTTGATTGCAAATTTGCAGCTTACAGCATATTTCTCAGCTAATATAGTTTAGTAAAACGGAGCATAGCCTCAACCCGCATCGTGACGAGGCGTGCAACTTAATTACTCTGTATTCTATTACACTGATATTAAATTCCTGCCGACAAGCATTTTCATGGAAATTGGAATTATTAGCGATGGTATAGAATAGGTACAAACGATTAATCCTTTATGCTCGTCGGTAGTAATATGCTGCATAATAAAAATATATTTTTTTTTATTTTTATTTTAAAGACTCACGCCTGTATCCCCGAAGGGGTAGGCAGAAGTATGATATAACACCCACATCCTAAAGTCAACCTGTCAACTAGCTTAGACGTGTTTTGATTGCTGTTGTTAAAATTGCATATTAAAAATAGTTAAGAAGTTCTTACGGCCGGTTTCTGAATTGAGCTTTCATCAATTGAAAATTTCTGAACTAGTTGAAGTCAACTTAAGTGTTTTCTGTTTCACAGGTTAGAGTGAGATTTTTCCAAGCACTTTCAACTGAGTATTCTTCAAATCATGAATAACTCAAACCGAACAACACTAGTACCACAGTATAAAGACATACAGTAGTTTGACGCCTTTGATCTCGTAGAAAAAGCCGACAACAAGGGTAAGTAGGCTAGGGCTGCCACATGTAAACAATACCTACTTATTCAAACACCGTCTATTTATTTTAGAAAATTACAATTATTAGCGTAGCAATTGTAATATTTATAAATATTAAAATTGCTACGCTACATGAATAATATAGTGTAAATCACTTATCTATACATATAAATAAAATTGAAGTATCTGTTTGTAATATTAAAATAACCGCTTTTTACTAAATGCATATGGATGTATACACGGAACATACACTGAAATGAATTTTTTAAAAATTTTTGTCTGTCTGTCTGTTTGTTCTCGCTAATCTCTGGAACGGCTGGACCTATTTTGACGGGACCCTCACTGGCCTGATATACCAAGGAGTAACTTAGGCTAAAAATTAACCGGGTACGCGAAGAAGTTCCCTTAGAAACCGTGGGAAACAGCTAGTTTATTATATTACAATAATTAACGATAAATAATTATTATAAAACACGTTGCATTTTTCGTGCGGTGACAGATTTGCATACAAAGTATCAGTCAGCACCTATTTTATCCCGCAGGTGTCGTGGGAAGCGGTTAAGAATATAAAGCATTTTTCGTACAAACCAAGTTAAAATAAAGCGATTGACATAGCGGTGGTTTAATGGATGGGTAACCTTGGGATCAGCTTGCAGAGCCTATGTTATCGATATGAAGTATTTTGCAGATTTTTTTCGTGCAAACTACGTTAAGGTAAAGCAATAGACATCACGGTCATTTTATGGATGGGTGACCGGGCTATGAGATTACCGAGAACATGTGTGTGGTTTAAAAAAGGGGGCCAAAAATATGGTTATTTTTGAGCTAGGATGCGCCGTTACCAAGATACATAATAATATGTGATAGGTAATTACCTAATGGCTAATAGGAAGGTACTAGGTACTTACTGAATGAAATTAAAATCACACCAGAATCGAATATTACCTTACAACGCATATTTTCTTACGTCTGCCATGTTGTTTACGTACAATAATTGCTACTATATTCTGTGATTTGGCCAGACATGAGATAGGTATTGTAAAAAGTTAGTAGATTAGTAGGAATGTGCACATTATTTTAAGGTACATACATTTCAAAATAATATAAATAATTATAATATATGAAATGAAATTTTCTTTTTTGGTATAAGTAAATTGATAAAATCGCAGATTTTTAAACGCTTATTTATTTAAATCTTTAAACAGCATAAAGAATTTCAATGTCTCACAGCACAAGTCGTATGCACCATCTTAATTAATATTCATAAGCAAATAAATAAGTAACGAACAAAAAACAAGCACTGGGAATGAAACATCATCCCACAAGACTATTGCTAGCCTATCCCGGGAGTTCACTGATTTTAAGGGCCTTATTTGGAAGACTATGAGTGCTCTTAAATCCCAAATGGAGTTGCTAGTCATAGGTCTTGATCGTCATGAAATGGCATCACGCTCCAAAATATTATTGCTACATGGTCTCTCGCCAGATAAAGATACGCAACCACTGAAACAATTTCTGAGCATCTTGGCGGATAAAATGGACATGCCGAATATATCTACAACGCAAGTGTCAGGGTGTCATTATTTGGGCAATAACGTAAATAAGTCTCGTCCATTGATGGTGCGGTTTGAAAGTCGACTACTCCGAAGTAAAGTATGGCAGAGCAAATCCAAATTGAAGGGCTCAGGTTTAACACTTTCAGAATTCCTCACAAAACCAAGACATGAGGTTTTCATTAACGCACGGAGATATTACGGAGTGAAGCGTTGCTGGACTTCAGAAGGCAATATTGTGGTGCAAGTCACGGACAAATCCCGGAAGAAGATAGAATCAATGGCTGAGCTTCGTTCCGTGATGACACAATTCCCGGTAACAGATTCTTCAGGACCGGAGCCCGCGGTGGCTGGGACCAAAACCTCGCAGCCTGCTCATAAACCGACATCCCAGACTGTTGATAAGAGACCACGCAAAACGGTGAAATAGTCACTTTTTATCAATTCTGTTGTTTTTTACTTTGGTTTTTGTGTAACTCGTATTTAGTTTTGTCAATGAGTTTTGTTTACATAATTATTTTGCTAATGACGGTCACTAAAGAGATTAAATTATAACTTGACAATTGTTTGACAGATGTCATACCATATTCCGTTCGGATACTTCTACAAACTTATTTTTCATATGTTTGGGTACGAGTCTTTTAAGTTGATGTTATTTTTAGTAACTAATTGTAACCAGCCAGTGCATAGAG
Organism: Euclidia mi; assembly: GCA_944739405.2. NCBI lineage: Eukaryota > Metazoa > Arthropoda > Insecta > Lepidoptera > Erebidae > Euclidia > Euclidia mi. Next base: position 23,350,752 of record OX123194.2, on the reverse strand, counting down.
GTGACAAAGAATATATATCTTTGTTTTTGTTTTTTTAACTTTAAATTATTATATATATATTTTTCTATATTATATTTATATATTGTATTTATTATTCGTTTATTGTTTATGATTATTAATATGTATGATGATATTGATGATAGTTTTGCCTCTTGTTCATCTTCATCTACAACTGATCTAAGCTTTGCTAGTGCGTTTACAAATGACGATTCGACACATCTTTGTGATCAACTTTTTTCTTCCTTCTCTTGCTTCCGTAATTACTTAAATGTTGTCCACATTAATGCGCAAAGCATTCACGCTCACTATCCAGACCTCTTATCGTCATTTGATGCTGATGTTGTTCATGCTGTTCTTATTTCAGAAACCTTTCTCAAGCCTACTCTTCCTTCCAAACAATATTCGCTGCCAGGTTATAAGTTGGTGCGTAATGATAGAGTAGGCAAGGGATATGGAGGGGTTGCTATATATCTCCGTGAAGATATAAAACATAAAATTGTCGACAAGTCTCCAAGTGAATACTCAAATTCTGCGGAACATATATTTCTTGAAATTAATTTTAAATATTCCAACATACTATTAGGTGTCTTCTACAGCCCATCCTGTACTATTGACTATTTTTCGTCATTAGAATCAAAGGTAGAAAACTATTCTTCTTTATATGAACACACAATTATTCTTGGAGACTTCAATACCTGTCTACTCAAGGATGATATACGCAGCCGAAAGCTTCAGTCCCTTGTCTCCTCTGTTAATTTGCAGATTCTTCCTCTTAATGCTACTCATAAGGCTCCTCATTGCAATCCTTCTCTTCTAGATTTAATTCTTGTTTCTGACCGTAACAAAGTAGCAACGCATGGACAACTTCCCGCGTCTTTTTCTTATCACGATCTCATATACCTTTCTTATAAAGTTCGTCCTCCAAAACGCAAGGCCAAATATCTCACACTTCGTTCTTATAAGAACATTGATTTGAAGCGTTTGGAGATGGATGCAAACACTATAGACTGGACCTACATTTATAAGTGTAATAATATAGATGATATGGTATCTGCTTTTAATGCAATCATTTTAGACTTGTATAATACACACGCTCCGCTCAAGAAGGTAAGGGTCAAACACTTGCCAGCACCATGGCTATCATCTGATATTAAAAAACTAATGGCGAAACGGGACAAAACTAAACGGCAATATAAGAAGTTGCCCACTGAGGAGCACTGGAATGCATATAAAAATCTCCGAAATCGTTGCAGTCGTTTGTGTAGAGATGCTAAAAGACGCCACATACACAATTCAATACAAGATCTTCACACCTCACAAGTATGGCAATTTCTCAAGTCGCTAGGCATTGGAAAAACATCGCAGAGCAGCTGCACGAGTATGGACTTGAACTTACTCAATGCTCATTTTTCCAGGCCACCGATTACTCTTCATAGTAGCACCAAGACTACAACATTAAATTTTCTCTCCAATCTTTCTCTGCCATTAAATACTGCATTCTATTTTCAGCCAATTGTTGAAGCAGACGTTAAAAAATCCTTCCTATCCATAACCACTAAAGCAGCTGCTGAAGATGGTCTTCAAATTCAAATGTTTCTGCCCATTCTCAGCCAAATAGTGCCCGTGGTCACTCACATAATAAATTTCTCCCTATTCTCTAACACATTTCCCGCACTGTGGAAAAAGGCACACATATTACCTTTAGCCAAAATTCCAAATCCTACTTCCTTATCCCATTTCCGTCCAATTTAAATACTTCCAGTCCTGTCCAAAATTCTTGAGACTAATGTTCAGAAACAACTGGCTAATTATTTGTACTCTAATAGCCTATTAAGTCCATATCAGTCCGGCTTCCGGCCAGGCCATAGTACAGTAACAGCACTTGTTAAAATTACTAATGACATAAGACTGGCCATGGAAAATAAGCAACTGACAGTACTGGTACTCTTGGATTTTAGCAGTGCCTTTAATTCCGTTGATTCTGATGTACTCCTTGGTATCCTATCCTCACTTAATGTATCAGCTTCTGCAATTGGTTGGTTTAAATCTTATCTTCAGGGACGCTCACAGTCTGTGCGCTCCGAAGAGTTATACTCTGAGTGGTGTGATCTGGCTGCGGGTGTTCCTCAAGGCGGCGTGTTATCTCCTTTACTCTTCTCCGTTTTTATAAACGCTATCACTAAAGTTATATCTTCACATTATCATCTTTACGCAGACGATCTGCAGCTATATCGACATTTTAATGTTCAGGATATTTCTGAAGCCATCGATGCTATCAATAATGATTTAGAACGTATTCGTATGTGGACTGAGTCATTTGGACTTCTTGTTAATCCTACAAAGTCTCAAGCTCTCATTATTGGTGGCCGATATATGCATAACCTATTGGATTACCAATTGCTCCCAGTAGTTCTATATAATTCAATACCCATAGTTTACTCTAAATGTGCTAAAAATCTCGGTGTGCTTCTTGACTCGAATCTGTCCTGGGAAGCACATATTGCAGAAGTAAGCAGAAAAGTGTTTTGCACATTCCATTCTCTCAAGCGTCTCGAAAAATTCCTGCCTTTCAATACTAAGGTAACACTTGCGCAATCTCTCCTACTTCCAACTCTAGACTATGCAGATGTCGCCTTTCTTGATATAAAGGAGGAACTTTTAAACAAACTCGAGCGCCTGCAGAATCTGTGTATCCGCTTCATATTTGGCCTTCGAAAGTACGATCATGTGTCGGAATTTCGAGCTAGGTTGAAGTGGTTGCCCATTCGCCGGCGCCGGGATTCTCACATTCTTTCTCTTCTTTACACTATTCTTCACAATCCTACTACTTCACCTTCATACCTTCGTGACCGGTTTGAATTTCTTATTCCGCGGGAGAAGCCCTGTCGTTTAGCCACCTCTCTTCTCTTACGCACGCCTCCACATAGCTCCACTGTGTACGACCATTCTTTCTCCGTCTATGCTGTCCGCCTGTGGAATGCTTTGCCGCATCACATTCGCGCTAGCCCGTCCTTGGCAGTGTTTAAGGTGAATGTTAGGAGGCACTATCTATCGATATAAATATAACACATATATATTAGAAGTATTTTATGAATAATATATATATATATATATATATATATATATATATGTATATGTATTTAGATTATATATATTACATATATAATATTGTATGTAGTTTATTTATTAAGTTATAAATATATTTATTGGTATCCTATTTTTTTTTATTAGTATTATTATTTTTGTTGTACACTAAGATTACCCTTAGCTCTAAAATCAAATCTCCAGCCTCAAAGGTTTGCTGGTAGAAAACTCAGTGTTGAGTTAAGCTCGCCCTTGTATACAAAATTAATTAGATATTATTTTTACTCGTTTCATGTATTTTTTGTTTTATTTTTGTGTACAATAAAGAATTAAAGAATAAAAGCACGTGCCAGCCCTCAAAAACATGTACCTAGTTACGAACTAAGGCGATATACGTAACTAGGTACCGCTCTTCCCGCGTCTCACCTCTTGGCGCCCGCACTATTGACCCGTCTAGACGCGTTCTTCGAAGGACTGTATGGATTATTTGACTTTTCTAGTACGTTCCGATACAAGTAAAAAATCCGGTACTAACCATAAATTCGTATTAATTAACATTTTACAAAGAAGCACACTTGTCAGTTAATTACTTTTATGCGGAAACAAATAAAAAGTCGAAATAAAGTTGTATTTAAAATTATTTCAACGATTATAAATTAATTTTAATGATATAAAATAATTTTAATGAACTGTTTGTTGAATTTGTTCAATTCGGTATAGTAGAAACGGAACGTGTATGTTATGTCAAAGTCAGTTTGTTTTATTTTTAATACAAAATATTTGTGGCCAGGTATATTGGCCCTCATCTCCGTGATGATGACGACCTTGAACAGGAGCGGAGGGCGTTGTCGGTTAGAGCGAACATGCTAGCTCGTAGGTTTGCACGCTGCTCACTTCATGTTAAGATCACACTCTTCCGAGCTTACTGTACGACTTTCTACACGTGCAGCCCGTGGGCTAGATATACTCAAAAATCGTACAACGCTCTTCGTGTTCAATACAATAATGCGTTTAGGGTACTGATGGGGCTGCCTCGCTTCTGTAGCGCATCAGGGATGTTTGTTGACGCACACGTAGATTGTTTTTACGCAAACATGCGAAAGAGGTGTGCTTCTCTGGTGCGCAGGGTGCGAGCCAGCTCCAACAGTGTCCTAAGCATGATAGCAAGGAGACTTGATTGTGTATATTTGAGTCACTGTTGTGCCATCTCGCATGGTATTAAACAGCGGTGACCTAAATATATTTCTATGGGTTGTTATGGTTATTTAAAGATGTAATAGTCATATGTTACTAACATAGTTTTTAAGTAATACTAACATTCTTGAGTCATGGTTACTTGAATAAAGAAATATTCTATTCTATTTGAGGTATAATTTTATATACCTCCATAGTGGCCACCATGGAGGCTTATAGAATTATACCTCCATAGAGGCCACAGCGAAATTATTTGGACTGATTTAACACGGAAATCTCTTATTTATATTTTCTATCCCTTCTATTTGTTCCTTATAATGTTGTAATCTATTTGTTCCAAATACTGAATAGTCTTTTAACCTTTTTTATAAATTCTGTTTGACGACCTTCTTGTTGTCTAGATGTCAGTACGACGTAACCGCTGCTTGGCAACCGTAGTGTGGACAGTTTAAGATACTGGCTGTCATCTTACTCGTGATCACGGGTTAAAAGGCCAAAGTTGTATAATTATTTTTTTATCAGTTTATAAGTGCTAAGTGAGGTTTGACAAATGTCAAATGTTTTTAGAATCGCGAATATAGAGTTGATCATGAGTTGATCATATGTTGTGACAAATTTTAGATTTTACAAGCACAAATACTCAAAATGTGGTCAACTATTTTTTGTGAAACAGGAAATTGATTAAGTAGTATATAATTAGTGTTTAAATTGTTCTCAACGCAAAATTCTCAATTCAGAAACCGGCCATTGCAGTGATTTGAATACATTACATTGGAAAACATTTACCTTATGTAAGTTAGATTTTGAGAATTACGATTGGAATATTGGACAATTGCCGCTGCAAAATCATCACAAGTGAATTTTCTATCTCCAAATTTTCAACCTACCGACCGATTTGATAATTATATTAACGCGCCTGGCGGATTTTTCTCAGCAAAACTTACATAGATAGAATGATTTGCACCAGCTAAACTAATAATAGCACGTAACAGTATTGCAATTTTAATCCGCATACCGATCATATAAGCGAAAGAATTAGGCGAGGAGTTATTCTGCGCAATGTCTGACAAATCCAGTAAAAAGGAGGACAATGCTCTTTTGAGTAACGTGTCAACCACCAGGGGCAACAAACGACAAGCGCTCGGCTCTCCACCCCAGCCTGCAGCTGATGATAAACTATCACGAAAGGACATCCGTGAAATTATTCAAGAGGTCATTAACGTCGAGCTAGCACTTATGCTGTCTAAGTTCACCCCTACCATGAACAAAGAGTTACAGCCAATTAACGAAAAAGATTTCTCATCCTTCCGCCTCCTACAATACCTCCAATTCCACCCCATCTCCTATCCTAGGTGATCAGAACCCATCCCTATACAGTCCACAATATTAATAATTTTTCCAAATCGCCTAGGAACATTCGGTTCGCCGAAACACAACGGAATTGAGAACCTCCTCCTCTTTTTGGAGTCGGTTAATAATCAAGCATCAAAACCAGTACCTCGGAGAGCACGTTAAATCGTCGGTTCCGACTGTCATGAAGATCTTTGACAGTCGTTACAGGAAGTCAGTACCTATTAATAAACTGACACTAGTATATACCATGGAATATATGTAGCTATCCCTTTGGGTTGCGGAGGTCAGTTATGCGGTTGCTCTGCGAAAAAGCTAATGTTCAGTTAAATCCAGTTATACTAGACTAAAAAGAGCGTTTTGTTGGTTGTCTTTTTCTAGTTGTCGGTTGACGCGACGAAGACTCCGCCTGTACCGCCTGCGCCCGCGCCGCCCGCACCCACGCTGCTAATAATGCGTGATGTTGTTGTTTGTTTTGTTATCACTAGGTAAACATGTTTAGTATTTTGAAGATTGGTTGTGTTTGGCTTGTTTAGGTGCCCACTGTTTTGTACCTTCGTGATTATCTAGTAGGACCCCGTTAAATATCAGTGCCAGCAAGTCTGATATTATGCTGAACGGGGTCCTATTACTGCCACGACCTGGCCTTAGCATGTCATCGAGTAGCTGCTGTTAACGATGTTTTATTTTTGTTTGTAGGTTACATTTTTTATTTTATGATATATGTACTTGTGTCTGGTTTTGGCAGCAATAAATAATTTTTAATTTCATTTTCATTTTTCAACAACAACACCTAAGAAAATGTTATTCCAACAGAATGATATAGTTTTCTCCAGAAGTTGATTTCTGTTAAGTAATCTTGCTGTAACGTCAGATTATAATCTATGTTGAAGACTCTTTGGTTTTTGTTGTAGTATTCCCATGTGGTACCCAGTGATGAATCCGGTGTTAGATTTCTGGAAGCAAGAATGGATTTTTAACATATTGTTACGAATGGCGATAATTGAAAATAACGCCATCTATCCGTGAAGGATAGAACTAGAAGAGATTTGATGTATCGGTGGTTTAAGGGTAATTCATCTACTCTGTACTAGATGGCGTTGCTGTATCGACTGTTCGCGATTATTTCGACAGTTCTGTCGAAGCGTCTAGAATACACTAGTGATGTTATCCGGCCAGTATAAATAGCGCGCGAACGAGCGGACCGGACACAGTTACAATTAAATATCGGAGCGATAATCATCAAGCGAAGGCAAGTAAGTGGTGTTTCTAGTAGTGTGAAATAAGTGTGTTTTTATTAGTGTTGAGAAATAAGTGTGTATAGTGTTTGTGTCAGTAAATAAAGTTTAGTTTAAGTGGCATAGTGATTCTAATTTATCGCCGAACCCCAGCTCGTAACAATATATTATCAACCGGGGTAAATGCTCAAGGATTCTGACATGGTGTAACGATTCGTGTCCTGAGACGAAAAGCGGTAAAGAAGACTTTACGTAACTCTCACAGCATATTGAAGTTCTGATGTAAATGCCCAGCAAGCGGTCACCCATGTGTAAGAGATAGAGATAGAGTCTGTAAGAGATATTATAATGGTTTCTACTTTAAAATTATTATACAGAAACAGATTTCCAACGATTGATTGCAATGTTTCTATACATCGTAAATAGAAACGGTTTAAACCATTAAAATATCAATCATCGTCTTGTACTAGAAAGTTAATGGATGTAAACTCTATCTGGCTGAATCAATATTATTAATTTGCACAAACACGTTTACTCACGCCAATCGTCACGGATAATTATGTAAAATACACAAGTATCAGTGATGTTATCAATAAACATCTACATATTTATTTAGCTGTAATGAAGCCAACATATCCAGTATTTTATGGTAAAGGAAATCAATAAGCATTTGGCAAGCTACGTCGAGTTTTCTCTTCGTCCCTACCGCAAAGCCTGAATACCAAAGTCTTCAACCAATGCGCCCTACTTGTTATGACGTACGGTGCCGAGAGGAGGACACTCAGAGTGGGACTAGTCCACAAACTTTTTGTTTTTCGTTTGACTGCACGGTTGGCGTAGTGGTTTAAGCGGCCGCCTCGCTGCTTGACACTGCGCCGAGTGTTGTGAGTTCGATCCCCACACGAGACAACACTTTGTGTGATCCATAAATTGTTGTTTCGAGTCTGGGTGTTTATTGTGTCCGTTAGTTGTATGTTTGTAAAGTCCCCCGCGACACAGGATTTAGTCCTAGTGCGGGAGTTGTCTTTTACAAAAAAAATAAAAAAGAACTTAAAGTCACGCAGCGAGCTATGGAACGCGCTATGCTTGGCGTCTCTTTGAAGGATAAAATACGCAACGAATTTTTCCGACAAAGAACAAAAAATACCGACATAGCCCACAGAATTAGTAAGCTGAAGTGGCAGTGGGCTGGCTATATTTGTAGAAGGACTGATGGCCGATGGAGCAAGCGTATCCTAGAGTAGAGACCATGACTTGGTAAGCGTAAGGTAGGGCGGCCCCCGGCTAGGACCAACGACCTAAAAAGGGTAGTTGCGGAAGCCTGAGGACCGTGTACTGTTGCGCGTGTTGGGAGAGGCCTATGTCCAGCAGTGGACTGCAATAAGCTGATTGAGATTGAGATTGAGATTGAAAGCGATAGGAATGTGTGGTGAGTGTGTGTAAGATTGCTGTACTAATATTTACTCAGAGAACGAAATAAATAAGTATTTATTTTCATGGATAAGTTTTTACTTAAGCCATGACCAAATCTGTTAAACTTGTGCCCTGTGACTGATTTAATGCCCTTCACTCACAAAATTTTGGCGCTCGTGAGCCGCTTGCAAACCACGCAAGTGCAGCTCGCGCACTGGCCGATCGGTTCGCTGCTACTTTACAACAATATTTCAGGTACCTGTCAAATTTAGCAAGAGCCTAAGCAAAGACTAAGAAACGAAGATGAGGATAAATGCATAAAGTAAATTTAAATTTTGACTGCACGGTTAAATTAGTGGTTTAAGCGGCTGCCTCGCCTCGCTTGACACTGCTCGGAGTGCCGTGACGATACCCACACGAGACAACACTTTGTGTGATCCATAAATCGTTGTTTCGTGTCTGAGTGTTCATCGTGTCCGTTGGTTGTATGTTTGTTTTGTCCCCCACGACACAGAATTTATTCCTAGTGCGGGAGATGTCTTACAAAAGGTTTAAAAAATATGGCCGTTCTTAGTTTCAAGTAATTAAATTAACAATTCTAGCATACACAGCTACGGTTACCCATACTTGGCGAAGTTGGTAAACAAATTACAGATCTGAACAATCATTTTGTATGAAGGTCTTTCTTTGTTCAAAGTTATATAATACTGTTTTGCATCAAATAAATACAAAAGGCCATCTCTATGTGCGGCTCCTTTAACACCATACTTTAAACCAGTCATACCTTTAATGTTTCTTTCTGAGAAGCACCTCAATTCGTAAAAATAGGCTTTCTTACCACTCTTAGTCCACATTTCCAAAAATTTATGAATGTCTCTGAGAAATTCGGGGTACGCCTAAAACTTGAAGAAGTCCTTACCTATAGTTTGATTCACTAATGCCTTTATCACCAAAATAATGTTCTTGAATGCAATTGGCCACTTCTAATACCATTTTTGGATCTCGTTGTGTAGTAATCATGGCCGGAACTAGCAGTTCCTTAAAATAGGGATAGGTTTCAAGAATGAATTCTTTTTGTGTTACGGCTGATGGCAGTCCTTCTTGAAAAGTGTGTCCTAGAATAAGTTTATTCATATTTGTCTCACCCTTTAGGAGCAATTTTTCGGGCTTTTCAACCATAAAGTTTTGATCACCAAATTGTTTTTCTACTACCGGTGGAAAACCATGAGTTTTTGAAACATATTATTTTAATCTATCTAGAACTAGCAAATTTGCCCGCGCTGTTACAATGTCTTTTACAGGTGTACTTTGAAGAAATTTAAAGGCTTCGCTTGGATCTTTAGTGTACAATCCTGCTCTATGTGCAAGTAATAATCCTTGTTTTTTAGGTTCAAACGCTACGGCAAAGTCGTTTAAGCATACTCCGCACATCGGGGATAAAGCATGAAGAGTAACGGATGACCCTCCAGAACTTTGTCCAAAACAGGTAACTTTATTAGGATTACCACCGAATTTACAAATATTTTTCTTAACTCATCGCAAGGTGGCTACCTGATCTTTTAATCCAGAATTGCCTGGAGCTTCTTTGATGTCTTAACATAGAAAACCTAGAGCACCAACTCTGAAATTAATAATAACAACTAATACGTTGTGATCTAAAAGGAAATCTGGTCCGAATCTATTTTCATTACCAGACCCTGAGACGAATGCTCTTCCATGTATAAAAAACATGACTGGCAGATGCTCTTTTGGATTCATGGTTGGAGTGTACACGTTCAGAAATAGACAGTCTTCACTTCCAGGAATGTATATGCCGGTGCCAAGGTCTTGCTGTGGACACATTGAGCCTGCGGTGTAGCATTTCTTACGCCTTGCGGTTGGCGGTTGAGGAGCCTAAAATATTGACCGATTTGATATTGATAAACTATTACAGTATAGGTAATTAGTTACCTATCGTATGTGCAGAGCGCTTTGTTAAATATTTATCTATCCTTATCTTTTTATGTTTGTTTGTGTTCAAAGAGAGTGATTTTCTAATAACTGGTGACTATCAAATAGATGTCTTAGCAATTTTGTACCACTGTTGCTATAACAACATACCAATGCTATACATAGCTGCTTATTAACGCACCATGATTCAGATTACTAGAAACATTTTGTAGGTAATACCTACATATCTACCGAATGATGTGCCTGTTATTTATAAAACCACCTTGAACCTCAGTAGTCCGACGGGTGGCGCAGCATAAGGTATGCCTCTGAAGCGGTAGTACTCGTCATTGCCCGTCGATCTTTTTCGAATCTCACCTCGTAGCAGGATTTGCTCTACTCTCACTAGAACTAGCTCTACATTTTGACAGAGCTGGAAATTAAGTAATCATAATAGATTGATGAAGATTGTTTTTCCTGCCTGTGCCTAGTCATTCTTCAAGCCTACGCCGCACCAGGAGGCGCTTGGCCATCGCAGCCGAGCACCTCCACCAGATGCCCGTACACAAGAGCCCGGCCTCAGCCTACGGCGGCGGCGGTAGCGGCGAGTGATTTTGATGTACATGGCGCATTTACTCTGAGGCAGCATTATTCGTCGCGGCGCGGCGTAGCAAAGCGCGCTATAAACATTTGCTTATAGAAAACTATTAAGACGCTGACAACAGCCAAATAGGCTTGTCTCAAATATTTTTTTTTGCTAAATCTGTAAAGTCTATGACGGCGGAAAAAATATATATTAATCTTGAACATATTTCTGAGAACTCTGTTGTATTCAAAACACCTTTTTGAAAAGTTCTCGATACAAAAAAATAGTAGGTAAACTAACCTCTTAAAATGATCTTCCAACAAAAATTACTAATCAACGTACGTTGGTAAAGTTTATAACAATAATGTATCATATTTAAATACAGAACTTGGTTGTTTTTTATTTTTCACTACTCAACTTATTTTTAAATAATTTATTTATTTTATGGTTTGTAAAAAGTTCTGAACGTTCCGTCGTCTTCACGCTTTTCTTTGTTATGTATATAATCCGACAGTGACAGCAGCAGCTCAACTCAATAGCGGTTGTCAGCACCTTAAAACCGGTTATGTCGAATTGTCTGTTAATTTATTTGTTTTATACAATAATCAGTTCTGAATAGCGGGCGACTAACATTCAATTTAAAATCACAACTCGAAGCAAGGTGTGGCGATCTCTTAAACTAATACATACATCATACCTATAGGAAAATGATGAATACTTTATTTTGTTCTTACCGCAATCCATAATAATAAAGTTATCATGAACATGTTATTGATTTTCACAGCCAGGAGTGTTTATTGTAATATATTTACACACACATACAAATATAGCAGACACTACATACTGCACGTTCACAATATTGAAGAATAACATAAAAACATATGGTAACAAATCACAACGTATAATTTGTAATACTTTTATTGTCACGAAGACAATGATAGCCGCATCGAACAAACGTGCAAGTGAAAAATAACAAGTTTTCAGCAACAATACGACCACAGAACAGTTAAAACAGAATACGACCTATCACCGGTAATAATTTGTTCTAAATTAGCTCTTATCTACTGACGTTTGTATTACGTATACAAATGTTTAACAGAAACTTTTTGTCTTCAAATAAAAGCCTTTTAAATAATTATATTATTTTGAATGATAAGAATATTATTGGTTACAGTATAAACGGGTAGACGAATGCAATGTTCCGTGCCTCATTCCTTAAAAAGCGTAAATAAAAACGAGTTAGAATTGATTCTGAAATGCCAAGACGCGACTTACCCAGACCATGGTGGTCTGTGGTGACATAGGAAAATACACAAAGCAAATATTTTCATTTATCGCTATAATTAATAGGTATAGCATTTCTGTTATAGTCCGTGGTTTTAGTGTACGATATAAATGAAATATTTCCCCATCATCTGCCTGTACAAATGCAATAATCGACATCCTGTAAAATGGTAGTTCAGTTCAAAGTAGAAATTTATAAGTGCAAAGTCGCAAAACTGGTTGGCCTGTATAACTTGTATTAAAACATCGTTCCAGTTGTTCACTGCAGACAACGCAGCAGAACAAAAGCTACATTTATTATAACATGAAACAAAATAAACTTTATCGTTCCAGTATTTACGTCCATCCTAACTGCAAGAGAAGTCTGTAGACGATAAAGTTATTGAAGCTGTTTAACTACAGAGTAGTAAGAAACAAAGAAGCAAAGTCAATATTAAATTGATTAACGTCTAATGTGATTCGAAGCAATTAGCTTGCTTCGCACCGTGTATCGAGTGTGCTGTGCAATAGCTTCATAAAGTTATGAAACTAGGCCTATCGCATACTGCGATGCGTGTGAGAGAACACATGATGCATCTTAAACTTGCAGTCTCTGTACATATACAAATTGTATTAAGATGCAATATAATATTGACTCGAGCATTTGGCGTAAATGTAATTTGAATCTCTCCTTTACAGACCTATTACAGCTTCTGCATTGATTATCACATAAATGCTCTACTTAAACTTATTTATTTATAGACTCACGCCTGTATCCCCGAAGGGGTAGGCAGAGGTGTAATATTACACCCACATTTCGCCAGGAATTTTTAGGTCCCACGTAAAAGGGGGCGAGCCTATTGCCGTACCGGGCACATTACCAAACTCCGGGCTGCTACTGAGAATTTCCTTACGGAAAAACCCAATAACACTTTGCCCGACCTGGGAATCGAACCCGAGATCTCCCAATCCCACGCGCACAGATATACTGCGAGATCAACGAGGCTACTTAAAAAGCACTGCCATTCTCGTATTTCAGATGAAGCCACACTTTTTAGGGTTCCGTACCTCGAAATGAAAAAACGGAAATCTTATAGGATCACTTTGTTGTCCGTCCGTCTGTCAAGACCGATTTTCTCAGAAACGCGTGAAGGTATCAAACTGAAATATATATCAAATAGTCAAGTTTACTGTCCCATAAAGCTGTGAAAAGATGAAACTTCTGAACCAACGCAACCAAAAGATACCGTTTATGCTGCTGCACTTTCCGTGAACTCAGAATCTTGAAATTTGGTACTAAGCAATGTCTTATAGCACATATAAAGGAAACATTGCGAAACCCGTAAATGTTACTTACATCATATCATACAAATATTTTTAGTAATTTAAAAGTTATTACCATTTTCTCAAGAACGCGTTATGGTAAAAAATTTACATTTTTGGAAAGTTTTCCTTAATCTATGCTATAAGAAGTTGCCTTGTACGAAATTTCAAGATTCTAAGTTCACGGGAGGTACCCTGTAGGTTTTAATTAACTTGTGAGTTTCGAAAATTTGCGAGAATTTGCGGGATAAACAGCTTAATCTTTTGTTTGATTTTGTTACAGCTTAAAGATATTATAGACTCGCGTATTGGAAATGAATTTCAATTTAATACCTCTACGCGTTCATAAGTAAAGGGCTAGTAACTTTAAAATTATTATTATATGATGTAACAAAAACTTTGCGGTTTTGGCAATTTTCTTTTATCTGTGCTATAAGAAGTTGATTCGTATCAAATTTGAAGATATTGGGTTCACGGGAAGTATCCTGTAGGTTTTGATTCCCTTGCGAGTACATATAATTGCGAGAAAATATGCGGCTTAAACTGCTGTTTCTTTTTATTGCGTTGACGTAGAAGTTTTAATTCGTTACAGCTTAAACGCATTATACACTTTACTATTTGATATGATATATTCAATTTAATACCATAACGCGTTCTTGAGTAAATGGTAATAACTTTTAAATTACTAAAAATATTTGTATGATATGATGTAAGTAACATTTACGGTTTTCGCAATGTTTCCTTTATATGTGCTATAAGACATTGTTTAGTACCAAATTTCAAGATTCTGAGTCCACGGGAAGTACTCTATAGGTTTTGATTCCCTTGGGAGTTTCGAAAATTCCGGAAATTTGCAGCATAAACGGTATCTTTTGGTTGCGTTGGTTCAGAAGTTTCATCTTTTCACAGCTTCATGGGACAGTAAACTTGACTATTTGATATAAATTTCAGTTTGATACCTTCACGCGTTTCTGAGAAAATCGGTCTTGACAGACGGACGGACAACAAAGTGATCCTATAAGTTTTCCGTTTTTTCATTTCGAGGTACGGAACCCTAAAAAGTGTGGCTTCATCTGAAATACGAGAATGGCAGTGCTTTTTAAGTAGCCTCGTTGATTTCGCAGTATATCTGTGCGCGTGGGATTGGGAGGTCTCGGGTTCGATTCCCAGGTCGGGCAAAGTGTTATTGGGTTTTTCTGTTAGGAAATTCTCAGTAGCAGCCCGGCGTTTGGTAATGTGCCCGGTACGGCAATAGGCTCGCCCCCTTTTACGTGGGACCTAAAAATTCCTGGCGAAATGTGGGTGTAATATTACACCTCTGCCTGCCCCTTCGGGGATACAGGCGTGAGTCTATAAATAAATAAGTTTAAGTAGAGCATTTATGTGATAATCAATGCAGAAGCTGTAATAGGTCTGTAAAGGAGAGATTCAAATTACATTTACGCCAAATGCTCGAGTCAATATTATATTGCATCTTAATACAATTTGCATATGTACAGAGACTGCAAGTTTAAGATGCATCACGTGTTCTCTCACATGTATCGCAGTATGCGATAGGCCTAGTTTCATAACTTTATGAAGCTATTCCACAGCACACTCGATACACGGTGCGAAGCAAGCTAATTGCTTCGAATCACATTAGACGTTAATCAATTTAATATTGACTTTGCTCCTTTGTTTCTTACTACTCTGTAGTTAAACAGCTTCGTTAACTTTATCGTCTACAGACTTCCCTTGCAGTTAGGATGGACGTAAATACTGGAATGATAAAGTTTATTTTGTTTCATGTTATAATAAAAGTAGCTTTTGTTCTGCTGCGTTGTCTGCAGTGAACAACTGGAACGATGTTTTAATACAAGTTATACAGGCCAACCAGTTTTGCGACTTTGCACTTATAAATTTCTACTTTGAACTGAACTACCATTTTACAGGATGTCGATTATTGCATTTGTACGGGCAGATGATGGGGAAATATTTCATTTATATCGTACACTAAAACCACGGACTATAACAGAAATGCTATACCTATTAATTATAGCGATAAATGAAAATATTTGCTTTGTGTATTTTCCTATGTCACCACAGACCACCATGGTCTGGGTAAGTCGCGTCTTGGCATTACAGAATCAATTCTAACTCGTTTTTATTTACGCTTTTTAAGGAAAGAGGCACGGAACATTGCATTCGTCTACCCGTTTATATTGTAACCAATAATATTCTTATCATTCAAAATAATATAGTTATTTAAAAGGCTTTTATTTGAAGACAAAAAGTTTCTGTTAAACATTTGTATACATAATACAAACGTCAGTAGATAAGAGCTAATTTAGAATAAATTATTACCGGTGATAGGTCGTATTCTGTTTTAACTGTTCTGTGGTCGTATTGTTGCTGAAAACTTGTTATTTTTCACTTGCACGTTTGTTCGATGCGGCTATCATTGTTTTCGTGACAATGAAAGTATTATAAATTATACGTTGTGATTTGTTACCATATGTTTTTATGTTATTCTTCAATATTGTGAACGTGCAGTATGTAGTGTCTGCTATATTTGTATGTGTGTGTAAATATATTACAATAAACACTCCTGGCTGTGAAAATCAATAACATGTTCATAATTACTTTATTATTGTGGATTGCGGTAAGAACAAAATAAAGTATTCATCATTTTCCTATAGGTATGATGTATGTATTAGTTTAAGAGATCGCCACACCTTGCTTCGAGTTGTGATTTTAAATTGAATGTTAGTCGCTCGCTATTCAGAACTGATTATTGTATAAAACAAATAAATTAACAGACAATTCGACATAACCGGTTTTAAGGTGCTGACAACCACTATTGAGTTGAGCTGCTGCTGTCACTGTCGGATTATATACATAACAAAGAGAAGCTTGACGACGAGTAATTAAGCATATTTTCACACTCGCAACTACTCGCAAGGGAATCAAAACCTACAAGGTATTTCCCTTGAACTCAGAATCTTGAAATTTGTCACAAAGCAACGTTATATATATATATATATATATATATATACAGATTTGTACGGAACCCTCGGTGCGCGAGTTCACCTCGCACTTGACCGGTTTATTTTTAGTCACAACTAACTCCAAGTGACGTCAAGTTACTCTTACACATGGCATATACTATAAATGTAAGTACCTATAGCAAGGATAAGTTCAGTTTTTCTCCAGCCGATGTTGAAACTAGATAACTTTGGCAAAGTTTTGCCGATCAACTTTTGCAACTTAGCAGCACTGTCACAATTTAAGTAGCGCATGTATTTCATCTTCTCAGCGTAGTAGAAGGAAATATACTCCTAACATACGCCTTTAATACTACAATATTATAACATGATAATATACTTGATGTAACTTAGATTACAGATATTATGATGAGGTTCTGTATGTGATACTTTTGAATTATTGTTTTTCTTTCAATCACTTCTATACGACAACTCATTATTAAATTTTCTGGTGAAATTTATTTATTGCCGTTAAATTGAATAATAAGGAACTTGAGTGGTTTTGATCAAGTACCTATATGAATTTGGATTGTCTTTGAAATAAAAATGTTGTTTTGTTTTTGTTCAAAAGTTCTGACTCGAAGATTTAAGCTGCTACATATAACAAGAGTTCTTCAGTTCGCGTATTTAATATTCTCAAGTCACAAATAATGTGGGTAATTTTTAAATAAAAGAATTGTATCAAATTAAAAAATAAAATGTCTTGGAACTTCTACCAATTAAACATTAAAACAACTTGTCCAACGAAACGCTAGGACGTCATAAATATACAATCATAATATTAAAAATAATACAATAAGTTACTTATTTCTAGTTTCAATACAATAATAAATGCAATATAATATGCTACATGCAAATCAATTCAGTTATAATTTATTTATTTGTTTGATATAATTTATCAATTCAGTTATAATACAAGCGTTTTACCTAAAATAAAACGTATATTAAATTACTTACCTAAATTTGAAGCCTAATAATACATGAGAGAGAAGCCATCGTTCCGTCCCTTTTCCGCACATTTTCCCTCTCTTTTTCCCCGCTATTGTCTTCTCTGTTTCTCACTCCCACCACCACCAGCAGTCGCTAACGCCGGAGGCGATCGAATTTCGATCATTGATGTCGTTGTAACACCAGGTAGAATTTAAGTTATTAGGCTTCAAATTTAGGTAAGTAATTTAATATACGTTTTATTTTAGGTAAAACGCTTGTATTAAATAACTTGACCGTAAATTTGAAGCCTAATAATACATGAGAGACTTGTTTGATATCGCCTGGTGGTGGTGAAAACGTCAATGTGATAAGAGAGTGAGCGTCTAGATCACACGACAATGAAAATGAATGAGTCTTAGTCAACAGCAACGTCATCTTCAGCGCAATGCGTTAAGATGACTGCAACTTTTAAAGATAGTATTGGATAAGGTATTAAACATGTATTAAATTAATAAAAACATAAAAGTTATTACAATGATTTATTGCATAAACAGTAATTATGATATGAATTGACAAATCTTATTCAATTTATAAGGTGCACATGGGCAGTAATTATATTACTCTGCTCTGAAAAGACTCGTTACAGGATTTCGACTTATCACACTTCGAACCTCTTTACGGTAGAATTGTTTAAATGTATTCTCTGACCTCCAGTTGCCCCTGGAGAGAATTTCATCCAGGGAGCAGTTTTTAACCCAACTTTTCGACGCTACCGCGGATCTAAACCTTCCTGCTGATGCTTCGATACCGGCATCCCTCAGAAGTTTTTTAAGCCAGTTAGCTATAACGCACCGAGAAGCAGGTTGAGCTGTACCACAGGTAGTTATAAAAAGATTATCACAATTTGCCTTAATTCTTCTTTCTCTTCCTATGAAAATCAACTTTTTTACCCAATGAACTGGGTCAAGGCTTTTATTATCATTGTTAATCATTAATCTCCAACCAGATTGGCGATAATCTGCCCAATCTGTTTTTGACCCAAACATTGGCCAAAAGATAATGTAATCATCTGTAATTTCACAATCGTTAGAGTCAATACTCAATAACGTTAGGTCATGCACCCGGCGACCGGAGCACAGAAGTAAGAGGCAAGCTGTGAATTTAGATATTTCATACAAATTAACTGTATTAGGATTTTGCTGCGCCATATATGAAATAACCTGGTCTATATCCCAAACAGGTGATTTCTGTGGTTAGGGGACGGCCAGTGCGATAGATTTTAAAATTCGTTTGACTAACGGATGGCCACTAAGACGTTCAGACAAATCTGGACTACATAATGTAGAAACAACAGCCTTGTGGCTTAATATAGTGTTGTAAGACAGTTTGTCTTTCTGATGGAGGTCTGCTAGAAATTTTGCTAGCTCGGAACCACTGGGCTCACACACCGAAACATGATTATTGTTGGCCCATTTCACCCAACGAGTCCACATTGGTTTATATGTCTTTATAGTAGACACTCGCCCGCTTTTCATGAGAAGGTTCTTCTGTTGGGTAGTCCAGCCAGGAAGTCTTTCTTCCCACTCCCACATCTCAAACTTCCAACGTCATCTCGTCTGCTTTGGGCAGAGGTTTGTTGGTTGAACAGTCCATTAGAACTTGGGACAGGTTCCTGATTGTCCACGGGTGGTCCAACGCTCGACTTTTCAGGTCGGGTCTCCAAAAGACTTGTTCCCACCTTGGAACCACTACCAGAAACACACCTTGACACTGGTCTAGATGAATTAACACCTTCGGTATTAAGAACGGCGGAGGAAACACCCAGGCTAACGGGTAGTTCCAGATCTGGGTAAAGGCGTCTTGAAATGTCACGTTCTTGTCTCGGCGGTCTAGAGTGCAAAAATTGGGAACTACGTGAGCTCGTTGAGAAGCAAACAGGTCTACTACTGGAGTTCCCCATTTGGCAAAAATCAGACTTGTTACCTGAGGAAGTAGGTGCCACTCTGGTAATTCTTGCAGGTGAGATACTCTGTCCGCTTCCACGTTGTACACACCTGGGAAATGATGGATAGTGTACTGGATGTGATAAGAGTCGATCATGTGCAGTATCTGATAAACCAAGTCTACAAGTTTGAGCGATCTCGTGCCTCCCTCGTTTCTCATATATGACACTGCCGTCTGGTTGTCGCTCTGAATGTGTAAGATGGCATTGTACAGATTTTGGCCACCGTGCTGAATCGTTTTCATGATAGCCAGCATTTCTTTTTGGTTGCAGTGAAGGCTTTCTTCTGCTGCTGTCCAAGGTCCGGAAATATACTCGCTGTTTATGTAAGCACCCCAAGCCTGGTCTAAGGCATCCATAACTATGTAGTGTGTTGGATGTGGCAGGTGGATGGGGGACGCTGTCTGAAGATGATTTAGTCACCACCGCAAGTCCTCCAGAGCTGCTTTGGGCAGGGTAACCATTAACGTGGGTTTTAAATGTAGCATATTGATGCAAAATCTTTGAAGGTGGTGGAAATTTATCCTTCCTCGAGATATAGCAAAGCTGGAGAAGTTCATCATCCCTATTACACTTTGCAGCCCCCTTAGACATGCTTTTTGTTGGTGCATCATCTGGGAGATCGCGGTTCTCATTTTCAGGCACTTTTTTGGCGGCAGAGATTTGATATTCTTTCGCGTATCCCAAAGTATGCCCAAGTACTCTACAGCTTGACTTGGCTGCAGTGTCGACTTTTCGTAATTTATTGCCCATCCTAGATATTTTAATAAGTTTACTGTGGTATCTGCATGGTGCAATAGCATACTGTGGTCCTGGTTGGCCAGAAGGTAGTCGTCGAGATACACTAGCAGACGCATTCCGCGTTCCCGGAGGATCTGAGCGATCCAATTGCTCAGAGAAGCGAAGGTCTTTGGTGCAGAACTGAGACCGAAGGGTAGGCAGTTCATTTGAAGTAATTGGTTTCTGTAAATAAGGCGTAGAAACCTCCAGTGGGCTTTTGATACTGAAAGATGAAAATAGGCCTGCGAAAGATCTAATTTCACCATCCAATCGTTTGGTTGAAGAAAGTCTGGGACCCGATAAATGTTGATGAGCCTGAATGTAGAGGTGTTGACGTATTGGTTTAATGCTCTGAGATTGAAAATCGGTCTGAGCTTTCCTCCTTACTTGGGTACCAGAAACATTGGTGAGATAAAACTTCTTGAAAGAGGCACGACTGTCAATACCTCTTCTGATAACATTTTGTAAATGATCCGATCCATTTCGCTCGAATGGGGTGTTGCCTGAGCCGAGTTCTTTAGGTCGGGTGTATGAAGTGGAGGTTTTTGTACAAATGGAATTCGGTATCCGGTTATTATTTTCAAAACGTAGTCTGGTGCACCCATTTTCTTCCACCGGTCGTAAAAGAGCTTCAGCTGACCGGCACGGAAAAGACTCGTTGAGTCAGGAACGCCGTGATCTTCCTCTCCTATCCCGGTGGGATGAGGGAGAGTGTTTACGCTTATATGCGTATGGGTCCCCGTTAGCTCTATTGGCATTTGACTGCTTTCCACCTCTGCCCCGAAAGGGCTTGTTACTACCGTGAAAGGGTGTATTATTCGACCTTGAGGTTGAATGCCCCGTATGTTTGTAGGTCACCTTTCTTTGATTCGTAGGAGGTAGTCTACGTTGAGATGTGGATGCAGATTGATCGGGCTGCGGTGCAGCTGCGCGATCCTTCTCACGACACCAAAACACTTTGTTAATGCCACCAGCTTTTTCCAAAACCGAGGTCAATTGCTCGGCTCCAAAAAGGTTGTGGCTTGATGAGGGAATTCTCCTCATCATGCTCTTATGCAGTGGATCCTTAACAGCAGCCAAGATGGTTTCCCTTCTTTGCTGAATGCATTCAGCTCGGTGGCCGCAAACCATTTGTAAAGCATCATTTGAAATTTTGGCGTACTCACCGTTCACGAAAATATCCGTGAGTTTTTCGCTAATAGTTTCGAAATTCAAAGTATGTGACTGTCTACTCCAGCTTAAAAATGAGCGAAGATCTGATTGTAGCTGTTCCTTTTGCTTGATAAGAGCAAAGGTTATTGAGGCAAAAGCCTTTTCCGTATTAGTTAATGAGCGTGGAGCGTCATAACGTTTTATTTCGTCATTTGCATCAAGATCAGTAAAACCGGGGGTATGTCTATAATTTTTCTGCACTTCAGAATATCGAACATTAGTCCAATCCGGGTCATCAAAACGCTGAATACTTTTTAATATCTCTAAGTAAGCACTAGGTGTTTTTAATATTTCGGGGTCTTTTACTCTCATTCCTAATGACAATGATAGCCCTGGCTCTGGTTCTGGGTCGACATTAGTTGTTTCATCCGCAAAACCTGTTATCAAAATACAACTGCCGGCTCACATTATCATCAAGACTACCGTCACAGTAGGACCCCTGATCATAATTATTAGACACGCTATGTGACATAAAGTTTTTCTTTAGATCAGCTACTTCTTCCACAAATTTTTCAAGCATTCGATCATCGCGGCTACGTTTGCACTTTTTACGCGATCTACGGACACGTTTACGCGGCGAGGAACTATTAGTACTATCAGAACTCAAACTAGAACTAGAGCTCGAAGAGCTGCTTAAATTACGGACGCGTCGCTTTCTTTTTCTAGATTGCACTTTAGGAGACTGTGTCAAGTATTTAGCATTGTCTCGAACGTTCATGTCTTGACTAGTTACATTATTATCACACATGATAAAAAATTTCGACTAAAACGAAAACACAATAAAACGAACAATATAATTGTAGAAAATACAGAGGGTAGTTAACTATAGGTACTTTGTAAAATTAAAACGAACGGTAACACTGTTAAATGTTTTACACTGAGATATTTATCACTTCACTTTCAAAGTTAAGAAATATTTGCACAGTACCTTATTCCGATGTTGTCGGGACGGGAACAACGACGTCAATGATCGAAATTCGATCGCCTCCGGCGTTAGCGACTGCTGGTGGTGGTGGGAGTGAGAGACAGAGAAGGCAATAGCGGGGAAAAAATTGGTTGCCTGTAAAGTCGGTATACGGGCGAAAGTTTTACGTGACAACGACTTTGAGTGGTAAAATAATTTTAATGTGAATATTCATTCGTATAGTAGGAAGAAGGATGAAAGACGCGTGCCTTTCACTTTTTATGTCTGTCTCTCTCGCTCTTAGGCGGGACGCGTGCCTCTCACTCGCTCTCATTGTGAGCGCATAACGTGAGCGGAGCGTAACGCAGTTTCTTGAAGTGTCACCCGGCAAACCAATTTATAAGACGTTGTCACGTCAAAAAGAGGGAAAATATGCGGAAGAGGGACGGAACGATGGCTTCTCTCTCATGTATTATTAGGCTTCAAATTTACGGTCAAGTTATTTAATATGCAATTTTACGAATAATTACCAATTTAATATTTATAGTGCTCCTAAAATATTGTTTTTGAGTACATAATAATCGATATTTTCGTAACATTTCAAGCTATAACTGGTAAAACTAATAAAATAAATAAAATCTTAAATAATAACATTGTTTTGACACAGTTGACTAGAATTTAGACATCTCTGACACAATCCAAAATTTAAAAAATAAATTATTGCACTGCCCGCATGTCAGTCTTCTAAAACTTAAAAATTCGCAAGTTAAAGTTTTACAACTGAAACTTAGCACTAGAAACAACACTTTGGCAGCGTGGGCACAGCGAAGTTAAGTTATATTATACTGCGTAGAACTTAATACTTACATAATATATTATGAACAATCAGAAGATGCTACGATATTAAACAATGCGTGTAACCTCAATTTACATACTGTCTTACTAATAAAAATTACGACACAGTGTATAGAAGTACTATAAGCATTGCGTAACAAAGGCAACTAATAAAAAATATTTTGACAGATTGCGTGTATACATGCGTTATAAGAGCTCAAAATATCTATTTAGACTTACACAAGCTCTACACACGCTTGCACCCTTGTATAAGGAGTGCGTAAGAGCAAAATGACGGCTATTTGGCCAGCTGAGAACGCTGAGGTTGTCACTTTACTTAGATTATGCGCGTAATCTATGACAGAGAGGTTTGACTAGGAAGGTTACCTATATTTCTTTGATCTATGAAATGAATGTTATTGTCGGTGGAGGCGTTCGGAAGCTATGAGTACAAATCAAAACCTATTGATCCTTCAGAAAATAATAACCATTAGTTTTTAGTTTTTGTACATTAGATTAATAGATAAGGGATATTTTTAAGTAGAAACCCCATTTAATATATAATTAAGCTAGTAAAATTCTATATAAACTATAAAATACAATTGAATTATTAACTCGAAGTTACGATTTGAAGTTTTTGAATGTACTTCGTAAAAGGTTGTCAGCATATTTGACGTACACACAGCTACACATCAACCTATACAAAACCAATATTAGCTGAACTACTCAACAACAGGTTGGTCACACTAAGGGAGTTCGCCTAATATTGGTTTTGTTTAGGTTAATGTGTAGCTGTGTGTACACAGCGTGAGTAGTTACACAAGCTTGTCTTTGCGTTTATTAGTAGTGATGTTGTGTAAACCCTGTATAACTTCTATACAGACGTTATACGCTGTGTAAGTATTCATACGTTAAACGTGTGAGTAATATTTTTTTATTAGTAAGACAGTTAGAATTTAAGAAAGGAATAACATTATTGTTAAATCAGTTTGAATTTTTATTTTAAATTTTATTCGAAGAGAAAATAATTTTATTTTTGGATTTTAATGTTTAAAAAGTAAAGTAGGAATAATATTATATTGATTAACAATTCTATTGCTATCCGGCGAGTCATCTGCAAAGGTCATTGGGCATATCTGACCCGCTTTGCGAACAGTAGCGGACAATAACCGAAATAGTTTTAAACAAAGGGGAATAATATGACCTTTTATTGCAGATGATTGTTTGATTAAAAATCGTCAGAGAAAAATGCACAGGATCCTTTAAAAAAGAAAACAAACAGTATCAAAGGTTTTTATTTCATCTTATAAAGGCATAAAAATAATATCGAAATGAGCTAATGTTTAGAGATATGCTATACGCTGCCTCTGTCGCACATTGAACAGGTTTTTTTCGCACATTTACTAGCTGCGCCCATATCGCTAGCATTGTTTATTATCTGTCTTGGGCCATACACCAGGAAGCAACTGGCGCACTCGCTGTCTTTTTAAATGATCTTATGATTGCTTTGGATCAAATTGAATAAAAAATATTTTAATTAATTAGCATTTTATTTTTCTTACCTATATCAATTAATAAGCGGACGCCCGCGACTTCGTCGGCCTCATTCAGTGATCCCGCAGCAATATCGGGATAAAAAGTAGCCTATAACCTTTCTCATGAATGTGTAGTAGTTTCAGAGACAAAGAGTATGGATATATACATAGATAACACTTGAATTTTTTGAGATTCCCGTAGCTCACATTAATGCGACTGTAGCGATCAGCTACATAGCACATATCACAGCGCCATCTAACCAATGACGACGGAAATACTACGACACGATCGCACCTATCGAAGACGACCCACCAAATTCGAAAATCCTGAACCGCGCTATCAACTTTCGCGCGCTACGACGCATATATACAACTTCTCAAATACGTCCGTTGGACTGACAGTCCACCAGGCACGATCACCCAGCCTGGTTAGAGGATCCTCCCTCTAGTTGGAGGAACACCACACCTTTCTTCCTCCACATTGGTGACCCCGACGTGATCTGAAGCAACCCTCACCGGTCAGATTACCAGCAGCTTCCGACGTGATCTGAAGCAACCTTCACCGGTCAGATCAGCAGCAGCAACTTCGTCATCATCCTCGTCTCGCCTCACTCCGCACGTCACCCGATTTGCGGTAATCAAGTCGCCGCCAGCCAGCACCTTCGGCCAGGGTCCAACCGTAGGCCATGCAGGCTTGCATGCCTGGTCTTCCCTGCAGCCACTCCAGCGTCTAGGCACGCTACACTGCACACACGGTCCTCCTAAACAGCGCACCTCGCTCCCGTCCACGCAGCAGTGCCATTACGCAACCACTTGGCAGAAACTACGCAGCAACTACGCAGCAACTACGCAGCGACTACGCAGCCACTACGCAGCAACCTCGCAGCTTCTCCCCGACTCACCGTGGGACACTCACTGCGCAGCACCTTCGCAACCTCTCCCCGACTCACCGTGGAACCATTGCGAAGCCACTATCCTGAATCACTGGGATAGCTCACCGCGCACCGCACACAGTTCCGACCCACTGGAACTAGCGGTATCTACTCTACACTGGCACTGGCACGCTCCTCAGAAGCATCGACAACTGACCCATCACCTTCAAGATCGACCTCCGGTCTTGGGGGGGAGTCATGTAGCGATCAGCTACATAGCACATATCACAGCGCCATCTAACCAATGACGACGGAACTACTACGACACGACCGCACCTATCGAAGTCGACCCGCCAAATTCGAAAATCCTGAACCGCGCTATCAACTTTCGCGCGCTACGACGCTTCTAAAACTTCTCAAATACGTCCGTTGGACTGACAGTCCACCAGGCACGATCACCCAGCCTGGTTAGAGGATCCTCCCTCTAGTTGGAGGAACACCACACCTTTCTTCCTCCACACGACTAATACTTTAGTAAATGAGAGCCATAGATGAATACACACTGCTATATTTCGTTTGTGTCCGCCTTGGGTATGGTTTCCATACTAAGGTGCCCATTTACCTTTTATTTCATTTGATGAATCGGAATTCTCGTCAGCAAATTTAATATCGGCAAAATCGTTTCTTTTAAGCGTACCTGAGTATTTTTCTCTGTAATCATGTACTCTTTTGAAAGTCGACGTATCGAAGTAAGTTCGATTTTCTTTTCTGTGTACTCTAACTGGAGAAAGTGAGAGGGTCAAATCTTTCATTTGTATTATTACGGGACTCTCAGCTTTTTTCTTCTTACTTCTCTTTGACAATTTGGGCGAGTTTTGTAAATCACTTATGCTGAAATTTAGAGGATGTATGATGTTGCCCTTTTCAATTTCTTTTCGGATGGATTTATTAGACTCGTTCGATCTATTGGTAAGATTATCACTTCTGTTTAACGTACTTGACGTAGTCCTTTCTTCTGGTGGTTCAATATTACTGCCGAGATCTGGCGCCGTACCCTTCAGCAAGATCTCCTATAAAGAAAAGAGACCGATCAGTATTTTCTGGTACTCATGATAGTTCTTTTTTTTGGTTTCGTGATTCAGCATAAAATACAAACCTCGTAGACTGGCACTGATTTTTCGTTTGCCTGTAGTATGTCACCCTATTCTAATGGTGGTATCCACACAAAGAATGCTGGATCCATTCCCAAATATCAACCAGGAACTGAACCTGTAACAAAGTTCAATTCTGGTATCATCTGAATCGAAAAATTGTATTTATTCTTCGATGAAATCAAAAAATATTTGCCAATACTAGCAACTTATGCAACTATACTATTACAGTGAATAATGGTCAGATTAAAACAAATAATAATTAAATAAATATTTTAGCAAATATGATCCTGATCCTTATTTTTAAGTTGGATACTTAAAGGCATTAGTTGGCATTGTATAAACATGGTATGTTTCAAATATCATTCAGTTTGAACTAGTAGTTCAAGAATCATAACGAGTCAAAGTTTCTTAATTTCGTCACTCACTGACTGACCGATCATCAAAAGTCTTAGGCACTTCTAGCAGACATAGAAGCCAAATTTAGAATACAATTTTAGTGTTTAGTATATAATTCAAGGAAAAACTAAAATATTTTTCAATTTCGGTCCAGTTTTCGAGATACATTAACTGCATAAATAAGTTTGAAATCTGTACATGTAAAATCCTTGCGTTACTGACTGACTGACAGACACACTACAGCCGAAACTACTGAGCGCAAGTAAGTGAAATTTGACTCCGATTCCGTGGCATGTATATTCCTTGAGGTGCGTAGGGGCGCCCTACGAGAGGATTTTTGGAAACTCCTCCCCTAAGGGCGTAAAACAGGTTGACAGAGTTTGTATGAAACTTTTAATTCCTTCAATGGATTAACTTCAAACTTTTTATATTGGTTTCTCAAATTAAGTTTGTAGACACTAAGAAAGTCTTTTTGGAAATTTTTAGCCTAAGTAGATAAAAAGGGGAGTCAGAATTCAAAGACATTTATTTTGGAAATTCTTCCCCTAAGAGCAGAGATAGAAAAGGGATTCAGAGTTTGTGTTAAATCTTTTATTTTTTCAATAGAATCACTTCAATCTGTGTATGTAAAATCCTTGCGTTACTGACTGACTGACAGACACATTACAACCAAAAGGTAAAATTTGGCGTGTATGTTCCTTGAGTATAGGGGAGTTTGTACAAATATTTTATATAAGCGAAATTTCCGCGTTGAAAAAGTAATATAAAGATATAGGATTACAAAATTACATTTGCCGTTAGGGCTTTAATTAAGAAAATTCGTTGTTGGTGTACAAGAAGTAGAAGGTACCGGAAAGGAACAAAGTAGGACTGGATTATTTACAAAAAGAAAAGGTTTTTTTGACAAGTAGGTATTGTTTTTAAACGGTTTTATAAAGGTAAGTAGAACATGCTCGTAGTTACTACGGCGAACATTATAGCGACGCGACGGTTCGTATCTGATCGAAGTATATAAACAACCTAACACTGATTTTTCAGAAACGATGACGAGCTTCAATTGGTTTGCTCCGTGGCTTCTTAGAGGCAGAATCCAATCGTGTCCCGATTGGATTCATCCATTCATTTATATTCGAGATTCATCCAAGCAAATATACATATTATGTATATATACTCATTGAGAGAGCTGCGCAAGGGTTAAATGCGCTGTTAGGGCATTATTGTTGTGATGTGTTATTGTTCATGCGTGGTTGGGAAATGGACCTTGGGCTGTTGTGAAAGGAACAAAGTAGGACTGGATTATTTACAAAAAGAAAAGATTTTTTTGACAAGTAGGTATTGTTTTTTATGGTCAATATAGTTTAATCGGGTTCGATTCCACGGCGCGAAGCGAGCGATAGCCGAGTGGAGATACCAACAGACTGCCATGCAAAGGGTATCGGGTTTGATTCCACGGCGCGCACCAATTTTTGGAGTTATGTGCGATTTGAATTATTAATTATCGCTTGTCCCGTGTCTTGGAGAACACGTTAAGCCGTCAGTCCCGGTTGTCATGAAGATCGTTGACAGTCGTTACAAGGCGTCAGTACCTACTTAATCAACTGATACTAGTCTAAACCATGGAATATCGCTATCCCTTCGGGTTGCGGCGGTCAGATAGGCAGTCGCTTTGTGGAAAAGCTAATATTCAGCTAAATCCGGTTCGACTAGTAAGCGGACCCCAGATTGAAACTGGGATAAGGCTGCGTTTCCACAGAAGCTGAGCTGTGCGGAGCTGAGCAGAGACTTATAAAATTGACCAATCACATTGCTCAAAATACAAATCGCATCTCCGCTCCGATTCCGTGGAAACAGTGTTAGCGGAGTTGAGATGATTTACATTAAAAGGTATGGTGCGCGGAGATAAGCGGGGCACAGCGGTGTCGAGCTTAGTGGAGCTGTGCCGGGTGAAGCAGGGCTGTGCGGTGTAGAGCGGGGATGCGCGCGGTAGAGCGGGGTTGCGCGGTGTGGAGCAGGGCTGAGAGGGGTAACGCGACGTCAGGCGCGGGCGTTTGTTTGTAGTAGTACTTGAGATACCGTACTGACTGAAAACAAAATGTATTCACAGCCCCGTTCAGCTCATTTCCTCTTCACAGCTCCACTCCGCTAGACTCAGCTCTGGTCCGCCCCAGTCGTCTCAGCTCCGCTTGGCTCCATTTCACCCAGCTACATAGCCCAGCCCTGCACCACTCATCTTTGCGCAGTTTTAGTTGAAACACCTACCTATTTACACGGCTCTGCTACGCTGAACTCGCACCGCACCCTAACGCTAAGACGATGATGATGATAGTTTTGAAATGATTATGCTTTGTTTAGTTAAAGGGTTAACTTAAGCGATACGTGAATGTATGATTTTTTATAAACTGTGGGTTTAATTGTATTTATATATTTAAAAAAAGACTAAGTAAAGTTTTTGGTGCACAAATCTTACTCGCACATGCTCGTGTCATATTTCATAAATTCACATAACTTCACGCCTTTTATTGCCAAAGGGGTAGGCAGAGGTGTATTACACACCCACACTTCGCCAGTTATGTTTCGGTCCCAATGTAATAGGGGTGAGCCTATTGCCATCAACTGGGCACATCATTAAGCGAGCGATAATTAATATAATACACACATAACTTTGAAAAGTCAGAGGTGTATGCCCGGGATACCTAGAGATCGAACCAGAGACCATCGTTTCGGCAGTCAACACACACCACTGGGCTATCGCCGCTTTCTATATTTTCTATTATTTCTATATTATCAGTCATAATTCCTTTGTAAAGAAAGAGTACTCATGAACAAAGAATATAAATCGCGGACAACAATCTCGATCTATGCGCATATCAAGCAGTTTAAAGAAAATTGGTTATCCTCTCCTTCAAAATAGTTGCTGCTACACGCAATGCTTAAATATTTGTTGACAAAAGGACGTCGGAGAGCTTGTTTCTATAATATACTAAATTCTAAAGGATGCCCGCAGATACGCCCGCACTGTTTAATTTTATGATTTCTGCCCGATCTCGTGGGAATTGCCTTCTTACTTCAGTGCACCTCTACGGCTCCCAACTAACATTCATGCGCCGAATATTTTGGGCAGTGCGTTGTCTTTCAATAAGTTAGTAACGCAATAATAATAATAATAAGTACACTGATATATACTTATACAGCAGTAACGTGGTCACCTATCACCTGAATATACTTAAATTAAACTAAAAGTTAAGAATTTATGTAAAGTATTAAGAAGACAGGATATAAATATTTATCACAATCCGGCTTAAACAAGTAGGTATGCAACCCAACGTTTTGCTCTTAGTAATTTGCTAGTCTCATAATGAGAGCGAAATTAAGAGATCGTTTCCCGCATTTAGCCGCGTAATACCGGTACGAGCTCTTCAACTTGAGATTTGTAAGAATAATTAAACGGAGTTTGCTCTTATAATGCTCAGGTTATTTCTTGGATGCAGGTTTTAATGGGAAAGGAAATCTTGAAGATGACTTGCTTTATTTTTTGTTCTTGGTTTCTAAAAACGGTGTAGTAAAACGGTTTTCTCGTTTTATTACGGCTTAGTTTATGAGGTATCCGTAACGATGGTATTATTTTGCAGTGTTTAGGTTGACACGTTGCTTAGGAATCAGTTAACATTTAATCAGTTTTACGATAATTTAAGTTTATACTTGGCACAAACAGGCCAATTAAATAAGCCTTTGCTGTTTTTGCATAAATAGCGTACGCACAGAGACGGACACAATATAATTATAACAAATAACGACAGTCATCATGAAAAATTAAGCGATATCATTATAAATATCGCATAGCTACATATACTTACACAGATGATGTTATTCTATAGTTCTCCGGCTGAAAACATACCTAAGTATAGCACAACTTGTTAAATAATAGCCTAATATAGGTGAGATACAAGATACATTATCACATGAACATACAATCCTTTAATAATGTGTATACTACGTAAATAAATAACTAAAATAAACATACTACATACTAAAACAAAGCTTGCTTTCTGCAAATTTGCTTCATTTATATCAATAACTTTGCCTGAATCAACAACACACAAAAGAACCAACAGTACCTAGTAAAAACAAACGGTACCTACGTTTATTTCCAATTCGTTGCCTCAACGGGAAAACCGATACCTTTCAACATCATTCACGTGCCCATCTGTCATAGTCAATGTTGCTATCTTCGAATGTAATTTAATTAATTTTAAAGTATAGTATTATTTGGCTAAAAAAAGATGTTATGAAATTCGGACGATGAAAATTTATATACATAATCAAAAGCTGACTTTATTTTATTTTAGAAACCATTGAGGATAGAAAGGTTCTTTAAACAGCATGGTTATCTGATAAATATGTTTACAATATAAGGTTATAGATATTATGACGTATGTAGTCATGATGACTAGTAGTTACCAACAGTGGAAGTACGAAAAAAATAAATCGTACACAATGAAAAGTGATATCGTGAATAAAAATAGGAAGAACACCATTTGGGGTCGGTCCTTCGCTTACATATTCTCTATCAAACAAATGTCTATAGCCTATGAGGTGTTTTTCGAAAAGGAGGTCTTACGACAATACAGCTACGCTGGTCTATAACATAAATGACTATTATTACAATAACACCCTCTGCCACACCCTCTACAAAAAATGCACGATGGACAGTAGTTTTTCTATTATTGCTCAATGCTTATTGCTCCGTGAAGAAGAAGACTGGTACCATACTCCTTTCCATTTAATTAGGCACAGGAGGGAGAGAATTAGAAGAGTAAAAGAGTTTTGTAGAAGAGTGCGAAGCATCGTATAGTGTACTTTCTTTATTTCAAACAACATTCAAATTGCCTTGTGGTACCGGAAGTAACCAGATCCAGAGGTAAGATTTTGAAGTAATAATTTAAGAGGATAAGATTCCACGGTGTTATAAGGAGTCAAGTACCTATGCTTTGATTGTTTTAGTTAAACGTAAATGAATTTTCTATGTTTCTGGTGAGATTTATAAAGTTTAAATGAACTGAAAAATTAGGCGACGTTTTTAGTTTCTATATTTCCTTTGTCCTATGTTTTTATTCTTTATGTTTATAGACATTTTGACAATATTTCTTAAGGTAACTATATCTTAATTGTTATTTAAAATTAGACGGTCGATTTACGTGCCCAGAAATAAGTTGCGAGGATTATTTCTAGACTTCGTCCTGAAAGTTTGCTGAGCTACGAGTATATTGACGTTAATCCTTATATCGAAAGACTTCCTTAATACTTTATACTTTTCGTGGTTTCCATCTAAACTGTACATTTTGTACCAAGATTGAGGTATTCTATTTCCTTCCTTAATAGTTCTTCTAATTCCTTTGTTCGAAACATGACAAAGATATGGTTTCTTTTCGCTTTGTGAACGTGTAAGCCTTCAGTCGCAGCTACGAGGTAACATTCAGCTCTAGTGCCGAACTATTTAAAACGACTTGCTGACTAGTTACTATGTGAACTTGCATTTGTCACAGCTTTAAAGGTAAGTAGGCTTTGTTGTGTTTGAGCAATGAACTTGATTTTCTAAGCTGGATACATTGGACTGGATGAAAGTTTAAGCAGCCGACCTGCCAATGCTATGTCATCGATGGCTTAACCGTTTGTTTTTTTTTTACGAAAAATAATTCTCTTTATTTTTAAAGGATGTATAATCTAAATGGTAGTGTTTACGCTCATTATAACAAGGAATTGAATAAAATTCGCGGTATAAGCTTGGAATTTTATATTCCTGCCATCATTTTTCAATTTAGTTTCCAACATAAAAAGCATTGTAGATTAAGGAGTTAAGGAAAATATGCAGCAGCAGAAGTGCCGTCACATTGAATTCTGTAAATTTTCTCTATCTGCCAGAGCTAGCACGCCTACGATCAGTTGTACGCGTATCAATCCCTATTTGCAGTCTTTGAACTCTTATCCCTACACATTCGTTATCCATAGAATAAAGAACTGCCATATACATCAGCTGCGAACCTCCCTTTATAGACAGTCCCTTGGCCAGTTGTCGATTTTCAATTGACTTTTACGACAGGATGGAAGATAAACTACCGATGCTATCTGTTTCGTTCGCACCGTGAAGAAAAAAGTTATTTACGAGATAGGTGTGGGATTCTTAAACACTGTTCGTAGAAGATATATCTTATGTATGAGCTTTAGAAACGACGTTGAAGCTCTAAGCTATTTTTACGTGCACCTTTTGCTTGTTGGAGATGTGTTGAACTATCTAACGGAATGTCTTGCACACGCTATATTCTTCTAAATGTGATTTGAATGCGATTATAATTATAGAGCCTAGATTATCAGATTGATATAACTATGTATCTGATACGGTTGAATAAGTATGTGACGCTAATAATGAAAAAAAAAGCCAAGTCATACTAAGGTAAAATAATGAAATACGAAAACGAAACTTTAGGCTTCAATATTATTTAAGCCGCAATGGAAAGCACGTACGTGCGAGATGCCTACCTATCCATCGCTGAATAGGACATGTTTAGGACAAATTGGCGCGAAAAAACCATCTTTGTTTTTGTATGTTTAGAAAAAAAAAACTTTGAGCCTCAATATCTCCTGAAGGAATCATTTTCCAGGTATGGTGCCGAGGTAAAAATGTTCGTAATGGTGGGTACAATAGGGAGTTTAATTTTTGTTAAGGGTCTCTTTCCACCGTGTATACTTGGGATCAAAATAGAAATGAATAAATATAGTAAAAATAAGCCAAGCCTTTGTGTATAGACTACTGAAATATTAACCTATTTTATTGAAACGTTGTGAGTACGTTTGTGTTTTGAAAATTACTAACTTTCGAATCCTCAAAATTGATTTCGATAATATTGCTTTGTGGATTTCTTCATAATAAACAAAGTAAGCCACGTCCCAAAACTTAATCTTCCTTTGCATATTAAACACTAGTGAAACAAAGCCAATCACTTAAACATGGAGGATCTATTAAGACATTAATATTTGCTTGCAAGCTAAGCAGCGCCTTGGGCTCCGTAAATAATTAAGCAGCGTCATATTCGGGATAGATCACCTTGGTTAATACATTTCGCTATTTTGACTGCGGTACGTTTAGCTTTGTTACAGTAGATTAATATTTTTCATTTGAGAATAGTAAAATCACTCTCCAAGCATCGTTCATAGTCGGAATAACTGTTGTCACACGAGCCACCGAGCTCTTCGAGGAAGGCCAGGAGACTCTTGATGTTGCCCGCTGCATTTCTCAGAGTGCTGTGTCTGGTTAGGTACTGCTGCTTATACTGTGAGACCTCAGGACAGTCGAGAAGCAGGTATGTTGCCTGTATGACAGCAGACTAGACAGTCTGCGCCATTCAAGCGCATAAGTTCAAGTAACGTGTTTTCGTTCATTAAATTAAAGAAGTAACAATTATGTACTATATACTTTCATTACACTAGAATAAACTGGCAAGGAAGCAATTATGTTAAAATAATTAACGCACTATGCGGTTAGCCGCAATGCGGTCAGCCGTGCGGCTGACTGCCATCAAAAATTTGTACGAGAAAGTAGTTTTTATTCGCACTGCGACGCCAACGGCTCCGGTTGTTCTGAGCGCTGCGGCCAGACGAACGGCCAGCTGGACGGTTGAAATACACACTATGTTCGCATAGTGCTAGTTTGCGGTTGCCCGCCTCTAACGGTGAACATTTGACTGACAATAAGCACCTACGCATTATCCGGTTAGCCGGAATGCGGTCAGCTCCGGCTAACCGCAAGCGTAACCGCGTCCTGTGGTTAGCTGGACAGCTGGCCGCATTGGTTTTAGTCCGTTCTCATTAAACCGATTATCGTAATTTGACAGTCGTATAAAAAGACCACATTTCGACACCTGAAAGGTTCTCGGTAATTTGGGTAGCATATTAGTGCCACTTCGAAACTGTCCTACAACTACCAACATTATTAAAATATAATTGTTAGAAGTCATAATCAAAATAAAAAGTTCGTTATATTTACATGCTAGCACTTGCCCACTGAATTCAATACAAAACTTGTCTAAGTAACCTAAATAATACCATATGACCTTCATAGAATATAGTTTAAAAAATGTGTAAGGCTGTTGCATCCTCATAAATAAAACGACTATTCAAATTCATCGCACACACCGCCATCCCTTCATTACAAAACAAACAACAAAACTTTGGTCATATTAAAACTTCACAACTAGTATTTAAGAGCACTCTCTTAGTTCAACACTAAATAATTCAGCGCTTTATCAGTTAAGAGGCAACACTTTGACCCTTGCACTGTTTATAGTACGCTACGTACTGTACTACTCCGTAGGGTCAGCTGCCCTTAAGAACCTTTTACACATGCGGGCTTAGTAAATCTGAAAATACACGATTTTGTTACTGGTGTACTTATAAGGAGTAGCAAAATCGTGAATAGATGAATATAAAATTATTATATTCTTATACCGACTTAAAACTGTATCGAATTTTTTCAACAGTGAGTTCCTTTTGTGATATAGGAACCAATTAGAATTATTTTATGTTCCATCCATAAAGGTATAAAATTTGCAGCGGCCGAATCTGTAGGCAATAGTTAGTAAATTACTAGTTAGTTAAATACTTACCACTACTTGGTTAGAATGATTACAATAGACAAAAAATAGAATAAGCTTTGTTTGATGTTAATTGCCATCTAATTAATATGGTAAATATCAGAGAGGGAAGAAATTAGCCACAAATATATCAGAATTGTTCTTGAATAAGGTCTGATAGAAATTAAAACAGTGTTACAAGAATGGTCAGACCACCTTGCAGGTCTTTAGGCGGCCTGACTCTGACACCAGATTTGGCCACACACTCACACGACAAAGGGACATAGCTTGCAAATCTGGGTTAGCCAGTAGTTGTATAAATTGGTCTTAGTGTGATGACTGTAACTATATACCACTCTGTGCAATGGACTTTCACATGGCAATCTAATCAAGTGTTTGTTTTTCGGTCACTTCGAGTCTGGATTGATTGGTCATAAAATAGAGGTGTGTGTAAGGCCCTTTACCCGTGAATTTTATAGAGAGTAGAAACCATCACAAGTAAATTGAAAGCAGTTATTTTAACTAAGTGGGTTCGGATGTTTTCATCATTCCTGTGTTTTTAGATGTTGAGTGATTCAAAAATAGTGTTTTAAATGATTAAAAGTGATATTTACTCGCATGGAGTGGAAGAGGCTTGCCAGTTTAAATATTACATAGTATTACATATTTATAATGACCTCATTTGAATAAGCAGTAGTATAAGAAGATACTTTAAAACCCAACTTGGGTTTTAAAATATCTTCCGGCCTCATAAAGGCTACTGCACACAGTTCCGGCGGCACGAGCCGCTGGCTTTTGCCGCGCGGCTCGTGCCGCCAGCTTCGGCCGGGCGTCGGTGCCGCCGGCATCGGCCGCAGAAAGCCGCCGGGTATTATTCCAGTTGTATAGAACGACCGCACACAAGTAGCAGGTTGCGGGCCGCGCGGCCCATCGGCCTACCCGCGCGGCCATGCCGCCGCGCCGGCTCCTTCGTGCAAAGCCGGCGGCTTTGAATGCCGCCAGGTCAGCGCGGCTTGGCCAGCGGCTGGGCCGCCGGCACTGCCGCCGACACGACCGCCGGCACTGTGTGGAGCCTTAATGTAATAACATTATTTTCTCTTACTGTACTTACGTCTTACTTTCAAACTCTGCCCATCTAACTATCTTGACAAATAGTAGCCTATGTGTTATTCTGATGTTACATTACTGCAAAGTTTCATCAAAAACCGTTGAGAACTTTTGACCAACTGGTATAACAGTGGCGGTGTAACGTTTTACTTCACGGTGATACCTACATTTTAATTTTGTGAACAATGCAATTTTAAACATGTATTGAAATTCTACTATAACATGTACATATTATATTGTTAGTTTTTCAAAATGCAATATATTTTCCCCTGATACACAGTATGAAACCAATAACGCTGGTAAAATATATAAGTAATAAATGCCAATAAAAGCCAATCTGGACAATATTGGCTCACCTAAAGTTCTTTACCCGAAATTGTTCTTCCTAACGATTTGTAATCCGAATGATCACCCTTCCTAAAATTTTTCATCCTAAAGTTTTCATTCATACTATTTGTAGTGCAACCGGCAAGGTTCATAACACTCATGTTTCCGAAAATTGTAATCAATAATATAATTAATGTAAATATATTTAAACTCCTACTATTTTTATCATAACGCTTTTATCCCTAAACATAATTACCATAATATTTTCACTCATTCTCAGAAAGAAACATTTACCAAGTGTAATAAAAAATATATGAAACTTTTACCAAGACACTTTTAGCCTTTTATTTAGGTGTTTTATAGGATAGAATCGAGAAAATAAACGATTTGCAAAAATAAAACTGTTTTGGCTTAATTTTTCTAAGTCCTCGCACCGTAGCGCCCCCAAGGCTACACTCCAACCGAAATTCATAAAACACGACTTATTTATGGTTATGTTTATAGCCTGGGAGTTTATAACGCAGTTTTAACCATTCTTAAACCAATACTATAGGACCGATTCTGTTCTGGCACTTCGCCGGCCGCTGCCGCGGCACGCTCGCTTCGCTCGCTCGGCTCGTGCGTTGTGGTCACAGTTCTAACCAAACCTAAACCAATAATTATTAATACGACCGATTCGTTTCTGGAACTTGACCATTGTACTATTGTGTATTTGTACCATAGTACTATTATTCTTATAATTATGTTATACATGTTATGTGAAAATAAAGTTACGCAAAATTAATGTACATATACTATAATACTGATTATTATGAATAAAAAGAAATCTAAACAAAAAATATATGACTTTGAATAATAGTGTAAAAGATGGTTATGTTGAGAAAATATAGGAAAACAAATAAAAGTATAACAGATGTTTATTGCTACTGACATTATAAAGTTGAATGCTTCGGAGTTATAAACATTAGAGACAGAGTAGTTTGGAATTGTGATTGTTAGGATGACAAATGTTAGGAAAAACATTTTCGGATTTCAAATTATCGGAGTTGAAAATTTAGGTGAACTTTGGCGCACCCGTAATAAATAATAAAATACATAAGTGATAAATAATTATCTTTCCAAATACCTACCAATTCTGTGTATTTCACTAGCGTTTAGCGTGTGTATTTAGAAACTGTCTGTAATTCATTGTGGTGAACTGCCGTTTTGTCCCCGTGGATCGAAGCCCAACAATCAATGCGTTGGCAATATACAACATATTTTTATGGATACCTCGCTAGGTATCCATAAAAATATGTTGTATACTGAAGAGAATTATTGTAGAGAATTATTAAAACATTTGTTGTATATTGAGATAAAGAGAATTATTTATTACTTGTATACCGCTACACAGACCAGTTTTTACGACGAATGTGTTCAAAATTGCTTACAGTGGCACATGTGACT
Organism: Euclidia mi; assembly: GCA_944739405.2. NCBI lineage: Eukaryota > Metazoa > Arthropoda > Insecta > Lepidoptera > Erebidae > Euclidia > Euclidia mi. Next base: position 23,312,226 of record OX123194.2, on the reverse strand, counting down.
ACGTGCTGTTTAGAAAGCTATATTTACCTAAACCATATAAAACATGCATATTAATAAAGAAAATTGAATTAAATACAATCCATGCTAAGATTCACTTTAATAAAAGAAGTCACAAATATCACACCTTAAAGAAACTTACCCAAGAAATAAGAGAATTACAGTCTATAAACAAATTTACACAAAGCTTAAAACATAACATAATGAATACATGATCACTTGATTATTTCACGATGGTCTATTTGGTTTTACCTCTGTGTATGTATAGAATTATAATAATAATAATAATAATAAATTGTTTATTGTTCCATAATCGTTACATAAATATTGCATGAGGCAGCCCCATTAAGTTATTAACAATACTTGTGTTGGGACTGACTCGCTGCTTCCCCTTTAATACATTTACATAGTGGAGACTAATAAACAAATTTAAAAAAAAAATATAAAAAACTGGATACATGTCAAAAATATTTAAAATAATTATTATAAGGTAAGTAATACTATCAAAAAGAGCAGCTCGATTGTGTATGTGTGTGTACATATGTGTATGTGTGAGTGTGTGAGTGTGTGTACCTACGTACATGTTTGTGTATATGTTATGTGAGCGTGTGTGTGTGTGAATAATATGGATTCCATTTTAGCAAGGTCTGATCAATATTTGTTCGCTTTCCTCGTATGTTAACGTTTTTAACCAATCAGTAATAATCTTCTGGCATTTATGTTTAGACTCTGGATTGAATTTTAATTTAGAGTTTATCTTATTGTAGACATAGGCTGATTGAGCGCTATACTGTCGCTCTGCAAAAGCCGTACGAACCCGCGAGGAGTGAGCCACAATATTATTGCGCCTTTTATCCTGGTCTACTGGGATGTATGGGATAGATTTATGCAGATATAAGGCCATGTTTAATAAATATAGCTGCCTAACTGTTAGTAAGCCACACAAACTATATAGATTGCTAGTAGATATCTGTATGGCTTAAAATAATTTAAATCTAGCAAGTTACATTTTAGACTACTGAGTGTGTGTTTAGCTGAAATCACCGGCGCCAACAAGAAATGTTACGTAATGTTAGGTTTAGTTTAAATTCTCACGTAGGTAAGTGAACTCTTGTAAGTTTTTTATTTTTTGAGAATAAATGTCTTTCAAAGGATATTTTTTATTGTAGCGGTCAAAAATTTTAAATGATTGAAAACATTAGTACATAGCGAAAATAGTCACGACTGAGCTACGTGCACGAGAAAAGGACAATCCTATAATGTGTCAATGTTCGTGACATTAATTAGTACCGCTTACGTTGGAAAGATATATTATAATTTTACTATATTTACAGCTTTTTGTAATTCGTCAAGTTATGCACTAAATATTTGAATGACGTCTTTATATAATTTTCCAAGCGCTGTTTCATTCATTATTATGAGAGCGCTCTAAAACGTACCATAACTCTTACTTTATTCTCTTCATTATCATAAAAACTGTTCTAATTATATTATATTGTAGTAATTAATCAAACTCCTTAATTGATGGCAGTTGTGCTCTAAGAGGGTGAAATCTTATCTTAATATATTAAATCCTTGCGTTACTGACTGACTGACAGACACGCCACAGCCGAAACTATTGGGCGGAGGAAGCTGAAATTTGGCATATATGTTCCTTGGGGACCGTAGGGATGCACTAAGATGGAATTTCCCGATATTCCCACGGGATCGGCCAAAACGGGTAAATTTAAAAAAAATGCAGGCGTAGCTGCTTGCGTCCTCTAGTACTAATATAATATAAAGCTGAAGAGTTTGTTTGTTTGTTTGGTTGAACGCGTTAATCTCAGGAACTACTGGTCTGATTTGAAAAATTCTTTCAGTGTTAGCCCATTTATCGAGGAAGGCTATAGGCTATATATAACATCACGCTCTGATCCACGGGAGTGGAGCAGTAGCCTTAAATAACGCGGGTGTAACCGCGGGCTCATCTAGTTATTTTATATGTTAAAGTAAGCAAGACAGTTAATTCTGTTGATCTTGTGTTCTTGTCTGTTTGCAGTCGAATAAAAAGTCTCAAGTTCAGTTCTTGATATGCCTGCTCAAACCTTTGTCACCAAATAAGTGTATCTAAACAGTGTTGAAAATTAGATACACAAATATACATGTCAGCTTGGCGCACTTGCAATTCCTTTCACCTTTATACACTTAGGGTTCCTATTAATTATAGATTGTTTCATTGATATGATTAAATTATATAAGTAGATGAGCCCGCGGTTACACCCGTGTTATTTAAGGCTACTGCTCCGCTCCCGTGCCATATAGCGTGATGTTATGTAGCCTTCCTCGATTAATGGGCTATTTAACACTGAAATAAATTTTCAAATCGGACCAGTAGTTCCTGAGCAAAAACTTGCAAGACTTATTTTGCCATTGTGTTATTTATACCCGCCATGCGTCATCCAAAATGTCAAAGCAGCTGCACACTCATTACTCATACCATCTTATAAAATAATAACCGATCAAACCCAGACATAACGCAAGCAAACTCATGCATCCTATTTCCACATGATATTTTAATCAATTTCAAAAGTTTTGCAGTTGAAAATTCAATCAGTGTTAAACACAGCTCGGCTGAATTCAGCAGGTTCGTGGTGTCGATGCACCTAACTTCTAAACCTATAGAACTCCCTCGAACGGGTTGGGTATTAATTATTACTTTAACGTTGCCGAATTTTGATGAAAACGTTTGAAAGGATGAATGCTAATATTGTGTGAGCTGATTTGATAGATTTAAAAGCAGTTTTGCAGTTAGTGCAATCTTTTTACACTTGTAGATAGATTTTTGTTCTTTAGGCTAACGATTCAATGTTATTTCTCAAAAAGTCTGCTAAAGAATCTCAAATATAAATACGCATCACAATTCAAAACGAGGGCAAGACTAAATGATTATTGTAAATACTCTCTAGTTTGCGAATAATGGTTTTTCAAACGGAAACGGGCTGGGACCTGCCTGTTGGAATTTTCCTCGCAGAATTTCAATACCGAGCAGTGAGAAAATTTTTCTTTTAAAATTTACTTGCACAGCCTGAGTTTGAATTTGAAACAACGATTGTCAGAGTGCATTTCCCAGTAACAATTGTTTTATCATTCGAATTCGTACTTGAGTCTGATGTTATTTTAATAATTATGTTTGTTCGTGTGAAAACGTATATGTATTATTCCCCTTAGGCTCGCACGGAACATGTAACATATTAAACGCACTTCCTGAAAGTAGTTCGTTCAGAATCGGCTACTGAATCCATTGTCATTTTTTATATATTTTTTTGTTCTAAAATAATTAAAATAACGTAAATTATAGTCACTCATTTGTTTGAAAAGTTGAAATATACGAATATAAACCTTAAGTCAAAGCAGAACGCCTTCTTTTAAAATGCATTTGTTTAATGGTTCCACGTTGAGTCACACGAACGCACACATTAATACAACACAATAGCGGCAAAAGACAATAACAAACAATTTATCACCAAAATATCTATCATCTATCTTTCGCTTACGTTATAATCAACAGGCAAGAGCGAGACGTAATGTGTCGCCCGCGCTGGCCAATGACAAGCGCTGGCGATGCGCTTAGACAAGTTATGACATGTATCTAGTATCTAGTCATCCATCGGGAATCTGTCAGCGAGAGTTGTGAAAAAGTATTTTAAAACGTTCACTTATTTATTTACAAAATGTGTAATTATCAACATGATGGTGCTGGTGTGGAACGTTCTGCGTCATCTTAATGTTAACTTGTCGCCCCTGGACTTTTTCACTGTGGGAAAATATTAAATCACTAGTTTATTGTGAGGAGAGATACTAGCTGCTTTTGAAACAGTGAAAAGATGTGATGTGTGAGGAAGCAGTGAAGTGTTAAAAGAATGTGATTTTATCCTGTAAGTTATTTGATTATTCTATTAATGTAACTATTAATTCACAACTTTAAACACGCCGTTCTTGCTTTTTTCTCTCATTGATATTCTTTTATTTTATCTATCAATAAGGCTAACTAAGTATGATTAAGTTAAGATAGTCACAATAGTCATTTACGATGTTATGAAACAATAGATCGTGCATGTTATTAGCAAACAATAAATAATTTTATACCTACCAAGTCGACTGTACACTCAAAGCCTAAAAGTGTAATGAAAAAAAAACAGTCATATCTTTGGAAATATCAACAGTAGCTGACAAATTATTCAAACATCATTTTTGTAAACCCCACTCTATCAGAGTGTGGTATGAAGACTGAATTTGAAACATTTTGTTTATATCGTATCGTATTTCGATCCTATCAGATTGCTGTCGTTTGTTTACAATAGCAACCGTTTCTTGTGTTTGTGTGCGTGCGCAGATTTACAGTGACCACGCTTTTCACTTTTAATCAAGTTTATACTTTCTTCAAAAAACAATATTTACGGAAGTAAAAAAAATATTTCAATGCATGCATTATGATTGTCACAAGGTATTCTAATTGGGGTATCTGAGGATGTGCGTTATTTCCGTTACACGTTGTATATGTTTTCAATTATTTGTCAGGTATGAAAGATTAAATGAATTGTTGAGATTAGAGTAATGTACTTATCTACATAATAACATGAATACTTTAACAGATTTTGGCGTTAAATTGTAAGCTTTTGTTTCTATTGGATATTTTACCACAATGCAATATTTTCCCATAATTTATCAATATGTCACAAAATATTGAATAAATTATCGCGGAATGTGTTTATTACGTGTGGTGACGGCTTAAGAATACGGATTGTCACCACCCCATATTATCCCATGGGTGTCGTAAGCGCAGACAGAGGGAGCATATTATGCAGAGAACAGCACTGTAAGAGAAGGAAAACTTGATACAAACCCTATACCAACCCGCTTGGCCAGCGTGGTATAGTAGGCCAATTCCTCCTTTCAAAGGAGAGCCCTAGTCCAGTAGTGGACTGTTAAATAAGGACTATGCAGCTGTTGCCGCTGAAAGCAAAGCGGCCATGCCAGCAAATCGCCAGGATAAAAAAGGGCATAAACAGAAGGTTTGTGAGCCCCCCGTAACAAGGACATGGAACGGACAGTCCCAGAAAAGGCAACGTGTGACAAGGACGGCTTTATCAAGGTGGAGAAAAAGAAGAAGAAGCCATCGTGCCGTAACCTTTGTGGTACCGGGATAGCAGGGTCTAATATGCTGCTACGTCCCGCAGTACCAACCACACAGTTGTACGTATCCCGGTTGCATCACTCCACAAAGGAAGAGGAGGTCGTGGAGTATTTGCGCCTGAAAACCAACTGGACTTTGAGAGTCGAGAGATTGGAGTCACTCCATAACACGAACTTTAAGTCATACGTGGTACGGGTGCCGACTCAACATCTCCAGACGTTCCTCAAAGAAGAGTTTTGGCCGAAGGGTGTTGTCTATCGGCGTTTTTATGGATGATTACGCAACAAGACACAGCGAAACACGCCAATGTAAACGACACCTGTGCGTTGTATTATTAGTAATTAGACATTTTATTATATGTATGTTAGCCTGTAAGGTATATATCTGTATGGGTTTTTATTACCTGAATTAAACGATTATTATTATTATTCATTTATTTCTTATTAATCAAATTTAAATTACATTTTTAAATATATCACAAAAAAATTAAATACATTTAAAAATATTAAAAAAACCGTGGGATCCCACCAGCAACGGGCACAGGGTCCAAGCTGCCGGTGGTTAGGGCTCCAGAGACAGGAACTTCCTCACAATACGTGCCGTGTCGAGAAGTACTGCCTTTTGCATCAGACCCTTTACCCAAGCACCCAACGCGAGCCTCTTAAGGTGACGATCGAGGCTCTTGGCTATTAGGCCATTAACCGTTACAACTATCGGCACAATAATTGCCGAGTCCACATCCCACATGTCGACAATCTCGTGAGCCAAGTCCAGATATTTAATCTGTTTGTCTTTCTCAGCTTTCACGAGATTCTCGTCATGAGGAATGGTGACATCAACAATTATTGCGAGGCGCTCTGATCGATCTATCACCACAGTATCAGGTTTGTTGGCTACAACAGTCCTGTCTGTGACGATAGATCGATCCCAGTACAATGTGGCATGACCATTTTCGAGAACTGGCTCTGCCACATACCTGTAGTACGGTACCTCGATGTCTACAAGTTTGTATTTCAGAGCAAGTTGCTGGTGAATGATTCTAGCTACTTGGTTATGTCTGTGCAAGTACTCGCCGTTAGCAAGACGTGAACAACCGGAAACAATATGCCTGAGAGATTCACCGGGCTGGTGACACGCACGGCAAATATCGGTAGTGCCATCCCTCAGGATATATTTCCGGTAGTTATTCGTCTTGATAACTTCGTCAGCAATTGCACAAACAAACCCTTTGGTTTCGCCAAAGAGGTCACCGAAGCGTAGCCAGTTCACCGAGGCTAATAGGTCTACATCGGGTCCATACAGGGCCCGATGGAACCTGCCATGAAGCTCCTTGCTCTGCCATACACGCTTGCGATCATCAGTACTGAGTACTACAGGTAAACGCCAGTTCTCCTTAGCCAACTTGAGCGGGGTGAGTCCATTGTCCACTGTGACAACATCTCGATGCATGTCCACGTTCGCTCGGAGAAAATATTCTCTGAGATTGCACACCTCGCGGTTGTGTAGCGTCTTGACATTCAGAAAGCCACGACCCCCACACTTCCGCGGGATGTACAACCTCATCACGGATGAACGTGGATGATGCATACGATATGCCGCCAACAATGTGCGGACTCTTCTGTCCAGGGCATCCAATTCAGACTGAGTCCACTTGAGTATGCCAAAGGAGTATACAAGAAGTGGCATGACCCAACCGTTGCAAGCACGAACCTTGTTGCCACCTGATAAAAGGCTTTTTAATACTTTTTTCAGGCGGCCAAAGAAACGCTCCTGCAACGATTGCTTCATGTCAGCTTCATTGATACTTAAAGCCTGTGACATACCCAAGTACTTATAGGTATCGGTTAAGAGAAGCGATCTTAGGTAAATGGAATCTGAGAGTTGGAGCCCCTCAAATTCCACCATCCTGCCCTGCTTCACATGAATGACAGCACATTTATCCACACCGAACTCCATATTGATAGACTTACTAAAGTTTTGGGTTACGTTTAGTAAATCTAGCAATTGGGCATCAGAGTGGGCAAATAACTTCAGGTCACCCATGAATAGCAGTTGAATGACCTGACCGCCTCTCTGTAACCTGTAGCCTAACCTTGAACCCTCCAGTAATGTACTGAGAGGGTTCATGGCTAGGCAAAACCAAAGGGGACTCAGACTGTCGCCCTGAAAAATTCTCCGCTCAATTTTAATACGTTCGCCGTCCTCCTGGATCCTTCGGCATCCTGGATAGCAAAGAATCGTATTCCATTGCCCCATACATGACTTTAAGAAGGTGCGTAGAGTAGTATTTACTTTATACAACTCTAGCACCCTCAAAAGCCATGTATGCGGCACGGAGTCATACGCTTTCTTATAATCTATCCAACATGCCGCCAGATCCTTTCGGTTACGGCGAACTTGTTGGCTAATGGCCATGTCAATGAGGAGGAGCTCCTTAGTACCACGAGCCCCCTTCCTACATCCATTCTGAGAGGCTGATATAATTGAAAAGTCTTCAACATGCTTAGCTATTTTAGCTCTCAGAATAGATGTAAGAAGTTTATAGAGCGATGGTAAACATGTTATCGGTCTATAATTACCGGGCTCGCTAGTACTGCCAGTCTTGTGGAGCAGGTGAGTAATTCCAGTCGTCATAAAGGCTGGCAGCGACCCAGATTCCACGGCTGATTGGAATTGAGATGCCAAGCGTTCATGCGAACTACGTAGCCATTTCAGCCAGAAATTGTGCAGCCCGTCTAATCCTGGAGATTTCCAATTAGATAATGGACGGACTGCTTGTGTAACGTCCTGGCTAGAAATGGCCACGCATTCCATTTCGGGAATATGTTCGCATGCACGTTCGACATCTCGCATCCAATCGCCTTCGGTATGACCAATGGGCATCGACCATATGCTACGCCAAAACGTGGCTGTGGTGTCCGCATCCGGCCGCTGCACATTAGTCACACATTGATCTGGTCGTTCCCAGCTTCTATATACCCACCTCTGGTCCCTCTAGAATGTACTATTAATGACGTACCGGTCCACACGTTTTTCAAATCTACGAATTCGGTTTGCCCATGCATAGACTTTCTGTTTTAGGTAGTCAATGCGCTCTGTTTGCTCTGTCTTTGGGCGGAAGCCCGTGCAGGTCAACTCATACTTAACACCTCTGAACTGCACTGACTTCTACTCCCTACACCTGAGTCCGGTGCAGGGAGTGGCGAATGGCCTCAGGGGTAGCGCAGGTCGCGAAGATCCCCTTAGGCAAGGCTGGTGGACTATCCTTCCCGAGGTTGCCGCCCGTTCTTGGTCCAGTTCCTTCAGAAATGGATGCAACCAAAACCTCCAGCCGAAACACAAACAACAGGCACTTTACACATGCACACACACACACACGTACACACATGCGCGCACACATCCACATCCAGGAACACATCTCTTCACCACGCCCCCGCGTGGTCGGGTGGGCGCGGGCTCGTAGTAAAAAGTCACGGGTAAGAGAAGTTGACCACCTGCGCTAGGACCTGCGCAGTCGAGCGCCGTACGCGGGGATGTCGGAGTCCTGGGGGGTTGAGCCGAGCGGCGCTGGCGGTAATGTGACCGTGAGGCAACACGCCCTCTTTGGTGCCGATTTCACGCTAAACGGTAGCCCCCGCTGTGAGCCGCAGCGGGGGAAATGGCCACCGTGTCCCGTCAGAGGGCCACAGGCTAGGGACGTAGGGTCCACATCAGCAGTTGGAATTTATTTCGGCTGTTGATGTGGTAGGTGAAGGCTATACGGAGGGTGCAAGCGAAGGATGACGGCTAGAGTTGGTAACTCGGCTCAGGCCGTTAACCCTAGCGGGTGCCCGAAGTCGTGCTGTAAACCAGCCCCGCGTTCCTATATCCCTCTGGTAATCCTAACGTCCCGTATGACGTTCCCAAATGCGGGCTCCATGGAGGGTGGGAAGCCAGAGGGATGAAGTGTTATTAAACTTGCATGGATACCGAAATCCCACTTATTACCCCAACCGCGACGGGGACGGCGAAAGCTGTTCCCGCCGCCACAACCATACAGATGGTCGACGCCGTGGCCCCGGCTGCAGGTGTCACACCATCCCCCAAGGACGTGACTTCAGCGCTGGCTAACGCTAGTACTGGTCCCGTACTTACAATCGTCAGCCCATTTGAGATAAAGCGGGAAGACGACTCCTCCTTCGCGGGCTGGCAAGTGGTGAGTCACCACAAGGGCAAGGGTAAGGGCAAGACCACCGGTCCTGTTCGACACCCGCCCACCACACAACCGAGTGGCCCAGCTGCTACCAGCTCTGCGAAGAAGAAGAGGGCGAATAAAAACAAGAGGCAGCGCCTGGCAATAAGGCGTAAGGCTGCACAAACCGCTGCCGCCGCCGGTGCTGCCTCTACAAAAACAGCGGAGCAGGCCGCTGTCGCAGGTCCCAGTAATGTGACCAGCGCGCAGCCCGCGCTCAGCAGTGGGGGGTGCACGAAGGCCGGAGGCAGTACGGGGAAGCCGCCTGCCGCCAAGCGGCGGGCTGGCCACCCTGGACGGCATCCAGCCCCAGCACCACCGGGAAACACGGCAGGTAAAACTGCCGGAAACAAGGAAAGAGGTGAGGCCAAACGTGCACTCAACGAGACCAGCTCGCCTCGAGGGGAGCACAAGAAGCCCCGCCTCGACTCCTCCAGGACACAAGGTAAGTCCTACGCACAGGCCTCCAAGGCGTCCCTAGGCGTTGCAGTAACATGCAAACGCACAGGGAACTTGCCGAAGGAGTTCGTGGACCGGATACTCACGGAGATTCAAAGGAAGGTCCTGAGTGACGCCTGGTCGACTAAAACCCCCAAACGCCCCGCTCCTGCGTTCACCGGGAAATCCATGTACGCGGACGGGGTCCTCAAACTCTGGTGCGCCGACGACGCAACGCGTACCTGGCTGACGGAGGCGGTCTCTCTACTGGTCCCACCACCGGGCTTCGAACTGGAGGTTAGGGGCCAGGAAGAGGCCCGAAGAGAGTGCGGTGCGGCATTATCGTTCCCAACGAACAGGGAGTCTGGGACGACGTGCGCGACGTGGGTCGGGCTCTGGAGTTCCAGAACCCCTGGTTGGCGGTCGACAAATGGTCGCTGCTGCACTCGGAAAGACAGTCAGGTGGGTGCTTCCTGGTCGTGGGCGTCCCGGAGGAACAAGTCCCGGTCCTGGTGCAGAACGAGCGCCGCCTCGCGTTGGGGCTGGGTGCAGTCTACGTCCAGTTCCGGGACTCAACAGGCAAGTATGTCGATCATCCTCCGGAATGCGAAAACTCCAAACAACCACATCAAGCATCAGACACCCAGCCAGCGTGTTCCGCGGAACCCGGCCCGTCAGAGCCGGCTGCATCTGGCTTGGGGGCTGGCCCGTCAGCCGAGGGTAACTCGGAAGATGAGAGCCTGCTCCTGAGTCCGGTGCGGCGGGACGACGGGGTGGGGGCCGGCGACATCCTGGCGGGCCTAACGCAGCTGAAGGTCGGGGAGGAGGGGACATCACCCACAGATGAACCCTCTGCCTAGTGACGTCAGCTGCCTGCAAATCAACCTCCATCATAGCCAAACGGCCACTGCGCAACTGCGCAAATGGATGGAGGTCCAACATTCAGCCATCGTGCTCATCCAGGAACCTTGGATAAGGGGTGGCCTCATTAGAGGCCTCTCCAGCCTGGGAGGTAAGATTTACTCTTCTACTGACCACACACATCCAAGAACCTGTATACTTACAACTAAAAACATCAGAGCCCAAGCTTTAATGGAGTTCTGTTCCAGAGACATCACAGCGATACAAATTGAAATAATACAGCAGCCAAGGAGTATAGCGGTCGTTTTCGCATCGGTTTACATGCCCGAGGCTGAAGACCCGCCTCCGTTCGACCTCACGCGTCTGGTTAACCAGTGCGAGAGAACCAATACAGAGGTCGTAATAGGGACGGACTCCAATGCCCACCACCAAATGTGGTGCATGGACTGCAACAATAACAGAGGTAAGTTACTGGTTGAATACCTATTCACCACTAATCTTACCCTATTAAACACAGGTACGGAGCCCACCTTCGTCACAAAACGTAGTCAGACAATTATCGACTTAGCTCTCGCAACAGAAGGAGCGGCTGAACGCATCAAGGGATGGCACGTCTCAAAGGAGGCATCATGCTCAGACCACAGATGGATCAGCTTCTCCATGAAAGTCGATATACAGCCCACACAGCCCCGCAGGAAACCACACAACACGGACAAATCAAAGTATGTCCTATTACTTAGAGATAAACTTACCCTTACCGCTACGCCGACGGTACTGGGTGACACTGAACAGATCGACGAGCAGGTATGCACACTGACGCAGTCGATGCTAGACAGCTACCATGCAGCTTGCCCGGAAACCACTCCGCTTTCAACCCCGGGGAAACAACCCTGGTGGGGCGCTGAGCTTGAACGCAAGCGCAAGAAGGTAAGAAAGGCTTTAAATAGGGCAATGAACACAAGCGCGGACGCTGAATGGGACGCTTATAAAGCGGCCAAATCAGACTACAGGAAATGCCTCAGATTCAGACGCACCATGGGATGGAGGAAATTCTGTGGGAGCATTGAATCCTGCCAACAAGCAAACCGGGTAAGGAAACTACTGGCTCAGCAACCAACAGTTGCACCAGGTACTCTCCGTAAACCGGATGACACATACACCACATCGGAGGAGGAGACAAGACGCGTCCTACTCGAAACACATTTCCCAGGCTGCGTCCTCACCCCGGTAATAACTTGGCACGATACACCAACAGTGGCGACCGAACACGAATGGAGACACGCAAACAACGTGGTCACAGAAGAAAAACTCCGATGGGCCATCGATAGCTTCCATCCCTTCAAAGCAGCGGACTGGACGGCATCTTCCCAGGGTTACTACAATGGGGAGGTGAACCTGTCCTTAAAAGACTCCTGGCAATCATGAGGGCTAGCCTGGCCCTCAGATATGTACCGAAGAAATGGAGGGAAGTCAAACTAATCTTCATACCAAAACCAGGCAAAACAGACTATACCAATGCAAAGCCCTTCAGACCAATAAGCCTGACCTCCTTCATGCTTAAAGCCTTGGAAAGGCTTTGCGAGAGGGAACTAAGAAGTGGGGCTCTTAAGCACTTACCCCTACATGCCAACCAACATGCATACAGCTCAGAGAAATCGACGGAATCGGCCTTACATCAGGTCGTGAACCAGATAGAAGCTGCTATACAACAAAAAAGCATCTGCCTGGGCACCTTCATCGACATAGAAGGAGCCTTCGACAAGACAAACTTCTCCAGCATAAGCAACGCCCTATCCAGACATGGTGTGGATCAGATGCTCATACAATGGATCCAAAACATGCTCAGCAAAAGGGTAGTGCGCCTACACAGTGACACTCAGACAGCCTTGATAACTAAAGGGTGCCCGCAGGGAGGTGTACTCTCCCCGCTATTGTGGAACTTAGTCATCAATGAACTCATAGACAAACTCAATGCGAGAGACTTCTACACAATAGGTTATGCAGATGATCTAACCATACTCACCGCAGGTAAGGTAACCAGTACAGTGTACGACCTAACCCAACAAGCGCTACGCATAGTAGAGTGGTGGTGTAATGAGTACGAATTATCTGTAAACCCGACCAAGACCGAACTAGTTATGTTCACACACAAACGCGCGCTGGGCACTTACCGACTGCCCAGGTTATTTAACACAGAGCTTAAGCTGTCTACCGAGGTCAAGTACCTGGGTGTCACTCTCGACAGCAAATTGACATGGAACAGCCACATGGAAAATAAGCTCAACAAAGCAAGCATTGTCTTCTGACAGTGCAAGAAGATGATAGGCAAACGCTGGGGCCTATCCCCCAAAATTGTCTTATGGCTCTATAAGACAATAATACGTCCGATGATAAGCTACGGCGCAGTAGTGTGGTGGCCTCGGACCAACCTAACAACGGCCGCCAACAAGCTTCAAAAGCTACAAAGACTTGCATGCCTAGCGGCCACGGGCTGCATGAAAACTACACCTACAGCGGCACTCGAAGTGTTGCTGGACCTGCCCCCATTGCACCTGTTTATACAACAAGAAGCAACGATGTCGGCGGTCCGGCTAAGAGCTCTGAAGCTCTGGAAAGACACCAACACACCGCACACTAGCAACTTAAATACACTCTTTAAAGAAGTTCCTCTCACACAAGCCATTGGCGGCCAAATACCGAAACAATTTGTGTTCGACAAGAAATACAAAATCCAACTGTACGAAGATCTACACGAAGGAGCGGTTAATCACAACGAGCTCACGATCTTCACAGATGGGTCTAAGACGGATACAGGTACAGGTTCAGGAGTATTCTCCGAGGACCTAAATATCAACATCGCAGCACCGCTGGGAGCCTACAACACGGTCTACCAGGCCGAATGTTTTGGCATAATCCTAGCTGCCACAGCAATCATGGCACGTGAGGTAAGGGAACGATCCATAAGGATCCTCTCAGATAGTAAGGCAGTCCTCTCAGCCCTCAAAAGCCATACTATCACCTCGGCGCTTACGCTTGAATACACCAAAAACTAACAGAGGTAGGTAAACAAAACAAATTAACACTGCAATGGATCAAGGGCCACAGTGGCTCTAGAGGGAATGACGCAGCCAGAAGAGGGGCCACTTTAGAGGTGGTGGGACCCGAGCACATTATTCGCCTCCCTTCTGGATTTTATCGCAACCTGGTAAGAAATAGGACCAGGACCCAACACAACCAGTCCTGCATTGGTATTGAAACATGTAGGCAGGCCAAGGAGGCTCTTCCCGCAGTAGACGGTAAGATAGCTAAACAAATCCTCCGGCTGTCCAAACAACAACTGCAGACAGTCACGGCCGCCTACACAGGACACGGATTCCTTAATAAACACCTATTTACTATAGGTATCACCGATAGCCCGCTGTGCAGGGCCTGTATGGCAGCAGACGAGACGGCAGCCCACCTGCTCCTCGACTGCCCTGAGGTCGCACAGTACAGGCAGCAGTACCTGACAAGACACAGCACCCTGAGGGAAGCAGTGGGCCACATCAAGAGTCTGCTGGCCTTCCTCGAAGAGCTGGGGTGGCTGGAATGACGACACCATTCCCACCCGCACGCAAAATACACGCCAAGACGTGGAGTTGCGGAAACAGCCCGTGCCATCAAGTATCAAGTATGCGCTCTGTGACCCGGGCTATATAATCTTGAGGACTAATATTAGTACCCGAAAAAGCCCGTTTCACAAAGCGTATTACCCTAGGGCGTGTATTCCCCTCCCTAAAACAGATCAGCTTGCCAATAAGTGCCCTTGCCTCGGCAATACGCCGCTCAATCCTGCACTGCCACGCCGGTACAGCAGACCTTTGTCGTACAGCAGTGACAGTTTCAAGAAGCTTAACACCAGCTATACGACAAGCTGCCACGGCAGTACAGTACAAGATTGAATGCGTATCACCGAGATCCTCGCTATTATCTAAATAATTTGACAATAACGAGTCAAGAGCACTTACCAGCGCTATATTTCGCCTATGCATAGGCAACCGTGGTAGACGAGGCCTGATATCTAGTGGAGTGTACCGGTAGTCCCTAATAGGACATTCCAAAGCGTATTTTACCTCCTCATTGCACTGGGTACTTACATTATCAGCCATGTCATCCTCCTCCCTAACGGCACTGCCGCCTATTGGCGGTGCATTCAGCGTAGATGTTTGTGTAGGCTGGACAGGATTGGCATGGCTCGTAGGTAAGTACTCTGAGCGAATCCTATCAAGCACGGCATTATCCAGCTTGCCACTGCGCTGAATAACCCGTACCTGATCCGATAATCGTTGAGCCGTGACGTTGATGCTTGGTTCCAAGGCCTGAAACAAAGACAGCATGCGACTACGGTACGCAGTGAGGTTAGTGCCCCCCTCTGTCGCCCTAAAATATGCGCGCATGACTTGTTCGTTTATTGATGACGTCCACTTCATGCGCTGCACATTACCACCGGCAGTGGGAACCCTGTGGGGGGCCGGTGGGTCCCGAGGTCCTAAGCACGCTGGTGGCTGGCCTCTCCCACGCCGCCGCGCAGGTGACGGTGTTGACGGCGGAGAGAAATACTCGTCGCTGGAGCTCGACGCAACTGCAGCTGTCGACGTTACTGGTGCAGGTTCCAACGGCTGCGAGGCGGAGCTCAGCGACGAGTCCGGAGGTGTTGGGTGTACTGTACGTTTCTTGGCTCTCGTCAACATGCTACTCCGTTTTTATTTTCATTTTCGTATATATTTTTATTGTTTGACTTGTCATATTGCTTGGCGTGACGGCTGTCATTGTATAAACTTTTCACTATTTCTGTTATTATGGTGGTTTTTATCTGGTATTTTCTTACGTTGCTTATGTTTTATATTATAATTCAGATTATATATACTATTGCACTGTGGATGAGATGATATTTATAAAATATTAATATTTAAAGTTTTTGGAGGAATAGACACGTTGACAGTTTCGGTGTTGCCCTTATTATTATTATTTTTGTTTCTCTATCACGGCTATTCTTTTAACCTTTGATGTTAGAAGAATAACCGGCCCTTTGGCAGGCGTACATGAAGACATAGGTCCAACGCGCAGAGGCTCTTTAAGAGTTTTAATCTAGAATGTGATGGGACACCTACTGAGGCGCCTCCATCACTGCACTATTAAGTGCAGTCACGGATTAGCCGCAGCAGGTGCAAGACTATTGCACCTGCTGCATTATTATTATTATTATTATTCCTCTTTATTACGTCTTTTCTCATGGTAGAATTTTATACACTTAAATAAATAAAAAAAATTAACCATATAAAATAGGACCACGGAGACCCACCGGTATCGGGTACAGGGACCAAGCTACCGGTGGTTAGGGCTCCAGAGAGAGGAACCTCTGAACTATGCGCGTCGTGTCCAACAATACTGCCTTCTGTATAGAGGACTTGATCCAGCCATCTAACGAGAGCCTCTTGAGATGGTGGTCGAGGCTCTTGGCAATGAGACCATTAACTGACACGACTATCGGTACAATGATCGCCGAGTCCACATCCCACATGTCGACAATCTCGTGAGCTAGGTCCAAATACTTGATTTCCTTATCTTTTTCGGCTTTCACGAGATTCTCGTCATGGGGAATAGTAACATCGACGATCATTGCAAGGCGTTCTGATCGATCTATCACCACAATATCGGGCTTGTTAGCCACGATAGTCCTATCGGTGATGATAGATCGATCCCAGTACATAGTGGCACGACCATTTTCGAGAACTGGATCGGGCACATACCTGTAGTACGGTACTTCAAAGGGTACAAGGTCATATTTTAAGGCAAGCTGCTGATGGACGATCCTGGCTACTTGATTGTGCCTGTGCAAGTATTCGCCGTTGGCAAGACGAGAACAACCGGAAACTATATGTCTGAGGGATTTGCCGGGCTGGTGACACGCCCGACATATGTCAACAGTCCCATCCTTCAGAATATACTTACGGTAGTTGTTCGTCATGACAACTTCGTCCATAATTGCACAAACAAAACCTTCGGTCTCTGCAAATAAATCACCAAACCGTAGCCAGGCTACTGATGACATGAGGTCTACATCGGGCCCATGCAAGGCCCGATAAAAACGTCCATGGAACTCTTTGCCTTTCCATACTTCCCTGCGCTCTTCAGTACTAAGTACAACAGGTTTGCGCCAGCTCTCTTTTGCCAGACCCAACGGGGTAAGTCCGTTGTCTACAGCAACAATATCACGATGCACACCCGTATCAGCCTAAAGAAAATATTCTCTAAGATTGTACACCTCGCGGTTGTGGAGGTCCTTAGCACTTAAGAAACCACGACCACCACATTTCCGCGGGATGTACAACCTCATTACTGATGACCGCGGGTGATGCATCCGATATTCAGTCAATAGACAACGGACTTTTCTGTCCAGGGCTTCCAGTTCTGATTGAGTCCATCTGAGTATGCCGAAGGAGTATGCTAAGACTGGCATGGCCCAACCATTATAGGCACGCACCCTGTTGCCACCTGATAAAAAACTTCTCAGTATTTTCTTCAGGCGGCCCAAGAAGCGCTCCCGCAATGATTGTTTCATGGCAGTCTCAGCAATACCTAAGGCCTGCGACATACCCAGATACTTGTAAGTCTCGGCCGCAGATAGAGATCTAAGTTGTGTGGAATCTGAAAGCTCTATACCCTCAGATTCCACAATCCCACCTCGTTTTACATGCATGACCGCACATTTACCCACACCAAATTCCATCTTTATAGAATTACTAAAAGTTTCAGTTACTTTTAGTAACGCTGTCAATTGGAAAGTGGAGGGGGCAATTAACTTCAGGTCATCCATATAAAAGAGGTGGGAGATAACTTGACCCCTACGCTGCAGCCGATAGCCTAACCCATACCCCTCTAGCAAAGTGCTGAGAGGATTCAGAGCTAGACAAAACCACAAGGGACTCAAACTGTCACCCTGGAATATACCCCGTTCGATCTTTAGAGGAGCACCGCAATCGCGAATCTGCCGACATCCTGGATAGCGTAGGACCGTACTCCACTGTCCCATACACGCCTTCAAGAAGGCGCATAGAGTTATATCGACTTTATATAACTCCAGCACCCTCAAGAGCCATGTATGTGGCACGGAGTCGAAGGCCTTCTTGTAATCTATCCAGCATGTCGCCAGATCCTTTCGGTTGCGGCGCACCTGCTGGCTAATGGCCATGTCAAAGAGGAGTAGCTCTTTTGTACCACGGGCCCCATTCTTACATCCATTTTGAGCCACTGACATGATGTTATTATTTCTAATATGTGATAACATCTTAGTCCTCAAAATGGATGTAAGAAGTTTATATATAGTCGGTAGACACGTAATTGGTCTATAATTTTTGGGGTCCGTGGTACAACCTGACTTAAAGAGCAGGTGAGTGAAGCCAGTTGTCATAAAAGTTGGGATCGAGCCCGATTCCAAAGATGCCTGGAATTGGGATGCCAACCGAGCATGGGCACTACGTAGCCACTTCAACCAGAAGTTGTGCAGTCCGTCCGGTCCTGCTGATTTCCAGTTTGATAACGAACGGACTGCACAAGCTACATCTGTTGTTTCTATGGCTACGCGCTGCATTTGGGGTATTCCCTCACATGCTCGCTTAACATCCCCAAACCAATCACCTTCAGTGTGGCTAATGGGCATCGACCAAATGCTGCGCCAGAAAGCGTTCGTTGCCTCAACATCTGGCAGACGCCCATCATCCACACCTGAATTGGTTCGCTCCCAACTTCTATATACCCACCTTTCATCTTTTTGGAATGCCCTATTCTGGGCGTATCGGTCCACCCGCTTTTTGTACCGTCTTATACGGTTTGCCCACGCACAAACTTTTTGCTTCAGGTAGTCGATGCGTTCTGTGACTCGTGACTCGTATTCTTGGCGACTAAGGCCCGTGCCAGAGAACGCCCGAGTCACAAAACGCATCACTCTCGGTCTTGTATTGCCCGACCTGAAGCAAATTAGCTTTCCGATGAGCGCCCTGGTCTCAGTGATACGACGCTCAATCCTGCACTGCCAGGCCGGTACAGCATTGGTTCGAGGGGCAGAATTACTACCATTTGGTATTTTAATACCTGCCACTCGACACGCTGTAACAGCCGCACAGTACAGAATCGAGTGGGTATCGCTAAGATCTTCACTATTGTCTAAATACGTGGACAATAGTGAATCCAGGGCACACACCAGCGCTATATTTTTCTTGTGCGTGGGCAAACGTGGTAAGCGGGGCCTATCTGCTCTATTCACAAAACGATACTCCCGAATAGTGCATTCCAAAGTACTCCTTAATTCATCTATGTACTGGGTACTTACTTGTGTATCCCTACTATGCACCTCTTCAACAGTCCTTTGCGTTGTGACAATATTTGAAACTTGTGTATCGCTACACGTAGAAGAAGTGATAGGAGGGCTACGTTGTAAGCCAGAGCGTAGCCTCTCAAGTGCGTCGTTATCCAGCAGGCGGCATCGCTGGATAGCCCGCACTTGATCCGACAGTCGCTGTGCCGAAACGTTGACAGCCGGTTCCAAGCCCTGAAACAGAGGCAGCATGCGGTCACGATACGCCGTAAGGTTGGTACCTCCCTCTGTAGCCACAAAATATGCCCGCATGACGTTTTCGTTCATGGATTTAGTCCATTTCATGCGGTGCACATTACCACCGGCAGCGGGGGCCCTGTTCGAAACCGGTGGGTCTCGGGGTCCCAAGCGTAGCGGTGGCCGGCCTCTCCCACAGCGGCGTACAGGTGTTGGCGACGTCGGTGGGGAGAAATACTCGTCGCTCGACGAGCTCGACGCCTCTGTGATTGCCGACAACTCTGTTGTAGGTACCGGCGGCTGCGAGGCGGAGCTGAGCGACGAGTCCGGGGGTGTATTACGTGCAGCAGCAGCTCTAGCCCTCGTCAACATCTCATTTCCTCGTTGTATTTATATTATAGTGTTTATTTACAATTTTCTTTGTTGATATGTCATTGACGTTAGTTGTCATCTTGAATATTTTGTAGATACTTTTCTTAATTAATTAAATGGTTTCTTGATTTTGGTTTCTTGATTTAGTAATATGTTTATCATGTATAGAAGTCCTGTTTGTAGTAAAAATATATATATATGAATCCCAAACTTTGATATAAAACAAATATTTATTATTATTATTAAAGGCTGATAATGTGTTTATTAATTTTCAAATAATATCCTTGTATTGAAAAATACTTAGACAGCCGGATACAACAATGTGTTGCTCCGTTTGCACATCGAATCCACCAATACACTGCTTAGGGTTAAACAGTGGGCCGAAATTTTAAACCATCATAGTATCCGATGAAATATATTTTGCTCTTTTTAATCAGCTATCAGTTCTTTATCTATTAATTATGACATTTATTACTATTGAATACTACATGCTTCACTTTAATTGATAAACTATACCATTTTCAACATATTTCTATATTTACTAAAGATTTAAAATCAGCAATACTATCACAAGTAAGCCTTTAAGTATCAAGTTAAAATAAAAACATAGCCCGTAAGCTAATAGCATAAACTGCATACAAACAAATTCAAGTTACATCCGACTGAAAGCAGTATTCAGAACTTTATCAGTCTGTGAAAATGGCCGCCGCTGCACCTAATACCAGCTTATTATAAGAAATTATCTAGAGAAGAGGAAATTGCTTTTATAATCTGAGCAAAATTAAAATTTATAGTAGCTCGTTTGTTAAGCCTTGTCGACAGACCTCATTTATTTTAGGGATAGTGTTGGTGTGAGTCCTGTAAATGCTGGTGTCTGCTGTTATTTTTATTGATCTTTTTACGATCAACCATGTGTTATTTTAAGAAAAGGATTTCCAAATACTTTATGCTACATACAACCTAACGTATTAGTATAATATTAACCGACTCACTATTCTTGAGACTTATACATTTTGAAGATATGCGACTTGAAGGTTTTATTTCCTTGTAGTCACGAGCAAAGAGTCTAAAAATTGTCTTCTAGTTTTAAAAATTGTCTGCACCTTTGAAGGTATATAAGCAAACATAATTAGCATAGCAGGTAAATACCAAGCTTAATCTGCTGTAATATAAAATATTCATAAAACAAATAGCCAAACTACCTAATACTAGAACTAAAGAGACAGAGCAGAGACTTGTATAATCCTTTAATACGCGAACTCTTCAGATAAGTCAGGCCATGCATAAATTCCCTGGCATTTCACCGAGGTATCCTGGATCTTGTGGCGTAATCCTTCGTTCCTTGTAATTACGACAGGTGAGGGACGCAATTAGACCTTCTGTCTCCCTCTAAACGTTTCCTGAAGGAAACAATTTGTACAAGTGTGTGAACCGGAGTGGTAAATATGGCGGCGTTTGGACGCTGAAAACCAGTCTTTGTAGGATTTGAATGTTTAAAGTATTGTTCGTGAATAGTTTTAAGTAAGCGAGGCAATAGAAGCGATGTATCAGTATTTTAATTCATAGTATTTATGGTGTTTCATATCGCAATCGATTTTAGTTTGGTCATTTATCTGAAAGGCTAAAGGTGGGTTATATTTATACATACGTTTTGAGTACAAGTGGTTGACAATGGGTGTTGCTCTAATATTTTACCAGCTATGTTTCATAGAAGCCAAATACACCGTAATCAGTCCGGAATATAACAATCTCTTGCAGTCATTACCGTTAACATAAATTTGCAGAGACATTACAAAGCTACACGTTATACTATCTTTCTTATTGCTAAATAATTATTTACTTAACATCATAATTTCTTTTTGAGTATATGCGAATGTTACTTTAAACAACATCCTTAAGAATTAAAAATATAAAATCAGTTTTGATTAAATTACCAAGATGCCACTTTTAATGCGTAATGGCTTTTAATTAAGCTGAAAATTCCTTACCGCACCAGTAAGTAAAACGATTAAAATGAAATAATTATACTATCCTTTCCAGGCACAGCAACATAAGCATGCGCCTTATTTTTTATGAACATGACCACACAAAGTTTAGTAGGTAAATAAATAAATCCCTAGAAATGTCTGTAACGTATTTCATATTTCTATAGTCTGAAACTTAAGCATCACAAAATCTGGGTCTGAAGTCATATAATCTAAGTCAACATTACATATAGTAAAACCGTAAGTCTAAATTACTTGGAATCTTTGCGTAGCCTCATATTTCAAACACAAGGTTACATGCTAAGCACACAACAAAGCAAGGCTACGGTTAACAGTCGATGTAAGTTATATAATCTTTTGCTGGTACATTTACTCCGTTTTATGAACCTACTGCGATGGACACAATTCATTTTGTTTACGGTTTTTAAGATTTACTACAAGAACTTACACTTCAGCTAGTTTAAACATGCATCATAAAAGGTGGACGTAACTCGTCTGTTGTATTAGATTTAGGTTTTAAGGTTCTTCAAAGAGCAGAAGCTTTGTTGAAATGGCTTAGAGTTTCATGGTTTGGTTAGTTCGGGAAGATGATATAGTATTCAGGCAATTCAGATTCATTATGTGCTGAGTTTTAAATATAAATAGCTGATTTAAAAATTAACATAGCTTGCTTTAACCAAAGGTATAAAAATTTAGAACTACGAGATAAACAGATACCACTGAAAACTATTGACACAATACGATGATGGCAATACAAGTACCAACTCCATTAGAATAATTATATTTGAATGTTTGCGCAACATAATTATATGTACCAACAACCAAACATCATAAATCCTTGTCAGAAAAAAAAAAGGATATCGCTTTTTCGAAACCAAACTTTTTTCAAATTTACAGTAACTTGTACATTCTAGAAAGCTACTACTTAGTGAAATCATAGTAAAATTAATTCAACTGCCATAACGTCATTGGTGGTTGAGTACTCAATTGACATGACATACGTTACTTCATTTTCTCTAAGTTTCAAAATCTGAGCGAATGATTTCCAGTGAAATACATTCGAAATGAAGCAAATCCCTTTCATTAATATTTGTAATGAGTGAGCTTTACAAAATGACTATTATTAATATGAGAGCCACGATTGGTAGGAGCACAAAAGGGAATAAATGTCGACCATTACTAGAAGTGGTTTAGACTAAAATCGACTCATAGTTAAATTGTTAACATTAATAGTTTAGGGAGAGAAATTTGTAAATTTGTAATATAATGACAAGATATTATGTAATGAAATGGTATTTTTATATTATGGTTGTAAAATTGTTTACTTGACTGTTATCAAGAAAATATCCATAGGTACTCCGAAATAAATAGAAATCATATTGAAATTAGCACTTGGAAAACCTTCTCCAAATGCTTATGCTAAAAAGAATAGAACAGAAGCCTATATTTCGAAAAGTATCTGCTAAAATTAAAACAGGTAGGTATATTTACTTTCGGTACATCTAAAAAAAAAAAAACGTATTAACATGAAAACATCAAAGTAGCAATCGAAAATTGCAACATGGCAAGTAATATTTTCTCCTTTATATCTTTGGTAGCTGGGCCATTCGTTAAGTGGCGGCAGTTCATTCCAGCAGGCAGTACGAACAAGTGGTCACATGTGGCATTAAACTTACTTGGTGGCCATTTACTTTCAACTTATTGTTTGACTTTGTAGTTTTCGAGGTATGTATGGTATCATTTTGTGTGTGCACACATAGAAGCAGGACCGAAAGCGCTGACGGGGTAGATGGAGGCTGTACAATTATATTTGTATAGTTTATGAAAGATAGTGAGCATATTACACGTATATTGACGCCATGCCACGATATCCGTACTGTGAATTGGCTAACAAAAATATGGCACTCGATTCTATACCTTAAATTTATTGTATGCTAAAGGACCGTAAAAAGTAATGTTTGTAATATTACTATAAACTCACAGAAAGTCAAGTAGAATTATTGCCAAATCTAGATTTCATCCGGGATAACCTTGGTCCCCCCTGTTGGATCTCCAAGTGGACGGGCTCGGTAACCGTGGCTTGGACACCCACGATGAAGATAAGCGGGATCTCGGGAGTGCATGGTTCCCGTGGCCTTGGGTGAGGCCTGCGTAGGTTCCGTCCAAGGGTGCGGTTGCGGGGGACAGTTGGGTCTGTCCCTCGCAGTCGGGCGCGGTCGCAGGAGGAGAGGCGTGTCGGTGTTGCGTTGCCGCGCGCCCTATCTCCCGCGACCAAATGTGGGCGCACCATTTGATGCGTTGCGGTGCGGTGGGGCCGCAGAGGAAGAGAAGGTGCGGTGTTGTCAGGTTGCCGTCTTCCCTGTCCTCTGCGGCCGTTGGATTTTAGTTCCTGTGGACGGCGAGCTCTGGGGCAGCTCCCCGTCTGCCAAAAGGAGGCGGCGTGGTGCCCGCGCCGCCTCCTAAGTAGCTTTGAAAGATGACGACGAGGCCAACACCAACGGTGAGCTAATCCGGGGTGGGGTCACGGAAAAGTATGCTATCCGCAAATGGCGAGACCCCGCCATGTCACAGTATCCGTAGGGACACCGTGGTGGTTTTAGTGGGTATGCTCCAAAGGCCTTAAGGGTAGAGGCTCCACACATCTCCTCCGCCAGTCCCAAGCCCGGTCGATAACCTTGGTACTCGAAAAAAAATTAATTAGTGGAAATACCTTAATAACTATCTACCCAGTATGTTACATTATCCATTCAGTAGGTAAGTAAAGAGTACTCACACCCCAGATACGTTATCACAAATATAATACATCAAAAAGTTATCTTTAATTAAACTTTCTGAGTCTGTTTTAGTTATTTTCAATTTCGCAAAATGGGATAAAAGTTACATCCGTTTTTCTCCTCCACACAGCTTAATTTCATCCAAAAAGGTAAGGTATGTATAAACTGTAGCATTATCTAGTACAAAGTAAGATAAGTCCAGCGGATAAGTCCTCATCTATCCTCTGACAATATTACACTTCGCTTAGGAAGTAATATTATGTTATAGAGCCTTGCAACCCCTAGGGCCTTTCTATCATTGACGACCGGTTGGCGCAGCGGGAGTGTAAGCGACTGCCACGCCGAAGGTTGCGGGTTCGATTCCCGCTCAAGTCAAACATTTGTGTGCGTGAACATGGATGTTTGTCTTGGTCTGGGTGTTTCTATGTATAATATGTATGTATTTACAAAAAAAAAGTATATATGTTTATCCATTGACTAGTACCCATAGTACAAGCTCTGCTTAGTTTGGGACTAGATGGTGTTGTGTGAATGTGGTAGAATATTCTATTCTATTCTATTCTATCACGGAATACAGAAGATAAAGGAAGTGGTAAATAACAGTCTTCATTATGCCAACATTACGAGCCAATGACCATAAAATTTTAAATAATAAGAGTGCCACAAACCGTTCTTAATTTAAATCTGTATATATAAAATCCTTCCGTTACGGACGGATAATCTACAGCCCAAACTGTTAGGCGCAAGAAGCTGAAATTTCGCATGATTGCTCCGTGGGCACCGAAGGGCTACACTAAGAAGGGATTTCCTGAAATTCCCACGAGATCGGGCTGAAACAGTGTGCAGGCGTGGCTGCGAGTCTCCTCTAGTGTACTATATTAACGATGGTTATTGTGATTCTCAGAGAGTCCCAATCTCTATTTATAATGCTAAAGTTATTTAAAAGCCAATCTAGCTCATAAATAGCATGAAGAGCAAAATTTATAATCTATTTACATGGGAATATACAATAATATTATAAATTTTAAAGGCTGTCTAGATTGTCATAAATATAGCATGTTCAAAAAAAGATATTAAAAGATTATCTTAAAAATTATGTAAAATCCGTCTTGTTTTAACAATACCTCTGTGAATTTTTTTTTGTATAGTGTTACGAGGACCCAATAGTATATATAAGTAGTAATTACATTTAGCTCATAAAATGTATCGACCTCTTTTGTTTAGTTGGGCAACACTGGCCGTATTGGCTGAATGGCTGATGACAAATAAAAAGGCGGGAAGTTCATATTGTTTTTGATGAGGCGGACATGTTAATTACAATATTTTTGTAGAAGCGAATATACTTGTTCCTGAACACTCTGAATTTTAATTATTATAATCGTCGTCCTGTCATCTATCTGCTGGATATCGTCCTGTTTCATCTCAGAAGTGGGATTTGATGATCATGCTGGGACCATACTATCGTGGGCTCGGAAAAATAAAAAAGGGTCTCAGCGTCACCTCGTCAGACGAAGATGAACCCGAAAAATGCCAAGATTTTTTTTACACCGTAAGGAGATAAGTTTGCCCATAAAACGGAGAATCACTCATCTGGAGGCCGAAGTTATACCAAAGTTTGATCCAGGCAAGAAAACAACAAATGTTAAGGGCTGGCTCAACAAAATCGATCAGCTTTGTGATATGTATTCTTGAGATGAGAGAGATCGTATTTTCGTCATGCAAATTCGTTTACGTGGCGCTGCTCGCGAGTGGTACGACGATTTAGAAGATTATGCAGTCACATGGTCACAATGGAAAGAAAATTTAACGCGTGCATTTCCACGTTCGACAGACTACGTCGATCGACTCGAAGAAATGCTTGCACGTACCAAGGATAACAGAGAAACAATGACAAAGTATTTCCACGATAAGATGTCTCTCCTTAAGAAATGCGCGTTAGAAGGTGAAGCAGCCACTTCTTGTCTGATTCGGGGTTTACCAGTTGAATTGCGAGCTAATGCAAAGGCATATAATTGTGATTCACCAGAAGAATTGTACTATGGCTTCCTGTCGTCTCCTGAAAATTACAAAAGGATTGAAGTGAAACCAGGGCTCAAAAGTCGACCTGGAAACGAGGTTCAAGTCTGCCAAAGACTTGCTTCAATTGCCGCAAGACGGGTCATGAAGCGGGGGACTGTCGCCTCACACGCTGCCAAATCTGCCAACGCTTGGGCCACGCTTCAACCGCCTGCTGGTATGGCACGAGTTCTGCTGCCGGCGCGAAGTCCAGAGATGAACACCCATTACAAACCCAACGCAATGTTACACAGGGGCTGAAGAATTCTGAAAACAGTCAAGATCGCCGTGGGACACGGCCCATGCAGGATGGTCGAATGTTACGAGGACCCAATAGTATATATAAGTAGTAATTACATTTAGTTCATAAAATGTATCGACCTCTTTTGTTTAGTTGGGCAACACTGGCCGTATTGGCTGAATTGCTGATGACAAATAAAAAGGCGGGAAGTTCATATTGTTTTTGATGAGGCGGACATGTTAATTACAATATTTTTGTAGAAGCGAATATACTTGTTCCTGAACACTCTGAATTTTAATTATTATAATCGTCGTCCTGTCATCTATCTGCTGGATATCGTCCTGTTTCAATAGTAGCTTAAAGCTGTCTGTTTTCTGTGCCAATGAGGCAACCTGGTATTGCAGTTCTGTTTGGAAATACAGATATATGTCCGCAATAATAAACCCGCTGCTCGATCACCGAAAATATTGGGTTACTATTAAATTGAATGCATTTCGATTTCTGCTTTGTCATTGACTATTGTTCGAATTATGCCTTGATGACATATTGATTTGTCTTGGTTATAGTGTAACGTTAGGGTATAGAGTTCCGGAGTTCTGATACTTTCGGTTATAGTTGTGATATATGACAATTTACGCAAATTTATTCGTAACTGCCTCCGTGGTCCAGTGGACAGCGTACGTGATTGCTGATCGGAGGTCCCGGGTTCGATTCCCGGGTCGGGCAAAAATGTTACTGGGTTTTTTCGAATACTCACTAGCAGCCCGGAGTCTGGTGATGTGCCCGGTAACGGCAATAGGCTCGCCCCCTATTACATGAAACCTAAAAATTCATGGCGAAATGTGGGTGTAATATTTACACCCCTGCCTACCCCTTCTAGGATACAGGCGTGAGACTATAAATAAATAAATTAAAAAGAAATCTTACATTTTAATTAATAACTATTACACCCGAATTACTTAAATATTTATCCGATACATATCCATATCTCGTTATTGTAAACTGCAAAGATTGATATACAATGTGTAGCTAGTGTCCCAGTAACATGATAAACAAGAAAAGTGCCGCAGTTGCGAACGGAAGAACGGTTTTTGTAGCCGTGTTCTTTAGTTAAATTATAATTATGGAGACGAGTTGTGACAATGTTTTTATGTTACAAATTACGAAGATGTGTTATAGTACTAGTTCTAGTACTTAATCACTTATCACATTTTAAAATTATAACCACACTTTTCATACCTTCGTACTTACTGATTTACAACTTATATAAAAATACGGAGGTATAACGAAATTCATTTTCATTAAAACAAAATTTGATTACCTAGCATAGTCTATTATTCTATTGATTTTTTTTAAACATATTGGTATGATTATAGTAATAATGTATACTAGCAGAACACTTTTATCTGCGTTATGGTCAATGTATTATTTCATTGAAGTCTATGATTAGTAGTACCTTCAGGATATTTTCAAAATGGCAGCCGATATGAATCTGCTTAGTGTAACTGATCTGTCTACTTAGTGTAACCAATAGGTCTTTTCCTAGGGTACTAACATACCTACATGATTGTTATGTGTTTGGATAAAAAATATAAGTAATATGAACAATCACAAAACCAGAAAAAACTTCAATTATTTTAATTACATGTACCTATTCGAAGTTGTAATTAAAATACTTGAGGCGAGCAGCCCTATCACTTGTTTGCGTACGGCGCGTCTGTAGGCATATAACTCGAGGAGGCGGCCGAGTTACAATACTGTTAGATTAAATTACCGTGCTCATTACTAATTCCATCTTATAAAATAATAACCGACCAAACATACGCATGCATCCTAATTTCACATGAAATTTTAATCAATTTCAAAAGTTTCAAAGTTGAAAAGTCAATCAGTGTTAAACACAGTTAGGCTGAACTCAGCAGGTTCGTGGTGTCGATGCACCTAACTTCTAAACCTATAGAACTCCCTCGAACGGGTTGGGTATTAATTATTACTTCAACGTTGCCGAATTTTGATGAAAATGTTTGAAAGGATGAATGCTAATCTTGTGTGAGCTGATTTCATAGATTCAAAAGCTAGACGGTAGGTAGTATGAGAGTGCAATCTACTTATACTCGTAGATAAATTTTAGGTTTTTAGTTTTCTAGATTGACGTCGTTCTTTCGTATTGTAATTTTCAAAGGTTACTTATAGTACAAATACTTATAGTACAAATTAATTTTTGGTGGCTTTACGGTCTATTTTGTAAAAATTAAAAAGTAGGTTTAAAAATGTATTCTTCTATACAATACATTTTTTTATTTTTGTAAACCACTTTTTTGCTATGAGCTGATGCTAAAGATGCAATGTTATTCTCAAAAACCTGGCAAGAATCTCAAATATAAAAACGTTCACAGTAGAAAACGAGGGCAAGACTAATTTATTATTGCAAAATATTCTTTAGTTTATAGAATAATGGTTTTTCAAACGGAAACGGGCTGGGACGTGCCTGTTGGCATTTTCCTCGCAGAATTTCAATACCGAGCAGTGAGAACATTTTTCTTTTAAAATTTACTTGCACAGCCTGAGCTTGAATTTGAAACAAGGATTGTCAGAGTGCATTTCACTGTAATTATTGTTTTATCGAATGATTCGTACTTGAGTCTGATGACTACCACGTTATTTTAATACATGTGTATTGAAAATGTATGTACTTAGGCACGCACAGTATTTAACATATGTTTTCAATTATATTTCAGGTATAAAAGATTAAAACAGTTGTTGAGTAGAGTTCCTATCCACATGAAAACATGAATGCATTTACGGATTATGGCGTTAAATTGTAAGCTTTTGTTTTTATTGAATATTTTTTTGTGCATCACGATGCAATATTCTCTGATAATTTATTCAATATTTCACGAAATATTTTATTTCTTTGTATTGAATAATACTTAGAAATCCTCAACACATAGCATAAGGTGGGCCGAACTTATAAACGTCTTATGTTTAACTTACCACCAGATATAGTAACATATAAAAGACAAAAATTGTAAATGATCACAAAAATGAATCCCGCATTTTAATGTAAAATTATAACCAAAGTTTTAACATTTCGCTATCCTTTTTAAGCAAAATGACTCCAAATAAATCTTTGTTAACCCAAAAGTAGTAAATGTTCACCAAAATGAAACCAGCATTTTAATGTAAAATTATAACCAAAAATTATTCTTGTTATTTGTATGAAATACCACATAAATTGAATTTGGTTCCACCACCTACTTTAATAAATTAAGTTGACGGAGCCCAGCTTCACAGGGCTCCTATTTTTGAATTAAGGGCCACAAGAGAACCTAACATAACCTATTTATTTGGTGATCATTTACTACATTTGGTGATCGAATACAATTTGACTTTGTAATTTTAGACTTTATTTTTCTGGTATACGTATATATTTTTGGTTAGAAAACTAAGGGTATCAAAGCATTTTATGGTGGTTTTAACCCCCTTATAAACCAACATAGTATCCGATGAGAAATATTATTTTATATAAATACGAAATAATTCACTTTTATTTTAAATCAGTTATAATTTTGAATACTACATGCTTTGCTTAAATTGATTCATTATACCGCTTTCAAAATATTTCTAAGTTTTCTAAATATTTTGTTTTTTACTAGAGTATGTTGCAGCTGCGTACAGTCTTATCAATATATCTTATTAGGGTGATTCAGTTGGAGGTACTTTTTACAAAACAAAAAAATAAAATAAAAATAAATGTATCGGATTATTTTTAGTTATAATATAAAAGAACTATTTTGTACATTTATTTTTGAAGATTATTTATTTCAAATGTTGGCCGTAACTGCGGTTAACATAGTCCATTCTGCCGTTCCAATTTTTGATGGCGTGACCAAGTATTTCGGTTGGTATTTGGCGAATACCGCGAGTAATGTTGGCTTCCAGTTGTTCAATCGTACCCGGCTTATCCATATAGACTTTGGACTTAACAGCCACACAGGAAAAAGTCGCGCGAAGCGCGAAATTAACTTTTCACCAAGTTGTGGCGCCGTCTTGTTGGTACTAAATGTCCTGGAGATCACGGGCTTCAATTTCAGGAAACAAATAGTCTGTTAGCATGGTACGATAACGGTCACCGTTGACAGTTACGTTCTGGCCAGCCTTGCTTATGAAGAAATATGGACCGATGATTCCACTGGCCAATAAACTTGTTTACCAACTTGTAAACAAAAAATTGTTTTGTCTGGATGTAATGGCAGCTCTTGAATCTCTTAAGGTTGTTCTTCGTACCAATTACGGCGATTTTGTTTGTTGATATATCTGTTACGCCAGAAATGTGCCTAATCACTAAACAAAATTTTTGTCGAAAGCAACGGATTTTCTTCAAGCTTTTCAAGAGCCCAAAGACTGAATCGGTGACGAGTTGGTAGATCAGTCGGCTTCAACTCTTGCACAAGTTGAATTTTGTATGGTTTTAAACCAAGATCCTTACGTAAAATACGGCAAGTTGTTGCATACGACAAGCCAAGCTGTTGCGAACGACACCGGATCGATTCTTCGCAGTCATCGTGTACAATTTCAGCATCACTACGTGCTGGATGTGGTCTATTTGGTCGTTTGTTATCCAATAATGTAAATTGGCTTTCAAACTTTTCAATCGTTTAACGAATCGTGCGTTCGGTAGGGCGATTATGTGGACCATAAGTTGCTCGAAGTGCACGATACACATTCCTCGTAGAACGCTGATTAACTAAGAAGTGGGGCTCTGAAACACCTGCCCTCCATGCCAACCAACATGCTTACAGCTAAGGAAAATCGACGGAATCGGCCTTAAATCAGGTCGTGAACAAGATAGAAGCTGCTATACAATAAAAAAGCATCTGTCTGGGTACCTTTATCGACATAAAGGAGCCTTCGACAAGACAAACTTCTCCAGCATAAGCAATGCCCTAGCCAGACATGGAGTGGATCAGATGCTCATACAGTGGATCCAAAACATGCTCAGCAAAAGGGTAGTACGCCTACACGGCGAACCCAGACAGCCTTGATAACTAAAGCAGGGGGGGTGTTCTCTCCCCGCTATTGTGGAACTTAGTCATCAATGAACTCAAAGACAAACTCAACGCGAGATACTTCTACACAATAGGATACGCAGATGATCTGAACAATCTCACTTCAGGTAAGGTAGCTAGTACAGTGTACGACCTTACCCAACAAACCCTACGCATAGTAGAGAGGTGGTGTAATGAGTACAAATTATCTGTAAACCCGACCAAGAACGAACTAGTCATGTTCACACAAAACGCTCTGGGTCCCTACCAACTGCCCAGGCTATTTAATACAGAGCTGAAGCTGTCTACCGAGGTCAGGTATCTAGGGGTCATTCTCGACAGCAAATTGTCATGGAACACCCACATGGAAAATAAGCTCAACAAAGCCAGCATCATCTTCTGGCAGTGCAAGAAGATGATAGTCAAACGCTGGGGCTTATCCCCCCAAATTGTCTTATGGCTCTATAAAACAATTATACGTCCGATGGGAAGCTACGGCGCAGCATTGTGGTGGCCTCGGACCAATCTAACAACGGCCGCCAACAAGCTTCAAAGGCTTTAAAGATTTCCATGCCTAGCGGCCACGGGCTGCATGAAAACCACACCTACAGCGGCACTAGAAGTGTTGCTGGACCTGCCTCCATTGCACCTGATCATACAACAGGAAGCAACGATGTCGGCGGTTCGGCTAAGAGCTCTAGCTCTAAAGCTCTGCAAAGACACCAATACACCGCACACTAGCAACTTAGATATACTCTTCAAAGAAGTGCCTATAACACAAGCCATCGGCGACCGAATAACAAAACACTTCGTGTCTGACAAGAAGTACAAAATCCAACTGAACGAGGATCTACATGAGGCAGTGGTTAACCACATCGAGTTCACGATCTTCACAGATGGGTCAAAGACGGAAACAGGTGCGGGTTCAGGAGTATTCTCCGAGTACCTAAACATCAATATCACAGCACCGCTGGGAGCCTATAACATGGTCTATCAGGCCGAATGTTTCGGCATAATCCTAGTTGCCACAGCAATCATGGCACGTGAGGTAAGGGAACGATCCATTAGGATCCTCTCGGATAGTATGGCTGTCCGCTCAGCCCTCAAAAGCCATACTTTCACACTAGAATGCCACCAGAAACTAACAGAGGTAGGTAAACTAAACAAATTAACACTGCAATGGATCAAGGGCCACAGTGGCTCAAGAGGGAATGACGTAGCCT
The DNA here is from genome assembly GCA_944739405.2 of Euclidia mi. Taxonomy (NCBI): domain Eukaryota; kingdom Metazoa; phylum Arthropoda; class Insecta; order Lepidoptera; family Erebidae; genus Euclidia; species Euclidia mi. The sequence continues at coordinate 23,279,238 of OX123194.2, read as the reverse complement.
ACACAGGTCACGGATCCTTTAATAAGCACCTATTTACTATAGGTATCACCGACAGCCCGCTGTGTAGAGCCTGTATGGCAGCAGACGAGACGGCAGCTCACCTGCTCCGCGACTGCCCTGAGGTCTCACAATACAAGCAGCAGTACCTGACCAGACACAGCACCCTGAGGGAAGCAGTGGGCCACATCAAGAGCCTGCTGGCCTTCCTCGAAGAGCTGGGGTGGCTCGAGGGACAAGACCATTTCTACCCGCACGCAAAATACACGCCAATACGTGGAGTTGCGGAAACAGCTAGTGCCATCAAATATCAAGTCAAGTAACGCTGATTAACATAGTACAGCTGAATAATTCGTAGACGCTGCGCGGGGCTAAGTCTTTCCATGACGAAATGTCAAACCGTACTGAACAAATTACTATAAAATGTTAACACGATACACCCTTCATGTGTCAAATAATCCATAGATAAAAAAGGACCTCTAAATGAATCACCTTTTAATATAGCCCTTTATTCCCGATCCCGTAGGCATTCCGGGAAATCCCTTCCTTGCACCTCTACGGTCCCCAAGTAACATACATGTCAAATTTTAGCTTCTTGTACTCAACAGTTTTCGCTGTGCGTTGTCTGTCAGTCAGCCAGCAACGCGATAATTTCATATATTACACCGTTTTATACGATCAACATCACATAAGTAAGCATTTTAGTATCAAATTAATATAAAATCTCAGCACGTAAGCTAATAGCATAAACTGCATACAATTCAAGTTACATCCGACTGTAACCAGTATTCGGAACTTTATCAGTCTTCGAAAATGGCGGCGGCTGCACCTAATACCAGCTTATTATAAGATATTATCTGGAGAAGAGGAAATTGCTTGTATAATCTGAGCAAAATTAAAATTTATAGTAGCTCGTTTGTTAAGCCGTGTGGAGAGCACTCATTTATTTTAGGGATAATGCTGGTGTGAGACCTGTAAACGCTGGAGTTATTTTTTTTTATTGAACTCCTTTCACGATTAACTATGTGTTATTTTGGAGAGGCCTATATCCAGCAGCGGACTGTGGCAGGCTGATGATGATGATGATGTGTTATTTTAAGGATTTGGAAATTCAACAAAATTACGTTGTATAGTTTGTTGCAGATAATCAAACAAAGTAATACATTGGTATTAATCAACTCACTAATCTAGTGACTTATAGATTTTTAAGATATGCGGCTTGATGGTTGAGTACTTTCAAAACGGCATATGTCAAAAAAAATCGTAGAGCAATTAACAGTTTTTTTAACAATTACGTTTCTTTCTGCCCGTTTGAAACTGTATTAGCGATATATATATATATATATAAGCAGATACAAGCTAAGCTTACTATGCTGTAAAATAAAACATTCATAATACAAATAGCCAACTACCTACCGCTAGAGCCTTGTATAATCCTTTAATACGCGAACCCTTCAGATAAATCAGGCCATGAATAAATTCCCTGGCATTTCACCGAGGTATCCTGGATCTTGTGGCGTAATCCTTCATTCCTTGTAATTACGACAGGTGAGGTACGCAATTAGACCTTCTGTCTCCCTCTAAACGTTTCCTGAAAGTTTACATCCCGAAGGAAACAATTTGTACAAGTGTGTGAACCGGAGTGGAAAATATGGAGGTGGTTGGACGCTGAGAACCAGTCTTTGTAGTATTTGAATGTTTTAAGTATTGTAGACGACCGGTGAAAATTATCCAGTGTATAGAAGGGCGGTATTAGTATTTAAATCGCAAGCATATAAGCTGTCATAGCAAATGGAAAAATAACACAATAATGTTATTTTAGTCAATCTATCTAAGAATATAAATATAGAGAGAGTATAATATACTCTCTATATTTGAGCCATATATGTGAAATATTGTGGCATGAATGTCCATGCCACAATATTTCACCCACTATGTTCCATGGAAGCCAAATATGCCGTGTTCAGTCTGGAATATTCAATCTCCTGCAACCATTACCGTTTAACATACATTTTCAGCATTAAGAGCCATATACATCGCTGTACTTTACACTTACTTAATTTAAAATAATTATTTACTTAATTAGTTAATGTGAACAACATCTAAAAGGATTAAAAATATAAAACAACAAATTGCAACGGTGCTACTCTTAATGCGAAATGGCTTTAAATTAAACTGAAAATTACGAGTAAAACGATCATAAAATGAAAAACACCACCCTTACAGGAAGCGTGCACCAACAAAAGCATACGCCATATTTTTATAGAGCATGATCTCACAAAGTTTAAGATAAATAAAAATACACAATTTTCTATAGCCTAAAGCCTAGCACTGCCCAGATAGATTTCGAAAACCTAAACCCCTATTCCATGAATTTTAAGCATCACGAAATGGGTCTAAAGTCAGCATTTAGTGAACATGAAACCGTTAGCCTAAATAACTAGAAATCTTTGCGAAGTTTAATATTGCAAACACTAGGTTACATGCTAAGCACACAACAAAGCAAGGCTAGGGTTTACAGTCGATGTAAGTTATATAATCTTTTGCTGATATATTTACTCCGTTTTATGAACCTACTGAGATGGCAAAATTCATTGTGTTTACGGCTTTTAAGATTTACTACAAGACTTTACACTCCAGCTAGTTTAAACATGCATCATAAAAGGTAGACGTTCGTAGTCTGCGGTATTAGATTTTGGTTTCAAGTTCTTCAAAGAGCGGAAGCTTTGTTGTAAAGTCTTAGTTTCATGGATAAGTTAGGTTCGGGAAGATGATTTAGTATTCAGGCATTTCAGATTCATATTGTATTGAGTTCTATATAATACCGGATAAACAGATACCACTGAAATCAATTGACACAATACGATGAAAACAATACATGTACCAACTCCATTAGATAAATTATATTTGAACGTTTGCGCTACATATACCAAAAATCAAACATCATAAATCCTTGTCAGAAAAAAAAGATATAGCTTTTCCGAAACCGAACTTTTTTCAAATTTACAGTAACTTGTACATTCTCGAAAGCTACTAGTAAAATCATAGTAAACTTAATAAATACCATAATCAATTGCCATAGCGTCATTGGTGGTTGAGTACTCAATTTGATCAACGTCATTTTCTCTAAGATTCAAAATCTCAGCTAATTATTTCCAGTGAAATACATTTGAAAAGAAAACAAATCCCGTTCATTAATATTTGTAATGAGTGAGCTCAACAAAATTACTATTATAAATGTGAGAGCCACGATTGGTAGGAGCACAAAAGGGAATAAATGTCGACCATTTCTAGAAGTTGTTTAGACTAAAAGCGACTTATAGTTAAATTGTTTCTATTTACATTAATAGTTTAGGGAGAGAAATTCATATATTTGTAATAATAATATCATAGCAAGAGATTGTGTAATTAAGGCGCTGTCCAAAGCGACTGTTTCGGTAAATGAGGGGGTGAAGCAGGGGAGTTGAAGGGCGCTTAGCTCCGTCTACTGCGGGGCGCCCCCCTTCATTCTAATCGCGTGCGGCTGTATTCTGGCGACATCCGTATTCCAATATTTCAAAATCGCAAGCGAAACGTTTTTGCATATTGAATTGAGATACTGATATTAAAATTTATATTACATAAATCAATCTGTTTGTACAATATGGGCATAGCGCAATTTTTGTTCTCAGTGGAGCCATAAGCAAAAGTGGTTTACGTTAGACATTATTGGTATTAATACTTGACGAAAGTAGGTAAATACCTACGTGCTGTAAGATGATAAAAATAATTAAGTCAGTTCCATGTAGGGAGAGGCCCTTATTATTTTTGTTTTGTTTTTGTATAAAAATGGTGAAGCGGTTCATAGAATACCTACATCTAATTCCATTCCTGCCAGGTTTCAAATCTGTTAAGCAATAAATTGTCTGTGACATACGGGCGGACAGACAGACAGAAATGGCGAATCTATAAGGGTGCCGTTTTTTAAATTTTCGGCTACTGAAAGCAAAAGCCGTATCTCAACTAAAGTGAGTTACGAGATAATTGAAGTTTAGTAAAAGTTGATTTATTTTATTTATTTATGGATGTTTTATTGTTATTATATGTATAATTACTGTAGTAAAGGTTTCGATATACGTCGCCTTATTTAGGGGTTGTGAGTGATTGGTTTCCTCTGAAAAAATAAAATCTCCAAACATCGGTGTGTATGGCACTGCCAACTTCCACATTCTTCACACTAGTTTCATAAACTAAGTTTGACGGAGCCCTGCTTCCCAGGGCTCCTATTTTCGGGTCAAAACAGAACCTTACATAATCTATTTAGTTACTTTGTAACGTAGTCCCTACTTAGGGTGTGTTTAAATGAGAAACGTGGTTAAATGTTACAATAAAAATTGATTTAATTCTCAATTAAATTTAGACATCATTTAGCAAGCGAAAAAATTACTAGTAAAGTGTTATTAAAAAAGATATACACAGGGTCGCGTGATTCGGCGATGGTAAAAGTTTTGCTGAGGGTCCTGCTGCCGGTTCGTCCAGGAGAGTGGGTTACTTAACTCGGTGCCGGTTCGCCAGATGTAAGGGGCGAGCGCATTCGTTGTATTCTTCTCACCTCCCCTGGGGGGGGTGGTGGGGAAACCTATTGGAAGTCTCTTCCTTTAGGTGGTCGTCATCGCGGCCCATTACTATGGGCCGGTCGTTGGGTTAGCCGCCCTCGAGGCTAACCAGCCGGGTGATTCTCCGTTGGGAGAGGCCCAGTTAGTCGCCTGCGAGAGGGCGGCGGCTGGTCGTCTGGCTGGTATGGTGGTAGTGGTGATGAAGCCCCGCTCGAGGGATCTGGGATCAGTTCCCGAGCGGGGCGCTTCAGTCTTCTCCGGATGAGGGTTGTTGAGTCTGGATGGGGGAGGGGAGCGATGTTGACGAGATGGGGGTGTGCTGAGCGATCTGCACGCTCGAACATACCCCGGGCCAACCCGCTCACAAATCCCTCGATCAGCTCCCATTTGAGGTCCCGATATATGGTCGCGTTCCTGAGGTACCTGGGCGCGTCCACCGCCAGGCGAAGACACTTGTTCTCCACCCGCTGCAGTCGCTGCCGCGTGGTCTCGGCTGTAAGGTTGTACCAGGCCGGCCCCGCGTATGTGAGGCGCGACCTGATGTACGTCTTGTAGAGAGCCAGCTTGGTTCTCAGCGGCAGTCTGGAGGACAGCAGCGGGCGAAGTTTCGCCCTCGCGGCTTGGGCCTTCGCGGTGGTCGTCTGGACGTGGTGGGCCATCGTCAGATTCCTGTCGATGGTGACGCCCAGGTACTTGACCGTCGGCGACCAAGGGATTTCCTCCCCCATCAGCTTCAGGCACGGCGGGTACTGTACCCGTCCAGTCACCAAAGCCTGGGTCTTGGACACGTTGCACTTGAGCCTCCACTTCTTCAGCCAGCCCGGGAGCGCTTCAAGTGTCGGGCTCAGCTTCCGTGCAGCGTGTCTGGCGTTCCGTGAGCTGGACAGGTACGCGGCGTCGTCCGCAAACAGCGCCAGCTTCACGTCGCCCACTACTGGGATGTCGTCCGTGTAGTGGGCGTACAAAACTGGGGAGAGGCAGCTCCCCTGTGGGACTCCGGCCTTGATGGTCCTCTCCTCTGACGTGACGTCCTCGACGGCCACGTGGAAGGTTCTCCCTCGGAGAAATGATGCGATGACCGTGATGAGATGTCGTGGGATAGTGGACGTCGACAGTTTGTAGATGAGGCCGTCATGCCACACCCTGTCGAACGCCTTCTCCATGTCGAGCATCACGGTCACCGTGTGGCCTCGCTTGTTCATCCACGTGGCCATCTCGCCCAGTACGCGAGTCAGCTGCAGCGTGGTGGAGTGTGCCTGGCGAAACCCGAATTGTTCGGGCCTCGGGCTGAGGTGCGGGGTGATCTTCGCCAGCAGCAGCCGCTCGAACACCTTGGACGTCGTCGAGAGGAGAGTGATGGGCCTGTAGTTCTCCGGCTTCCTGAGGTCCTTGCCGGGCTTGGGGAGAACAATGACCCGGCCCCGCTTCCAGCTGGTCGGGAAGTGGCCGGTTCTCAGGATGCCGTTGAAGAGCTGGGTCGCTGCAATCAGCGATTTCCGAGGAAGTCGATGCAGCGCGGAGTTCGGGATGCCGTCTTCACCAGGCGCCTTCCGGGGGTTGGTTTTGCGGATCACCGCTGCAACCTCTTGCGGGGTCACCAGCAGGTCACCTCCATCCGATGGGACGAGGGGCGTTGAGAGGTAGGTCCGGACTAGCTCCTCTACCTCTCGTGAGTGGGCCTCGTCTTGGACCTCGTGGGGGGTGAACTGTTGTTCGAGGCTGCTTGCGATGATCTCCGCCCGGTCTGCGGCCTTGTATCGCAAAAGGCCGTCGCTGCCGAACAGGGGGCGCGTCGGGTTGGGCTCCGCAGACAGCTGTCTGCAGAGGCGTGACAACGAGGCCTGGTTTTCCTCGATGTGGGACAGGTGTTGCTCCCACTCGTCCCCCCTGTGCTCCCACAGGGCGGCCTTGAGTGCGTTGGTGAGGCGGTTGTACCGGGTTTTATCCCGGGGGTGCCGAGTTCTCATCCAGGTCATCTTGGCATCGCGCTTTTCCTCGAGCAGCTTCCGTATCGAGGCAGGTAGGGGTGCCCGCCTCTCGGAGTTGGCCCTGGTGCTCGAGGATGTACGAAGCGCGGCCTGAATAGTGCTGGAGAGTTCCTCGGCGGCTGCGTCGACTTCCTCAGGAGTGTGGATGATGGACGGCTGATGGTAGCCGGCCAGCTCTTCCTCAAATTGATCCCAGTTTGTCTGGGTGCGTGGTCTTGGCGGGTTGACCATCGTCGCGGGTTCCCTGAACACCAGCAGCACCGGTCGGTGGTCAGAGGGCAGGTCTGGCAGGACCTCTTGCGTGGGAGGCGCCCTCAGTCCTCGGGAAATAAGGATGTCCAGCACATTGTCATTTCGCCCCGAGGGGTCCAGCCGGATAGGCTCTCGGGGGCCGGCGACTTCATAATTGTAGGTGCTGGCATCCTGGGTGATGAGCTCCCCCGCTCGGTCGCTGCTCGCGCAGTGCCATGCCGGGTGCTTAGCGTTCAGGTCGCCCGCGATGATGGTGGGTGTGGTCGTAAGAAGAAGCTTCCTCAGCTCGGCCACGTTGAAGGTGCTCGTGGAGCCGGTCCCTGGCGGCCGATAGGCCGCGTAAAGGCGCATCTCCCGTCCGCCGACTTGGACATCAACACCGAGGGCGTAGATGGTGTTGTGTCTCTTCGGCTCGACGAGTTGATGCACCATTGTCCTCCTCACCAGGACAGCAAGTCCCCGGTAGGCTGTGCCTGCCGGCGAGACCTCATCCTGCCTGTACACAATGTACCCCGGGATCTTGAGTGGGGCGGTGGTCTTCAGGTGGGTCTCGCTTATCAGCATGATGTAGACTTGCTGCTCCTTGACGAAGAGGCGTAGGAGGCCTATCTTCCCAGATAGGGATTGAGCGTTCCAGTGGACCACCCTAAGCGGCTTATCCATTGGAGGGGATGGTCTGCAGCATTCCCGTGATATCTATTTTGCCAGCCCTTACTTGCTGCGCAAACAGCGAGAGAAGGGCGGCAAGCTGCTCCTTTTCGTTGGCGTTGGTGGTGGTGGAGGTGGGCTTGGCAGATCCATCCCCTACAGTGGCCGTAGGAGGTTGGTCCGGTCCGAGCTGAGATTTCTTCTTCTTCTTCTTCTTTTTCTTCTTCGGCTGAGTGGGTGCCATGGAACCCTTCTCGGCCGGAGTGTTGGCTTTGGCCATAAGTGTGGTCGGAGCTGAGTCTCCGACTTGGTTGGGGTGAGCGACCAATTGTGGTGGGCCGGTCCTAGTCACAAGACCAGTCTTCCGACCGCGAACCTCCCTCTTGAAGATGGGGCAAGCTGGACTGCTGGCTGTGTGGGCTCCCTGACAGTTGGCGCAGGTAGGAGGCTGGTCCTTGGGACGTGGACAGTCTGCAGCGTGGTGACCGCCACCACATCGCACACAAGCAAGGGGCCTGTGGCAGTTGTGGGAGCTGTGGCGGAATCCCTGGCAACGGTGGCATTGTGATGGGCCTTTCTTGCCCCTCCATGGCTCCACGGTGACTCCAGGCATCAGGAGAACTTCGTTCACCGCGTAAGCGGCTTTGGTGGCTTGGGGAGTTTTGTCCACCTCTGCGAAGAAAATGCACCCTGGTCTGCCCGTTCGGGCCCGGATGTGTCTACTGTACCTGACCGGTACTCCCTTGTCGGTCAGGTCTTTCGTTATTTCCTCCGCAGGGGTGTCCGCTGGAAGTCCCCGAATGGCGACTTTGAGTGGCCTCTCGGATGGGGGTGCGATCGCGTAGTACGGCGCCTGTTCTTGCCCCAGGTTGTCCAGGTAAGCCTGGATGACCCGGAGTTCCTGGTCATCTCTGGGCATAAATCGGATGCCCTTACCAAAGGGCCGTCCGTTGGGAGAGTGGCCAAGTTGGTCGGCCAGCTTCTTGAAGTGGACCGTCCAGTTTTCCAGGCGGTCCACTACAAACACGGCCTGCTTCTTGGTTGTGGTGGTGGTGGTGGTGGTGGTGGCAGGGGCGGTGCTTCCGGCTGTCGGCGTCGGCTTCGGTGATGGCGCTGCTGCCAAAACGGCGGCTGCCGTCCTTGGGCCGGGTGTCAGGGCCGGCGCGGGGGTCGGTGTGGGGGTGGGTAGGTGCTGTTGGCGTCGGCACTGATGCCGAAGTCGACGCCGCTGCTGCCGAGCAATTCGGTTCTCCCGCGGGGAGGGTACACTTCCCTGAGGGGGGGGCACGCTGAGGCAGGGGGGGGAGGGACTTGTAGGAGGAGGAGAAGTCCTCCTGCACGTCCATACTTCCTTCACTCGTTCCCGGCGAGGTCGCGCGGGCCGGGGTTGATTGGCCGAGGGGGGGGGATTCCCCCCTTTCAGACGGGATGGAGTCCTCTAGGTCGGGCCTCTTCACCGTCTGGTGGTCATCCTCCTCTTCGCGCGGCCTCTTGGTAGGTGCCGCCGTGGTGGGGGTTATCTCGGAGGTGGTGGTGGTGGTGGTGCGGGTCGGATCAGTGGTGGTGACAGTTGGTGTGTCACCGTGATCCTCTCCTATCCTTTGGGTGATGAGCACCCGCTCCGGCATAAGCGCCAGTTGGGGTGGTGTGGTGGTGGTGGTGGTGGTAGTGGTCAGGCCGGTGGTCACCGTGGTAGTAGTGGCGACAGTGTCCGGTCCGGTGAAGATGTCCGGGAACACGGCCTGGACCACTTGAATGGTTTTGTAGTCGGTGGGGGTGAGCTCCTCCTTCCTCCTTTCCCCCAGCAGGACATCCATCGCCCGGAAGTAGGCCTCGACCCAGCGCTGCAGGCCCCGCGTGATGCCACCCTTCGCACGAAGGGCGTCGAAAGCACGAAGGTCGCCTTCGTGTTCCGCACGCCTGGTCTGCAACTCCGGGGCGGTATTAGCCTCCATTCCGGTCGTTCGCTGGTGCTGTTCCGCCATCCCGGGGTAGTGTCGTCACGCGGCGCCTAAGCGTGGTGGCTGGATGCCAGTCACCGCGCAGTCGGGAATCGGGGCTTGGCGCTGGTGCCAGACCGACCCCTCCCACACGGCGAGGGCACCACCACGCCGGCAATCAAGTTGGTGGCACTCCCCGCACGATTCTGTTGCGACAGAACCGGGCGCAAACAGTATTCATTTTATAATAAAATTATAGTGTTTCGCTATTACGTCACACGTAAACAAAGGCGCCCGAGCGTTGGCGAGCGAGCGAGCCGTGTCGAGCGGCACGTGCGATCGCCTCGACGTCCGCGGCGGTCAAAGGCGGGCGAGCGCAGCTAGCACCTCAGCTTTTATAGAAGCTTGAGGTGCGGTGGGGAGCGGAGATGCAAGCGGCCGAGAGGTGGTGTCATCTCGACGTCACAGCGACGTCACACTTATTACAGTCGCACCTAAGGCACTCGAAAGCAATGACGCACAAATTTGACATTAGCTGTCAATATGATCATTCCAAGATGGCGGGTTTGAGTTTCATTTTACGTTTTTCACATAAAACCTAAAAATGACATTTGTCAAACTGTACTAAAGTATAAAAACTACGTTCCGTTTTGCATAATTGCCGAAGTATTCAAGCATTTTTGGAAATTGTTTAAAAATATTTAGACGCAACGCCGGCAGCCAAAATTACTTTTAGGGGATTAAAACTAACTCCCTTGAGCCCCCTACACCATCAATGCCCTCAAATTCAGGCGACTCGTTTCGAAACCCAACCCATTATTATTTTTCAAAATAGATAAAATACCAAAAATATATGTGGATATACCTTATTCATGAGATACTCCTATGTCGCTTAGAAAATTATAGAATTAAAATTTGAGTTACTGCTTGTTCGTTAGCATACATATACATAATGTACATGTTTGTATGGAAAAATATGAAAAAAATATTTCGCATAAAATATGTGTTGTTTCAAAGAAAATAAATATTAAAAGATATTTATTTATATTTTTTTATCATTTACTAACAAAATACAGAGTTTACAGCTCATCAAAAGTTAGCTGTCTGCTACAACCCGGCAGGTTTTCTTTATTCTCATCGTAAGTTAAAGGCAGTATGTGAGGTGATGAGGCTTCAAAACTTATTGTTTGCTGTTGTTCACGAGGCACATTTTCATTTACTTTCCTTTTACGGCTTGGTATTGTAGAAACTTCAAGCACTGATGAATCATTTTCCTCTCCGTGATCTCGCAATGCCATTCCTTGAGCTTGACGAGAATCAACCATTTCAGGCAGCTGCCAATTCATATAAAACGCCACAAGCTTTTCTTTCATTGTCGTCTCCCAGAAAAAATCATCTCTTTCTATAATTTCTATTTTTAGTGGTATAATTTCGCCACTCCACACAGCAAATAAACATTTTTGTTTGCGTGTAACGTGGCATTGCCCCGGAATTTGGTAATAACAATTACAATATTTGTTTAGACTAGTCAGTTCACTTTTTTATCATGTTTCCATATTTGTATTTTATTTGCTCTTATACTATTCTCCAGGCCATTCTTATAGGCAACTTAAGAACATTAAATTTTCACAATCGTGTTTGGATCTGGCATGGCACTAATAAACGGATAATCCACAAGGCTCGATTGTTACATTTTCTAGCTTCGCCAGTTGTTGCAAAGTTGTTCATTTTAGACTCCATGCGCAACTGCTTTTACATTGCAAATATTTTATTTGTACAAAGTAATTTTTACTAAGTTGGCTTTACTACTGTTATCTCTTCTTTTTACCACTTTACCAAAATTTGAATCTGTCAACATATTCTTACGCAATTCGAACCAGTCACTGCTATCCCTCTTAATTTTTTTGCTTTTTACTAGGGAGTTGAGTGAAATTTGTTAAAAATTGTTTGGCATTTCTTGGCTAGCTCTTGAACAAATCGTGTTAGGAATTACTGCAGTCAAATGTGTGTAAGACGTTGCAGAACTGTTATCTTTAATTTCACTGTAATTACAATAAATATAATTAGTTGGGTGCTTTATTATTTAATAAAATACTATAACATTTATTATAGCAAACAGAGGAGTCACTCTCTTACTTATAAATGATTGATTTTAGAAATAAAAAAGATATAAGATGTACTGAGACATACCTAATAGTTAATGAATAATCAAAGTTTTACCCGGTGTACCTAAATAGGTTTATATTTACAACACAATAATACAACATTCGTTACCGCTTGTTTGCGGATTGCGGAGCGCCATATTAGCGCTGTTTATTGTTCGCCGTGGCGGCATCTTAGCGCTCCAAGCGCTCTGACAAGCTAATGAATTTGAAATAAAGGTACAAAAAATGATTCGATTTTATGTTATTACTCTTTCAAATATTGAAAACTGTGGCAACTATGTATTGTGAGAATAATTTATATAATTATTATGCATAATCGATAATCTAATACATAGTCAGACATAAAAGACTCTTATGAAAATAATTTGTGTAAAAATGTTACATAATATTTCATAATCACTTGGCCTTGGATGAATTTCTATTTTATTACGACGCTTTCTCTAACTATTCATATTTTATTCTTCTAATTATATATTTATAAGCACAGAAACAATAACACATTAAACGCAACAAGAATATAAACTTAGGTCCTAATTATATGTGCCCACAGTCACATGAAAAGCCTATTTGATTCAAAGTATTCAGTCTATAACATAAAACATGAAATTACGAACACAAATCGGCATATTACAATAACAAACAGGTTTACGTATAATTTCGTGCAGCGGAGACGCAAGCGACATGACCTATCTCTCACAGGGCTCATAGCTGAATGATGAGGTCTGGGCGGGGCGTAAACTAGCAACTGACATTCAGCACACCGCTTATGCTAATAAGGTTTAAATTGCCGAAGCGTTTGATATTGATGGGATCTACCGAGCGCCAAAATCATAGACGTTTGGCAGATTTTATTTAATTTTACAAAATATACACGTATAATATGAAAATAAACTAGGTAATTCTTTAGTTCATTAGGTTTCCTACAATATTATGAAATAAAATATGACAGTTTACGATCAAAATATTGCAAACAGTGAGACGAAAGATTATTTTCTGCCTCGTTTTTGTGATTTTTTTACCGTGATTCTATTTTACATACATGAAAAATTCTTTCAAAAGTCTTTTGTTCAGACTTTTGACTTTAAGCTCTATTTTTTGCTAGTTTGTAACATGTATCGTTATGGCTAGTTGCGCGACGAAAAATTTGGTGTTTCACGGCTTCTGAGGTATAACAGCGCCTTAATTAAAATATTAATGTTAACAATAACTAGACGATGCCCGCGGTTACACCCGCGTTATTTAAGGCTCTGCTCCCGTCGCTGACAGCGTGATGTTATATAGCCTATAGCCTTCCTCGATAAATGGGCTATCTAACACTGAAACAATTTTTCAGATCGGACCAGTAGTTCCTGATATTAGCGCGTTCAACCAAACAAACAAACTCTTCAGCTTTATGTATTAGTATATAAGATTTTCAGAATCTTCTCTAAAATAATGCCAATGCTAAAAAAGAATCGAACAGAAGCCCGTATTTAGAAAAATATCTGCAAAGCTCTGTAATATCTTGCTTAACCTAAAATCAAAGTATATTTACAATCGGTGCAACTAAAACATAAAAATAAAGAAACGTATCAGCATAAGTAATTAAAATAACAATCGAATTGCAACGTGGCAAGTAATATTTTCTCTTTATATCTTTGGTGGCTTGACTATTCGTTATGTGGCGGCAGTTCATTCCGGCAGGCAGTACGAACAAGTGGTCACATGTGGCATTAAACTTACTTGGCGGCCATTTACTTCCAACTTATTGTTTGACTTTGTAGTTTTCTATGTATGTATGGTATAATTCTGTGCGTGCACACATAGAAACAGGACCGAAAGCGCTGACGGGGTAGATGGGAGCTGTGCATTTATGTTTGTATAGTTAGTGAAAGATATAATGAGCATATTACACGTATATTGACACCTTGCCACGATATCCGTACTGTGAATTGGCTAAAAAAATATCGCACTCGATTTTATATCTTAAATCTAGCTAAAGGACCGTAAAAAGTCATGCAGCTTCCTTGACTAAAAGAATAACACGGATGTTTGCAATACGACAATACTCTTACAAAAAAGTCAAGTAGAATGATTGCCAAATCTAGATTACATCAGGGGATAACCTTGGTCCCCCTTGTGGGATCTCCACCTTGTCGTGGTGAGGGGGCTCAGTAACTGTGGCTTGGACACCCATGGTGAAGATAAGCGGGATCCCGGGAGTGGACGATACCCGTGGCCTTGGGTAAGGCCTGCGTAGGTTGCGTCCAAGAGAGTGGGTGCGGGGGACAATGCTGTCTGTCCCTCGCAGTCGGGCGCGGTCGCGGGAGAAGAGGCGTGTGGATGTTGCGTTAGCGCGCGCCCTATCTCCCGCGACCAAATGGGGGCGCACCATTTGATGCGTTGCGGTGCGGTAAGGCCGCACCGAAGAAGAGATGCGGTGTTGTCAGGTTGCCGTCCTCCCTATCCTCTGCAGCCGTTGGGTTTAAGTGCCTGCGGACGGGGAGCTCTGTGGCTGCTCCCTGTCCGCCAAAAGGCAAAGAGGCGGCGCCGCCTCCCAAGTAGCATAACGAGGCGGGGCCTGCCAACACCAGCGGCGAGCAAATCCCAGGTTGGGTCACGAAAAAGTATGCTATCCGCGAATCGCGTGACCCTGCCACTTCACGGGACCCGTAGGGACACCGTGGTGGTTTTAGTGGTTATGCCCCGAACGCCTTTAGGGGAGAGCCTCCACACACCTCCTCCGCCAGTCCAAGCCCGGTCGAAAACCTTGGACCTCGAAAAATTATTAATTATTGGTTATACCTTAATAACTATCTACCCAGTATGTTACATTATCCATTCAGTGAGTAAAGAGTACTCACACCCCAAAAACGTTATCACAAATACGTTATCACAATGGGGTTGGAGGCATTTTCGTAATCCACAAAAGCCAGCCACAGCGGCCGGGTTTACTCTTCAGATTTCCAAATAACCTATGAAAATTATGCTCTGTATGGATTTGGCCCACGGTACTAAAGCCTTTAAGAAACCTAGCCTGCACCGGTGGCAGGAAGACATCACATCTTGATGTCAGAAAAAAGTAGGTAGGGGTGTCCACACCGCCCAGTCTTAAAGAGCTGCTCTCTGAGGCACGAGGCAAGCCATAATTAACAATTGAAACACATTACTTCGATAATTTACTGCCTAGAATTCTAACCTGAGCCCTGTGAATGGCAGTCTGTTGATATCTCCACTAGGCTATCGCTTCCAACCTTAGGAACATAACATGTCTAACAATAGTATATCTGTTTATAATATAATTATCCGATTGTAATAAAACGCCGGTAAAAACATAGCATATTGCACGTACTACTATTTTAAGTTCCAGTGAGTTTAGAATCTAAATCGATCTTTTTGCTGTATTCTGCTACCTAGTGATTTAGTTATATTTAAGTAATTTTATTTTAATTGGAGCAAAATTTTTGTGGAGCCTCTAGAGATGCTTTGTGGAGACACACTTTGAGAATTGTTGGTCTATAGGTTTACATTATTTCGCGCTAATTTGTACTATTGAATTGCACGATAACTTTGCTTACGTGCGTATACTATAAATAGAAATATTAAATAACTTCACCTATTGACATATATATAATGTAAACGCTCAACAAAGTCTGCGGTGTGTGAACATGTGGAACAGGGACCCAACCACTACCTGCGATTTGATGAACCACAGATACTCGCAAAAGAACACCGTTTTCTTCCAAGGATGATACGAGAGGCTATTGAAATTAAAAAACACCCTAATTTCAATAGGGAAGATGGTTGGAATGTTCCTCCAGCTTGGGACCCTGTCATAAGGCTAATGAAACCCAAGAAGGACAAAGTCACCAGAAGACCTAAGGACACTGTGAGCTCATTCTGCGTAAATAGTAACACCAGTAGATGAAAAATGTTCGGGTACTTTGAGATAACTTATACATTCATGAAAAAGACAAATATCACCTCAGTCTGCCGTGAACATGAATTCTGTAAAGAATTCGAAACGTCGGCTAGTAATAAATTAAAAATATAGTTCTAAATCATTAGTTTCAAATGTAATAACTTAGTGAAACCAATACATCGCGATAAAATCCGTAAACTGTAGTTTAATTTCAAAATAAAAATACTTATTTAAAAACCGAATGAATGCTCATTAATGCCCGAATTAAACAACTCAAGTTGTTTAGTTTTTTTTCAACTTGACTAGTTTCATTAAAATATTGTCGTGCGCGGAAGAACTATATAACTCAATTTAGCCAATTTATTTCATAATCAAGTGATCAGAAGTCACAGTTGTTCATTTATTTATGGCGTTAGTCATTTTTTCTACTAACATTTAATGTTCATTTATACTTATCTATTTTTATAATTGAAACACAAAAATGGCTTTATTTTTGGACTGGGTTAAGATATAAGAATGTTTGTTAGACCAAAAGATGCGGCACATTTGGGGGTTCACGAAAATGGTAAAAGGTCAATTTGGCCAAAATCTGAGTTATTTAGTTCTTCCATTATACCCACGATATATAAAATCCTTGCGTTACTGACGGATAAGCTACAGCCAAAACTATTAGGCGCAAGAAGCTAAAATTTCGCATGTATGCTCCTTGGGGACCGTAAGGCTGCACTAAAAAGGGATTTCCTGAAATTCCCACGAGATCGGGCTGAAACAGTGTGCAGTTGCTGCGAGTCTCCTCTAGTGCACTATATGAACGATGGTTATTGTGTTTCTCAGAGAGTCACAATCTCTATTTTATCTTTGAAATTAAACTACAGTTTACGGATTTTATCGCGTTATATTGGTTTCACTGGTTATTACATTTAAGCCGAACGATCTAGAAACTACTTTTGTATTACTAGCCGACGTTTATTTATCTTCCTAAAGTTATTTAAAAGCCAATCTAGCTCATAAATAGCATGAAGAGCAAAATTCTAATCTATTTACATGGGAATATACAATCATAATATTAAAGGCGGTCTAGATTATCATCAATATAGCATGTTTAAAAAAAAACATATTAAAAGATTACCTTAAACAATTATGTAAAATCCTTCTTATTATTAACAATTCCACTGTGAAATATTTGTTCGTATAGTAGCATAAAGCTGTCTGTTTTCACAATGGAAGCATCCTTTTAAAAAGCTCTGTATCAATGAGGCAGCCTGTTATTGCAGTTCTGTTTGGAAATACAGAAATATGTCCGCAATAATAAACCCGCTGCTCGATCACCGAAAAAATTGGGTTAATATAAAATTGAATGCATTTCGATTTCTGCTTTGTCATTGACTATTGTTTGGAAATTTTGTATTCGAATTATGCCTTGATGACATATTTATTTGTGTTGGTTATAGTGTAACATTAGGGTTTAGAGTTCCGGAGTTCTGATACTTTGCGTTATAGTTGTGATATTTAATAATTTATTCCTAATTGCCTCCGTGGTCCAGTGGATAGCGTATGCGACTGCTGATCGGAGGTCCGGTTCGATTCCCGGGTCGGGCAAAAGTGTAACTGGGTTTTTCTGAATACTTAGTAGCAGCCCAGAGTCTGGTGATGTGCCCGGAAACGGCAATAGGTTCGCCCCCTATTACGTGGGACCTAAAAATTCGTGGCGAAATGTGGGTGTAATATTTACACCTTTGCCTACCCCTTCGGGGATACAAGCGTAAAACTATAAATATAAATAAATAAATATAAAAAAATATTCTTAAATATTAATTAATAACTATTACACCCGAATCACTTAAATATTTATACGGTAAATATCCACATCTCGTAATTGTAAACTGCATAGATTGACATACGAGGTGTAGTTAGTGTCCCAGTGACATGATTAATAAGAAATATGTGGATTGTTTGATTTGGTTGTTTCTATCGCCTTGGTTATTTTGTCCAAATAATATAAAATGTGTTGCTTATGTAGAAAACAGGCGAAATTCAAACGAGATATTACAAAAAAGGCTTAGATTGATATGCCACGTCCATTATGATATGCATTATTCCGCGTTTCTGATGCATACCGGACAATTTTGTGTAATGCTATAAATACATGGAGGATTTAGCTGAAGAAATCGAATGTTGGACTTGCTTTATTACGAGTTAGTATACAATGCTGAAGGAATATATTGTAATTTTGTAAAATCTTTAGAAAAGATGAACCCGTGTAGGAGGTCTAATGATTTCAGGTTATATATGTGGCATTTTCATGTCGTCGTCTTATGTACGTCGGATTATGCTCTGCAGTTATTCTGAAGAGTACAGTACGAGCCCTGCGTAGCGGTCCATTTTTAAGTCTTGATCATCGATTTGCACCCATTATTTACCTATTGGATTTCCTAAAAGTCCCTATGAGAAAAACTAAGTACATCAAAATTATTTATCTTAATATATAAAATCCTTGCGTTACTGACTGACTGACAGACACGCTACAGCCGAAACTATTGGGCGCAGGAAGCTAAAATTTGGCATGCATGTTCCTTGGGGACCGTAGCGGTGCACTAAGAAGGGATTTCCCAAAATTCCCACGGGATCGGCCAAAACGGGTAAATTAAAAAAAACTGCAGGCGTAGCTGCTGGCGTCCTCTAGTATTGAATAAAAATACACTATTTTCTATTACCAGAAGCCTAGCACTACCCAGATAGATTTCGAAAATCTAAACTCCTGTTCTTTGAATTATAAGCATCAGGAAATGGGTCTAAAGTCAGCTTTTAGTGAACATAAAACCTTCCATCCTCATAATGTAATAACATTGTTTTTCTCTACCTGCTACCAAAGTATTCGTCTTACTTTCAAAATCTGCCCGCCTTACCGTCTTGACAAATAGTAGCCTTTGTGTCATTCTGATGTTACATTACTGCAAAGTTTCATAAAAAACCGTTAAGTAGTTTTGACAACTCGTATAACAGTGGCGATGTAACGTTTAACTTCACTGTGATGCCTACATTTTAATGTTGTGAACAATGCAATATTAAACATGCATTGAAATTCTACTATAACATTTACAATATGTACAGATTATATTGTGTTATTGTTAGTTTCTCAAAATGCAATATAGTTTCCCCTGATACTCAGTATGAAACCAAAAACGCTGGTAAAATATATAAGTAATAAATAATTATCTTTCTATATACCTACCCATTCTGTGTATTTCACTAGTGTTTAGCGTGTGTATTTAGAAACTGTCAATAATTAATTGTGGTGAACTGCCGTTATGTCCCAGTGTATCGAAACCCAACAATCAATGCGTTGGCACTACGTGCTGTTTAGAAAACTATATTTACAACAACATATAAAACATGCATATTATTATTATTAATGCTGATAGGGGAGAATGGAAGCGAAAGACACTCTGCGCCGAACTCAAGTTATATGGGAACAGGACAGGCAAAAAAGAAGATTAATAAAGAAAATTGAATTAAGTAAATACAGTCAC
The DNA here is from genome assembly GCA_944739405.2 of Euclidia mi. Taxonomy (NCBI): domain Eukaryota; kingdom Metazoa; phylum Arthropoda; class Insecta; order Lepidoptera; family Erebidae; genus Euclidia; species Euclidia mi. Next base: position 23,260,222 of record OX123194.2, on the reverse strand, counting down.
AAATATCACACCGAAGCAGGGATAAATTAAGTTTACCTACACCTCGAACTCAATATTGTAAAATGAATATTTTGTTTGAAGGTGCACAACTATTAATAAATTACCTAAAGAAATAAGAGAATTACAGTCTATAAACAAATTTACACAAAGCTTATAACATTACATAATGAATACAGTCATGATCACTTGATTATTTCACGATGATCTATTTGGTTTTACCTCTGTGTATGTATAAAATTAAATCTAGCAAGTTAAGTTTTAGACTACTGAGTGTGTGTTTAGCTGAAGTCACCGGCGTCAACAAGAAATGTTACCTAATTAACACGCTTTTATTAGGTCGATATGTATGTAACTATGTAATGGAATCTAAGCTAACTAATTTAACCAACTTCTAAGGGTCGTAGCGTAGTGAAAATTGGCAGCTGTATGTAGTTCTGATGACAATACAATAATATGTTACTGTCCAACTGATCTGATGATGGAGCCGGAAGATATGAACTGGAACTCGACATGTATGTAACTATGTAATGGAATGTAAGATAACTAATTTAACCATCTTCCAAGGGTCGTAGCATAATAAAAATTGGTAGCTGTATGTAGTTCTGATGACAATACAATAATATGGCACTGTCGAACTGATCTGATGATGGAGCCGGAAGATGTGAACTGGAACTTCATGACGGAAAATCGAATAATTGCTGTTATTGATTTGTTAGAAAAGTCTTGTAATGAACTTTGACCACTATTAGGTTTCAATGTCTGATAATGAAGCCGGAAGATAGGCACTGGCATTCCATGATGGAATATCGTATCAAAGTCGTGTTTGCACTTGTGAGAAAGGCCACGTAATGGACTTTGAACACGATCAGGTTTCAAGGTTATAAAAAATCAATTATATATTGTAAACCACGCAGTGGTGTACTTAGGGTCCCGTACTTTTGCGGCTGGACAGGCATATGTGACCCCAAGTAGAGTAAAATCACTTAGTGGTCTACAGATTGAAGTGCTAGATTGTTTTAAGCTGACAGATAAAACACCATGTAATACAGACGCACTGGCGGAGATGGAAAGGATGCGGGCTCATTCGCCTACTTAAAATAAATGTATAAATGCTATAAATATGACTTTATCAAGGACCAAAAATGATAAAATAAATAAATAGTTTAAAAAACACTAGAAAAACACGCTTTTATAAATGCACGTAAAAAGAAAAAATAATAATGGATCGTTCAAGTTGTCTCTATTTCTCGGCTGAAGTGTAAACTACATAATTATGTGCTTTTAATAATAATATTTGACTGTAAAAGCGTGGGGCGCTTATCATGAGAGCGCTCTAAAGCGTACTATAACTCTTACTTTATTCTCTTCATTATCTTAAAAACTGTTCTAATTATATTATATTGTAGTAATTAATCAACCTCCTTAATTGTTGGCTGTTCTGCTCTAAGACGATGATATTATTTTATATGTTAAAATAAGCAAGACAGTTAATTCTGCTGATCTTGTGTTCTTGTCTGTTTGCATTCGCAACATCAGTTCTTGGAGAGGTAAAGTCTCAAGTTCAGTTCTTGAAGAGGTAAAAATTAAATATGCCTTACCTTTGTCACTAAATAAGCGCAACTAAGACGTGTTGAAAAAATTTGATACACAAATATACATGTCAGTTTACCGCACTTGCGATTCCTTTCACGTCTATACACTTAGGATACCTATTAATTGATTGTTGCATTGATATGATTAATTTATTTATATACAGTCAGACTCCACCATTAGCTGCATACTAAAACTTGCAAAACTTATATGGCCATTGTATTATTCATACCCTCCATGCGTCATCCAAAACGTCAAAGCAGCTGTACACTCATTACTAATTCCATATTATAAAATAACCGATCAAACTCAGACATAGCGCAAACACACTCATGTATCCTAATTCCACATGACATTTTAATCAATTTCAAAAGTTTCAAAGTTGAAAACTCAATCAGTGTTAAACACAGCTCGGCTGAACTGAGAAGTTTCATGGTGTCGATGCACCTAACTTCTAAACCTATAGAACCCCCTTGAATGGGTTGGGTATTAATTATTACTTCAACGTTGCTGAATTTTGATGAAAACGTTTGAAGGGATGAATGCTAATCTTGTGTGAGCTGATTTGATAGATTCAAAAGCTAGACGGTAGTATGAGAGTGCAATCTACTTATATTCGTAGATAAATTTTAGGTTTTTAGTTTTCTAGATTGACGTCGTTCTTTCGTATTGTAATTTTCATAGGTTACTTATAGTACAAATACTTATAGTACAAATTAATTTTTGGTGGCTTTACGGTCTATTTTGTAAAAATTAAAAAGTAGGTTTAAAAAAAGTATTCTTCTATACAACACATTTTTTTATTTTTGTAAACCACTTTTTTGCCATGAGCTGATGCTAAAGATGCAATGTTATTCTCAAAAACCTGGCAAGAATCTCAAATATAAAAACGTTCACAGTAGAAAACGAGGGCAAGACTAATTCATTATTGCAAAATATTCTTTAGTTTGCGAATAATGGTTTTTCAAACGGAAACGGGCTGGGACGTGCCTGTTAGCATTTTTCTCGCAGAACTTCAATACCGAGCAGTCAGAACATTTTTCTTTTAAAATTTACTTGCACAGCCTGCGCGTGAATTTGAAACAAGTATTGTCAGAGTGCATTTCACAGTAATAATTGTTTTATCTAATGATTCGTACTTCAGTCTGATGACTACCACGTTATTTTAAAACATGTGTGTTGAAAATGAATATACTCGTAATTCCCCTTAGGTACGCACAGAATTTTATACATGTTTTCAATTATATTTCAGGTATAAAAGATTAAAGTACTTGTTGAGTAGAGTTCCTATCCACATAAAAACATGAATGCATTTACAGATTAAGGCGTTCAATTTTAAGCTTTTGTTTTTATTGAATATTTTATTGTGACTGCCTCGTTGGTCTCGCTGTCTCTCTGCGCGTGGGATTGGGAGGTCTCGCGTTCGATTCCCGGGTCGGGCAAAGTGTTATTGGGTTTTTCCGTTTGGAAATTCTCAGTAGCACCACGGAGTCTGGTAATGTCCCCGGTGCGACAATAGGCTCGCCCCCTATTACGTGGGACCAAAAAATTAATGGCGAAATGTGGGTGTAATATAACACCTCGGGGACACAGGCGTGAGTCTATAAATAAATAAATACAAATAAATATTGTGCATTACGATGCAATATTCTCCGATAATTTATTTAATATTTCACAAAATATTGAATAAATTATCGCAGGATATTATTTGAAAAGTAATAAACTTTTCAAATAATATCCTTGTATTGAATAATACTTAGAAATCCCAACACATAGGTTAAGGTTAAACGGTGGGCCGAACTTATTGAAGAAACTGGTGCGAAAAGGATGTTAAAATGATGCGATAATCTTTCTGTGAAAACCGTATATTACAGTATATAACAGAACAAATGATAATTGCTAAACGAATGGGGGAGCACGCGCGACAACACTTGCTGCGGTTGCGTTACGTACTGACTCGTTTTAGGTCATTATGTTTAAAGCGTCTAAATTGCTGAATAACTTAAAAATGTAAGGTTTTGCCGTACATGCTCCCGGGCGGAAAAGTAACAAATAAAACAAATGGAAGAAAAATACACAAAAATTAAGCTAGATCTTCTATGTAAATACTACGTCTTTGCGGTATAGGGGAAGTTGCTCTATCTTGCACACTATTCAAACTATACGTGCTAGCCACAATGTTCACTTCACTAGGCTGACGGTCAGCCGTGCTCTGCTTTCGCGAAAACTGCACTGTATTCACTGCCGCTTCAGAAATACTGTTATTGGCAACTCTTCGCCTCCTCCACAGGAACACTGCCGCTGCTAATATAGCTACGCCTCTAGTAAGCCATAGCAAATGGCGTACTGGTGAATGTCATGCGGTGATAAGTCGAAGATCATATTGTCCGAAGTATCTGCCGTGGCCATTTTCAATTCTTTGATCTGTTTGCCGATCTCTTCCAAGGTGCTATTGAACGGATCTACCGAATCTGAGTAATGCGATAGCGAGATGTTAACTAATTGATTGAGCTCTGTTATCCGTGGGTTTTCAATTTCGGGGTCAGATTGCAGAGTATTTTCCAAATGAGAGCGTGAGTATAGAGCGAAGTCTCTGCCTTTGATGATGCAATTTGGTTCCAGACTAATTATACCAGCTCCAGCAATTTGTTTGTAAGCCACTCTGCCTTGACAAATAATACGAATGGAATAAGAATTGCAGCAAAAATATAAAAACTTAGAAGGATTACTCAACTCAATCCACATATCATCACATGTGGATTTGCTGACCATGCATTGGTTGATAGTAGGATCGAGTTTGCAAAACTTCTCGTCAATGTTCAGGTAATTTATAGGCTTGTTAGTTGCACATAAATAGGAATATTCATTGCGTAAGCATAACTGAAGTTCCATAGCTGATAATGTAAAATAGGAATCCTTTTTCAAGTTGATGGCTATATATTCTGCTAGCGGAACTACGTTCAGCATGTCCATCCCAACTTGATGAGGAACGGGTAACACTTTGTAAAGCCTGTAACCGTCTCTACTTGATAATGGGAATGTAATCTCAAAAATTACGAAGTCTGATGTTACTCTTGCTTTGATCTTTAGCATGCTATAAATTGACTTCAGGTCCGACTGTATATCCTCTACAGGTAAGGTAACGTCTTTCGTCAGCTGACTAGACATATACTGTAATTCACTCTTCAATTGATCTGGTGTCAATAAATGAGAGTTAAATTTCCCGTGGGCAATGTCGGTTATTGTATCTAATAAAGTGTCCTGAACCTGCTTTAAATTTTGAATTAAAGTAAGTGCTGTTAATGCTGACATAGTAAAATCTTGAATTTCACTCAGCTTATCTTCGTTTACTTTAAGAGTATTTGATGCTTGATCTAATTCATTCAAGTGTTTGTTTATTGTTTTATGTTGAAGTTGTAAATGTTGCTCAGTTCGTTTCAGCACATTGTATTCAGCCTCCACGATAGATGTCTGATTTTTCAGTAGTTTGACAAGGTGATGTTCATTTTGTCTTATAAGCTGAATATCCTTTTTATAATGTTCCGCGAAACTGTCATCCAATACGCCGAATAAAGTATTCGCAACATAACCTACACCATTGATAAGGCCGCGCCGCTGTCTGGCGTGCGCGTCAAAATGCTGATCGAGCAGTAGCCGATTGTAATGTTGTAGTTCCGAGTACTCGTGATGTAATTGGAGCAGTATCATCGCACATCGACTTTGTTTTGATATGGCGCTACATGTTTTATTTAAATAATTTACGAATTTGCTTGCTGTTGTCATGCCGTCCCAGTACGGAGACATGTTAAAATAGACAACGAGGGTCCATTTGTCTCTTATAACCTGCATGTTATCTATTGGGTCAAAATATAACGACATATTGCTAGGTAATGCTGTTAAGTTGAATGTCGCCTGTGATGTAGTTAATATCGACATGAAAAAGAGTAACGAAATAGCTAGCGCAGAAAATGTTGATCTCGATTTGCTTGCACCAGTCTTTGTTCCACTTTCTTCTGTTCGCAATTTCCCAACTGTTTCGTGCCTATCTTCCACTCCTTCTTCGCTGTTTGACGAAATTGGTAAAATAGACAGTTTGTAATGGAATGTAAGATAACTAATTTAACCATCTTCCAAGGGTCGTAGCATAATAAAAATTGGTAGCTGTATGTAGTTCTGATGACAATACAATAATATGGCACTGTCGAACTGATCTGATGATGGAGCCGGAAGATGTGAACTGGAACTTCATGACGGAAAATCGAATAATTGCTGTTATTGATTTGTTAGAAAAGTCTTGTAATGAACTTTGACCACTATTAGGTTTCAATGTCTGATAATGAAGCCGGAAGATAGGCACTGGCATTCCATGATGGAATATCGTATCAAAGTCGTGTTTGCACTTGTGAGAAAGGCCACGTAATGGACTTTGAACACGATCAGGTTTCAAGGTTATAAAAAATCAATTATATATTGTAAACCACGCAGTGGTGTACTTAGGGTCCCGTACTTTTGCGGCTGGACAGGCATATGTGACCCCAAGTAGAGTAAAATCACTTAGTGGTCTACAGATTGAAGTGCTAGATTGTTTTAAGCTGACAGATAAAACACCATGTAATACAGACGCACTGGCGGAGATGGAAAGGATGCGGGCTCATTGGCCTACTTAAAATAAATGTATAAATGCTATAAATATGACTTTATCAAGGACCAAAAATGATAAAATAAATAAATAGTTTAAAAAACACTAGAAAAACACGCTTTTATAAATGCACGTAAAAAGAAAAAAAAACATAATAATGGATCGTTCAAGTTGTCTCTATTTCTCGGCTGAAGTGTAAACTACATAATTATGTGCTTTTAATAATAATATTTGACTGTAAAAGCGTGGGGCGCTTATCATGAGAGCGCTCTAAAGCGTACTATAACTCTTACTTTATTCTCTTCATTATCTTAAAAACTGTTCTAATTATATTATATTGTAGTAATTAATCAACCTCCTTAATTGTTGGCTGTTCTGCTCTAAGACGATGATATTATTTTATATGTTAAAATAAGCAAGACAGTTAATTCTGCTGATCTTGTGTTCTTGTCTGTTTGCATTCGCAACATCAGTTCTTGGAGAGGTAAAGTCTCAAGTTCAGTTCTTGAAGAGGTAAAAATTAAATATGCCTTACCTTTGTCACTAAATAAGCGCAACTAAGACGTGTTGAAAAAATTTGATACACAAATATACATGTCAGTTTACCGCACTTGCGATTCCTTTCACGTCTATACACTTAGGATACCTATTAATTGATTGTTGCATTGATATGATTAATTTATTTATATACAGTCAGACTCCACCATTAGCCGCATACTAAAACTTGCAAAACTTATATGGCCATTGTATTATTCATACCCTCCATGCGTCATCCAAAACGTCAAAGCAGCTGTACACTCATTACTAATTCCATATTATAAAATAACCGATCAAACTCAGACATAGCGCAAACACACTCATGTATCCTAATTCCACATGACATTTTAATCAATTTCAAAAGTTTCAAAGTTGAAAACTCAATCAGTGTTAAACACAGCTCGGCTGAACTGAGCAGTTTCATGGTGTCGATGCACCTAACTTCTAAACCTATAGAACCCCCTTGAATGGGTTGGGTATTAATTATTACTTCAACGTTGCTGAATTTTGATGAAAACGTTTGAAGGGATGAATGCTAATCTTGTGTGAGCTGATTTGATAGATTCAAAAGCTAGACGGTAGTATGAGAGTGCAATCTACTTATATTCGTAGATAAATTTTAGGTTTTTAGTTTTCTAGATTGACGTCGTTCTTTCGTATTGTAATTTTCATAGGTTACTTATAGTACAAATACTTATAGTACAAATTAATTTTTGGTGGCTTTAGGGTCTATTTTGTAAAAATTAAAAAGTAGGTTTAAAAAAAGTATTCTTCTATACAACACATTTTTTTATTTTTGTAAACCACTTTTTTGCCATGAGCTGATGCTAAAGATGCAATGTTATTCTCAAAAACCTGGCAAGAATCTCAAATATAAAAACGTTCACAGTAGAAAACGAGGGCAAGACTAATTCATTATTGCAAAATATTCTTTAGTTTGCGAATAATGGTTTTTCAAACGGAAACGGGCTGGGACGTGCCTGTTAGCATTTTTCTCGCAGAACTTCAATACCGAGCAGTCAGAACATTTTTCTTTTAAAATTTACTTGCACAGCCTGCGCGTGAATTTGAAACAAGTATTGTCAGAGTGCATTTCACAGTAATAATTGTTTTATCTAATGATTCGTACTTCAGTCTGATGACTACCACGTTATTTTAAAACATGTGTGTTGAAAATGAATATACTCGTAATTCCCCTTAGGTACGCACAGAATTTTATACATGTTTTCAATTATATTTCAGGTATAAAAGATTAAAGTACTTGTTGAGTAGAGTTCCTATCCACATAAAAACATGAATGCATTTACAGATTAAGGCGTTCAATTTTAAGCTTTTGTTTTTATTGAATATTTTATTGTGACTGCCTCGTTGGTCTCGCTGTCTCTCTGCGCGTGGGATTGGGAGGTCTCGCGTTCGATTCCCGGGTCGGGCAAAGTGTTATTGGGTTTTTCCGTTTGGAAATTCTCAGTAGCACCACGGAGTCTGGTAATGTCCCCGGTGCGACAATAGGCTCGCCCCCTATTACGTGGGACCAAAAAATTAATGGCGAAATGTGGGTGTAATATAACACCTCGGGGACACAGGCGTGAGTCTATAAATAAATAAATACAAATAAATATTGTGCATTACGATGCAATATTCTCCGATAATTTATTTAATATTTCACAAAATATTGAATAAATTATCGCAGGATATTATTTGAAAAGTAATAAACTTTTCAAATAATATCCTTGTATTGAATAATACTTAGAAATCCCAACACATAGGTTAAGGTTAAACGGTGGGCCGAACTTATTGAAGAAACTGGTGCGAAAAGGATGTTAAAATGATGCGATAATCTTTCTGTGAAAACCGTATATTACAGTATATAACAGAACAAATGATAATTGCTAAACGAATGGGGGAGCACGCGCGACAACACTTGCTGCGGTTGCGTTACGTACTGACTCGTTTTAGGTCATTATGTTTAAAGCGTCTAAATTGCTGAATAACTTAAAAATGTAAGGTTTTGCCGTACATGCTCCCGGGCGGAAAAGTAACAAATAAAACAAATGGAAGAAAAATACACAAAAATTAAGCTAGATCTTCTATGTAAATACTACGTCTTTGCGGTATAGGGGAAGTTGCTCTATCTTGCACACTATTCAAACTATACGTGCTAGCCACAATGTTCACTTCACTAGGCTGACGGTCAGCCGTGCTCTGCTTTCGCGAAAACTGCACTGTATTCACTGCCGCTTCAGAAATACTGTTATTGGCAACTCTTCGCCTCCTCCACAGGAACACTGCCGCTGCTAATATAGCTACGCCTAGTAAGCCATAGCAAATGGCGTACTGGTGAATGTCATGCGGTGATAAGTCGAAGATCATATTGTCCGAAGTATCTGCCGTGGCCATTTTCAATTCTTTGATCTGTTTGCCGATCTCTTCCAAGGTGCTATTGAACGGATCTACCGAATCTGAGTAATGCGATAGCGAGATGTTAACTAATTGATTGAGCTCTGTTATCCGTGGGTTTTCAATTTCGGGGTCAGATTGCAGAGTATTTTCCAAATGAGAGCGTGAGTATAGAGCGAAGTCTCTGCCTTTGATGATGCAATTTGGTTCCAGACTAATTATACCAGCTCCAGCAATTTGTTTGTAAGCCACTCTGCCTTGACAAATAATACGAATGGAATAAGAATTGCAGCAAAAATATAAAAACTTAGAAGGATTACTCAACTCAATCCACATATCATCACATGTGGATTTGCTGACCATGCATTGGTTGATAGTAGGATCGAGTTTGCAAAACTTCTCGTCAATGTTCAGGTAATTTATAGGCTTGTTAGTTGCACATAAATAGGAATATTCATTGCGTAAGCATAACTGAAGTTCCATAGCTGATAATGTAAAATAGGAATCCTTTTTCAAGTTGATGGCTATATATTCTGCTAGCGGAACTACGTTCAGCATGTCCATCCCAACTTGATGAGAAACGGGTAACACTTTGTAAAGCCTGTAACCGTCTCTACTTGATAATGGGAATGTAATCTCAAAAATTACGAAGTCTGATGTTACTCTTGCTTTGATCTTTAGCATGCTATAAATTGACTTCAGGTCCGACTGTATATCCTCTACAGGTAAGGTAACGTCTTTCGTCAGCTGACTAGACATATACTGTAATTCACTCTTCAATTGATCTGGTGTCAATAAATGAGAGTTAAATTTCCCGTGGGCAATGTCGGTTATTGTATCTAATAAAGTGTCCGGAACCTGCTTTAAATTTTGAATTAAAGTAAGTGCTGTTAATGCTGACATAGTAAAATCTTGAATTTCACTCAGCTTATCTTCGTTTACTTTAAGAGTATTTGATGCTTGATCTAATTCATTCAAGTGTTTGTTTATTGTTTTATGTTGAAGTTGTAAATGTTGCTCAGTTCGTTTCAGCACATTGTATTCAGCCTCCACGATAGATGTCTGATTTTTCAGTAGTTTGACAAGGTGATGTTCATTTTGTCTTATAAGCTGAATATCCTTTTTATAATGTTCCGCGAAACTGTCATCCAATACGCCGAATAAAGTATTCGCAACATAACCTACACCATTGATAAGGCCGCGCCGCTGTCTGGCGTGCGCGTCAAAATGCTGATCGAGCAGTAGCCGATTGTAATGTTGTAGTTCCGAGTACTCGTGATGTAATTGGAGCAGTATCATCGCACATCGACTTTGTTTTGATATGGCGCTACATGTTTTATTTAAATAATTTACGAATTTGCTTGCTGTTGTCATGCCGTCCCAGTACGGAGACATGTTAAAATAGACAACGAGGGTCCATTTGTCTCTTATAACCTGCATGTTATCTATTGGGTCAAAATATAACGACATATTGCTAGGTAATGCTGTTAAGTTGAATGTCGCCTGTGATGTAGTTAATATCGACATGAAAAAGAGTAACGAAATAGCTAGCGCAGAAAATGTTGATCTCGATTTGCTTGCACCAGTCTTTGTTCCACTTTCTTCTGTTCGCAATTTCCCAACTGTTTCGTGCCTATCTTCCACTCCTTCTTCGCTGTTTGACGAAATTGGTAAAATGGACAGTTTGACAATAGGTCTTTTAATTATGCCGTTTTTTGTTTTTAACGATACGACACGAACGTGTCCATCCTGCCCAGGATGAATATCTACTACTCTGCCCATCATCCACTTTCCTGGTGGCAGATTGTCGTCTTGAATCGTTACTAACTGTCCTATCTTGAGATTTTCTTGTGTTTTCGTCCATTTAGAACGTATTGATAACTGGGTCAAATATTCGGCCTGCCATTTCTTCCAAATATCACACGAAATTCTTGCTGATAAAGTCCATCTGGTGCGTGCATCATGTTCCGTATTGATAATTGTTGTTCCAGGTCTTCCAATCAGAAAATGAGCCGGGGTAAGTACCTCCAGGTCCTCGACATCTTCAGATAATGCGCACAGGGGTCTAGAATTTAAACATGCCTCCACTTGTGCCAAGACAGTGCTATACTCCTCAAAAGTTAGTTTCTGCTCACCAACTACTCTCTTGATGTGATGTTTAAGGCTCCTGACGGCTCTTTCCCATAATCCTCCAGCACTTGGCCACGACGGTGCATTAAAATGCCATTCTATTTCTAGATCCGCCAACTCAGCTAAAGTATGGTTGTCAATTATGCTTTGTAGGTCGAGAAACTCTTCTTGCAAGATTCGGTTAGCCCCGACAAAGTTCGTCCCGTTGTCACTGTACATGTGACGCGGGGCTCCTCTCCTTGCTGCCATCCTACGTAGCGCAGCTAAAAACGCTGAACTACTTAGATCTGACACGAGTTCTAGGTGTACTGCTTTGCTCGCCATACAAACAAATAGTGCTATGTAGCCCTTTGTTGTTCGTATCCCTCGTCCCTTGCTGCTTTTCACTTCGACATAGCCGGTGTAATCTACACCCGTATGGTAGAAGGGGTGGGCGGGATTGCTTCTGGCTCCTGGAAGATCTCCCATCAGTTGCTGTTGCATCTTAGGTGCATGCTTCCTACAAATGACGCAATTTCTGACCTCCTTTTTAACTGCCCTGTTTCCTCCAAGTATCCAATACTTTTGCCTGATATGTGACAATGTTAAGCGGGGTCCGCCGTGGTAAGTTAGCTCATGTGCCTGTTGGATCAATAACGTAGTGAAACGATGGCTATGCGGAATGATCGCTGGATGTTTAGTTTCCATGCACATTTCTGCGTTACCTAAACGTCCACCTACGCGGAGGATCCCCTTACGATCGATAAAAGGGTTAAGTTTTAGTAAATTACTTTTACTGCTCAATTTACCATGCTTTCTTATGAATTCAATATCTTCAAAAAATTCTGTTCTCTGAATATGTTTAATAATTAATAATTTTGCTTTCTGCAATTCATGTACTGTGAGGTATGAAGGCATCGACCCGTGTTTGACCGACGCTGCATATTTCCTCGAATGCATTGTTTTTGTAGCACGTAATAGCCAGGCTAATATTTTAATAATTTTTGTAAGAGAACTGTGTTTTTCTAATAATTGAATGATAATGTTATCAGAATCTCTGTTATGCGTGATGATGCTTGCTTGATGACCTTGAATGTACGTCTGTTTCTGTTCTAGATCTGTTGTAAAGGTGTTTTGTTTTGCTGACGTTTCATCAAAAGATTTCAGTGAACTGGGTCCTTGCCACCATAACTCATGGTTTTTTAATTGCGATGCCAAGATACCTCTGCTTGCTGAGTCTGCTGGGTTGTCTTCTGATTTAACGTAACGCCAGCAATTCGGTTTTATTACTTCGATAATATCTCTTGTTCGGTTTGCTACAAACGTTTTCCAGCGTCCAGGGTCACCCTGTAGCCAGCCCAAAACTACCATCGAGTCTGTCCATCCAAACACACGTATGTTTTGTTCTTCTAAACAGCTAATTACTTTCTTCATCAATCTTCCTAGCAGATGTGCGCCAGATAACTCCAATTTCGGCAATGATACGCTCTTTGAGACCGGGACCAAACGGGATTTTGCAGCAATCAGTACTATCGAAGATTCATTTTGCTTCCTAATACGCGCATAAATAACTGCAGCGTACGCTTTTGTCGACGCATCACAGTAGCCGTGCAGTTCGATTACGTCATGCGGTTGATAGCCGAACCATCGTGGTATTTTATAAAAGTTTATGTTTTCTAGGTCGGTGCGTAAAATACTCCATTCCTGACCAATATTCAATGGTACCTCTTCATCCCAGTGCAGGTTCTCTAACCACAGTTTTTGGAAAAGAAGCTTCAGCTTAGTTGACACAGGTGTTATCCATCCTAACGGATCGAATAATTTAGATATTTCAGCTAAAAGCATACGTTTTGTTACTTTTGTTACTGGTTTTGCTATGTTATATGTAAAAGTGAATTGATCATTGACCGAATTCCATTGTAATCCCAATGTTTTGGATTTGTTTTCGGACTTAAAATGATATATGTTATCTCCCTTGCTTTCGTCATTATCAATGTATGCCAGGAGATCTGTATGGTTCGCTGACCATTTTCGTAATTGAAACCCTCCTGATTTTAATAATGAGTTTAAATCTGCTATAAGCTGCTGACCACATTTTAAGGAATGAGAACCATGAGCCAAATCGTCGACATAGAACGATTCCCTCAGGACCTTGGATGCTTCAGGATAATGATGCTGCTCATCCTTCGCTAACTGTTGCAAGGTCATAATAGCCAGATAAGGTGCTGGTTTGGTGCCGAAACTGATAGTAGCCAGCTTGTATGATGTTATGGGCTTGTTTGGCGAATCTCTCCATACAATTTGTTGGTATGACTGATCCTTTTCATTGACCATAATTTGCCTATACATCTTTTCAATATCGGCTGTATACGCATATCGATATTGACGCCATTTTATGATCAATTCTTGCAGATCGCGTTGCAAGTTAGGACCCTTGAACATCAAGTCATTGACACTGTAGCCGCTAGACGTCCTGGCAGACGCGTTGAATACGACGCGTAGCTTCGTAGTAGCCGATTCAGCTCGATGTACAGCGTGGTGCGGCAAGTAACAAGATATTGTGTCATTGTTATTATACTGACTGGGTATCATATGACCTAAAGCTATATATTCATTGATAAATTGTTTATATTGTTGTGCTAAGTCTGGTTGTTTATTGAATTTTCGTTCCAAGCTCTGGAACTGTGCTACGGCTATTTCTTTAGATGATCCCAACTTCTCACTGGCATTTGGTTTGAGAGGCAACCTGACTTCATACCTTCCGTCTGCACGTCGCTTGGTAGTAGACAAGTAATAATCAACGCATTCTTGGTCTTCGGATGACAAGCTTGATTCTTCGCTAATGTCTTCGATTTCCCAATATTGCTGAATGTCTTGGAGATTGTTCAATACAACGTTGCAGTGATATGACGTCATTTCCCCACCTCCATATATGATCCATCCTAATTGGGTTTGCTGTACGACCGGGTGAGAAGGATTCTCTCCCTTGATCAGTCCTGATAATAATATAATACCATGGACGTTGGCGCTCAGTAGTAAGTCTATTGGACGGCTGGAGTTAAAGTCGGGATCTGCTAGCTGTAAATGTTCAATATGTGACCACTTCGGCCGATCAAATGATTTGCTGGGCAAGTGTCCAAGTAAACTATTCATAACAAGTACATCTGTACTAAACGAAAAATTGTTATTGTTAGAGGTACAGTGAATGGTTAGCTTTCCTTTGCAATTGTTTTGTTGTTCTCCTATACCCATAACGATACCCTTGCAAGGTGATTTTTGGAAGCCTAATTTTTTCACTGCACCCTCCTTGATCAGAGATACTTGCGAGCCAGGGTCGATCATGGCTCTTAATATCTGATATGATCCATCTACGGCTTCTACCTTGATCAATGCTGTGGCCAACATAACTTCATTTCTTTTCAAATCATTCCTAGCTACATGAGATGAAATAGACATGCTTGTGTTCTCATGTGATTGATTTAAGTTAGTTGCAGCATTGCTTTGACTTGGCGACGACCTCGTTTTAGTACATGCATCGTGCCAAATTGAATTATGCATTTTATCGCATTTGCGACACCGTTTAGTAGAAATGCACTGTTGGCCATTATGATCGAATAAGCAATTTATGCATACTTTCAATTTTGCAACAGTTTTTAGTTTATTTTCATTGCTTAATTCTAAAAACTTTTTACAATTATATAGGCCGTGCTGATGACCGCATAAGAGACACTTGAATGCTGATGACACGTGTAACGCTTTAGAGAATGATCTCGAATTGTTGTTGCTATGCTGATTATTTTGTGTCGTATGATTTTTCGCACCAAAGGGTTTTGCTTCTGAATGAGATTTCTGTGTAGAGTTCTCTTGTTTTCGTCGCGAAGTTTCTAGACTTGTAAACTTGCTCTCTAAGTAGTCAAGAAACTCTTGCAACACTGGTAACTCTCTTGAGTTCTTCAGTGAAGAAACGTAGTCTCCGAAAGTCTCCCCATCCAATTTTTGTGACAGCAGATGGACGAGAAGTGGATCCCACGTGGCGATGTCGACACCTAAGTTTTTGATGGCGTGAATACTTTCTAGTGTTACGTCATGCAATCTTTTTAGTTGTACTATGGATTGTTGTTGCATATTTGGTAAACCAAGTAAAGTGTTGATGGTAGTGCTAAAAATCAGCTTTTTGTTGTTATAGCGATGGTTTAGTAGCTCCCAACATGTAGTGTAGTTTTCCGTGCTAATCGGAAGATGTTGTACAATTTTTTCAGCTTCTCCTCGCAATTTTCCCTTTAAAAATTGCATTTTTTGAGCGTTCGACAATGAAGCATTGTTGTGTATCGTCTCATTAAACAAATCTTTGAACGAATACCACTGATGGTATTTGCCAGAAAATATGGGTATGTCCATCTGTGGAGTGCTATGCTCTCTGTGAGACACCGACCAGAGCTTTTTATTAATAGATTTTTTGAGATCGATAAATGTTCTTTCATTGCGATTGTACGTAAGCTCATACTCTTCATCTACTCCATACATTTCACCATCGATTTCCCAGTGGAGACTATCCACTTGTTTCCACTTAGAGTTTAGTGTTTTGAGAGCATCTTCCATCTCCCATTTTTCATTGATTGTATCCAGATCGATGTTGGACACGGCTCTCTTGAAAGCCTTGATATTTGCTGCTTGCTTGCGAAGCATATCGTCGAGCTTACTAGTAGAACCTCTTGATTCCATCAAATGCTTGGTGCTTGGACTTGCTACTTCTAGATCTTGTTGTTTTGCTTGAAGGCGTCTCGGTGTAGGTACTCTCGTAGTTGCTAATTCCAAACTTTGCTCGGTAATTAACGCCTTAATGCTGGTATACAGTTTACTCGCTTGCTCATGCTCCGAATTCTTAAAATACTCATGCTCCTTGTCCCCACCCGCACAGATACGCAAGTGATTATTTTGATAATCGGACCAATAGCTCTCAAGTAATTCTAAACGACGTTTAAAATAGTCTCCTGTTTTTCTTTCGGCGCTATCCTTTTTGATATTCACGTTCAATTTTGTCATAGCCTCGCTAAGCTCCCGCTGCGACACGTAAAGACTTTCCATTTTGCTAGTAGACGTTATTGTTTATAAAAAGTAAAAAGGAAAGATCTTACTTGTAATCCGTTGCTTACGGCCGTTTACGGTGACAGATCTGCTGTTGATACTGTCTCCTTGCTGATTAGTTGATGACTGCTTCGACGAGACTGCTATCTCCACAAAGCTGCTAGTTCACCGAACGAATGTCCTCACTAGTTTTCGGTTTGATTTAACACTAGTCGACTCCTACCGGATGGAGGACTATCAAAAACACGCGAGGTCCCGAACGGTTTCTCGAAGGACCATGTAGAAACTGGTGCGAAAAGGATGTTAAAATGATGCGATAATCTTTCTGTGAAAACCGTATATTACAGTATATAACAGAACAAATGATAATTGCTAAACGAATGGGGGAGCACGCGCGACAACACTTGCTGCGGTTGCGTTACGTACTGACTCGTTTTAGGTCATTATGTTTAAAGCGTCTAAATTGCTGAATAACTTAAAAATGTAAGGTTTTGCCGTACACTTATAAACCATCATAGTATCCGATGAGGAATATTATTTTATATAAACATGAAATAATTCGCTTTTATTTTAAATCAGCTATAATTTTGAATACTAATACTTAATACTATGCTTTAATTGACCAATTATGTCCTTGACTAATGCTGTGTGTGTGGTGACGGATTAAAAATACGGAATATCACCACCCCATATCATCCCATGGGTGTGGCAAGAGCCGACAGAGGGAGCATATTATGCAGAGAACAGCACTGTAAGAGAAGGAAAACTTGATACAAAACCCTCTACCAACCTGTTTGGCCGGCGTGATATAGTAGGCCAATTCCTCCTTTCAAACGAGAGGCCTAGTCCAGCAGTGGACTGTTAAAGGCTAATAATTGTTTTTTTTTATCTGATATTACTGAGTATGAATTACTTTAACCCTACAATGGTTTTTTCACATCAATTGAATGTAATGTTATTATCTTTATGGCAACCTATACAACATTTAATTTGTAATTAAATATTCAATTATGTATATGACGTTCAAAAGTACCTTTTTTTTCTTTTTTTTGTTTTACGAGGTGGAAAATCCCTTCGGATCTCCGACTCTTGGGGGAAATAAGAGCCGGAGTATGTGGTGTTTCCACTAAAAACCACCTCGACTTCCGCCATGGACCCGTGTGTCGGAGGGTGGGGCATCACCAAAGCACTCGTCGCCACCCTCCGACGGGTAATGGCCCGCCAGATGGTCAGGCGGGCCCCGAACAAAACCCCCTTGGCGACGGATTAAGGTGTTGGACTCCGCCGCCAATACGCCCAGCGGCCGCAGAGGATAGGGAGGACGGCAACGCAACACCGCATCTCCTCTTCCTCTGCGGCCCCACCGCAACGCATCGAATGGTGCGCCCCCATTTGGTCGCGGGAGATAGGGCGCGCGGCAACGCAACACCGACACGCCTCTCCTCCCGCGACCGCACCCGACTGCGAGGGACAGACAGAACTGTCCCCCGCACCCGCACCGTTGGACGCATCCTGCGCAGGCCCCTCCAAGCCCACGCGGAGCGTCCCCTCCTGGATCCCTCTTAGCTTCACCGCGGGTGACCAATCCACGGTTACTGAGCCCCCCCACCACGACAAGGTGGAGATCCCACGGGGGGGACGTTCAAAAGTACCTGTAATAGGTTTAATTGAAATAAAAATATTCTATTCTATTCTAATGACTAATCATACCGCTTTCAAAATAAATTCAATTTTTTGTTTTTTACTAGAGTATGTTGCAGCTACGTTCAGTCTTATAATATAGCCCTTTATTCCCGATCCCGTAGGAATTCCGGGAAATCCCTTCCTTGCACCTCTACGGACCCCAAGTAAAATACACGTCAAATTTTAGCTTCTTGTGCCCAACAGCTTTGGCTGTGCGTTGTCTGTCAGTCAGCTAGCAACGCAAGAATTTTATATACACCGCTTTATACAATCATCATCACATTAATAAGCATTTCAGTATCAAATTAATATTAAAGCTCAGTGCGTAAGCTAATCGCATAAACTGCATACAATTCAAGTTGCATCCAACTGTAAGTAGTATTCCGAATTTTATCCGTCTTATTTATTAGCTTATTTTAAGATATTATCTAGAGAAGAGGAAATTGCTTTTATAATCTGAGCAAAATTAAAATTTATAGTAGCTCGTTTGTTAAGCCGTGTGGAGAGACCTCATTTATTTTAGGGATACTGTTGGTGCGAGTCCTGTAAATGCTGGCGTCTGCTTTTATTTTTTTTAATACCTTTTACTGTTTCTGCGGGATATATACCACGTACCTTTGTTTTTGTTTTGAGTAACCGATATTTCAGCACTGTTGCAAGCGCCACATTCACGGATTTACATCCAAACAGTAAAAGTATGTAAAAAGTATTGATAGTGACCACGAAAGTTTAAATATTTTTTTATTGACCTTTTTACTGTAACCATGTGTTATTTTTAGAAAAGTTATTTCTCAACATCGTTAGGTTACATTGTTTGATTACCTAATAAAACAATCCAATGTATAAGTAGAAATCGTCACACTATTTTTGTAGCTTTTACATTTTTAAGTTAAGCGACGTGAAAGGTCAATTTCCGGGTTAAAACTTTTAGAACAGCAGAGTCCAAAAAATGTCTTATAGCCTGACGAAATTGAATCAACATATTTTCAACAAACACTCTTTCGTCTGCGCTTGTAGTTATTAAAACATATAATTAGAAAAATGCCTAACTAGCTCTGCTGTAAAATAAAATATTCATAAAACAAATAGCCCAAGTACCTACTACTAGAACTAAAGCTGAGACGCGCGTAATCCTTTAATACACGAACTCTTCAGATAAGTCAGGCCATGCATAAATTCCCTGGCATTTCACCGAGGTATCCTGGATCTTGTGGCGTAATCCTTCGTTCCTTGTAATTACGACAGGTGAGGGACGCAATTAGACCTTCTGTCTCCCTCTAAACGTTTCCTGAAGGAAACAATTTGTACAAGTGTGTGAACCGGAGTGGAAAATATGGCAGCGTTTGGACGCTGAAAACCAGTCTTTGTAGAATTTTAATGTTTAAAGTATTGTTCGTAGTAGTTAGGTCCAGTAGTTTTAAGTAAGCGAGGGAATAGAAGCGATGTATCAGTATTTTAATCTGTAGTATTTATACTGTTTCATATCGCAATCGATTTTAGTTTGGTCTTTTTATCTGAAAGGCTAAAGGTGGGTTATCTTTATTTATACGTTTTAAGTACAAATGGTTGACAATGGGTGTTGCTCCAATATTTCACCAGCTATGTTTCATGGAA
The DNA here is from genome assembly GCA_944739405.2 of Euclidia mi. Classification (NCBI taxonomy): domain Eukaryota; kingdom Metazoa; phylum Arthropoda; class Insecta; order Lepidoptera; family Erebidae; genus Euclidia; species Euclidia mi. Next base: position 23,240,568 of record OX123194.2, on the reverse strand, counting down.
GCCAAATATACCGTGTTCATTCCGGAATATAACAATCTGCGTGCCTATTACAATCTTAACTTATCGGTGAACAGTGTGCTTAATCTACCTACGTGAAAATATACAGTGAATACGTGCAGGTATGTAGTCGCTACACAGTCATTACCGTTAACATAAATTTGCAGAGACATAATACAAAGCTACACGTTATACTATCTAAATAATTATTTACTTAACATCATAATATCTTCTTGGGTATATGCGAATGTTTCATTAAACAAAATCATTAAGAATTAAAAATATAAAATCAGTTTTGATTAAATTGCCACTTTTAATGCGAAATGGCTTTTAATTAAGCTGAAAATTCCTTAACGTACAAGTAAGTACTAAAAACGATTAAAATGAAAAATACTATCCTTTTCAGGCACAGCAACATAAGCATGCACCATATTTTTAATGAACATGACCACACAAAGTTTATTAGGTAAATTAATAAATCCTTAGAAATGTCTGTAACGCATTTCATATTTCTATAGTCTGAAACTTAAGCATCCCAAAATCTGGGTCTGAAGTTATCTAATCTAAGTCAACTAAAGTAAGTCTAAATAACTTGGAATCTTTGCGTAGCCTCATATTTCAAACACAAGGTTACATGCTAAGCACACAACAAAGCAAGGCTACGGTTAACAGTCGATGTAAGTTATATAATCTTTTGCTGGTACATTTACTCCGTTTTATGAACCTACTGCGATGGACACAATTCATATTGTTTACGGCTTTTAAGATTTACTACAGGAACTTACACTTCAGCTAGTTTAAACATGCATCATAAAAGATGAACGTACCTCGTCTGTTATATTAGACTAGCTGACCCAGCAAACTCCGTATCGCCTTTTTAAGAGTTTTTATTCAATTCCCTTTTTTCCAAGCCCCTTTTCCAAAGTTACCATTGACTTAGCGCTTAATCTCTTATCATTTCGGAGTCTATAAATGATGAACAAACAAACATAGATTTTTAAAATAATATTGACTTCCTCATTCCTTAAAATATTGGAGACGATACCCATATCGACTTTCAAAAAAAATCCCGTCCGCCATCTTTGATTTCCTATCCGCCATCTTTGATCACGAAATAGATGTTGTATTTGGATTTGAAGGGGTATGAGAAGATGTTGTGTCGAGAGATAAAAGAAAGAAGTCACATACTGCAATATATAATATGTTTTACTGTGGTACCACAAATATAATTATGAATATACTATATGACTATGTACGACCTAACTGTATGAGGGAAGGGAGACGACTGCTGCGCCCCACTTACACAATAGCGTGCCTTGTATATACTTTGTAGCGTCAGCAGCCGCTACAGATTCACCATCCCTTAAATCATCAGAGACGATAACCATATTGATTTTTTAAATTTTTCCCATCCGCCATCTTTGATCACGAAATAGATGTTGTATTTGGATTCACCATTCCTTAAATCATCAAAGACGATACCTATATTGACTTTTTAATTTTTTCCCATCCGCCATCTTTGATTTCCCATCCGCCGCGCTTGAATCACGAAATAGATGCTGTGTTTGAATTACCTACCTCTTTAAACATCGGAGACGATACCCATATTGTTTTTTTTTTTTAATTTCGCATCCGCCATCTTTGATCACGAAATAGACGGTATTTTTGAATTCGCCATTCATAAAAATATCGGAGACGATACCCATATCGACTTTAAAAAAAATCCCGTCCGCCATCTTTGATCACGAAATATATGTTGTATTTGGATTCTCCATCCCTTAAATCATCAGAGACGATACCCATATTGATTTTATAAATTGTTCCCATCCGCCATCTTGAATCACGAAACAGATGTTGTATTTGGATTCCACATCCCTTTTAACAACGCAGACGATACGAATATTGATATTTTTTAATTTTCCCATCCGCCATCTTTGATTTCCCATCCGCCATCTTTGATCACGAAATAGATGTTGTATTTCGATTCCCCACCCCTTAAAATATCAAAGGCGATACCCATATTGATTTATAAAAAAATCTTATCCGCCATCTTTGATTTCCCGTCCGCAATCTTGGATCACTAAATCAATATCATAATTATTATTAATCAGCGTCCCGAAAATCTCGAAACCGATACCCATATAGATTCTATCCTATTCGTTTAGCCTTTTTTTGCCTTTGCCCCAACCCTCCCCCTTCTCGTTTGACCATTTTATTATTTATGTCTGGCCCCTTAAAGTTGTGGCGTAATTTTGTATAGCCTATAGCCTGTCGGAATAATTGGGCTATCAGAGGCAATAACAATTTTTAAAATCCGACTGCTAGTTCCTGTGATTAGTCGACATTATCTTTTAGCCTTTTTAGCTTTTTGCCCGGCCCCAAAGGGTCGAAGCGTTATGTTATATAGCCTAAGCCTTCCGGAATAACTGGGCTATCGTATACAAAAATATTTTTTCAGATCCGACCGGTAGTTCCTGAGATTAGCGCGTTCAAACAAACAAACTCTTCCGCTTTATTATATTAGTATAGATTGGGGTTTTAAGGTTCTTCAAAGAGCAGAAGCTTTGTTGAAATGGCTTAGAGTTTCATGGCTTAGTTAGGTTCGGGAAGATGATTTAGTATTCAGGCATTTCAGATTCATTGTGCTGAGTTTTAAATATAAATAACTGATTTGAAAATTAACATGGCTGGATATTTCGTCGTTAGACACCACGAGTAAAATACACCACGGTGTCAATTGCACAAAGACGTTTTTTGAATTGGCTGTTTGAGACCATTTTCATATTAATTATGTGTGTATGTATGTATGATTTCGTCGTTTGACACCGTGGTGCATAACAGCGAAGACTCTTTTTGACTTCGTTGATTCGGACCACTATTAAAAATTTGAAAGTCTAGTGCGTTTTGTGTACTGACGGGTAGAAAACGGTTATTGAAACAAACAATTACAATCAATCAACAATGTTCAATGGAATCTTGGTAACTATAGATTACATTAATAATTTCAAATAATATAATATAGTGTAAATAAAGGAAAATACAAACAATAACAAGATAATTACGAAAATCACAAGTACGAGTGTTTACATATCAGTATAATAAGGCATTATAATGAAAGAAATCAAAGATTGGTGGTAGATTACCCTGTTACTAATAACTAATGATGTACTAAAATCATGTACATATATTAGTCATCTTAATTTCGATATACTAAGTATAAAAAAAAACAATAAATAACATAGACTGAGGGTAGATTACCTTTTTACTAATTACAAACTAAAAAAAGCATCTATACTTATCATCGTAACGTAAATATAAAAAGGTTGAATGAACAATGAAAATCACTCAATCTCACTCAATTTTTACTTATACCTAATTATGTTGTAAAAATCATGTATATAAATCATCTTACAGAATTAACAAAAAAAATTAAATTAAATAATCATAGTTTTAGGGTAAGGGTGCATAGGGTTCCCACCAAGAACTTAGGGTCCCAAGCCAACCTCACCTGCAAGTGGTGCACCTGCCGATCAACGGACGAGGCTCTGGCAAACAAAATATCCCGATAAGCGGCAATAGGCTCGCCACCTATTACGTGGGATCAAAACACTGGCGAAAAGTGGGCGTTTAATATGCCTCTGCCTACCCCTTCGGGGAAACAGGCGAGAGTCTATGTATGTATGTATGTTAATTAATAACTGACTTCCACATTAAAAAAGAACAGAATGTAAAAAAACAAAAATCCGATTTCAATCAAATTAATCCGATTTAAATCAAATAAATCCGATTTATTAGATTTTTTTTACAGAATCAAATAAATTCGATTTATTTGATTTTTTTTAAGGAATCAAATAAATCCGATTTATTGATATTTTTAAAAGAATCATGATATTTATCAACCCCGAATGAAATTCATAGAACTAAGAATATGGTCGAGTCATGGAATGGAAGTATAAAAAAAAGAATGCCATTGAAACCAAATATTGACCAGTTTTTTAATGGAATAGATTTAAATATATTTTAAATTTAAATATATTTTAAATTTAAATTTTGAAAAGAATACAAGAGAGCATACAAATCAATTATAGAATTAATAATATCGCCCACTTTTCGCCAGTGTTTTGATCCCACGTAATAGGTGGCGAGCCTATTACCGCTTATCGGGATATTATATTGTTTGCCAGAGCCTCGTCCGTTGATCGGCAGGTGCACCACTTGCAGGTGAGGTTGGCTTGGGACCCTAAGTTCTTGGTGGGGCACCCTATGCACCAGTTATTAATTAAATAACAATATAATTTATATAACACAATATAATTTATATATTTCTTTTTTAATTAAGTACAACACATAAAATACAAAACACTTTAAAAAAAACAGTAATTTTAATGCACAAGGAAGGAAAATAGAGTAGTTTATTAGGAGTTCAGTTTTTCCAAATTAAGACTAATTTGGGTGCCTTCTTGGTGCCTAATCTATTTCTTATTTTGCTGTGCACTAAATTGAATACCGAAAATATTATATCGACCCTGGTGGAAGAAGCAACTGTACATAGCAGTTGCTTGATTACATCCAATTCTTCTTCAGTTATACATGTTTTCATATGATATATTGCTACCCAAAAATCAGAAGAGGTAGTAGGGTTAATGGTCGCAGTAAAAATCATTGATTTTTATAAAATAATCACTTGATTTTATTCGCGATTTAAATCACTGATTTAAATCAAATGATGTAAATCATGTCCCTGCCTGCTTTCATTAAAAGTGTTCCAAATTTTAGAGAGAACAGGGTGTTGGAGCCATGTTTGGACAAAATAATCATTAAATTTTGCACTCACTGCAGCGGTATCTGGGCTTTCTCTCAACACATACAGCCAGCTGTCATCTAATAAATTTTACGGCATATGTGACAAAGCTGTGCATAATTTTACATTAATCCTGCCCAGTTAAGATTTTGATACGTTGCTTGGCTTTACGCCACAAGCTGCGGCAGAAGTGGAACTTCATCTAAATATATTCTTTTCCAAAAATTATTGTAAGTATTGACGGTGTTTCCTCCCAAGCACAGTCTAAAAGTTAAATTTGTGCAAGCACTTTTGTGCATGACTGTTAAGTAATAATAAAATGTCAGTAAAATTACCGAAACAACGCTGCCATAAAGAGTCCTTCACTGTTTCACATCATGGTGTATATCGACGAAGGCGTTGACATAGAAGTTTGATTTTATTACAGCTTTGCGGTTTTATAAACCTGAGTATTTGATATGAATTTCAATTTAATAACTCTACGCGTTCATATAGAAAAGGCTACTAACTTTATTTTTTTTTATTATAGGATTTTGCTAGAAATTTACGGTTTTCACAATTTTTCCTTTACTTGTGCTATAAGACGTTGGTTTGAATCAAATTTCAAGAATCTGAGCTTACGGAAAGTACCCTGTAGGTTTTGATTCCCCTACCATTAGTAAGGAGTTTGAAAATATGGTAAAATTGCTTGTTTCTTATAATTGAGATAAAAGTTTAGTTTTGGTGCAGCTTAAAGGTATTATGAACCCGAGTATTTGATATGAATTTAAATTTAATAACTTTACGCGTTCATGAGGAAAGGGGTTTAAAATTAATACATTTTTTTATACGATGTAACTAAAAAAATACGGTTTTCGCAATTTTTCCCATAGCTGATAAGCCATTGCTTGGTACGAAGCAATGCTTATCAGCTATGTATTTCAAGATTCTGAGTGCGCGGGAAGTACCCAGTAGGTTTTAATTCCCCTACGAGTACCTAGTTGCGAAAGAAAATGTGACATAAATTGCTGTTTCTTTTTATTGCGTTAACATAGAAGTTTGATTTTCTTACAATTAAAGGTATTATAGACTTCAATACTTGATATAAATTACAATTTAATACCTCTACGCTTTCACGAGAAAATGGTAATAACTTTAAAATTATTAAAAACATTTTTATGATATGATGTAACTCAAAATTTACGGTTTTCGCAATTTTTCCTTTATCAGTGCCCAAAGACATTTCTTCATACCAAATTTCAAGATTCTGATTTCACGGGAAGTACCCTGTAGGTTTTGATTACCCTACCATAAGTTGCGAGTTTGAAAATATAGTAAAATTGCTTGTTTCTTTTGATTGCGTTGACATAGAAGTTTGATTTTCTTACAGCTTAAAGGTATCAAAAAGGTAAAATTATTTTATTCCAATGGTTATCATTTAATTTTTATTCATTATTATAATATTAACTAATTAAAATTTATTAATATATTATGTTCAATCTCTTAACAACATCTGTAAAAACAGTGGTTTCCTCCTTTCTCCTCTTCTAAATATTTTGCCGTGCCCGACAGGGTCCATATTGGGTCTATATTTAACCTTTGTACATCTTGTAATACATATAGAGAGCAATAAATATTTTGAATTTGAATTGTATTATAGACCTCAATATTTGATATCAATTACAACCTTTACGCGTTGACGAGAAAATGGTAATAACTTTAAAATTATTAAAAACATTTTTATGATACGATTTAACAAAAAAATTACGGTTTTCACAATTTTCCCTTTATCTGTGCCCAAAGACATTGCTTCGTACCAAATTTCAAGATTCTGAGTTCACGGGGAGTACCCTGTAGGTTTTGATTCCCTGCGAGTTTCAAAAATTTGCGGAAATTTGCAGCATAAACGGCTCTATCTTCGAATTGCATTGGGTTAGAAGTTTAATTTCTTCACAGCTTCAAGGAACAGTAGATTTGACTAATTAAAATAAATTTCAGTTTGATACCTCCACGCGTTTCTGAGAAAAGGGGTCTTGACAGACGGATGGACAACAAAGTGATCCTATAATGCTTCCGTTTTTTCATTTCGAGGTACGGAACCCCAAAAATAAAGTAACATATCAGCACAATAAATTAAAATAACAATCGAAAATTGCAACGTGGCAAGTAAAATTTTCTCTTTATATCTTTGGTGGCTGGACCATTCGTTTAGTGATGGCAGTTTATTCCAGCAGGCAGTACGAACAAGTGGTCATATGTGGCATTAAACTTACTTGACAGCCATTTACTTCCAACTTATTGTTTGACTTTGTAGTTGTCTATGTATGTATAGTATAATTCTGCGTATGTGTACACGTAGACGCAGGACCGAGCTGACGAGGTGTATGGAGGCTGTGCAAGTCTATTTGTATAGGTTGAGATAGAGAATGAGGTTAATATTACAATTTATCGGGAGAGTATGCTATAGGTACCCTTGCCAAGGTATCTGTACTGTGAATTTGTTAACAAAAATATCAGACTCAATTCGATTCTAGCTTAAAGTTTATGAGTAGTTGAAAATAAAAGCTTCCGAATAACATCGTCAAAGAAATTTCAAATCGTGTTAGAACATGGATGTTTCTAATCTTAATATATAAAATCCTTGCGTTACTGACTGACTGACAGACACGCTACAGCCGAAACTATTGGGCGCAGGAAGCTGAAATTTGGCATGTATGTTCCTTGGGGACCGTAGGGGTGCACTAAGAAGGGATTTCCCGAAATTCCCACGGGATCGGCCAAAGCGGGTAAATTTAAAAAAGATGCAGGCGTAGCTGCTGGCGTCCTCTAGTATGACTATAAAATTGCAAAAAGAAGTCAAAGACAATGATTGCCAAATCTAGATTACACTAGGGATAACCTTAGTTCTCAAAATAATATTAATGAGTGGTAATACCATAATAGCTCCCTACCCAGTATTATTATAAACGCATAAATCATTAAGTACGCAAAGAAAACACACACCCAGAAACGTAATCAAAACAACAAGACACCCAAAATTAATCTTTTATTAGACTTTCTTAGTCTGTTTTTGTTAAATTCAGTTTCGCAAAATGTGATAAAAGTTACCTGTCTTTCTTCTCCGTACAGCTAAATTTTATCCAAAACAGCATTACCAAAATATATAATAAGGTTTAAACTGTAGCATCATCCAGTACAAAATAAAGCGGATAAGTCTTCGTCTATCCTCTTACAATATTCTTCGCTGAGGAAGTATTATGTTATATAGAGCCTTGCAACCCCTACGGCCTTCCTATCATGGATAAAAGAAGTGGTATCTAACAAACTATAACGTGCCGTAATTATGAATAAATGATCATGATTATAATGAATAATAAGTGTTGAAAAGCGTTCTTAATTTAAGTTTACTATGTCAACCAAGGATAATTGGGTTTCCCAGAGAGCTCTGATCTAACAAGGACTGGTTTGATCTAATATCCTTATAAAGTTATTCAAAAGGCCATCTTGCTCAGATCACAATGAATAAAAGTGCTAAAATTGACATGGGAATATACAGTCATCATCACTACATAGTATAATCAGACGGTAACGAGTTTCAAATCTCTTGTCAAGGATCACTACCTATCATTATAACACTCCTTATGTATATTTATATTTATGTATTATATATGTATGTGTATGTATAGTTATTTATGTATGAGTATGTATATTATTGTAGTATTTATTATATATCAATGTATATATTTAAAATATAATCATAATTTACTGGTACAGTTTCAAATACCTTTTCTTTCCTACCAATAATCTCCATCCAAAGGTTGCCTGGTAGAAATCTCTGTAAGCGATAAGGCCGCCCATTGTACTGTGTGTGTAAATCGATTCATTATGAAATGTCCTTTTATAGTGTACAATAAAGTATTTATTAAATAATAAATAAATAAATATAATACACCGTCTGTCTTCTTTCTATCTGTCCCTATATACATAGGGACAGACAGATTCAGCTTAAATCTTAAACTACGCAACGGATTTCAATCCGGCTTTTTTAATAGAATTAATGATTCAAGAGGAAGGTTTATAATATTTATATGTATAATTGACGCCAAGGCCGCTGGCGACGTCTAGTATAAATATAAAAGGCAGCTTAGGTTTTCGTAAATATATGAGTAATAATTATTTAAAATATACACACTGAAAGAATTTGCTCAAAAATGATGTAAAATCCGTCTTATTTCTATCAATTCCTGTGTGATTTTTTTCGTATAGTACCATAAAGCTGTCTGTTTTCACAATGGAACAAAAAGTTCTGTGCCAATGAGGCAGCCTGTTATTGCAGTTCTGTCCGGAAATAAAGAAATATGCCCGCAATAATGAATCCCGCTGCCCGATCACCGAAAAAATTGGGTTAATTTTAAAATTCAATTTAAATTAAACCCAATTTTTTCGGTGGGCATTTCGATTTTTGCTTTGTCACTGAGTGTTATCAGGAAAGCGATTTTATATTCAAATTGTGCCTTGATGACCTATTGATTTGTGATGGTTATAGTGGTTGGTCATATTAATATCATTAGGGTTTATTATCCGTTTATGCGCTATTCCTCAGCAACTATAGGAATTTCTAAACTGATATTTTGTATAGTTGGGTGTATACAGTGCGTTGATATGCACTTGCGAAATGTTTTCAGGGGTGAATATACTAAGTACTTTTACATTTAAAAACATACAAAATTTAAAAAATAACTACTAAAATATATTTTTTTTATATTTTTTTTTATTTATAGACTCACGCCTTTATCCCCGAAGGGGTAGGCAGAGCTGTAATATTACACCCACATTTCGCCATGAATTTGTAGGTCCCACGTAATAGGGGGCGAGCCTATTGCCGTACCGGGCACATTACCAGACTCCGTGCTGCTGCTGAGAATTTCCTAACGGAAAAACCCACATCAACTTCCTGAAGCAATGTGTGTGTAGGTTATACCAAGATTTTTCTAAGTATCCCATTCATAACACCGTTAGCGGTACAACATTGTAACTACCAAGTTTACATAGTAACATCTAAGTATAGGTAAAATTCTATTAAGACCAATTTATTCAGCACTTTCTTCAATAGTCCAGCATTATTAGTTTCCGAATAATCTTAGACTCTACGTAATATAATAGTGCAATTATCGAGTCTACTAAGTAGGTAATCATATTGTTCTAAGATAAGAGAAGCTTAGAGTTTTAATCTAGAATGCTGGACCTGTATATCTCCGTGTACCGTTAGGTAAGTAAGTGTTAGGCAACATTCTTGTAGGCAGTAGTCTGTCAGCTTCTCCACTAGTAGGCAATTGCTTTTTGGTCTGTATCGCTTAATTATCTTTATCTTCTATTAAACAAATGAAATTTGAGTGTCTGTTTCTAATATTAAAATAACCACTTTTTACTAAATGTTCTTATATGGAAGTATACACGGTACATATTCCTATTTAAAAATTCATCTCGGTGATCGCCGTGAGCTCGCATTGCAGGTACCTAATACATACAAGCACACGTACGTACCGTGCAGTCTTATTCTGCACCGTACAACAGTTTATTCTGATTAACTATCTAAGTAGGTAATATTGAATTAAAATAGGGTTTATATCATCACATACTGTTTGAAATAATTTTAGGTGAATAAGTATACTGTCTAATTGTATTATTAAAATATTTTGCAAATGCAGATCAACATAATATTGTATTTATACAATGCTAACATAACTGTGTCTTGTTAGCGAAGTTAATAAGTACCTATCCTACTTTGCGTTATGCGTCCGTTTGTCAACTAGCCTATTAGGCTAGTTGACAAAAAAAACATTATAAGTCCGTCCTTTAGATTATTCAAAAATAAGCGATACGTATTTTTTTATTTGTAAATTAAACCAAAAATGACCAAGATATAGCTCATTAAAGTTACGTATAACGTCACGCCGTGCTGCATCTTTTCGCACTAGATGACGTCACACGTAACTTTAATGGGCTATATCATTGTTATTTTTTATTTAATCGAAAAAAGAAAAAAATACGTGTCCAATATTTTTTTATAATCTTAAATACGGACTAAATAAAATGTAATTATTTTGACCCTGGAAACTACCCTATTGTAATATCTATGTAATAATATACGCAGAGATATTTATTTATTCCATTACAATGTACATAATATTATTTAGGTATTTAATTAAACTTAACTTAAATTTTAAAATACTATCCAACGAAATATGTATATACATTTTTTTTTTATAGACTCACGCCTGTATCCCCGAAGGGGTAGGCAGAGGTGTAATACTACACCCACATTTTGCCATGAATTTTTAGGTCCCACGTAATAGGGGGCGAGCCTATTGCTGTACCGGGCACATAATCAGATTCCGCGCTGCTACTGAGAATTTGATAACGGAGCAACCCAATAACAGTTTGCCCGACCCAGGAATCGAACCCGAGACCTCCCAATCCCACGTGCACATTTATGCCGCGAGACCAACGAGCATGTACATACAAAACAAACAAAACGGAAAAATTAAATAATTTAGAGGGCGTCATAAAAGTCCTCCACATCGCCGTCGACCGGGAGCGTGCCCAGAACGCTGGCAGCATTGCCACGTTGTATGGCAATGCTAAACTTTTGGGCCAAGTACACCCCAGCCTTCTGGTCACACGAGGCGTCGACCAGTCTCTTTGCGAGATCTCTAAAAAGAGATCTTGCACTTGAACCCCAACGTTTCGATCCCAAACGGCTCAAATACGTAATCCCCTGCTAGGTTTGCGTATTTGCGCCGTTGGAAGGTCTCCGCTGTAGCAGCAGCAGCGCCTGCACGACCCGCTGTGCTAGGAAGATGAGATGGCGCGAGGGTATCGACACACGTTGCGTCCCACACCCAAGGCCTACCCAACTTCCATGGGAGTTAAGACATACCATCTGGTCTTTTCTATCGTCACGTGCCAGCCCCTGAGGTTCAAGTTGGGCTGGAACGCCAGTGGTGACAAGAGCCCGGCGAAGTATGTCATTGAGATTGCCGTGTCGTGATATACGACCTGCGCTCCTGCTGCATGATAAGCCATGGTGACCTAGGCTGTCCGACAGCCTCCCCACAGTGACAGCGATGCGGAGAAACACATGACGCACCCAAACGGAGGCAAGCAGCGATGCGGAAAGTCGTATCGTCCAACATGTTGGACGATGGCAGTGCCTGAAGCCAGAGACCCGATTCCCATTCTCCCAGAGCCAGCAAACGGGCACGCTCTGCAGCATTGGACGATGTACTTAGGAGATTTGCTCGTACTGCGCTGCAAAGTAGCCCGTCCCACTGCCTCTGAGAGGATAAGTCTCGGGGTAACACGGTGTTTGGACAAGCCATTCTCCAAGCATTCACGGCATCGATCCCACACGGCACCCCAGAATCGACTAGTGTAGGTGCTAAGATTTTCCTGGTCAATTCTGCAGTTCCATGGACCGAGGACAGGAATGCTGGTAAGCTCACATATAATATACGCATGTATTTTTTACTGAAATTTTTATGCGATAAATATGCATATCTGGTTATTATAAACTGCATGGATTGATTTGTAATGTATTGTTACTATCCTGTGGATTGTTTGATTTGAATGTATTCATCGCCATGGTTCTTTGTGTCCAAACAATATAAAAAGTATAAGTTATTTGGAATGCAACAAAAATTCAACGAGGTGTTACAAATAATGGATTATATTGATATGCCACATCCATTACGATATTCATTATTCCTTGTTCTTGATGCATACCGGACCATTTTGTGTAATTCTATTTATATATGAAGGTGAAGCTGAAGAAATTTAATGATAGGCTTGCTTTATTACGAGTTAGTATACGGTGCTGAAGGAATAAACTGTAATATTGTAAAATCTTCTCTAGAAAAGATGAAACTGTTAAGAAGGTCTAATGCTTTTAAGTTGTATATGAGGCCTTTTTATGTCGACGTCTCATGTACGTTGGATTATGCTCTGTAGGTATTCTGAAGAGTACGGCACGAGCCCAGCATAGTGTTCTATTTTTGAATTTTGATCATCAATTTGTACCCGTTATTTTTAGGATTTTCTCATAAAAGTCCATATGAGCAAAACGTTGGAAGGATAAACGCCGTCCATATGAGCAAAACGAAATACATCAAAATTATGATAGAAAGTAATGGAAAGGTGGCCGGAAAAAACTTATGTAATAGTTGGTTATAGCTGCGGCAACTTGATCATATATGCCGATTGTTTTGTATTTCATCACCATTTGAATGAAAAATAAAAAAGAACTTACAAAGTAATTACCATAGTAATAGGCATAACAAACTAAAAAATTACAACAAAAAATAAATAGAAATTTAACGTAGGCTTCAAACTCGTCGTATAAAAGTCTAACATTTGTTTCTGTTATTTCTGTATAATATCAACGGTGAACGAAATAACAGTTCTTATTTTTGTTTTATGTCACTTTTCATTATGAGAAATACCATTTTCTTGTTCCTGAGACGAAATATTTCTAAATTTAAGATAAAGAATAGTCAATATTAAGTAACCTAGGGATGTAAGTTTACGCTGAGAAGTAATATTTGTCGGATGCGATCATTAAAGTATAGTGTATATCAATATAGTATAGTCGCTAAACGACTCAAAATGCTGCCATCTGGTGACCGCTGAGTGACGTATTGCGGTACGTTGGAGAGGGCGTTGTTAAGTGTTCCTGAGAACTCGTCTTGCGGAGGATCAGCATTGTGGCTCGAAGCGGCGAGCCATAAGTACCTCGTGAATCTGTCCTCGGTCCGTTGCAAGACTTTAAATGAAAGTGTTATCACGTTAGACTATAATTGTAAAGATACTGTATTTTGTGTCCTCGAATAAACTCAGCGTATTGTACTCAGTGTGTATTTATTGCAAAGAGACCCAGCTGTGCCCTCATAGAGCTGCGAAGCGTTGATACCGGCCAAAAAGCAAGCTTCCCGTCGTCATATTGAAATATGTTCCATCGTTGTCGTAGTTCATCATTATTTGCTATAACTCAAAGCAGAAAAAAATTTTAGCCTTATTACATTATGAAGAGGCCAGAACAAATAATAAAAATATAACCTTACAAATTTGTGGAAACCAGTTAGTAGTTTTTTTTGACGTTGGCTTGTGAGTTAAGTTATATGTTTTTTTAATGCAGTAAAGTATTGTAGTTCCAATTTATTTTATTATTGTTGTTGATGGTATAAGTTGACTGTCTCTAAGGATCTCGTTTCGTGGTACCCACCAATCACGTCGATAGATCGAAGTTTCATCGAGGTAGTTGATCTGATGAAGTTCAGACCTTGTACTCATAATGAAGATTTTTTTTTTGCACGTAGTTCATTTTCAATAACGTTTCCCTAAGAGCCTAATCGTATTAAGACGCATCTTATTTTTCTCTTTCTTTCTTAATATAAACAGTGTCTTTAGACCTTGTATTTTCTCTGTAATATGCGTCTCTTTAGACGGATCGGTCTAAATGTGAACAGTGTCGTAAAAGTTGCACTTTCACTGCCATATTCGTCTTTTTAGACGGATGGATGGAACGGAGCCTAGATAGCAAAGGTAGGCCTCCCGAAGAGCGGCTGGATGCGGTTGGCTGAAGATTATGCTATGTAACGCCCAGCCGATACTACTGAGTGCAAGGAGCTAAAATTTGGCATGTATGTTTCTTAGGGAGACTCGGCAGTGTAGTGTAGCACTAATAGAGAATTCTGGACAATTCTTAGCTTGAGGGGTAAAATAGTCCCGCGCGTTTGGAGAAGTAGGCGAACTCTAGTTTAAAAATAAACGTTATACATACCACGAATAAATCAACAGTTTCTTGCCGATTGCACCCTTACGATCCCCAAGGAATATCCATGCCTTTCAGCTTCATGCGCCCAGTAGATTTTTCTCCTGCACTGCTCAGCTCATCTCTGGTGCTAAACAGCCTAAGCTCATAGTTAGTTGCAAACGATGTAAATAGCTCGCGTCATCGCATCGACGCAGCCGCAACAAAGGCGCCTCAACTTTGTTGCTAATTAAACTGTTTAGGAAACTAAGTAGCTTCATGTGTTTGAGTTTTTGTTCTGAGTGATGGCTTAGAGCTATCGCCTTCTAGCTTAGAGAAGCTCGTCATCGGCGTTAGATATTTGGACTTAGTTAAAACTTAAGACATTGTAGTTGTACGTTTTCAGTAAGCTGTTAAGGCGAGGACATATGTGAATTGGGCGTCATTAGGGGTAAATTAAAACCTTTTCTCTCCGTAATTGTTATCGAAAAAAAAACAAAAAAAATATGTCTTAATCTACATCATATAAAGCATTTTCTCTTCGGTACCAAATCCTAAAAAAAGTATTTAAATATCTGAATAAAATATGCAAGGCAACCTCTGTTTTTGTAGTTATTACCTTTTTTCTCCTAATCTATTAATCATAAGACTGTTTAAATTGAATCAGCCTCTTATATGTATATTAGAACACCAAGGGAACCTTCAGCTTATTTTTGCAAATAACTTTACTTATTATTTTCTAAGGATTTTGTTACGTCACCGATGCTCGCGAATCGCGCGTGGACAACTAACCAGTAGTACGAGCAAGGTCAACGGCGTATATCCACCTCTTAAAAGAGGGCTCTCAACATAAATCATAAAATATTATCGAGTGTAGTTAACAGTCAGAGTCAGATTTATAACTCAACAAAAATTGTATTAGTGAGAAATATTTAGAACATTTCGTGTTTTTAAAACAATGCATCTTCTTCACAAACTGTCGGCTCTCTGCTCAATTAATAAGAGCGGTTCAACAGATGACCCACGTTTTTGAGGAACGTACAATAATTATAGCATGAGCATCGGTCGGCTGAGCGCCCATACGCCCCGTAAAATCGCCCCGTGAATAAAAGTTGCAAATTCGCCCCGTTTTGGAGAGCCCGTACGCCCCTTTTTAAGGGGCGTATAGAGAAAATATTTATTAATATTTTTTAGCGGGCGGGAAAAATAGTACGGTTAGACAAAATATGATTTTACTTATTGTTTATAAAATGTTTAATACTGAGTTAAAAATATTGCAATCTGTGTTAGTAAGTATAGTGTTCATACTGCGTTGTATTAATTAAAATTATTGCTAAAGATTGGAAAAAAGAGGTTATCTTTATTGAATATTTAATGTAGTATGGTATTATGTGGTCTTTTTACACTCTACTACTTTTAATATTGTAATGATTATTTCATATGGAAATTAGAAAATTTCTGATTGATAACTTCGAAACCAGTTTTTTATAGGCGACTACCTTTTGTTCATTTAAGTTACCCTGGTACGTTTCAGAACATATTACGGATTAATAACTTTGTTACCAGATTTTTTATAAATACCTGACCATCGACTGCGACGTACAGTAACAATACAATATTGATTTTTATGTATTATCAATTATGTCATAGCCGTGCTTGTAGGATAATGTGTATTTGTTGTATTGTGAATTGTATACCTAGCTGTTTGTGTTGTATTTTTTGTATTGTGCGTTGTACTTGGTGTGTCAATAAATGTTTTATTTACTTACTTACCTTTGCTCATTTCTTTTACCCTGGTAATTTTCAAAACAATGGGCATACTTCGCTATTAATAAATTAAAAAGTCCGTCATCAATAGTAAAAAACCCCGTTCAAGTATTTGATATTATAATCTGCTAAGAAATAACGCATTTCATTTTTTGGTTTTACAAAATGGTTACTGCGCCTAGTAAATGTTTTATTCTTACTCAGTTTAATTGAATATTTGACTACCGAAAGGGGTGGTATTATTACATTACTGCGAGGTGTATATCAATATGATAAAAAGAGGACCTACAATAATAATAGATCTATGATATGCCTATGCTGTGATTTTGTTTATATTTACAAAACCTAACTTTACTCTCACAATTACTTATAATATAAAAAAATAATATAAAAAATTATGTTCCTTAGGTTGTCCAACATACAGCACAGGATTGCCGCTGCCTGGTTAAAATGGCGGGAAATAACTGGCGTCATCTGCGATCACAGGATGCCCGTGAAAGTTAAAGGTCTTGTGTACAAGAGCATCATCAGACCGGTGCTTACTTACGGGAGTGAGACCTGGACCATGACACAAAAACATGTACATACCATGCAAGTGGCGGAAATGAAGATGCTGCGGTGGATGTGCGGAGTAATGAGGCTCGACAAAATACGCAACGAATACGTTCGCGGTAGCCTTGGCGTGCGCGACATCGCTGATAAGCTCAAAGAGAGTAGGCTGCGATGGTATGGACACATAAAACGGCGACCTCCTGACTATATAGGAAATACTGTGATCGATATTCACACCACAGGACCCAGAAAAAGAGGGCGGCCGAAAATGAGGTGGACGGATATGATCACAAAAGATATGACCAGCTGCAATGTTTCTGACACTGACACGTCCAACCGAGCAAAGTGGAAGGAGAAAACAAAGAAAGCAGACCCCACAATCAGATGGGAATAATAATGCTTAGGAGAGAGAGAGAGAGAGGTTCTTTTGTCAACTTTCACCAGCGTATGTACTTATATATAGGCAATGTAGTGGCGTATGTACTTATGCTGGTGTTATTTCAGTGTTATTGTTATTGCACGGGGCGTATGGGCACAAATTCCTATAAGGGGGCAAATCTTGAGGGGCGTATGGTCTCTCACCCATCAGTCGATATATTTTTGGCCATAAGGGAAGGAGATATCATGACAATAATTTTAGAAGACTTTTTGCTTAATTTGATCATTTACATCTACCAAAATAGCAACGAAGAAGCTTGCTAAATAAGTTTTCACGGGTGAAATAAGAATTAATGTACTAAATCGTTGAAACAAAATGTAGTCAGCAATGGTTCTTAAGAAATCTAAAACGCCTGAAGCGATAAGAGCTATTTCGAAGAAGCGTACTTATTTAACCACAAAACGTTCTTAAAAGTAAATTATCTCAAAAATTTCAAGTTGAAAAGTGAAAGTACTTTTGTGAATTAAACAAATTGGTTCACAGGAAGATGCCAAAGCATGTCTCAAATTATTTCGCTAAATCTTTCAATTGAGATGTAGTACCTACTTAAGCTATGACGTATATGAAATTCTCTATGTATGTAATCTCTATTATAAAATATGTTGCTCTATCCAAATATACTCAGTGTTTATCCAACATTCAGTCGTTTTAGTTATCCCTAATAATCTAGCCTTTGCATGGCGACCGTGACTAAAGGTGTCATGTAGAGCACGCGAATTCGAGACGGGTGTCCTAATAAGGAACGCAGTATTGTATAAACATTAATGTATTCGTGCAAGTTTTAATCATGTCTGAATTCATTATAATTGATTTTGTCTTTGTTGACGCGTGCAGCACGTATACATTTTGCAAAAAATGGGTAAGACTGAGTCTAAGGAAGTTGTAATTGCTCAGTCAGCACAAGGAGGCCAGATCCAAGCAACGCTGGAAGATTTGAGATACCATTTATCGACGACAAATATACTGATGTTGATTTTTGTCTTAATAGCAGCCTGCGTACTACTCTATTTAGCATTTCGCATATATCGGAAATGCCACTTGCGCTGGGCGCGCCAAGAATTCCAGAATAGCGCAAGTAGAGGATCGTTCTTTCGTAGACGTGTTGCGTACCCAGATATGAAGATAAATGACGCCGCCGTGTGATATTCAAGTGTAACCATAATATATAAAATGTGTGTCGTGAAAAGGTCATCGAACTTGTGGTGTGTACAGTGCGGTTTCTACGGCTCTGTATAACTTTTATACGTGCATAATACGTTTCGTTTCATTTCAGCTGCAATATTGATAATAAGTACAGGCATAATATGATATATTATATAAGCATTCATTACGCAGTCATGTAAGTAAACAGTAGAATGGAAGGAATTATTATCAAGTAAATCAATAAGGTGCGTATTTCTTAACTTTACCTAAATAATATAACTAAGGTACTTACGTTCGTTTCTATTGGTAAACTTTACTACTTAGTACTTATGAAGGGATTAATATTAAAATTATATTCTATATGGACGAAACAACTTTACAAAAGTTGTGTGAAGAGTTGTTAGAAATAAGAAAATATTTAATAAAAATTGGACCTTCTCGTAGGACTGGAAATATTTTAGAGAAAAAACTGAGGGAAGCTAAGAGTATTATTCAAAAATATAATTCCTATGTTGATAGTTTAAGTAAAAGCATAAATATAAGAGGAGATCATTTATTATCAAAGTATAGTGTACATTTTGATAAACTTTATTCAGAAATAGTTAAGTTGTGCCAGGAAAAACATATTGTAAGAAAAATGGGCAAGTTCGACCTAAAAGTTGCTTTGAATTTATTACCTGCGATGACCGATGAGGTTTGCAATATAAGACAATTTATAGATGGCATTGAGTATTATAGTTCTGTTATTGACGCTGAATCTCAAAAAGAATTGATTATTACATTTGTGTTGAAAAGTAGGTTATCGCAGCATGCCAAATTAAAATTATCTAAAAATTATGAAACTGTGGATGCCCTCTTGAGTGACATGAGGCGTGTTTTACTACCACAAAAATCAGCTAGCGCTTTACAAAAACAACTATTAAACTTTCGACAGAACGACTTATCTATAGATGATTATGGGAAAAACTGTCGGAAATGTTTGTCGATCTTACGATTACACAGGCCGGTGGTGATTCGGTAAAATATGACGTATTAAAATCTATAAATGAAAATCAGGCTATCAAACAATTTTGTGAGGGTCTGCGTAATCGCAGGATTGGCACCATTATTGCAGCTCAGAAATTTAATGACCTCAAGAATGCAATTCAAGCAGCAATCGATGAGGATTGCTCATCATCAAACTCAGCAGGTGAAATGTTCCCTATGAGGCGTGGTACTATTAATAACAATAAGTTTACTAACAATTCCAGGCAGACAACTTTTTACAACACGCAGAGAGGCTACGGTAGAGGTGCGTATCACAGCGGACCCCGGCCGCACGGCCATGCGGGCCACTGGTTGCAGCCGCGCCTCGAGGGCAGGCAATGGTGCCAGCAGTGGCAGCAGCCGGCAGCACAAGTGGTACCCAGAGGTAGAGGCTATTACAGAGGTAACTCTAGTAATAATATTACATATAATAACCCGTTCAGGAGAAATATTCGGCTACTGACTGAAGAATCACAACCCTCAGCCAATGAATCGATACCAACACAATCTGGTACAATTGAGCAGCGTGAAGAGAGCGAAAATGAGTTTTTCGATGCTAAAGCTTATACTGTTTTAGCTAGTGAAAGTAGTTATTGCGTAGAACTTTACATCGATAATTCTAGTATATTATGTAGTTTCTTAGTTGATACGGGCGCTTCCATATCGGCCTTAAAATATGAACACGTAATGCAGTTGAATGTCCCAATTCATAAAGAAAACATAATCATAAATGGAATTGGAGGCGAAGTCCGAGCCATTGGATACGTTTATTTACAGTTGTCATTAAATGAACAATGTATTAATCATAAGTTCTATGTTTTTAATTCCTTGCCTTGTAAAGCGCACGGAATTTTAGGCCAAGACTTTTTCGGCAAGTATAGGTCTGTTATTGATTTCAACAATAATATAGTACGATTATTATATAATAGAAAAGAAATTATATTACCGCTTACTATTTTAAAACAATATTTAATGAAGTCTCTATACATTATGTTATCTCTCTATACATTATGTTATCATTAAGAATCTAGACATTATGTTAAAACAAATCTGACCGAAGATTTCATAGTTTGTGCGAAAGAAATACGACAAGGAATTTTCGTAGCAAGTTCTTTAGTGTCACCAGTTAATGGTAAAATACCAATACGCGTTTTAAGTTCCACGGATCACGACGTAACTTTATCAGAATTAAATCTCGATACACAAAGTGCATCGCATTACAATATTTGTGCCTTTAATAAGTGTTCGAATAACTCAACGCGCGTCAAGCAGTTATTTTCAAATTAAATTTAAATCACTTAAATAAAGAAGAAAAGATTAATATAGAAAACTTATGTGCAAAATATGCGGATGTATTTTATTTGGAAGGCGACAAATTGTCCACGACAGACATTTATCAACATTCAATAAAGCTAAAAGAAGATGTTAGGCCCATATATTCAAAACCATACAGGTTACTCCATTCATTAAAAAACGAAATTAATAATCAAATAGAAAATATGTTAAAAGAAGGCATTATAGAACCCTGTCAAAGTGAATGGTCAAGTCCTATCTTATTGGTGCCTAAAAAATCAGATAACGAAAGTAAAAAATGGAGATTAGTGATTGACTACAGAAAATTGAATAATAACATACAGAATGATAAGTTTCCACTCCCAAACATTACGGAAATATTAGATTCGTTATCCGGTAGTATATATTTCTCGCATTTAGATTTACATCAAGGGTTTTACAACGTCAGTTTAGCTCCTAACAGTCGCAAGTACACTGCATTTTGTTCGGGACAGTTTCAAATTACTCGGATGCCCATGGGACTTAAAACTAGTCCGAGTTCTTTTGCAAGGATGATGACAATGGCCATGACAGGCTTAAATTATGAAAAATGTTTAATATACCAAGATGACCTTGTATGTTTTAGCCACACATATTAGTAATTTACAGGATATATTTGAGCGGTTACGCAAAGTAAACTTAAAATTAAATCCTCAGAAGTGCAGCTTCTTAGAGAAAGAATTGCTTTATTTAGGATATGTTGTGTCTGCCAAGGGTGTGGTACCAGATCCAAACAAAATAAGTGTCGTAAAAAATTAACCCGTACCTACAAATGTTGACGAAGTCAAGCGTTTTGTCGCGTTTGTAAATTATTACCGAAAATTCGTTCCAAATTTTGCAGAGAAGGCATATCCATTAAATAACTTATCTAAAAAATGCGTAACATTTAAATGGGACTGCGAGTGTCAAAAGTCATTCGATTTATTGAAACAAAGCATTATTTCTCACCCCGTGTTACAGTACCCTAATTTTTCGGAATCCAACCAGTTTATTTTACAAACAGATGCTTCAGGTCACGCTTTAGGCGCAGTTTTGTGTAATAACGATAGTAGACCTGTGGCATACGCTAGTAGAAGTTTGAACAAAGCAGAGAAAATGTACCCGACCATAGAAAAAGAGTTGCTTGCGATTGTTTGGGCAATACAACATTTTAGGCCTTATTTGTACGGCCGTAAGTTTAAAATTCAAACTGATCATAAGCCGCTTATATCTTTATTCAGTATGCGGGATCCCTCAAGTAGATTAATGAAATTTAGGATAATTTTAGAAGAATACGATTTTACAGTAGAATACCTAAAAGGAAAACATAATGCAGCTGCTGATGCACTGTCGCGCATATGCTTAACGTCTGATGATCTAAAGGAAATGAATCGAAGTATTAGTATAAATGTAATGACGCGAGGTCAGAGGGCTAAACAAGCACAAGATGCTAGGGTTATTCACGATAGTCAACCGATAACGGATAAGTTGAAAATTGTTGAAGTGCAGAGTAAGCCTAAATATTTGACTGAATTACGTTTTATAAAAAATGACGAATACAAGCAATATTATAACTTGAAATTAATAGAATATCAAAGCAAATGCTTTTCATTTGTACCATCAAAAAATTCTACTTTTATTAACCTGGCTTCTCGATCAAAATTATCGCCAGGCGAATTTGTGAGAGAGCTGAGTAAATTTTGTACAAAAATTGGCATAAGTGAGTTATATTTTATAAAAAGCAATAATAATAATATTTTTGTACATAAGGTGGTATCAGAAATAAGTAAAATAAATAATTGGTCAGGGCCACGACTTTGTATTTTAAAAGATGTAGAAAGAGTAAATAATAAGGATGATCACCGTGTAATAGTGAATGACTTCCACATTTTACCAACCAGCGGTCATGCGGGAATACGGCGAATGATCAGAAATATTAAAAAGTATTATTTTTGGCCAGGTATTGAAGCTGACGTGACAGCTTTTGTTAAAAAATGTGACAAGTGTCAAAGAGAAAAACATTCATCACACTATACAAAAGAGCCTATGATTATAACCACTACAGCGCACTCGGCGTTTGAAAAATTTTATTTGGATTTGGTAGGTCCGCTGCAAAGAGATTATAATAATAACGTATACATATTGACTATACAGTGTGAATTGACCAAATATATTGAAGCATACCCGTTAACTTCTAAGCAAACTACGGAGGTAGCTAGGAGTTTTGTTCATAACTTTATTCTTAGATACGGCATCCCGAAAAGCTGGGTACTCACTTAGCAGTGTAACACGTAACGTATCAGATACGGTATCAACCTGCAAGTGGGTACGGCTCGTCCACGGTCCTCCACGTATCTAGCTACGAGCTGCCGGATCCGCAGTGCTCGCAACGACGTCACACCGACAACATGTCTCAAATGGTGGCTAGTGCTGCGTTCATATTCATGTATAATATTTTAGATAATATAAAAGCCCAAGTCATTTTTCGATTTTTTTTTTCTTCAGTCCACTCCATAATGAATAATTGAATACGTAAGTTCGTTTGAAGCTCGCGCGTACGTACTCACTACACAAGCGGTCGTGACGCCGTCCACGAGCACAACGAGCACACTGCGAGCCGCCTTTGTGTTCGCAGTGAAACCGCCACTCGGCGGGTCACTGCGAGCTTACAGCGCTGCACGCGCGAGCGGCTCGCAGCGGGCTCGTGCCTACCTACTCACTTAATACCGTATCTGATACGTTACGTGCGACACTGCTTAGTGAGTACCCAGCTAAAGAAATCGCCACCGATAGAGGGACCGAGTTTGTATCGTCCACCATGAATGAGGTAAGCAAACTATTGCAAATAAAACAGTTACAATCAACAGCATATCATCACCAGTCTATTGGAGCATTGGAAAATTCTCATAAGCAGTTAGGTAACTATTTAAGGATACAGACAGAAAAGCATACTGAGTCATGGAGTACTTGGCTTCCGTTCTGGTGTTTTACCCATAATACATCTGTTCATAGTGCAACAAAATTTACGCCTTTTGAGCAAGTTTTTGGAAAAAAGTGTATTTTGCCATCAAATTTGAACTCAGGTAAAGTTGATCCGGTGTATAACTTTGATAGTTACCCTCTAGAATTGAAATACAGAATCCAAATGTCACAAAAAGAGGCACGAGAGAACTTAATTAATAGTAAAATAATGAGAAAAATTAAATATGATCGTAATATTAACCCAGTATCATATAAGGCCAATGATTTAATATTACTAAAAAATGAGACAGGTAATAAATTCCAAAGTATTTATTTAGGTCCATATATCGTTATTAAGGAAAGTTCACCTAATGTAGAGATTGTTAAGAATAATAAAAGTTACTCAGTACATAAGAATAGGACCAAATTGTATACACCAGCTAGTTCTAATTAATCTGTAAACTAGATTGTTCTTATTTGTAAGAAAACGATATGTAATGAGTATTCTTAATTTTTTTTAATTTGGGGTAATTACTTATTGCTTAATAGCATTTATATTACACTTTATTTTTTTTTTTTTTTTTTGGTTTCGGGTTGGAAAATCCTCATGGAGTCCCTCCGCCCTGGGGGAAGGACGAAGGGGACTGTCAGACTCTTACTGACTAAAAACCAACCCGTGTTCCTCATGTACCCGTGTGTCGGAGGGTAGGGATTCGCATAAGCATTCCTCGCTACCCCCCGACGGGTATTGGCCCGCCGGATGCTCAGGCGGGCCCCGAACATACCCCCTTGGCGGCGGATGAAGGTGTTGGGTTCCGCCGCCAAAACACTCAGCGGCCGCAGAGGATAGGGAGGACGGCAACGCAACACCGCATCTCCTCTTCCTCTGCGGCCCCGCCGCGACGCAACGATGGTGCGCCCCCATTTGGTCGCGGGCGGGAGATAGGGCGCGCGGCAACGCAACACCGACACGCCTCTCCTCCCGCGACTGCACCCGACTGCGAGGGACAGAAGAACTGTCCCTCGCACCCGCCCCTTTGGACGCATCCTGCGCAGGCCTCCGTCAAGCCCACGCGGAGCGTCCCCTCCTGGATCCCTCTTAGCTTCACCGCGGGTCACCAATCCACGGTTACTGAGCCCCCCCACCACGACAAGGTGGAGATCCCACGGGGGGGAGCATTTATATTACACTATGCAATCATATTTAACCTGTATTTAACCATTTTTTGAATTGTAGGAACGAAAATAAAATAAATTTACATTTATTTTATTTTTCTTTTGCGGGGGAGGTGAGATGTAGTACTTAAGCTATGACGTATATGAAATCTCTATGTATGTAATCTCTATTATAAAATATGTTGCTCTATCCAAATATACTCAGTGTTTATCCAACATTCAGTCGTTTTAGTTATCCCTAATAATCTAGCCTTTGCACAATGCCCAGGTTTAGGTGTAGCACGCGTTTGTCCCCATAACCACGTACCTTAGGCAGCCGGCCTTCGATATTTAACACTACCAAAATATTATAAAATTCTGGGTCTGTACATATTATCTGTAGATATAAAATTCTTGCCTTACTGACTGACAAACAAGGCCCAGCACAAGCCACTAAAGAAGTAAGTAAGAAGCCGAAATTTGGCATGTATGTTCTTTGGAGTGTGTACGGGAGAACTAAGAGAAGATCTTTGGAAATGCCTCTAAGAAGGGAGACAACCAACGCGGGCGGAGCCGCGGACGCTGTCTTGTAACGAATAAATAATGCTGAATGGAGGAATTGGCCTACTATACCACGCTGGCCAAGCGGGTTGGTATAGGGTTTGTATCAAGTTTTCCTTCTCTTACAGTGCTGTTCTCTGCATAATATGCTCCCTCTGTCGGCTCTTACGACTCCCATGGGATGATATGGGGTGGTGACAATTCGTATTCTTAAACCGTCACCACACGGATAAAAAAATCTAGGTCTTCATAAAACCTCACAATTTATTTCCTTAGTATAGTATTGACGAGAAACATTACCCCGAAATTAGGGAAAATTCCCTAAACTAGCAACACTCCACTCAGCAGCGGTATGCCACACAATACCGAAACGCGGTAGAGATGTTTACGTTCGATAGCAGCTAATATCGATTTAATAAATTTTAACATGAAATGTGACACAACATTAATTTTTCAAAGAATTATTACATTAATGATGATTACGATATCGACACATTACGTAAACAAGACTTAAATAATACTTTTGTGTTACAGAACTTAGTCGATCATAGACAAAAGACTATGATCTACTAATTTCGGTAACCTAAATCAAATAAAAAAGTTACATCATTTTTATGTTATAACAATAATTTAAGAAGAAACAACAATTTTGCGTTGGATACGTGCCCATCTCGTACGGGGACAATAATAACATATCGATAAAAACAGAACTCCAATAAATATCATTGGTTACATCCCTAGCTGGCTAGTTTATACGACTTCAATTTACCTACTGATCACTCAGTCTTGACCTAGGATTAGTTTCGTTCGGACTTCCGGAATAACATACGTTGTGAAATAGTTACGTCGTCGGTCGTATTCAAACTCTGAATACTTTAACATTTCGATGTGTTTAGGTAGGAGTGAATGCAATTCATGCAGGTGCACGTAGTGATAAGGAGGAACAGTTCGCTGGACCACCAGGTCTGCCAGTGCCATTGGAGCGCGTTGTTCAACGGCGTCACCATCTCGTGAACTACAGTGTGCTAGTTAGTGTGCTTTCAAATAGGTACCTTTGATGAAAAGGTACCGTAAGTGTCTTAACCTTTACGGTCGACATGTGGAGCATGATCGTCGTACGCAGCTTACAAGTTGATGTTTTTCGGAATTAAAGGTAACCTGCTTAAGTAAGATTTAAAAAATTGGTAAATACCGTAAATACTGCAGCGCTCATAGTGTGACTAAGCTTTTGGATCGTAATAGTTTGGCAAAGTTAAGCAACGGTTGCACAGGTCGTCACTTGGATGGGTGCCCACGTACTCAGAAGGCACGTAAAACTGAATCTAAGAATCATAAGGCCATGTCGTGGGCCTTCGGGTGATCTGAAATGTCTGAATACACAGACACCAAAGTTGGCTACGCACTCTTACGAAACAAACAAACAACGTAAACAATACCTTCCGTTTTACCTAATAATGCAATGAACCAGCTGTTGCAACAAACTCATAAATAAAATGGGTATACCTACCTAACTAAAATGATGGCACGTGTAAAGTTGACGTTCGGCTTTTGTCAAAGGATTAGGTAACTAGACGCGGCCGCCCGCGGCGGCCGATGCACTCAACGACCTTTTATGAACTTTAGGTAGATACCTAGTTATTACGATTTATGATTCTTCAGTGTTGTCATGGGTAATCTGATATGATATTATTTAAAGTTAATTAAATTTACCACGGAAAATTTTATCTCGAATTTCCGTGAATTAATGACAAATCCCTCATCATTTTACTCTACCCTACAACCCCTTCATTGATCGGACGGGGGGTTCTGAAACACCCTGTATACCGAAATGACTTGTTTAACAATTTTTGTCTGTCTGTAACGTAACGTGTAAAATTGTGTACTAGAAGATATAGACATAGCTACGTCCGCACTTTTTATTGTAATTTAACCGTTTAACCAGCATTCATTGACAGACTCAGTCAAAGTTATCCACTTTAACATAAAAATTAGTTATGCACATAAAAGTTTTCCTTAAATTGCGGTGTAAAAGTCGTAGATCTTTAAATTTAATCTTAGACATAACTTACAAAACGCATTTAAAAATATTATATCACTTCTATGTCCGTATTTCATATTTGGATAACATAGAAGCTTGTTTTTTGTTGTATGAACGTAGACCCAAGTCATCAAATTTGATACAACCATGACATGTGTCCCTGAGAAAAAGGATCTTATCAGACGAAGAACAGACAATAACGCGTTTCTATGAAATACCTGTTAAAATTTCGCACAAGGGAAATCAAAATTGTAATATGTAATCCATTTTCAGCTGTGCGGCAACATCGAACTCGTTCTCGTTCAAGTGGAACAAGGCTTACTTCGAGGAGAAGTGCGAGATAGATCGACGGGCAATGGTCAGCTCTGCAGCTTTAATGGAATTCCGTATGCAGCACCACCCGTTGAATCTGAGGTTTAAGGTAAATAATAATATTATATTATTTCGTTCTTTGGACTTCGGAGGTCAGACGACAGTCACTTTGTGGTAAAGTCCTGACAAACCTCATAAAACTATGTCACAGTACGTTCCTGTGGGTGACTTGGACAGCGCATCCAGACGAACGTACAGAAAAAAATAAAATCTAACGAACTACTTACGAGAAAGAAAACGTAACACGATTCATCATAATTGTACACTAGTGTATACAATAATAGTATAGATTTGTGTTTCTGAAGGCGATAAGAGCAATGTCTTGGGTCTTGGGTCTGGAGCACGGAGCAGGAGACTTAACTGGCTAGTGCCAGCAGATCTGCCCTTTATAAGGATTCATTTATTTTTGTTGAATCTGTGCTTTATAAGGATAAAGATAGAGATGGCTTATCCAGCCGGTACGAGCAGGGCGACCTTTAATTTTATTGTTGCATTGTGACAACTTATGCGCAGGTCTTGTACTCCAGGATAACGCTAGAATGACCATAAATATAGGAGTTTTATAGTATATCTACATTTGATGATTAATATCATTTTGAGTTCTATATACACGATGCTTAAAAAAATCCTTTGTTACTAGGCACCTCAATCGCCGTTCCCGTGGGATGGCGAAAGAAATGCTACAGTACATGGCTCAGAGTGTAAAAGGATAAGGGTCCGCACCGGTGAATACTTATCAAGAAATGAAGATTGTCTTTTTCTCAATGTATACACTCCAACAACAAATTTCACATCGCGCTTAACAGTCATGGTTTTCATTGATGGTGAAGGATTTGTCGCAGGGTCGGGTAACGAGGATAGATATGGACCAGATTTCCTTCTAGATCATAACGTAATACTAGTTACCTTGAACTACAGACTTGGGGCCCTTGAATTCCTTTGTCTATACACTAAAGAAGCACCAGGAAATGCAGGCTTAAAAGATCAAGTCGGAGCTTTGAGATGGATTAAAAAGAACATAGGTAAAGGAGCAGAGAGGTTGGACGTGTTGACTTAAGGTTATATTTCTTTGTAAAGGAAGTGACCCTAATAAAATCACATTTTTTGGATAAGGTTCCGGTGGCTCTTCTGTGACTTTCCATGCTTTTTCACCTATGTCTAAAGGCCTGTTTAAGAGGGTTATCGTTATGAGTAGAGTTGCTTTCAACGAATATATCTTCGAACCTAAAAGACAGGGATTGTTACTTGCTCAGGTATTAGGGGTATACACCAAGTGTCCACATGAAGCTTTTAAGTTCCTTCAAAATGCTTCTGTGGAGGCTATTGTAACTGCAAAACCATATGTACTCGCTTATAATGAACTAAAAGCATATGTGCTACGATATCTTACCTTTACGCCTGTGGTGGAAAAACAGTTGGGTGGCGAACATTTTCTTTTAGAGAATCTAGAGCAATAGCTTCTCAAATAATGTCGATCTAATGCTCGGATATACTTCCATGGAAGAAATAACAAGAGCCATATCTCAAAAACAATACAATTTCGAGATATTTCCGTATTACAAGGAGATTCTTGTTCCGTCCAGGATTAGTTTTCCACAGACCCGGCATAAAATATTACGACTAGGAGACCGAATTGAAAGACACTAATTTGGTGACAAGGAAATTGGTGAAAAGACAATGAGAGAGTTTATTAAGTATTATACTTATTTTGTTTACGTCTATAACATTTACAGATTTTTAGAGATGTGGATAATGAGCAAAAAAGCCTATTTGTACCAATTCAACTGTTACTCAGAAAGAAATGTATTTGGAAAAACAGGTGAAAAGTATGGTTCGAAAGAAGCAGCCTATTTGGATGATCTTATGTATATACTCGATGGAAAGAAATATAGTATAACTTTGGACAAAGAACGGCCGTCGTATAAAATGATACAGCAAACTTGCACATTGTTTACAAAGTTTGCCAAATATGGGTGCGTATGTGATACTATAGTCTTAGTTTTATTAGTGCCAGATCAAATTAATTATGAGTTTTTAAATAAAAATTACTCTCTGTCTCATGGTAATTTGTAAGATAAATATAAGCATCTTTATAGACATAATCTTAATTGCTGACACAGCAATGTATATTATGGCGCTGATACACATGAGCATTCACCTGTATTGAGCATTCTCGCAAATGTTACAAAACAAATGAGTGTGTTTTAGCGAGCATTCTCAAGAACATTCGGACGAGCCTTAGAATATAGATAATACATAGAATTCGCGCTACAATGGCGGTTAAACCCAATATATTAACTTCACTTTGACGTATGATTTTAATCTAGGGAAGAATCTTCGTAGTTTGTCACTAATTTTAACTTGACTAGTGATGGGCTTACTCAGAATAAATATCGATAAAATATCGCTAATGTTTACAATAGATCCTTAGATTTGGTTTACTCAGAATTAATTTCAATAGAATGTTGATAAACTCTCGATATCGATACAAAAATTTTAACCTAGGAACAGACACCTGTGTGATTTATTAAACCTGTTTAAATTAAAATCTGCATATTTTTATTATTTAGAAACGTCATTTGTAGTAAACAAGTCAACATATTGGGTAAAACTGCTGTTGTAGTGCGATTTCTATACTTTTTCTATATTCTACGGACAATTTGAATTTAGAATGTTCGCTAGCATGATCGTGAAAATGTTCGGTTTGACAAAACAGAAAATGGCGAATGCTCGCTGTTCTGTTACAAGTGAATGCTCAGGTGTATCAGCGCCATAAGGATAACTCAGTTGTACATTAACGCAATATTATTGGTAGGTAAAGAGAGGGTGAGATTTATTTAATTCAAATAATTTTAAGCATACGACGTGTTATAAGCGCTAAGTTATGCGAATCTAAAAAAATCCTACCCCGGACGGATCACTTGGACTTACTTGGAAGTATTATAATACTAATGAAATATTTTTTAACATAGATTTAAAGCTAACTCAACAACGGGCAAACCTAACAGAAATTGATTTTTGCAGAAGGTTTTTTAAATCCGCTGGAAGAAGGTTCTCTTAAACCACGAAGACGGCATTATGAGTAATATAGAAATGAAGAAAAAATGTACACTACCACTAGGGTTGCCAACCGTACTATAATATATAGTATTGTACTATATTTAGAGACTCTGTACTATATACTGTTGAAGAAATATATAGTACGCGAAAATACTATATTTCAGCCATTGATTTAATACTACCGATTTGCGTGTAAGTACAATATATCATTCATGATATCAATGTTTTTGAACGCGCCTTTAATTCGATGTAGGTATGCATGTATCATGTCATAAATCGCGCCTAAACCTACGTCAATAACAATACAAACGTCAAGCTGGGTAAATGTTTACTTATTCTCACCATAGAGATATAAAGGATAGAGTGGCAGAATAGTACCTAACTCAATACTGTGTCGTGTCCGCTGGTGCGAGAGAGAACGCATCAGTTTAAAGGCCCCCTGCAGCTCTCTTTAACAACGCATGCTCTACATTCTACAATGGGGTTGGCAATTGTCAAAGTGTGTTGTCGTTGTGTCCCCAAAAATTTAATTTGTATCAATAAAAACAACTTTTAAAGTATTGATCACTGATAAACTGATATAAATAATAGTTACAGGTAGCACGCCAATTCACGCCATTGCGCAATGTTGTGCATGTACTGTTAGAGAGAGATGAAGAGGGCCTTTAACTGTAGCGTTCTCTCTCGCACCGACGGACACTTATTGGCCCCTCTCTGCCACTCTATCATTTATATCTCTATGATTCTCACTCTAGAGCCACGTCCCAAAAATGGCTACATACCTATTTTAAAAAATACAGATAATAAGTTACCAAATTTGTTTAAGAAATGATATACATTTCTGCTCTCTATTCCTGCCAATACAGCCTTTACAGAAAGGATATTTTCTATAATGAATTTGAAATGGAGTGAAGAGAGAAATAGATCAAGCATTACTTTAATCAAAAATGAGCTCGAGATTTACGTTAATTTAAAATTAGACTGTAATAAGGCCTATGGCAGCTTTTTTACAGACAAAAAAAAATTAAACAAAACCAGAAGTGCACAAAAATTTACATTTAAAAGCAATAAATGAGCAAAAAATTTATTTAGTCTATTTTTATTCTACCCTAATTAAAAACTATATATTTTTGAAGGGTACTATATTTTTATAGTTTTTTTTTTAAATAAACTATATTTAAACAAAAAAATGTTGGCAACCCTAACTACCACCACCATCAATTAGTTTTAGTTTTGTAACACTGACTGCTATGCCGAAAGTTATAGGTTCGATCAAAGAGCTTTGAATAGTGTATACAGTAATTTATCCGTGTCTGTTTGTAATAGGCTTGTGTCCTAAAATGTCATAATCATCATCATCAGCCCTTTATACTGTCCCACTGCTGGGCACGGGCCTCTTCTCATTATGAGAAGGGTAAGACCATAGTCCCCCACGCTGGCCAAGTGCGGGTTGGCAGACTTCACATGTCTTTTGAGAACATTGTGGAGAACTCTCAGACATGCAGGTTTCCTCACGATGTTTTCCTTCGCCGTTTAGCAAGCGATAACAATTTCTTTCTTTTATTCCTAAAATGTAATTAGTGATTAATTCGTTCCTTTATTAGATGTTACACCGAAATAACTGAATTTTTCTTCAAAAAGTGGCGGTGGAGTGATGTCACAAAGTGCAAAACAAAACAAACCGTGAATGAAGTCTGGTCAGGTATACCCACTTTTATTTAGTTATATTATTTGATTTGACGGGTAGAGAGTTTGACGTTTTAGTTGTATTTACTACCAAAACGTCAACAAAATAAATGGCGGACGCACTATTTGACGTAATGCTCTCTGATTGGTGTTCACTGTCACACGAATAAATATATCGTTTTTAGATTTAGAATTCTATAAATAACATCAGTCTTACCTTTTTATAATAAATAATAAACTTTATCGACATCTACAAATAATAATGAAACTATAAATGCTACAATCAAACCGATTTATTCTTAGTGGACACAAGCCTATTTGTCTATACAATTAACATAAGTAGTTATTTAAGAATGTGTATAACTTTGTTAGTCAGTTATTCAGCTCTACTTTGTTTGAAATTACGTAACAGTGTGTCAGTTACCATGATAAATAATTGGTCAATTGGGTAGTATTAATTGTGCAAGTTGCACATTTTTTATGTATATCAGAATTTGCACAACGATTTTGTAATAAAATTTGCAATATTACGTATTTATTGTTTCTTTCGTTTGAATATAAAAATAAACATAATTTAATAACAACCTGGCATTTTATTGTGTTTGATTTTGACTACGATTCGTCGGAACATACCTACCTGCTTCTGTTATTTTTACTGTCTCATATTTATGTAGAATTTAATTGCTGTGTATCATGATATAAAAATAAATGCATTTTCTTTTTTTCTTCTTCTTTATTCATGAAGATGATGTCTGAATAGGTAATTAGAATCTATCGAAAATAAATTATTGTGTCCATGAAAAAAAAATATTGAAAAACAACTCACAGAATTTTATTTAAGAACATTACTTAAATGCATAAAGTTCCTACATAAAGTTAAGAGGTCATTGCACTAATAACATAGTTTGGTGAAACGTTAAGGCGCTTGAACTCCGGGCTCACATCGCGGCGAGGCATGCAACTTAATTGCTCGCTGTCCTATCACACTGATA
Organism: Euclidia mi; assembly: GCA_944739405.2. Taxonomy (NCBI): domain Eukaryota; kingdom Metazoa; phylum Arthropoda; class Insecta; order Lepidoptera; family Erebidae; genus Euclidia; species Euclidia mi. The sequence continues at coordinate 23,206,920 of OX123194.2, read as the reverse complement.
TTAAATTCCAGCCTATAAGCGCTGATGGAAATATCACACGGGACTGCGTTGGAATATATAAGTTTCCTTGTCGTTTCGGTGTCGCAGTAGTGATTAATTTTATAAATGATTTTAATCTATAAGTATTATAAAATGAAGTACCCTTTTTTGCTGTCTGTCCGATTTGTGCGATTTTTACAAAGAGATTGGTTTCCCTGAGGTTGGTTTAGGTGTATAAACCTCGCAGGTGGAGCCGCGAAGTCTAGTCAATAATAATAAGAGCTACTTAAAACTAGCTGTTATAATTATTATTTTAAACTGTAGCAATGCAAAATTGTCTCATCAAAGCTTATTTTCTAAAATAAAATTGAAAGAGGGGTCGTAAGCTTTCAAGGCTGTAAGACAAATAGCAGTCGCCAGGGGCTTCGACTGCCCCAAGGTTTAAAGTTTAATTTTGGGAACCCCATTATATAAAAAAAAACATGACTAATAAATAACATGTTTCCAGCTTCGGTAGTTTTGGCTTTGAGACAATATTTTTATCGGTCAGGGAAAAATGGTATGTACTAAATTGATTACTTTTGCTTTGATATGGAAATAAAGATAAAATCTGAATATTTCCAAGTTCTTGGAAAAGCAACTTAAACAGTTTACTCTTGTGATCATCAAGATACTACAATGATTTTCTTAACACGGCAAAGGAAACTTCTTAGAACAAAAGATAACAGTAAAACAGGAAAAACATTGCCTCAATCGTATGCATTTTCCCAGTTTTTCCTCTTAAGGGAAATACAAAGATTACGCGGAAAGTCGTGTATTCGGTATGTAGGAAACTGCTGTTAATACGGTCCTATCTACGCAATAAGAAAGACAAAGCCTAAGATATAAACTTGCATGTTCTTTTATTATGTTCAGAAGATAATCATGTGGTACAATAATAATTATACACACAGACGGCGTAATGGTTAAAGGTTTGTTGCACATGTGCTACAATTGCAATACAGCGTCACAAAAAATGCTTGTCCAGCTGTGCTTACGTACAGTGCTACGGTACAGTTTCGCTGCTACTTCTTGCGGTTGTGTAGCGGCTAACCACCATACAAGTTTACATAATTTCAACAATATTAACAGTATTAAACTCATGAAAAAAATAATCTTCGTCATATTTATCTGTGTCTTTTCCTCATAATTACACTTCAAATCGAAGTAAGATAAATTTTCTTACTTTTCGAATTGAGGTGTAATTATTGTAAAACTGATACCTAGTAATTTAGTTAGAAAAAAATATTTTTGGAGGACGACAATATTGAGTGTACAGTGTTGCTGTTAGTTGCGTTGCAGTGTAGTTACGACATAGCTACCATACATTACATCTTTATATCAGCCGAAAGACGTCCACTGCTGGACAACGGCCTCCGCCAAGACTCTCCACAAGGACCGACCCTGAGCCATCTATTCGCTACCTGCGATCCCAACAAGATCGTCAGTCCATCTTGCGGGAGGCCTACCTCTCCTACGACGTCCGGTGCGGGGCCGCCACTCCAGAATCTTTCTACTCCATACGGCACATAAGCGATCATTAATTACTGCAAAATGAGGTCTGTGTGAACTGAATTTTCATTAAAATAAGCGCTCATGTGTGGTTGAAGTACGTGTGATTTGCTTCTAATGTGAATTGAAAATGTATTAGTTTCCCACACACCACCTTAGCGATCTGCAAATTGTTGTTTCTAAACAGGGTATTCTTTGTGGCCTTTGATTCTCACGAATAGTCTGTGCGGGACTTTTATTTTAAACAAGAGTGATATGAATGGGCTGCAGGTCCTATTGTTTATTTTAAATTGTCTTTCGGGATATATACCACTCACATTTGTTTGGAGTAACCGATATTTCGGCACTGTTGCAAGCGCCATGTATATATCCCAAAGACAATTTAAAATAAGTTTAAATGACCACGATAGTTTAAATTCCTATAAGTTCCTATTGCTACTTGACTAGGCAAAGTAGACGGCGCTGTCTTGTGTCATTAAAACTCAATGCTTTATTTTAGCCGACTACGGCGAAGCCAAAAGGAAGGGTAATGTTTTGTATGTATGTTTGTATGTTCCACTATAGCATGAAAACACAATATGTCTCACAAGTAATACAAATAAGAGTTTTTTACTAGAAACAAATTAAATTCATGTTATGCTCGGTATACGAGCATAACATGAATTTAATTTGTTTCTAGAGGGAAATTAAATAATTGCTGGACTGGCTTTTCGTACACCAGAACTATCAAATTTTTGTTGCCCTCAGTAAATAATCCAAAATAAAAAACAAACAATCGGAGTCTAGCAGTCGGTCCTGGCTTTCGTCAAAAAACACTACTGGTCACACTAGTTTTAACTATGGAATATCCTTTTGGGTTTTAGATATCATACGACAGTCGCTCTGAGAAAAATAAACAAGATTTTGCCATTTTTTACTCATCGTCCGTAAGTAGCAAAAGTCAATCAAAGTAAATGATCATGTGGTGTTACTCATGCCGCAATAGGCGACAGAAGAAGTTATTTCACCGATATTTTGTTTTAATTATGGGAAATTGACCGGTTACATCATTTTTTTAAACTTATAAATTAAAGTACCTTAAACCTGAGTTTTCCAACAGGTGGTGCTGCGTAAGGGATAGGTACACTTAAAGCTATAAAACGACCAATTGCCTGTTGATTGTAATGGATCTAATTGTAATGGACCGATCAACATTGTTTCCAACCTGTTGTATAAATCTAATAAGTGTAAAACTGATAGCCAAACACTGTCTCTTAAGATACAGGAATACCTAGTTTAAGAGATAGGGTTTATAATATTGTACAGATTTCAGCAACACAATCCCACTACTACCCAATTGTCATAAGCTGTGAGTTTATGTACTTACATATCTGTGTTTTTATCTGTAATTTGTTTGATAAATAAATAAATTATTATTATTATTATCTCTGCCGCAATTCTCCAAGCAATAGTCCTTGTTCCAGTCGCACTAGAGTTAGCTCGACATCTGCACACAGCTGGGAAATAATTAGTAACTGCATGTCAACTGATCTCCTTAAGAGCCGATTCGATGAAATTAAGATAAATATTTATTCTGTATGCAGGTTTTTATAATAGGTTACAGTTCAATCATAAAAAGTAGCTTTTTTATAGTGTGGCAACATTGATATGCGTTTTTCTTGTGATATGATAAAGGTGTTTTAAAAGAAAACAAAACCCTTACTCATTTTTTATCAGTTTTAGAAATACCGGAGACTTTCTACAAATGCGTAGTATTGCGAAAAAAACGAGTAGAATAATTATAGATAATAGGTACATTCGATCATTCACAGTTCATAGATAAGATACACAAGGTAGCAGTTTATTTTGTCAAGATTACTGGGCTAAAGAATTCAAACCAAGTTGCAATAACAATACTATAAATAACCAAACAAATATTGAATATGGTATTTACAACTATTAGCACACACCATAGTAGACAGCAACAAAATAATAAGAAGCATATTTTTCCAGTTTACGAAGGTTTGTCAACACGAGTATATACTAGGTACTTCTATTTAACTAAAAGTTATTCAATACAATATGCTAACTAAGTAAAACATGCAAAATAGGTAACTTATATACTGCTTACACCACTGTTTTAACTAAAATAGGAAACTATAATGTAACAGCGAGAAAAACAGGTATTTTGATACCACTTCAAATTTGTACTTATCTTATATAATATACCCTATTGAATTATATAGAACCTTGGCGATCTGCAAATGTGATGTGAATGGAAGTTCCTATGGTTAGTTTCTCTTTTGTATCATTGAAACTCAATGCAGGACATTAGCAGAAAATTGCTAGTTAATTTCACTACGAAATGATTCTTCCATAGCTCAACTTTGACATACATTTTTTTACATCTTATATTACACACATATTATACATCGCAATGAGGTTGTATATTTAAATAAATGTATCCCTTGCGTAAGAATACAATACTAACCACCAAAATCTTTTATGATTAAACTAGAGAAGAGTACAGTATTTATTATCATTTCCAACAAATTTAATTCTCAGAATGTCTGCTTGTAGTTCCCAGAGTTTCACGCTTTGTCTATTCTAGCTATCTGCTTTCATTACATACTATATTACGTAGAATTTTGTTTGACGATGTTGTCACTATATTATTATTTATATACTCACGCCTGTATCCCCGAAGGGGTAGGCAAAAGTGAAATATTACACCCGCATTTCGCCGGGAATTTTCAGGTCCCACGTAATAGGAGGCGAGCCTATTGCCGTACCGGGCACATTACCAGACTCCGTGCTGCTACTGAGAATTTCCTAACGAAAAAACCCAATAACACTTTGCCCGACCCGGGAATCGAACCCGAGACCTTCCAATCCCACGCGCACATTCATTTGGCGAGACCAACGAGGCACTATGTTATATATCTAGGTATGGAGTTGACTAGATTCTGGTAAGCAAATTACATTTGCCAAGTAGCGCTCAGTTGAGATACTCGAAAGTTGAGTTTTACTACGGTGATGTAATCTATACAGTATTTTAACTTTATACGATCGGAACGCGAGTCAGGCCTACGGGCTTCCAGTCTGGTGCACATCTGTATATAACGTTCTTGCGGTAATCACCAAGGGCGTCGCCATCCGATGGCCTTGGTGCAAATTGATATGGAGAATGAGAAAAGTGTGAATTGTAGGTAAAGTCGACATGCGATTTCTTTGTACAGTTGAGTATTGTTGAGCAGTAGCCAGCAAATTAACATTGTAAGCAGAGATAGCCTAGTGGAGAGACCGAAGGACTAAAGGGTCTCGGGTTCGAATCCACGGAGCGCACCTATGACTTTTCGTTGCGTTAGTTGTGTGCGTATAATATTGCTAATGATCGCTTGCTTAACGGTGAAGGAAAGCATCGTGAGGAAACCTGCATGTCTGAGAATTCTTCATAATGTGCTCAAAAGACATGTCAAGTCTGCTAACCCGCACTTGGCCAGCGTGGTGGCCTACGGCCGTACCCTTCTCATAGAGAGAAGAGGTCCGTGCCCAGCGTTTGGACAGTTTATATACTGGGCCGATGATAATGACGATGATGAGTATTGTGATATTTTAAAGTTTAAATTTAAGTTATTTCTTCGACAGGAGTTTAATTGATCTTTGTTAAATTCTTGACAGAGAGGTCATGGTCGTCATGTTGTGGGACTGGTATGGGCAGATAGGATTTGCTTCACGACAGTACGCTATCCTCTTCTGCTAGAATTCACTCTGCTGCAGTCTAATATGTATCTTCCCACCGAAAATATGCCAGCTTCAGTATACTTTACTTTTAAAATCCAACAAAATATTAAATAAACAAAGTCTATGATCAGACATTAATTTATTCGGTCATTTAGTAGAATTGTACCAACGTCACCAGTTTTATGTACATACATGTAAACTTGTGTTGTAAGAATTACATCTCACGATATATATGATTAATTTAATAATTATAATAAATATATTATGAAAAAAAATCTGTTCTTACACCGATTCGCCCGCCTTACAACAGTCGAAATCGTGGATGGTCGAAGGTTTATATTTTATAAACAAAATTAAATCATTAAAGTTTGAAACTGGTTATCAAAATCATAATTGTTACTTTCTATGAGAACTTTACTCCCACGCCATTAAACAATCTTCTCCAAAAGTTGATTTCCGTCAAATTCGCCTGCTGTGAAGTGAGATTGTAGTCTATCGCAAGAACACTTTGGTTTTTGTTGTAGTATTCCCACTTCGTACCCAAAGATCTGTCTGGTGTAGGATTTCTGTAAATTCAAGCAAACATTGTACATAAATTTAATTTAAGCACAGGTCAGAAGTATCCTAAACAGAAGAGCATGCATGAGAAACTTGATGGGAGTGAATGAAGCAAGAGAGGTATGTCAGGATCGTTGCAAATGGCGTTCCGTAGTCTCTGCCTACCCCTCCGGGAAATAGGCGTGAGTCTATGTATGTATGTGTATGTATAAATTTAATTAATCCTTTACTTTTCATATTCAAATTTAAGCTACGTAAATAATTTTCTTTGAATATCATAAATGTATATTTATCTTAATAAAATTCTGAATACTTTTAACTTTCCGTGAAAGTTTTTTTTTATTTTCTGTATCGTAGTTTTTACGTTATAGCCCTTGCTGATGCAGGAGGCGCATGAGATCGTAAAAAAGTAAATGAAGCAAAACGGGGCGGCCGTGAGTTATTGATTCCGGATTAGTACACGATTATTATAATAGTTAGCGAGATAGAAAACTCAATACAATGCTAGTTCTTTACACTCAATGTAAGACTTACCCATATTTAGCATAATTTGTGAATAACGTGCAAGTCTGAACAATCATTCTATATGAAGGACTATTTTTGTCCAAAGTTAAATTGTATTTCCTGCCATCAAATATATACATGAGATCATCTAAATGTCCAGCGCCTCTCACACCGTATTTAAGAGCTGTTCTTCCGTAAATGTTTCTTTCGGAGAAGCCATTAAATCCATAAAAGAAAGCTTTGTTACCACCCTTTATCCACATCTCTAAGTATCTGTGGATATCAAAAACATATTCTATATATGACTCAAATTTGATAAACTCTTTCATATTTTGCTCGCTTATTTCTTTATCACCAAAGTAATGATTTTGAATACAGTCTGCTAGATCCAAAACTTTCTTCAGATCTCGTCGTTTATATATATCAGATGGAACAAGTATTTCTTTGTAATAAGGGTATATGTCAAAAATATAATCTTTTTGTAACACAGCTATGGTAAGACCTTCCTCTGAAGTGTGTCCAAGGATCATTTCTTTCGTATTTGTTTTTCCTTCCATCAGCAATTTTTCGGGCTCTTCTGTTATAAAATGCTGGCCGTCAAACTGTTTTTCCACCACTGGTGGGTATACATTAAACTTATTAACATATTGTCTCAATTCATCAAGAGCTAGCAAATTCACATCTGCAGTCACAATATCTTTCACTGAAGCGTTTTGAAGGAAATTAAAGGCTTCATGTGGGTCTTTAGTATATAAACCAACCTTGTGTGCAAGAAGCATCCCTTGTTTTTTAGGTTCAAATGACTTAGCATAGTAACTTGTAGTTACACCGCTCATAGCAATAGCCCTTTTAAAAAGTCCTTTTGACATTGGTGACAAAACGTGATAAGCAACTGAAACTCCACCAGCACTTTGACCGAAAATTGTGACCTTATCTGGGTCTCCACCAAATTTTCGTATATTTCTCTTAACCCACCGCAAAGCTGCTACTTGGTCTTTCAAACCAGCATTACCTGGTGCTTCTTTAATATCCAAACAAAGAAAACCGAGAGCGCCTAGTCTATAGTTTATAGTAACGACGACAACGTTATGATCGAGAAGAAAATCTGGTCCATATTCAGCCTCATTACCAGAACCCGCAACGAATCCTCCTCCATGAATGAAAAACATGACTGGTATATAACTTTTCTGATTTATCTTTGGTGTATAGACATTGAGAAATAAACAGTCCTCGCTGCCAGGCATGTATTTGTCTTTAAATAAGACTTTTTGTGGGCATGTGGCACCATGAGCTGTAGCATTTCTTACTCCATCCCATTTTAAAGCAGGTCGAGGTGCCTGAAAAATAAAAATAGTCATGAATTTTAAATATTTCTTCCTTAGCATTTTTAATCATCTTGGGACAATTTATTGATCAACACGTGAGAATCTGCAAGGGTTTAAGGCGTTTGCTAATGCATGGAGTAAGCGATAATTATATTATGGCGCTGATATACCTGAGCATTCACTTGTAACAAAACATCGAGCATTCGCCGTTTTTTGATTTGTCAAACCGAACATTTTCACGATCATTCTAGCGAACACTCTAAATTCAAAAAGTCCGTAGTATAGAATATAGAAAAAAATATAGAAATCGCATTACAACAGCATTTTCAACCAATATATTTACTTCAGTTTCACTTATGAATTTTTTCTAGAGTAAGAGTAAGATTCATAAACAAATGACGTTTCTAAATAATAAAATGCAGATTTTAATTTGAACAGGTTTGATAAATCACACAAGTGTCTGTTCCTACGTTCAAATTTATTTATCGATATCGAGAGTTTATCAACATTCTATTGAAATGAATTCTGAGTTAACAAAATCAATGAATCGATTGTAAACATTATTTATATTTTGTCGATATTTATTCTCAAATTCAAATTAAATTTATTCTGTTAAATAAAAAGGTACAATTTACTTATTTAGAGTACAAAAGCTTAGTTTAGGTTCGTGATATACCCCCCCGTAGGATCTCCACCTTGTCGTGGTGGGGGGGGCTCAGTAACCGTGGATTGGGCATCCGCGGTGAAGCTAAAGGGATGAATGAAGGGATCCAGGAGGGGGCGCTCCGCGTGGGCTTGGAGACGCCTGCGCAGGATGCGTCCAACGGTGCGGGTGCGGGGGACAGTTCTGTCTGTCCCTCGCAGTCGGGTGCGGTCGCGGGAGGAGAGGCGTGTCGGTGTTGCGTTGCCGCGCGCCCTATCTCCCGCGACCAAATGGGGGCGCACCATTCGATGCGTCGCGGTGGGGCCGCAGAGGAAGAGGAGATGCGGTGTTGCGTTGCCGTCCTCCCTATCCTCTGCGGCCGCTGAGTGTTTTGGCGGCGGAGCCCAACACCTTAATCCGCCGCCAAGGGGGTTTTGTTCGGGGCCCGCCTGACCATCTGGCGGGCCAATACCCGTCGGGGGGTAGCGATGAATGCTTATGCGAATCCCTACCCTCCGACACACGGGTACATGAGGAAAACGGGTTGGTTTTTAGTCAGTAAGAGTCTGACAGTCCCCTTCGTCCTTCCCCCGGGGCGGAGGGACTCCATGAGGATTTTCCAAACCGACACCAAAAAAAAAAAAAAAAAGGTTCGTGATATAAGATTATATGCCTGAACTAGGATAAGCCTGTGTTTCAGGCGATTAGGGCTAATAAGATACTATAAAATATATTATTACTTACTTACTGCAATATTTCTTAATACGTCATGTTTTAGTACAGTAATACTAGATCTACAATATCTTATCAATAATTACAACTAATAAATTTAGGTGTATTTAGTTGTGATAAATATTTTAACACCATAAATAATTTTTCTGTATCTTCGTAGGACATTTTCAGAAGGATATTTTTGACAATTTTGTCGCATTTGAAGTAGCTGCAAGGAATTAGATTAGTTACTGCGTTTAGTCTTTTGTAAAGTAGCGGCCCCAGGAATATATAAAATTTGGATGTGAATGCGTGTCTTGTTTTTATTTTAGAAAGATTATGTTATGTCGCCTTTTATTGATAGATATAGTGCTGTAGGGAAGGGCTGTGTGTTCTTTAATATGATACTCTTGAGTAATAGTTGTCGAATTGTTAATACTTTAAAAGCTTGGTATAGTGAATTAGTTGGATATGGAAACGGTTTGGAGGTTGATACTTTAAGGATTGCTCGCTGAGCTCTTTCAACAGGTTTTCCTAGCCCCGCCCCTCCCCATGTCGTAATGCAATATGTTAATATGGACTGACATAGAGCAAAGTACACTTGCCTTATTAATGTTGGGTCTGCAATATGTCGCATTTTCTTGAAGATATATATTTATTTACGTATTCTACCGTTTAAACACTCGATATGCTCTTTGAAAGAAAGTGTTTCGTCTATTATGATATAAGATATTATATTTTATTTGTGCCATTAATACAAGGACATGCACAAGGAATTCCAGGAAAGGCGCACAGTGATGGGCGTACAGTGGTGTGTTAGTTTGTTGTGCTGTTAATTTGCGTATGGTAAACTTAACATAGTTGGTTTTCTCTGCATTTAGTGTTAGTAAATTGTGCTGGAGCCATTTATTAACACAATTAAATCCATGTTGTGGATACTCGAAAACATCTTTTCTGAGTCAGCGGAAAAAAGTAGTAAGCCCATCACTAGTCAAGTTAAAATTAGTGACAAACTACGAATAATCTTCCCTAGATTAAAATCGCAAGTCAAAGTGAAGTAAATATATTGGTTTACCTGCCATTGTAGGGCGAATTTTATGTATTATCTATATTCTAAGGCTCGCCCGAACGTTCGTGAGAATACTCGCTTAAACACACTCATTTGTTTTGTAACATCCGCGAGAATGCTTATTACAGGCATTGACATATACTATATCTATGATTACAGGTGAATGCTCAAGTGTATCCGCTCTATAATAATTTATTAAAGTCACATGACTTTTCGAAAAGTCTGAGGCCCGTGATGTGGGATTCGAACCTATCGATCCTCTCTGCATATCTATATCTGCATATATATCATCATCACCCTAGCGTTATCCCAGTTGTATCCAAGACTTACACGCCTTGGAGCCCGGGGTCCGCTTACTAGTCTAACCAGATATCTTCTTTTCCACAGAGCGACTGCTTTCTGACCTTCGCAACCCAAAGGGATAGCGATATTCTATCCCTTTGGGTTGCGTATCAGCTTATTTTAGGTTACCGACTCCCCGTAACGACTGTCAAAGATCTTCAGGCCAGGACTGTCGGTTTAAGGTGCTCTCCAAGGCACGGGGCAAGCGATAATTAACAATTTAATACGCACTTAACTTCGAAAAGTCATCGGTGCCCGCCTTGGATTCGAACCCGATACCCTCTGCATGGCAGTCTGTTAGTATCTCCACTGGGCTATCGCTGCCTAACGCGATTACCTACCTAAGTGAGTTATTAATGCTCACAAATACTAATTAATATAGCAATGACTCGTATGTAACAAATATTTAAAAATAACTCTACCAAAAAATAAACAGCAATTTCTACCATTAACCTTTAAGTACTGACGTGGGTGTCTCACTGACGAAGAGTTAACATCTTGAAGCCTGAGAGCTATCGGCCGATCACTTTGCTGCCCATCACCTCAAAGGTGTTCCAAAAACTCCTGCTGCGGCACCTCACACTGCACATCACGCCCAGACCAGAGCAGTTCGGGTTCCACGCCGAACACTCAACCACACTGCAGCGACACCCAGTCGAGGGTACTGCATCGGATTGCGGCCGCACGCAACAAACGCGAGCATGCCGTGGCAGTATTCCTCGACATGGAGAAAGCATTAAACCGAGTATGGTATTTCGGTCTGCTGTATGCTGCTGCTTTCAACCTCAACAGCGCCCCGTCGCATGGTAAAAATGGTCTTCTCGTTTCTGTGCGACAGGAAATACCGAGTGGTGGTGGAGAAAGAGGTCTCAGACCTCCATTCTATCGCCACCGAAGTCCCGCAGGGCCCGTGTCTCTCGCCTGTGCTCTACTCATGCTTCACCGACGACATCCCTGTCGCCGAAGGCGCCGAACTAAATCTGTACGCTGACGACGTGGCGTATATCACCACCAGCATCAACGCATACCACGCCGCGTTCAAGATGCAGCGCACCCTCCCTGAAGTGGTAACTTACATTTTATCGGTATTAAACACGTGTATGACATTTTCATCATCTGTAGTACAATATGTAAGCAGAAAGTATCTTTTACATTAGTTTTTAATATTGGCACAATGATAACAATCACAACTTTGAGCAATGGCCGACCTTAATACACACCATCTGTCAAGTGTGACAAGACGTGATTGTAAAGCGTTCGGAAACGTATAAAAAAGTTATAAATTTATGTGATATCTGAGCATTATTTTTAAGATCAATCAAATCAAAATAATTTATTCATCTAGGCCACAAAGTGACGCTTATGAACGTCAAAATTTAAGTTAATTACTTAATGATTCTATATTTACATTTACTGCCACGTTCGCAATGCAATAGATAGAACCACGAGAAAGAACGGGCAATAAAACTCATGGCCACTCTTGGTGCGGGTCCCGACGTGCTATCTGTATGTTATTATGAAGGAGGACTTTTGGCCGAAGGGTGTCGTGTTCCGTCGCTTCCGCGGACAAGTGCCACACGAACGCACAACAACAACGTGCAAGTGAAGCAATACTAACATAGTTTATAAGTATATTTATACTAACAACCACTTTATGTATGTTAGACTGTAAGGTATTTATCTATGCGTCTATGCCACGCGAAATAAAATGATTTATTATTATTATTATTTTCAAACAAATATATCTATATATTTAATTGCAGTAGGTTTTAGCTGAACAATATTTATCTGTTTTTATTTATAACTTAATTTATAGGGACATAATAATAAAACATAATTTTGTATCTGAAGCTTAATCTAATCTAATCCAACCTAATCTAATACAAAAAAACATAAAACAAATCTAAAAGTGAAAATATTTACAAGGTTTAGGCGTCGTAAAATGCCTCCGCATCAATGTCATCGGGTAACGTGCCCAGAAGGCTGGCAGCATTGCCACGCTGGATGGCAATGCTGATTCTTTGAGCAAAGAATAAACCAGCCTTCTGGTCACGTGAGACGTCGATTAATCGTTTAGAAATTTCCCGGAATAGAGAACGAGCACTCGCACCCCATGAGCCTAGCGTTTCCACCCCAAACGGCTCAAACACGTAATTACTCACTAAATTACAGTATTTGCGCCGTTTGAGGGTTTCCGCAGTTGCAGCAGCAGCGCCGGCGTAGCCTCCCGTGCTTGGAACATGTGATGGCGCGAGGGTGTCTACGCAGGTTGCGTCCCACACCAAAGGCCTACCCATTTTCCAAGGCAACAATGACATACCATCAGGTCTCTTACCGTCGTCACGTACCAAACCATTTGGTTCAAGTACAGCTGGTACGCCAGACGCGACAAGAGCACGACGGATTATGTCATTTAGAGGAATTCTACCAGCGCTTCTGCTGCAAGATAGCCCATGGTGTCCGAGGCTATCGACGACTTCTCCACAATGACATCGATGCGGAGAAACACACGGAGCACCTAAACGCAGACAGGTGGCAATACGGAATGTCTCATCGTCCAACATGGTTCCTGTGTTAGACGATGGTAGTGCCTGAAGCCATAGACCGGATTCCCACTCTCCCACAGCCAGCAAGCGAGCACGCTCTGTAACATTAAGAGATGTATCCAAAAGACTTTTTCTTACTATGTTACAAAGCGGCGCGTCCCACTGTCTTTGGGAGAATAGGTTGGTAGGCAAAACAGTGCTTGGACACGCCATTTTCCAGGCGTTTATAGCTTCGGTTTTGCACAACACTTCTGAGTTAACTAGTGTAGGTAATAAAATTTTCCTAGTTAACTCTTCCGTGCTGTGGACCGAAGATAGAAACGCCGGTAAACTAACACTAGAAATTTTGCGTATACCGAGCCCACCTAGACGTATGGGCAAAGACGCTTGTAGCCAGGCTCGGTCGTTCAAATCCACATTTAATATTCTCTTTAAAGTAATTTGGATAATTTTGTCGATTTGTTCTAAAAGTAATTTGTTTTTCCAAAGTTGGGAAGATCTTAAGGCATGTGTGAATTTTGGGACGAAAAGACAATATCGAATAATGGTATAAGCCGAATGAATATTAATTTTGAATAAGCGATCAGAAATTTCACAAAAATTTTGGAATTTTTCCTCAAAGAAAGAATCGAAAGATTCTTCAAATACTGGAGAACCCAGGAGGCGGAGAGAAGTCTTATCAACAATTTTTAAGTTTGATGCCAAATTATTAAATTTTGATATTATCGAATGTTTTTTTTGTGTAGTCTGTTGTATTTACAAACAGCTCACATTTACTATAATTTAGTTCCAAACCAATAGAAGCGAATTTATTTATCTATCTTCGATAAGTCAAATCTTGCAATACTATGTCTACTTCGCCCCCCAGGGTCCCGTCGTCCAAAAACCATACATTAAATTTAGAATTTATTTGTCGAATAATGGGTTGTATAGCTAAACTAAAAATGACTGGTCTAAGAGGGTCACCTTGTTGGCATCCAACTGCAGATTCCAAAAGATTGTCCTGATATAGTAATTTTGTGGGATACCTGTAACATTGCCAAAGAAATTTAAAAATTTTGGGGGTTTCTAATTTTGCTTGTGTCAACAAGATGTCCCTATTCACTGAATTGAAGGCGTTTTTCAAGTCAACCTTCAAAATGACCTCTCCATCACCACTTCCAAGGTACGTGGAAAGGGCATGTACAGCAGCCTCACCACCCCCTTTTTAACCAAAACCTAGCTATAGGGGTTGGAATTTTTCTGATAGCTCTCTGCTGTAAAATTTACAGCATATCTTGGCTGCTATACGCCGATATGTGCAACCCACGGCAATGGGACGAATACCACCATCCCTCTTGTTAAGGGCACATAGATTCGCCCTATACAAGATGTCAATGATGGCATCGTCCACATTACCGGAGAGCATCATATTGACTAGCGCAGTCAAATGTTTGATTGTTATCAAACAAATATAATGGTGGTACATTTTATTTTTATAAGGAGCTGCAACTGTTTCACATTGTAGACATCTACTAGTAAAATTTTTAGAAGCTATTGATATCATACTCAAGCAGTAAATGATGTTCATATGGTAGAAGACGAAATGAAAGAAATGTATATATATTTATTTGATATTTATTTGATATTTATATATTAATTCATAGTGTATGTTCTATTTATAATTAATTATAACTAGTTTTAAGAGATTGTATGTATGTAAGTAAGTAGGTCCTGCGGGAAGATCAGTGTTGCAGTCTCACCTGATTTTGCAACTTATACTGACGCAGGTACCTTATTCGCGATCCAAAAACTGATTTCTTTTTTCCTTTTCTCACTATGTTGTTGTTAATACTGCATTGGAGTTGCAAATAAAAAACGATTTCATTTCATTTCATTTCATAACCCACCATGGAGTCACACGTCCGTAGAGTCGTGGCGCAGGTGCGCCCGAACAGGGCGCTACTGCGTCCAGCGCTCATCCCGCCTCCCGCTGCGCGTGAAGCTGGGGGTGTACAAAACATATGTTTTGCACACCCCCAGCGTACATATGTACGGTCCCGGCTCACCTTTTTTATTTTTTCATCGTGTGGAAAATGAGTTACCTCATGCCCCTCCGACCGGAGAGCGGTCGAAGGGTACCCCCTTCGTACGTTTCGTGTTGGACTCTGGTCTGAGGGCGTTGGAGGGGGAGCCTCTAAAGACCCACCACAAGCGGCTCCGAGAAGGCAGCGGACTGTGTGGCGCAGTCTGTTGTGAAAGGCATTGCACACCCCGCCTTTCCCCGGGCACGCGTTTTTTTTTTTTTTTTTTTTTTTTTTTTATTAGAAAGAACCTGTCAAATTGACTTCACGCTGCCTGATGGTAAGCTGACAGTGAAGTCCTATTGGGAAGGCCACCATCCCCAATTGCTGGTTAAGCAATGTGACATGATGGCCCTCACTTTGACGGCCTTGAGAGATGCTTTTTCACGCCCCGCTTAAAGGACCCAGGATCAAGGAAGGAAGGAAACACGTGAGCTGGCAGTGAGTTCCACATTTTTATGGTACGGCAAAGGTAAGACGTACCGAACCTTTTCGTACGTGACGGTATCTGATCTACCGTATAAGGGTGGCACCTTAACCCGGCACGTGTTGTTCGGGATAGGAAAGGAGAGGGTGGGATGAGTTGAAAGAGTTCTTCTGAACACTCACCGTGATACAATCGGTAAAAGACAGCCATTGAGGCTACGTCCCTGCGTAATTGCAGAGATTCAAGGGACTTAGTAGCCTCAAGGTCACCTATGATACGGACAGCACGCCGCTGCATCCTATCAAGGGCATCTAGCAGGTACTGAGCGGAGCCGTTCCAGAGATGAGAGCAGTATTCCACGCAGGGGCGAACCTGAGTCTTGTATAATAGACACAGCTGCTCCGGCGTGAAAAACCTCCTCACTCTGTTCAGCACTCCGAGTTTTCGAGATGCCGATTTAATGACACCCTCAATGTAGTTTCTCTGGTTGAGATTGCGGCGTATGTCCATACCAAGTATATTTAGACTGTCCTGTATCGGTAGTGGAGTGTCCAGAAGAGAAGGTTGGAGAAGGAATGGAGATAACTTAGCTGAAAATGCGCACACCTGTGTCTTCTTGGCGTTGAACTCGACCATGTTTTCAGCACCCCAATTCGAGATGCTGTTCAAAACCTGGTCAAGCTCAGCGACAAGTTTTCGCCTATTTTCCTCAATGTCGGCCTGCTTAGCCGCAGGATGGCCGAGATACCGCCCATGCACGGTACTGTCATCTGCATAGCAATGTATGCTCCCGAAAGTGAGCATATCATTGATATGCAGAAGAAAAAGTGTGGGCGATAAGACGGATCCCTGGGGCACACCAGCATTTACCTGCATAAACTTTGAATTTAAGCCTTCGCAAATAACTCGAACACGTCGTTCATGCAGGAAGCTAGCAACCCAGTTGCACAATCGAGGTGGCAAGCCGTAAGCCGGAAGCTTGGAAAGAAGCGCACGATGCCAGACTCTATCGAAGGCTTTGGAGATGTCGAGTCTGATAGCCAACGACTCCCCGTGCCTGTCCATAGCCTCACCCCAAAGGTGAGTGACATACGCTAGAAGGTCGCCCGTTGATCGTTTCGGTCTGAAGCCATATTGTCGATCATTGATAAGTGAGCGATCTTCTAGGTAGCGAACGAGTTGGGTGTTGATAATCCGTTCGAATACCTTGCAGAGAATAGGGGTTATGGCTATGGGTCGATAGTTAGCTGGATCAGAACGATCCCCCTTTTTGGGAATCGGTTGTACGTTCGCCTCCTTCCAAGCCTGCGGCACGACGCCAGAGGAGTAAGACAGGCGATACAGGCGTGTAAGCGTTGGAGACAACTCGGCTGCACATTTCTTAAGAACAACCGCTGGGATACCGTCGGGACCACTAGCTTTCCGGACATCGAGAGACCGCAGTATCGCGCGAACATCGCATTGCCTGATACGAACATCAGGCATGGAGTGGCCGCAATGGTTTATAGATGGCGGCTGCGAACCACGGTCATCGATTCGGGAGTTGGCCGCAAAGAGATTGACAAGCAAGTCAGCTTTCTCTTGCGGCCCATGAGCCAGTGATCCGTCAGAGCATCGCAACGGTGGCAGCGAAGACTGGCAGAAATTGGATTGCACGGCTTTGGCCAGCCGCCAATATCCACGGCTTCCCGTAGGGTGCGACAGAAGTTCTTGGCCAAACCGTGCAACGCGCTGTGCATCCGCTCTGGTGTATGCCCTCTTGCTGACCTTAGCGGCTCTGTTATAGGCCGCTTTGATGAGATGGACATTCGGATCGCGACGAGACCGAGCCCTGATCCAAGCACGGTACGCCGACTGTTTTTGTTTAACAGCATCGGCGCACTCGCGATCGAACCAGGGCCGAATTCTGCTGTTGCTGGTGACAAAAGTGGATAGAATATAATATTCCATACCTAACAGAATTTCCCCAGCAACAGCAGACGCACTCTCCGAAGGATCCCTCCCACCAAAGCAACGCTGAGACCACGGAATGGACGCGTAATAACTGCGCAGGCCATCCCAATCTGCTGACGAGTAGTGCCATAAGCGTCGCTTTACGTCCACATGTTGTGAAGGCGCAGCGGTTGGCACTGAAGTGCAGACCAAACAGTGGTCGGAGGAGCCCAATGGGACTTGAACCGACACACTGTACTGGTCTGGATGACTCGTCAGCAGAAGGTCCAGCAAAGAGGGCGCTTGACCCTGAATATCTGGTATCCTGGTGGGCTGGAGTACCAGTTGGGCCAGGTCATGCGTGAGAGCAAATGCGTGAGCAGCCCTTCCCGCGTGGTCTGTTTTGGGAGAGCCCAACCAGGTCTCATGGTGGGCATTAAAATCTCCCAAAAACACCAACTCAGCGGTCGGAAACTGTTCCTGCGCTTCATCTGCCGCCTGACTCAGGTAATCAAAAAGTCGAGTTGTCTCGGCATCTCCAGTATGGGAACGGTATAGACACACGTAAATCCGGGCTAATGAACCCAGATTTACGTGTATCCACAGGACGGAAAAGGAGGGGTCCTCTAGGCAGCGTAAACGACAACAGCAAATATCCGCCCTGACGAACAAGCATACTCCGGCTTTTGCGTAGAAATTCTCTTCAAGGGCATAGCCGGGATATTGCAGATAAGTCGTGTCGGCAGGGCGGCTTATTTGAGTCTCCGTCAGAAAAAGCATGGCCGGCCTTGCCGTCTCGAGATGGTGGTGGACGGCGTTGAGGTTTGAATGGAGTCCGCGGATGTTGGCGAACTCCACCTCAAGTAGCGTGTGGGTGGGAAAGGTTGACGCCGCTGTGTGACCGTTACCAATGCTTGCTGCCATAGTGGAGTGGAAGAAGAAAGGAGGGGCGTGAAAAGAGGTGGCAATTACCGCAGCGGCGCGTGACAAAGCGTGGAGTATTGTTTCGTCATTAGACTGTGCAGAATAGCAGTGGCCGACCCGCCGGACGGAAGGGCCCCCGTACCCTCCCGGAAGTGGTCGCCGGGTCCCACCATCCGGTCACCAACCGGCAAGACGAGCCACTCCGAGATTATGCGCGGCCTGGTGGGGCAGCCTCCCGAGATGGTTAGTCCCAGTTGGGCCCCTGTACTATACCGCGGGCGGCCAGCGGCACCACCGTTTCTACGGGTCTCCCTGGCCGGCGGGTCGACCCCCACTACCCACACAATGACTCCACTAATACTTCACTGGTCCAACGTATGCTGCGGTAACCGCCCCCTCACCTAACCTTCACACTCTCTCTGCCATCCCCAAAGGAAAGGAAGAGAGAATGGGAAGGAGGGACTGGGCCTCCGGCGCTCTCACTCACCAAGCGAAACACAGCAGAAAAGTACTGCTACTTTACGTTGATCTTCTGTGAGAGGGTAGCACCGCCCCGGTCGAGCCGACCCATTCGTGCTGAAATCAGCACGAATGGGTCGGCTCGACCGAAGCAAGGTTCTGTCATGTGTGTTGAGCGGAGTCCAGGTGGTGGCACTGTGTCGTCTCCTCACGTCTGATCCGACTCAGATACTCTCCGAAGCAACCATGCCCGGTAAGTATCTGAGTCAGCCGGAAAGTAGTGCACTCTTTCGTCTCGAGCCAGGCGTCAAATATTGGTAAAATCGCACCGACGATGCGTTGGCGCGTGCAACGCGGTAGATGCAGCCGCATGCGCCACTCCTCATACGCGCTTCGGTGCGCATTTCGCCTGCAATCTTCGAGCGTTTCACTCGGCACCTCCCCGCCTACCCGACGAAGGCAAATCTCGTCATAAAGACGGGCATTCACCCACGCCAGGAGATCCTACGGTAGGAGGCGTGCAAGGAGCGTCGCTGCCTCATGGGATATCGTCCTGTAGCCTCGTGCGACCCGAATGGCCACCAACCGCTGCAGACTGGCTAGGATAGCCCTACTGCGGGAGGCGCGCGTGAGACGATGATGCCACACGGGCGCCCCATAGAGAACCATAGACCGCACGACGCCACTGTAGAGGCGGCGAACTTCCTCGCGTGGCCCACCCAGGTTCGGGAACAGGCGCTGAAGCGCGCGCGCCGCACCACGAACCCGGGAGGCCAAGCGCTCGAAGTGGTCTTCGAATGGCCAGCGAGAGTCCAAAGTGAGGCCAAGGTACTTAATAGTACGCCTCACCCGGACTTGTGCACCACAAATCGCCGGGTGGTTCCCGGCCCCGAGGAAGGGCATGGAACCATAGCGCCTCAGATTTGTGAGGCGCCACTCGAAGGCCCAGCTGGCTGATCGCCGAGACGACCAGTGCCACGCCAAGATTGGCGAGAGCCACGACACTGCAGAGGCCGGTTGTCCCTCGCGCCAGCACCAACGTGTCGTCCGCATAGCAGATGACGCTTACATAAGAGGGGAGACCGATACGCAGGACCGCATGGAACGTGATGTTCCACAGAAGGGGTCCTAACACGGACCCCTGTGGAACTCCGTTTGAGAGCTCCCTCGTGAACAGAGCTCCGTGCCGACCTTTTGTCCTGATGGACCTACCATTTAGGTACGACCCGATAATATCACGCAGATAGGAGATCTGCGTGATATTATCGGGTCGTACCGTAGGCACGTTATGATAAATCAGCGCCCTCCTAATTGACTGCCAGGGGAGGGAGTTAAAGGCATTGGCAATGTCAAGACTAACCGCCAACGCAGCGTCTCCCTCCCTGAGCACCGGCTCCGACAGGGAGCGGACGCGACGGACTGCGTCTATAGTCGAACGCCCCTGCCGGAAGCTGAACTGGCACTCAGACACATTCGACAAGTGGTCCTGGAGGCGGGCAGCAATAATGCGCTCAAAGAGCTTGCCCACCTCGTCCAGCAGACAAATGGGTCGGAACGCCGAGGGAGAATCGGCGGCCCTGCCGGGCTTTTGGATTAAAACAAGATCGGCCTCCTTCCAACCGGGGGAGAATACGGCACAACGGAGGAAGTCGGTGAACAATTGCCTCAGCCTGTCCCCCAAGATTGCGTGCGCGAGCACCCACGCCCGACCCGGGATCCCATCGGGACCCGGGGTGGTGTTGCGGGCTCGGAGCCGTCGAGAATTCGATAAATCTGTGATCTGACAGTGTGGTCACATTCTCCGCGACAAACCACCCCGACGCGAGACTCTCGGCAGAGGGAGTTGCCCACGAAAGATCGACGATCGACTCCCCCTGCCAGCGGACGTATGTACTAACTGACCCCCGGTTTAAAAGCCGAAGGTCGAGTTCAGTCGCCCATTCGAGCGCCGTCTCTCCACGCAAGTTATCTCGGGTGTCACCCCAAACTTGAGAGCGCGCGTTGAAGTCACCCAGGACAAACACCAGACGGGACTGGTAAACCCTATTGTGGTTGGCCAGCCCGTAAAGGTAGGCCTCAAAAGCGGCAAGGCCACTGTTTGGGGAGACATAGCAGCCGACGACGATCGCAGGACCCCATTCGTCAACGACGAAACTCGGACCCTGATGGAGCAGGCGGCAATAGGGCTCTCTTTAAGAACACAGCGACGGAGCCATCTGATTCCCCGAACCAACGAGGGTGGTCCGGGACGAAGTACGGCTCCGTCATTATTGCCAGGGCAACCGAACGCTCTGCAATAGTACGCCGCACCTGCCTGGTTCAAGCTCATCGCTCACCCACTCAATCGCTCACCCTCTGTACCGCGGTAGGTGCGCCGCGCACCGTCCGCAACGATGTTAGACAGCGGGACACCCGCATGGAGAGCCTGGTCGCCTTAATCCGCCGTCTATCCGTTGGGATGTTAGAGCGAGCCGACGCCTCGGCCTGGGACCACGTCCGAGACCTGGCCCTCCTGGCACGCTCGCCCCTCGGACAAGAAGAAGCTGCAGTGAGATCTGCTCACCTCACCCGACGACTCCACGGGCAACACGGTCACCCCCAGGTGACCACCGCCCTCGCACCACTCCATTCCCTCTGTGGCAGGTGACCGCCCCTTTCCGCGCGACATTTGCTCCTATCGACCCTGATACGTGCATCATGTGCGCGCGCGGGCGACCACCGCAACAGCGGACGCCTACACTAAGACGCCTACACCTGCCCTTTATTTAAGAGACAGTGGCGATCCCGCTGGATGGGGGCACATCGTCCTGAACCAGCTTCCGCCAAACCCCAGGGGGTTGCGTGAGGACTCGACTGGCCCTGTACCTTCAGGATCTAACATGTTCATCAATCAGTCGAACGCTCACTAGCGATGCGATAACACATTCGGCTGTAGAGCTGCGCAGTGTCTCTCAGACATAAGGTCGGTATTAGTGTTGTGGGTCAAAAGCAATGTAAAATGTGTCAAAAGTCAGAGAAATCGCTGCCTAAGCAGTACTATGATTAAGGCTGATGTTAAAAATATTAAAAAAGAAACAAAATAATTCTAAATAACTTTTTCATCATTTAGATTATAACTTATAATATATTTTTTAGGTGAGCGAAACATTAGTTATGTCATTTCTACCAAATAAATACTGATCTACTATGAAAACGTTGTTGTTTTTTTACTGATTTCACACAATAATAATATACGAATCATTGTATTATGATTCGTTTATTATTATGATTAAACAATGTGCAAATCAGTAAATAGAAATGATCTATTTAGACTATTTACTAAGCTGTCTGAGAGACGTCACGTCATCATTTATGATATGACTAAACCACGTCAGTACTTGAAGGTTTAGCCATAATTTCTGATGATACCACCTACGAAGTATTTAAATTTTTATTACTCCTATGTACTGATAAACTGAGATACATTTTGCCCCGTAGCTGGGTCTTTTTGGGCATTGGCTTTTCTTTCTGACGAGTATATTCGAGATCTTTGTCAAAGCATAGTGGGTAATTAAGGAATTGCTGATTTGGATTTCGTACACCAGAGAATCAACTATTTGATGCCCACCGTGCATAATCAGAATTTAAAAATAACAATAATTGATGAGAGAGCGTTGAGCCGTTGGTCTCTGCTGTCATGAAGATCTTTGGCAGTCGTTCTAAAGACTCAGTTCCTCTGAATTAAAATACACTAAGCCATGGAATTTCTCTATGGGTTTTGAAAGTCAAACGACAGCCGCTCTGACGAAAATAACTTTCAATGTATTCTTGTTCTCAAAGTTATTAATTATATGACTAATTACGCGATATTGACTTGTTACATAGATATAAAAAATATATTAGTCACAAGACAAGTACCTGAAACCTGAGTTTGCCAACAGGTGGTGCTGCGTAAGGAATACCCTTGAAGCTATAAAACGATCCGTTGCCAGTTGATCTCTGCCGCATTTCTCCAAGCAATAGTCCTTGTTCTACTCGCACTAGAACCGGTTCCACATCTGCATACAGCTAGAAATGAATCAATCAATAACTAGATTCAACCTGATCTACTTAAGGGCTGTTTCAATAAAATCAAGGTATTTATTCTGTATAGGCTTTAATGAGACCTTACAGTGAGTGAAATCATTCTTAAAAAGTAACTTTTTATAATATCGCATCGCTGATAAACATTGTTGATGCAATGTGATCCCGGAGCTCAAAGCTGTTTTTGAAAACATTTTTAACGATACACTTTCCACATATTATTATTTGTATCGATACAACAGAAAAAAAACAACAGGTATAGGCGCGACGTCCATATAGCGAAGCGCAGTGAAGAGCATTTTTACTGTCAAACTATCATCAGCATTGTTCTCATTTTCAAATTGTCCAAGATCGATTACCACCTAATTGTTGATTGGGATTTGGGTGTGTGCGTGCATGTTGTAAACATTGTTTTATTAATTAACTAGAGGACACCAGCAGCTAAGCCTGCAATTTTTTTAAACTTACCCGTTTTGGCCGATCCCGGGGGAATTTCGGGAAATCCCTTCTTAGTGCACCAGCTTCCTGCGCCCAATAGTTTCGGCTGGAGCGTGTCTGTCAGTCAGTCAGTAACGCAAGGATTTTATATATTAAGAAGAAGATTTAGGGCCTCTTTCACCATCTCCGAGTAAAGTGTCGTTCAACTAATTCGGAATTAACGTGAACTGGCGAGTAAAAGTTACGAGGACATTTTGTCAATTTCACAAACGAAAATCAAGCTTCGAGTAACAATTCACTGGTTAAGTGAACTATGCGACAAATCGTACGTTACATTCGTTCAATAAAACGTCAAGTCAATCGTCAAACGTCATTGACAGTTGTTTGTTGATTGTCATTTGTGGTGTTTTTGCGTCTAGTCTGGTTTGGAGAGCGTGTGATTTTATTTAGTTACTGTAATAGATGATTTCTGAAATAAAAATTTTAATTAGTTAGATAGGTACTGGGCATCTATTTACGGAGTAAAAACTATTAAACAGCGTTTAGAAGCTCAGTAGGAACATTTTATATTTATATATATTTATATACAGAGATTATTTTATGTTTTATCAACTTAAGCACTCCGTTTACCCCATACTTCGATATACGAAATCTGGCTAGAAAATCAGTTTCGTCTAGGTCCGTAAAATAATCAACACGAATTTTAAATAAACGTATTCGAGGTACTCGATGACGCGTATAATATAATGTTCTAATTCATCCAACTGATGATCAATCAAGTCAAATAAATCCATTGTTGATGATACATTGTGAAAAAATATGATTTAAAAAATGCACTGACTTACACAAAATGCCAACGGTCAACTTTTAATCGTAAGTATGCACGCTAATCGGTAGCCGTAGTGGCAAGTAAGTTTAATCGTACGATCAGTGCTATTTGGACGTCGTGAAATTGACACATGATGTTACTTGTTAGTATAATCAGTGAATATCCTATTCGACACTTTACTCAAGGGTGGTGAAAGAGGCCCTTAGGAAATTATCTAGTATGAGATCAATGTCGACAATAGTTTCACAGTGAAAAATGCGCTTCGCTGCGCGTCGGTATAATATGTGCGGTAAATATGTACGCCCGCCGGGTCCATATTGGCTCACCTAAAGTTCTTTAAGTACCCAAAATTGTTCTTCCTAATGATTTGTAATCCGAATGATCACTCTTCCTAAAAATTTTCATCCTAAAGTTTTCATTCATACTATTTGTAGTACAACCGGCGATGTTCATAACACTCATGTTTCCGAAAATTGTAATGAATAAAATCATTCATGTAAATATATTTATACTCATTGTTGTCTCAACTGTTTTTTATCATAACGTTTTTATCCCTAAACATAATTACCATAATATTTTCACTCCTACTCAGTTAGAAACAACTGTTTAGAATGATTAAAGGTCGTTTCACTGATTTTTGTCTTAAATGAATGAAATTCAGGTCAGTGTCGTCTTGGGGGCACTATGAAAAAAATACTTTTTTTTCATAGTGCCGACCAATTTCGAGGTAGCGCTCGCCGGCCGCCGCCGCGGCACCGCTCGCTACCTACGCTACCCGATTTAGTCATAATGCGGGTTGTCCATTTAAAAAAAAAAAAAGACAATGACGCCAGCCCATATTATTACTGAATCATCCCAGATATCTATTTTAAGATATAAAAGTCAGAAGTTAATGCTCTAACAAATTGGACAATAGAAATCTAGTCAAGTAGCAATAATAACACAAAAAAATAATCATATCATCATTTTAGCACTTACCATAGTCCACAGTAACAAAGTAATTAGAAACATTTTGTTCAAGTTTATGAACAGTCTGTATATGCGAGTGTGTACTACTTCCATTTACAGAGAAAGAGATTCTAAAATACACTAAGTAAAAAATGTAAAATAGGTTACTTATATACTGCTTTCACCGCTGTTTCAACTAAGATAGCAACTACATATAATTTATCAGAAAGGAAAAACAAGTATTTTGTACCACTATGCCTAAATTTGTACTTATCTAATGGAATTGAATATAATTATTAGAAGAGAGGTTTAAAAATGTTTGGAGACAAACAAGCAGGTAAATTGTCTGATAGTTAGCAATTACGTACAGCACGTTGTTCTCGTAAGTTCTTTTAAAGTTTCTAGTTTCATTGCTCACAAACAATGATAACAGCGCTTATAAGTAAATTATGGAGTACACTTCATAACAAGCATATCATGGATCTGTAAAATGGATACAGAACAAAAAATACTCATGAATAAACAGAAACCAAGAGCCACTTCTCACTTGACACATAAACGTTTAGAAAAATTTATTGACAGTTGAAAGGTAGGCTCGGCAGGCGTGGTATCAGTTCAGAATAGATCCATTCCCGTTGGGCATCGTAAACGACGTCTCAAGATGCGTCAAGCAGATAGACGGCGCGCTTTATGTTTGCTGTTTAGTGATGAAAAAAGGGATTGTGTCTCGTATATCTCCTTTGTGTGTATTTTTTATATTTATTTATTTAGAGACTTTTCACCAAAATAAGTCCGTGTAGGACTTATCATGACCTAATCGATCAGATATTGTTTAGGTACATTTATATGAACCAAAACTAGCTTTATAAACTTGCGAGAATGCATTAAAACTGATCCTATAAAATTCTTAATATGGTAAATGCGTAACATAATTATGTAGGTACTTACTGGTGACGAATCATTAAAGTGTCTCTTCCAGATTTAGTCTTGAATGAATGAAACTAGTTTGGTTAGTTCAACATAGTTGAGACATCTCGCTTATCTAGTGGTGTATTAGTACAATATCAGTACGAGGTTAAAAGAGCAGTCATGTCTATTGTTGTTTATTATGTTTATATGGCAATTGAGTTGTATCTCACTTATACAGCTTAAAAATAAGTTATGTATATTTACTGTCCACTATATATTATTATTGATTTTATTTCTTATATATTACAACGGTCCCAACAGAATGCCAGCGCCATCTTGTGTTGCAACATGGCATCGTGCGGCAACTTAAACAGATTCGGTACCCAACTCGGGTACCGAATCTGTTTATGTTAGGTTAGTCTTTAAGTTAATATAAGTATTAATTATACTGTTACAGTCATGTTCACCTTCATAAATGGAATAAATAAGTTTTCGTTTACTTTTCTTTTCATGGAATATCTTGTAAGAAGTGTTTGGTGACAAGTTTCTAAAATACTGTCAAGGACTCATCATTGTCTTGCCCTGGTCCCAATTTATTTGGGGTCGGCGCAGTATGTCCTTCTCTACCATACTTCTCTGTCACCAGTCATTCGATCATTTACCCTTTTCTCTTTCATATCCATCCTCACACAGTCCATCCATCTTTTCCTAGGCCGTCCTCTCCCTTTTCGTCTTTCTACATGCATATTCATCACTTTTTAGGGTTCCGTACCTCGAAATGAAAAAACGAAACCCTTATAGGATCACTTTGTTGTCCGTCCGTCTGTCAAGACCCATTTTTTCAGAAACACGTGAAGGTATCAAACTGAAATTTATATCAAATAGTCAAATTTACTGTCCCATGAAGCTGTGAAAAAATCAAACTTCTAAACCAACGCAATCAAAAGATACAGCCGTTTATGCTGCAAATTTCCGAAATTTTTGAAACTCGCAAGGGAATCAAAGCCTACAGGGTAAGTACCCTGTAGGCTTAAAGTAAGTACTTTCCGTGAACTCAGAATCTTGAAATTTGGTACGAAGCAACGTCGTAATAAATTGAAATTCATACCAAATACTAAGGACTATAACACCGTGAAGCTGTAATAAAATCAAACTTCTATGTCAACGCAATCCACAGAAACAGCAATTTAAGCATATTTTCAAACTCGCAACTACTCGCAAGGGAATCAAAACCTACAAGGAACTTCCCTTGAACTCAGAATCTTGAAATTTGGCACAAAGCAACGTCTTATAGCACAGATAAAGGAAAAATTGCAAAAAAACCGTAAATTTTTAGTTACATCATATCATAAAAATATTATTAGTAATTTTAAAGTTATTACCATTTTCTCATGAACGCGTAGATGTATTAAATTGAAATTCATATCAAATACTAGTCTATAATACAACTAAGCTGTAACAAAATCAAACTTCTATCTCAACGTAATCAAAAGAAACAGCAATTTTAGCATTACTTCAAACTGGCAACTACTGGCAAGGGAATCAAAACCGACAGGGTACTTCCCGTAAACTCAGATTCTTGAAATGTGGTACGAATCAACGTTTTACAAAACAGATAAAGGAAAAATTGCGAAATCCGAAAATTTTTAGTAACATTATGTAATAAAAATAATAATAATAATTTTAAAGTTACTAGCCCTTTCCTTATGGATGCGTTAAGGTATTAAATTGAAATTCATATCAAATACTTGGGTCTATAATATCTTTAAGCTGTAACAAAATCAAACTTCTAAGCCAACGAAATCAAAAGATATAGCTATAGGTAACTTCTAATAGAACAGATTAAGGAAAAATTTCCAAAAATTAAAATTTTTGGTTACATCATACCTACAATAAAAACATTTTTTTAAATGTTAAAGTTACTACAACTTTCCATGAACGCGTTGAGTTAATAAATTGAAATTCATATCAAATACTAAGGACTACAACACGGTGAAGCTGTAATAAAATCAAACTTCTATGTCAACGCAATCCACAGAAACAGCCATTTAAGCATATTTTCAAACTCGCAACTACTCGCAAGGGAATCAAAACCTACAGGGAACTTTCCTTGAACTCAGAATCTTGAAATTTGGCACAAAGCAACGTCTTATAGCACAGATAAAGGAAAAATTGCAAAAGACCGTAAATTTTTAGTTACATCATCATATAATTAAAATATTTCTAATATTTTTTTAAAAGTACTACTACCCAGTTCCTCAGGAACCCGTAGAGATATAAAATTGAAATTCATAGCAAATGCTCAAGTTAAAACTAAACGGTACTTCCAGTCGATCTGGAATCTTGAAATTTGGCATACCTAAAGCAACGGCATACCTAAAGAAAAATTTCGAAAGAAAAAAATATTAAATTTTTAGTAACATGAAATATTTTGTTAAATAGTTATAATATATACTTACAGGTTTCTACGGTACCCTCGCTGCGCGAGTTCGACTCGCACTTGACAGGTTTATTTGTAAAGTAAGAACGTTCGTCGTTCATTTGCTCTGTTAAGTTCGATTAGAATAGCAGTTTTATCAACGAAATAAAAATATAACAGATGATAGATTCCTAAACTGCCGTAGGGTAAATACGCTAAATGTCGGCCACCTTACGGTTTTTCTGTTTTGGGATCGGTCTGGCACCATCAATTTGCAACAAAAGGACAGCTTCCGATGCGGTTTAGGATAGTTTGATAAATCTATTTCATGTTTATGGGCATAAGATTGACATTTCTACTACAAGGAAAAAGTTCTAAGGTTTAGTTGCGTCGAGAACGAAAAAACCCTAAAGTCGGCCGTTCACGGCCCATGGTCGGTCGCGTTTTTCCCAAATGTCGGCCGGGTATAGGATGTTTTAAATTAAGACTGACAAATATTATTAATATGATTTATTTTGGCAGGAGTCTCACTAAGTATACGTTATTAATCGTTATTGGTTTAATAGTAGGTAAAGTATTTTTTTATTTGCACTTAAATTATGTTAGGTATTACAATTTTTATCAAAGTAAACATCACAATAATTATAATTAGTTCTGGATGTCTTTTCAAACCTAATTCATACCATTTTTGGCCCGGAGTATCATCATTGAATAGATTTTGCCTGTTTTCGGCTTTCATATATTTTTTTACACTATTAATTAAATCTGTTTTTTTTTCTTGGGAAACCGCACTTCGCGAGTTATATTAGCCATTGAACTAGTATTTCTTCTTTGGCTGGATTCAAAACCGAAGGACGTCCCGTTTTAAATGCATGTATGTCTATGCGACCAGCCAATCTATCCTGCAACGTCGTCGTTCGCGGGACGCCAAATAGTTTAGAGGCTGCACGAATGGGCATTCCATTATTTATTGCCTCAAGTGCTTCTTTTATTTTTGAGCGATCGTAACTGCATAATTTTCTTTGTTTTCGTGAAGGCCCTGGATCTCCCTGCTGTCATTGTAGTACCTTAAATTTAAAGCATTAATTCTAAGGGCAGCTTTTTGTGACATTCAGGTTAATTAATGAATGAAATATTCACGACCAACCATTTATATTTTTTAAGCTAATTAACATGGGTTAAGGTAGCAAGTTCCAAAGAGCAATGTATGTATTCCCATACCATAATAAGCTACCATAAATGTTTTCAATAATATCAACTCCTACATTTAAACTTAACTCTTTATATTATTAATAAATAAATGTACCTATAATAAATATTTAATTTTGAGAAAATAAGAAAAAGTAATCAGCCTGTATAGTTGGGCTCGAATTCGAGGCTGGTCGACATTACGATCTTTAATGTTTCTAAAGCCGGCCCCTATTTCGGGTACATTATTTTTCGAGATTCAACTAATATCACCCCGGCCGGTATTTGACGATTAAACGTAAAATAGATTTATTTGCCTATATGCGTTGCAAATTCTCTTATTAAGCCAATGGAATAAGTACAATTTGAATTTTATAAAACAGACTGCATTTACTTTAAGTCGGCCACGGCCGAGAATCCGGTTTTAATTCAAAATTGGTATTCTATTGGCGGCCTCCTATTTTCCCTTTAAAACAATACGTAAAACATTGGAAAAACTATCTCAAAATATAGTAAAAATCACTAACTACTGATAATAAAGCTTAAAACAAAAAAAAGGAATGTCTGACCGTTCTAATATCAATCCCCGAAGTGTGGATATTCACAGCAAGTAAGGTACTTTTAATATAAAATTGACGCTTCGACGGTGCAATCGCTACTGATGCTCAGTGTGCGAAGAGTGAGTGGCGTAATCGGAAAGTAACGGTTTGTACATGTAGAGCATGAACTAAGGTTGTAATTCGAGTGGCAAATTTGTCACTTCATTACGTTTTAAATGAACGCAAGCTTAAAATGTGCAGACGGCCGAAGTCTGGGGGGGGCCGACGTATAGCGTATTTACCCTATTTAAGCTAAAATCTTATTACATTTTGATTAGCGGATTGATTTGCAAAAAAAGGAATTTTTTTTTTTTTATTAGAAGCGTTAAACGTTCGTTCTGATCGGCGTTTTAAAATAAATCAAAGAGAAGTTTTAAAAAGGCAGCGATAGCCTAGTGGAGATAGCAACAGACTGCTATGTAAAAGGTATCTGGTTTGAATCCACGGCGCGCACCTCTGACTTTTTGGCGCTCTCTGCGTATTGAATTATTAATTATATTGCCCCGTGCCTCAGAGAACACGTTAAAGCAGCGAACAGACGGCCCGATTCATCGTGCCCTAAGTCCCTAAGTCCCGATGAATTGGGTGGTGTGATCGCTGTTAGGCTGTTAGTGTCCTTAAATCGGGCGATCGAGGGTGCCCGACCGCCCTTAGTCCCTAAGTCCCGATGAATCGTGCCGTCTGATCGCGGTTAGGGCCCTCAGTGCCGGCGCGGCGTTCGGCGTGAAAGGATGTGTGGAGTGAAAATGGCTACGGATCGCCAAAGAGAGATAATACTCAACGTACTGGAAGTTTATAAAAAGATGATTAAATTGTCCAGAATTCATTCGAACGTAATTTCTAAAGTCCTCCGGCTCTAACACACACAAAATGTTCATGTTACACAATTTATTCCTCCAGAGTAAATATTCCTTCACCCAACGTCTTCTTTTCTTTTTTTGTTTTACTGCACCCACATTGCAGTAACAGCAAGAGCGATTCCAAGTTTTTGATACTTTGCCGCCATCTTTACTGCTCGGCGTTCGGCTGCCAAGTGAGTTAGGGTGGCGATATCGTGTAGTGTGATCAGAACGCCCCATCTATCGAGCCCTACTCATCGGTCCGATGAATCGTGCCGTCTGATCGCTGCTTAAGCCGGCGGTCTCGGCTGTCATGAAGATCATTGACAGTCGTTATAGAGCGTCAGAACCTTCTAAATAAACTGACACTAGTCTAAACCATGGAATATCTCTATCCCTTCGGGTGCCGGAGATCAGGCAGGCAGTCGCTCCGTGGAAAAGCTTATATTCAGTCAAATCCGGTTAGACTAGTAAGCGGACCCCAGGTTGAAACTGGGATAACGCTAGGAGGATGAATGAAAAAGGGAAGTTTTAAACATGTTGCCGAATGTTATGTGCGTGTTGTGATGCTTGCAGCAATAAACGTTCTTACTGTGTTTTCTTTAGGTATATACATATTACAGGTTTCTTTCAAAGTAATATACTATTACTTTGAATTGTTTGAAACGTGTTTCCTTAAAAGTCTTCAATAGTTAATCGGTATATCTATAATGTCCCGACAAGATGCCTGAAAACATTTTTTTCTGAACTTCTAACTTTGAATGCTGTTGAAGTTGTTTTTTACCTGGTTTAAATTAATTAATCAGGTTTCGCTTTCAGTTTTGCATAGGTACTACAGTTACAAAATAAATTAATCGTTCCGAAATGTGTAAAACACAAAATAAATAAACACTTTGCAGGTGAGTAATTGAAGTAAATTTTATATTCATAATCTGTATATATAAAATCCTTGCGTTACTGACTGACTGACAGACAAGCTACAGCCAAAACTATTAGGCGCAGGAAGCTGAAGTTTGGCATGTATGTTCTTTGGGCACCGTAGGGGTGCACTAAGAAGGGATTTCGCGAAATTCCCAGGGGATCGGGCAGAAAGAGTTAAGTAAAAAAATGTGCAGGCGTAGCTGCGGGCATCATCTAGTTTATAATAATTGCCGGTGATTCATTGGTGACACATAGTCACGGCAATCGTACTATTATAATTTTGGTTTTGTTTAATTAACTTTTCCTTGAAGGACTTATTAAATATATTATTCGATCGTTCTCATGAGCTATTTTTCGATATTTCTTGGCAGGATTACACTCAAGATCATTATTTTATTCTGACAATGTTCTCTTATTTATAATGTTCTCTAAAGTCTTAAGAAGTTTGCAAGTCCGCTAAACTTGGTTTGTGGACTGTGACCTAAGGTTCTTTAGGTCACTCATGGCCATTTTTAGGATTCCGTATTAGCTAAACCGTTGTATTTGAGTGTGTATAAACTATATTTTATATGGACATACAAAATGAACTTGAAAATAAATTATAACATCTCATTAGGCTTAACCACTTTACTAAGTACTAAGCCGATTACATTAGCAGGTTATGCAATAAATATTGTAATTTAACTCTTTTTTTTTTAAGGCAACTCTCGCATTAGGACTAAATCCTGTGTCGCGGGGAACTTTACAAACATACATCTAACGGACATAATGAACACCCAGGTTTGAAACAACAATGTATGAATCACACAAAGTGTTGTCTCGTGTGGGAATCGAACCCACAATACTCGCGCAGTGTCAAGCGGCGAGGCGGCCGCTTAAACCACTGCGCGAATCGTGCAGTCAGGTTTTATTACTAGGTCACTAGGTAAGGGTGCTTCTACACGGTGCATGTAGCTGGAGCAAGTAAAGGTGCGGGTTACAAGCGTGGGTAATATGCGCAAGCTACTTGATCAAGTTACTCGCTTGTACTTGTATATGGTGCAAATAACTGGAGCAAGTAAAGACGCGGGCTACTTGCGCAAGCTGTACCTATGTACAAGTTATTTGTTCGTGGTCAAAAGCTACATGTGCATGCTATTCACGCGGTAGCTTTATGACTTGAATCGCGTCAAATGTCTCGACGAACGAAAATTATTTTAAAATCATATGTTAAAAATGTAATTTTAACAGATAACATGCGCGAGTGACCCGCGCGCGTCGCAGAGCACGCGAATTACTTGCGCGGGTGGCTCGCTTTGGTACATGCTCGAGTCGCTGGACCCGCACATTGTTTTAAACGATATGTTTACGGTGCATGTAACCCGCGCAAGTGCCTCAACATGCTCAAGCTACATGCGCCGTGTACAAGCACCCTAAGTACCGTACAATGTGCGTGGCTCAACGTGCACTTGTTAGAGTGAAATGTAGCCCGTGCCACAGATAATATAATACCCTAGTACAGATTAACGATGACGAACAAAAATCTGCGAACTGCCTAATTTTTGCTATGCCGAGAGCTATTCTGTCTGGGAGATGGCGCTTAAAATAAAAACAATGCTGCGCTAGAGGTTCTAGTACCTACCTATAGTATTTTTTTATTTTATTTTTATTGACATGATGACATTCCTATTATTAATTCACTTATTATTATTATATAGTTAATTAACTTGTTGACATCTTCTATTGACATTAATATAAATCATGTAATTATTTAATAGTTAATTTTAATCAGCCTTGTGGATTTGGTTTATGGTATTTAAATTGATATGGTTCAAGTTCATGGTATTTAGTTTGTTTTGGTATTTATTTGTCATCCATCTCTGTTTGTTATGTTCCGATTTAGTATGTAAGTTTATCATTCTACACAATGTATGTTATACTGAATAAATGAATTGAATTGAATATTATATATATCTGTGCTAGAGGTGACTGACTTGACCTTGCAGAGAGGCCTTGGACAGGGTGCAATTCGTGAGACTACTAGTAGGTACTGGTGCGATGCGATCCAAAGATGCGTAACTTTACATGCATTTTCCTTTTTCGTTCGTTTCGATGTGCCTAATTATTTTAATATATCAAGCCTAAGCTATACTTAGGCTTGATATTAAAATAATTTGTATAAAGGACATGAAAAAGTAAACATTTATGACTTATGAATTATATTATCTGTGCTTATAATTCGTTAAATATGATTATTATCTTAATCTTAATACATATATAAAATGCTTGCGTTACTGACTGACTGACAGATACGCTACAGCCAAAACTATTGGGCGCAGGAAGCTGAAATTTGGCATGTATGTTCCTTGGGGACCGTACGGGTGGACTAAGAAGGGATTTCCCGAAATTCCCACGGGATCGGCCAAAACGGGTAAATAAAAACAAATGCAGGCGTAGTTGCTGGCGTCCTCCAGTCTAAACATATAAATAAAATTGGCGTGTATGTTTGTAGGTAATATTAAAATAACCGCTTTTACTAAATGCATATGGATGTATGATGTATACACGGTGCATATACCAAAATTACATTTTTTACAATTTTTGTTTGTCTGTCTGTCAGTCTGTCTGTCTGTTTGTTCTCGCTAATCTCTGTAACGGCTGGACCGATTTTGACGGGACTTTCACTGGCGGATAGCTGATGTACCAAGGAGTAACTTTGGCTAAATTAACCGGGTACGCGAAGTAGTTCCCTCAGGACGCGGGTGTTAGACTCGCGAGTAGGTATTTAAACAATTTTGAAACGATAATAAAAATCGGTCAACTGGCAAATATTCAAACTTTACAAAGGTACTCTGTGATGTTATTTTGCAATGTATTATTTGACTACGTACCGTATTTATCGTTTTGTCATTGGCATTGGGATTTTGATAATTATTTAGAATAAGTACTATTTTGAAAGAGTAGGTACCTACTTAATAATTGTTATTATGAAGAAAATGGACATCGTATTGGATTGTAAAATAATTTTAAGATATTTGCACGCTCGCTTGCAATTACTGAATACAAATGTACCAAACTTGTTATGACATCTTAATTTACTGTATTCTGGCAAAGAAACTAATACGATTGATTGATCAAGTGCGTGTCGGGCCACGCGCGGTAGGTATACCTTCTTTCTAGTCTTTTCATTTTGTTAGGTAGGTACTGCACTGCCGTGATTTTTTATAAGCTTTTTGTATATTTATTACCTACTTAGTCCGTTGATTATGTAGATATATCTAGGTACGTAGTTGGTTTGTGTAGGTCAGCCATTCCCAAAGTGTGCTCCGTGGAGCCCTAGGGTTCCCCGAAGCTTTTCTAGGGGTTCCACGAAAATGTTGCTCAACTTCAAATTACATAATTATGTTATTAAATTAGAACTAATCACTAGTTACTTTAAAGCAGCATTCGCTTAGTGTAGACACCATCAGACTGCCACGTAGAGGGTTCTTATTCTTACTTCTTAGGAACATTTCGAATAACTTAATGTACTAAGTACATTGTGGATTTTCGCTTGCCTCGTCCTTTTTAAAGCAGATGTTTGAGGCTGGAGGATGTAGATATCCACTGCTGTTTTAAGTGCCGGCGCCACCTATCGGTGAGCATCGGTGCGGCTCGGTACAGCTGGGGCGCCTTACGGCGGCTTCGGGTGGCTTCGGGCGCCAGAGAGCTGCCTTGGCAGTCGTAAACACACCTAAGGACGCCGTAGCTGACTTTGGATAGCCTCAGAATAGTTCGGGCGGCAGAAACATCGCAGAGCAGTTGTAAAAACGTTACGTGAAAACAGTTGTGCGCGTATATTTATAATGCTGGATTGGGACTCGACAGCTTCGGCGTCTGGACAGCCTCGGCGTCCTTAGCTATGCTTACGGCTGTCGAGGTAGCCCGAAGTCTCCCGACGCAGCTCTCAGGGGCCCGAAGCCGCCGTAACGCGCCTGAGCCGCACCGATGCCCACAGATAGTGGGCCCCGGGCCTAAGAGTTGTCAAGAATCGCCGAGCATCAAGATTTGAAAAACCACTGGTCCTGTTGTCAATTCAAGGTGCCGGTGGGGTCTTTGATTACAGGGTGCAGGTGTTACATTGATATATATTTTTTAAACAAGGAAGGAACGTTATGATCACTGAACTGTGAAAGCGGCCAACAAAAAAAAATCAAAAGGGTGTTTTCCATAGAAAATGATATTTTATCAAAAAACATCCATAAAAAGTAATCATGAAAGTTACCCCACTATTTAAAGTAGGCCAATTTTACGGTACCTAGGTATCAATTAAATCGCGTCGTTTGGCCCCGGCACCAAAACTGAGATGCGAAAACAAGTCCATTAAGCAAGCCAAATAATCTTATGTGGAATATTTATCGCAGTCTGGGTAACGCGACCTCTTACAAATATAAACGTCGTCAAGTCAGATTTTCAAAACTCAAATCTAATAAAACTAACAGTGAAACACAAGAACACAACCCAGACAGCGAGCGCAGAGAAAATATTACGTCACAACAACAACAACAAACTTCAAATCAAGCTGGTGCTAGTATCGTTTAAGCACAGATAACTGTGCATGTGTCAACATTAAATATCGTTCTTATTTATCTACAAAATACAATGGTCCAAAATACCCTTTTATCTTATTATGACGACCGGCTGGCGCAGCGGGAGTGTAAGCGACTGCTACGCCGATGGTCGCGGATTCGAGTCCCGCTCAAGTCAAACATTTGTGTGTATGAACTTGGATGTTTGTCTTGGTCTGGATGTTTCTATGTATAATATGTATGTATTTACAAAAAAAAAAGGTGTAGATGTATGTTTATCCATTGTTTAGTATCCATAGTACAAGCTCTGCTTAGTTTGGGACTAGATGGTGATGTGTGTATGTGGTAGAATATTATAATTATTATTAAATTTTAAAATTAGGGTATAATAAGTGCAAAAACAATTTTCCATTTTCTATACTAAATACATAATTTCAGTCGAATTTAATTATAAATAGTGCCATCTAGAGTTCAATAATTTGTTTAATGGAAAGTTAGATGGCTAATTATTGTGGTTGTGTTTGGCGCTGCTGAGCATGTAAAATCTGGTCCAATTCAAAATATCTATTAATGCAAAGAAACAGTGTCAAATGTTATTAACGAGTCAAAAATTAGTAATGATTAATTTTGTTTGCTTAAATTTTACTCAAATCTTACGTTTACTGACTATCGATTTAAATTCATTACCCATAACGCCACCTGTGATCACTTTTCAAAACTAAAAATAAAATGTTCGTATTGGGACCCCATGCCCGTGCCTAGCAGTCAGAGTTAAAATTCAGGACTAATATTATTATTCCTCATCAAGTTACAAGGAGTTTCGTTATGTGTGCCTTTCGCGAAGATTGTGAGTTGAAATCTTCCTTTCAAGTCTTCAAGAAATGACCTCCTGCCGAAGTATCTACCAAAGATGCCTGGACAGTAAGTGCCACCTTCTCGTGAATATTTAGCAGATACTGGCCACGAGGAAACATTTTAATGATGGCGGTTATATAATTTTAATAGCTGTTGGCCTTCACAATACACGTGGTTTATTGCTTACACCATAAAAACACTCGTAACTTTCCCATGCATCATAAATGTACTATATAATAGTGCACCTGGGTGTTAAGGGCTTTTACACGAATCTGATTACTGTATTATTTATTTATTTAAGAACTTTATGCACATACGTACTGTACAATGGTGGACATAATGCCTTGAGGCATTCTCTACCTGTCGACCTTTAGGTGGTGCAGAGATAAATGTGATAGGTGCACAAGAGATTTGTGTTTTTACACGTTTTCAAATAATATACATTAACTGATAAGATGAGCATATTAGCAATAATATGAAATATAATAGATAATATTGAATATAACAATATACCTAACCAAAACATGGGATACTATACATAATATAATAATATAGTACATAGATAAGGAATAATAGCATATAATAATAAAATTATATAATAATATGATACATACGTATAAATATATACATACACAATACATATAAATACTTACTTATAATAATGGATAAGAAGGATGTGCTGATTCCTTCAATCTATTGAACAGGAGATCACGTACTTTCATTTTGAATGCGTAACGGTTAGTGGACATTCTGATTTCAAGAGGGAGCACGTTCCAGAGTAGGACAGACTGGAAAACAAAGGAAGACTAGACAAACCCAGAAGAATGACTGAGGCATGAAAAAAGAAGATTATGGGAAGAACGGAGACTTCTCTCGTGAGTAGAAACGATTATAGGATATATTAAGGTCTGCACAAGTATAGTTTTGGTCCTGGATGGGAAGAAATTTTTAAGACGATATAGTGCTCTGAGTGATTCTGTAACCTTCTGACTAACTTTGGTCACCTGTGCCTGCCAACCGAGAGTGGAGTCAATGTTCAGGCCCAGATCTTTGACCTCAGAGCTATAAGGAATAATTAGACCATTAAACAAGATGGGCGGCAGAGTATTTAAATCTAATCTGGGCATTAAACGACGACTGCCCACAATAATGGCCTGACATTTAGCTGGATTTACGTCAAGACCGAATCTTTTGCACCAATCCATCATCGACTCGAGATCTCTATTTACGTCATCGATCGCTACTGATATATCATCCATTCTCGCCTGGGCGCACAACTGCAAGTCGTCAGCATAGAGATGATACGCACATCGAAGATTAGGTGTTAAGAAATTAATAAAAATTGAAAAAAGTAAAGGAGAGAGAATGCCGCCTTGAGGAACGCCAGAGTGAATGTCGTGCCAACTCGATGTAGTTTCATCAACGCGTACTGACTGCTGACGTTCCTGAAGATAGGACGAGAACCATTCCAGTACAACAGATGAGGTCAAGAGAGATATTAGCATGAGCATTGCTCCCCCCCGTGGGATCTCCACCTTGTCGTGGTGGGGGGCTCAGTAACCGTGGATTGGTCACCCGCGGTGAAGCTAAGAGGGATCCAGGAGGGGACGCTCCGCGTGGGCTTGGAAGGGCCTGCGCAGGATGCGTCCAACGGTGTGGGTGCAGGGGACAGCTCTGCCCGTCCCTCGCAGTCGGGTGCGGTCGCGGGAGGAGAGGCGTGGCGGTGTTGCGTTGCCGCGCGCCCTATCTCCCGCGACCAAATGGGGGCGCACCATTCGATGCGTCGCGGTGGGGCCGCAGAGGAAGAGGAGATGCGGTGTTGCGTTGCCGTCCTCCCTATCCTCTGCGGCCGCTGGGTGTTTTGGCGGTGGAGCCCAACACCTTAATCCGCCGCCAAGGGGGTTTTGTTTGGGGCCCGCCTAACCATCTGGCGGGCCAATGCCCGTCGGAGGGTGGCGACGAATGCTTCGGCGATGCCGTACCCTCCGACACACGGGTACATGAGAAAGTCGAGGTGATTTTTAGTGGAAAAACCACATACTCCGGCTCTCATTTCCCCCAAAAGTCGGAGATCCGAAGGGATTTTCCACCTCGTAAAAAAAAAAGAAAGGATCGATAGAAGGATATCGTGACTGACGGTGTTAAAAGCGTTCGAAAAGTCAACCAAGATCAGCACAGTGACCATGGTTTTCTCCATGCCCGCCCTAACATCGCCAGTCACTTTTAGGAGGGCGGAAGTCGTGCTGTGCCCAGGTCTGAATCCTGACTGTAATGGACTAAGGAGCTTATTATGGTACACAAATTGAGACAGCTGCTTATGCACACACGCTTCCAGGACTTTGGAGAGGAAAGTAAGAATGGAGATAGGACGGAAATGGTTAGGTAGGGTAGGATTCGAGATCTTAGGAAGAGGGATTACGAAGGCTTTACGCCACAGGGAGGGAAAAGAGCCGCTTTCCAAGGAAAAAATTACAATGTGATTAATGGGAATTTTGAGATGATCGAGGATCGGAGTAATCATGCGACGACTAAGAGAATCCTACCCCACAGCGTTAGATTTGATGGAGAGGATTCTTCTTGACCTCACCCTATGTAACTGGAGAAAAATTAAAAGGATCTATCTTGGGACGGGGAAGAGCAGCTATGTAATCCACCGTCTGACACCTGGTCTGGTGATCTAGTGCAGAAGTAGTTGAGGAATGGATGTTTAAATCCTCCAGACCAATCGTCACACGGAGATCACTATGCTGTTGTTTGCCAATACCTAGAGTCCCGAGGAACTTCCAGATATTGGCAGGGGCCGAAGAGTTTATATTGTCGAAAATATGGTTGCGTTTAGCGTTACGAATCATCTGATTACACTTATTCCTTGCAGTTTTGTACAGGATCTAATTCTCATCAGATCGTTCCTTTTTGAACCGCCGGAAGGCTCGATCACGACGCCTCATGGCCATTTGGACACCTCTTGAAAGCCATGGTGCCGGTGGACGTTTTAATTTGACCCTCTTAACAGGCGCGTATTTGTCATACAGATTAAGCACAATACTGTTAGAGATATGAACCTTTTCGTTAATGGTGGAGACTGCTATTACAGGGTTCCAATCAATCTCGAGGCGTCTTTTTGCAGTTTTTCAACATCCATACGTCCAAAACAACGCCCGTGCAGAACCTTAAGACGAGGTTTTGGCAGTTTGAGGTTATAGGAAAGGTAAATCAAATCATGATGGGAAAAACCAGGAGCAACGAATTGGCTATGGGAATGGACTAAGGATGGGGCAGAGGTAATAATTAAGTCTAACCAGGTGTCATGACCTTCTATAATGTGGTGAGTGGGTCCTAGAGGATGAGTGTGTAGACTGGTAGACTCAATTATTTTTAGGAGTTGAAGGGTACGTGGAGATGTGGGAGCAAGGAGATTGGTGTTAAGATCTCCCATGATGACATGATGTGCATATTCTGACCCTAAAGATTCCAGAATCGATTCGAGACTGGAGAAGTAGTTTACGGAGAGGGGGCAATAAACAACCCCAAGAACAGTTTTAACTCCATTGACTGAAACCTCGAGGAAAAGATACTCCGCAGAGGCAGAGTTATTAGGTGGAGAAGAAAAAAGAATTTTGTAAGGAAGACCACTACGAAGGTATATAGCAACCCCACCCCCTCTCCTATCCACCCTGTCATTGCGAATAAGAATGAAACCAGGGAGGGAGTAGGTGGTAGAAAGTAAATGAGGTTTCAGCCAGCTCTCTGAAATCAGAATGGCATGAACGTTAGCATTGTAGAAAGCATTGTACAGATCAGTGTAATGACTTGGTACACTTTGTGCATTAATATGACAGACATTGAACAATTTCTTTGCTGATTGGTTGAACGTCTGTTTAACCGATTCGCCAAGCGACTCAGTAACAGAGGAAAAGCTGTCATTATTTGATGAGTTTGAGGAATCACAAGCAGAGTGAAAAGAATCATCATCATCATACTGTAACATAAAGTAGATCAGTAATATAAGATATAAATAATTATAAATAAATTATAAAAATAAATATAATATAAATAATATATATAAGTATAGTATTATAATAAAATAACGCACACTCGCGAATCAGCGCAATGATTTACCACTGCACCACCCGCCAGCAGACACGAACACAAAAACATTAGGTATCTTACTTCACAAGGCGATTGAGAAAAGTGAACAAAACAAAAAAAGAAAAATACAGAACAAAAAAAGACGCAAAAAACAAAACGCAGTAATAAATTTACAAAAGAAAGTTATCATATTCATTTCTGAACGCAACACATTGACAAAATATGTATGTCACTTTAGGTGTCATCATGACATTGATTGCAAACTGTCAAAGTTAGCAAACGGAGTAAACAAGACAAATAATAAAATTATACTTTAGTTTAACAATAATTAATTAACATAATATGAGGGTGTGATTGAAATTGATGGAGTGATGTAATGCTTACACAAACAAAACGAATTGGAAGTACGCACGTAAAATAAGGCACAAAGTGAGGGAGAAATGGAGACATACGAGAGCTATTTACGCGTCACGTTCTTGGAATTCCCGATTGCTGAAGTAGGACTGGCACTCTCGACACCGCCCCTGGGCTCTATCACAGCAGGAGTACTACTGGATACCTTGGGATACTTCTTGATCAGCCCGCTGAGTTCACCTTCGGCGACTACCTTGTGACGGCTTCCGTCGGGAGCTTTTATTACGATGCAGCCGTCTTCGGTCCAGCAAGATCGAATCCCAAAGTGTTTACGGACCTTACTAAATACTCCCTGTCGCACTCCAGTAAGGAATTCCCGGACTGATATGGAGGAGCCCTTAAGCGAAGTTTTTGCACGCCATGCCGCAGATCTGGAATCTACTCGGGTGAACCGCACAAGTATTGGCCGCTTACTGTCTTTCTTTTGGACACCGATCCTATGGCAACTGCTGATGTCTGCAGCAGAGATGTCCTTTAACCCAAGCCTGGTCTGAATAATGCCCAGCATAGCAGCAGCACAATCCTCCTAATCGGCCTC
Organism: Euclidia mi; assembly: GCA_944739405.2. NCBI lineage: Eukaryota > Metazoa > Arthropoda > Insecta > Lepidoptera > Erebidae > Euclidia > Euclidia mi. Next base: position 23,164,569 of record OX123194.2, on the reverse strand, counting down.
TGGAACCCCCAAGAAAAGGAGGGACTTACGTCTGTGCCTGGTTTCGATAACATCAAGCTGTTTGTGGCATTCTTGGATCTGCTGACGAAGTAGTCCCATCATATTAAATATCAACTCACGGAAAATGCGGAATTCATCTGCAACCCTCGCTACGGTGTCCTTGGAAGAGCTTCCACTATGCAATTGCGCCTCAAGTGCTGCCATCCGTTGAATGAAAGTCTCTTCCAGACTTTTCTGTGCAGACTCAATGTTGTCTAATTGTGACATGGTGATTTTGTAACTTGAAGCAAAGTGATATCAATGTGCAGTTGTATTGCTGGCAGCTGGTAATATACTAATACTCAATTACTAAGTGTCATAAATACAATCCTAGTTAAAGGTGATGTAAAATAGCAGTTAAATACTATTTTAATCATATATATTTAGGAAATAACTATTATTTAAATTTAATTATACTTTTCGAAAACTCAAAGCAGTGTTAACTTTTCTAACACCTACCCACAAAACCCATTTTTGTATATTATCTAATAAGGTTTTTAATAATTATTTAGTTTTGATATGAAATAATGATATACTTTGTTATTGTTATTTGTGGTAGACTAGAACGCAATGGAGAACCTCCTTTTCTTAACAAAAGTGGAAAAGAACATCTACAAATGTGCGCATATGAATACTTTACCTGTGACGTGACCTGACCATTTATTACTTTTATTTTAGCCACAATGGCAATTCACATACATTATTGTTTTCTTTTATGTGATTAGGTCAAATTATGAGTCACTCGACTTATAGACTAGTCGGAGACATTTAGTAATGTAATTTTACGAACAAAATACTATTAGAGTGATTGTAGAATTAGGATACTTTTTATTCAATTAAATGAAATGCTTATAACGTACTTAACGTTAAAGTAGGTATATAGAAATTTCAGAGAGAGGAGGTGGGTTCCGTTGCGTATATTGGTGAGGCTTATATCAAGCAGACAGTAGACTACTGCAGGCTGGTAATAATGATAATATTAAAGCCGTTTCCACATCATGAAACTTTTCTATAATATTCTAAGGAAATAATTTTCATCCACAACCTATCCGATGGAAGGGATGGGAAAAATGTTGACGGGAATGGGCCCTCTCAGTCACCTAATACTGATTTGAGGTTCACACGATACAATTTTAATTGCAAAGTGTCATTTAATCGTTGTTGTGAAATACTACTGAATACGCTTATCCGCTCTTGTTAAATTTTTTATTGAAATTGTTTGCAGATAATTCAAATAACTCGTGATTCAATGCAATCGATACGTGCGAACAAATAAAGAAATCCCATTTATTTGAAGGCTGTGCCCAGTAGAATATAATATCGAGCCATTCGCCCCTTTTAGGATTCGGTCGCGTCTATTCCGTCAAATGAGTCGGTAGACATCTGACGGAAAATGCGTCGAGTGTTGTGCGTTATTTGACGAAATAGACGCGACCGATGTATCTACATCGGTCGCGTCTATTTCGTCAAATAAGACCTGCTACATTACGCGTCTAGTCAGTTTCTGCGTTCAGCAACTACAGTGCGGTTGCTTTGTATGACATTTAATTTTAAAACGTCGCCCAACGCGCCAGTCAAAATTCACGTGGTGCGTGGTGCACGCGACGCGACGTCGACCCATAATGCGTTGACGGAAACGGAACAGACGCTGTACAGACGCTGTACGCTCGACGTACTAACGGATCATCGGTCAGGTGTGAAAGGTTGAATGTTTTTCTATATATTTGTATGTTTTGGCGTTACGCGACCGATATTACGTGACGGATCTTCCGTCAGATATGTTCCGACCCTTATTCATGTGTCGAATAGTCAGCTAATCTTTAAGAAAAATATCATGAGGAAATCAATAGATTTTAGAACCTATCTATTTCTAAGTGGTATATTTATAGGTAGTATAGAAATTTTTGTAGGAAAGTCGACAACACATACGAATTCCCTGGAATTTAGGGCTTAGTGGAGTCCTCTAGAAGTAAAAACTCGGCGGAAATAGGTGTACTTTTTTGGGAGTAGTACCATCCTTAATACCACTTATCTCAATTAATCATTTTTAGGGTTCCGTACCTAAAAGGTAAAAAACGGGACCCTATTACTAAGCCTCCGCTGTCTGTCTGTCTGTCTGTCTGTCCGTCTGTCTGTCACCAGGCTGTATCTCATAAACCGTGATAGCTAGAAAGCTGAAATTTTCACAAATTGTGTATTTCGGTTGCCGCTATAACAACAAATACTAAAAATAAAAAAAATGAAAATATTAAGGGGGGTCCCATACAATAAACGTGTTTTTTTGTTGTATTTTTTGCTCAAAATTACTAACGGTAACGGCAATTTTCACAGAATATGTAGTTGTATATTATCTTTCAAAATAAATAATCAAATAAAAAAGTAAATAATAAAGGGAGGCTCCCATACAACAAACGTAATTTCTTAGGGTTCTGTACCTAAAAGGTAAAAAATGGGACCCTATTACTAAGCCTCCGCTGTCTGTCTGTCCGTCTGTCTGTCTGTCACCAGGCTGTATCTCATAAACCGTGATAGCTAGAAAGCTGAAATTTTCACAAATTATGTATTTCGGATGCCGCTATAACAACAAATACTAAAAATAAAAAAATTAAAAAGTGTTTCAGTATACATACAACGAACGTGATTTTCTTTTATAGACGATGGTACGGAACCCTTCGTGCGCGAGTCCGACTCGCACTTGCCCAATTTTATTAAGCAATTTGTCACTCGAACTTAATAAACAGGTAGAAACTTAAAAAATATTTAAATATACATACAACAAACGTGATTTTCTTTTATAGATGATGGTATGGAACCCTTCGTGTGCGAGTCCGACTCGCACTTGCCCAATTTTTATTTACCTACAGACATCTCATCTCTCCGCATAACATGTCTATACCAGGCCAATCGACTCCCTTTTATCTTTACATCAATGGGCGCCACTTTCGTACTACTTTTAACGTAATCATTCCTAATTATGTCCATTCTTGTCACTCCACACATCCATCGTAACATTCTCATTTTTGCCACATGCAATCGTTTCTCATCCATCTTCTTTGTAGCCCAACACTCAGCTCCATACAGTACGACAGGCCTTATAACCAACTTATACATGCGGCCCTTTAATTTGACAGGCATTTTGTGGTGGCATATTGTGCCTGAGACCTGTCGCCATTTCATCCATCCTGCGTTGATTCTTTACCTAACATCCCGATCAATTTCGCCGTCATCTTGCAGGAGTGAACCTAGGAAGCAGAAATCGGAGCTTACTGGTAGAAGTGTACCGCCGAGTGTAACCGGTATAGGACTGGAGAGACCGCCAAAGTCACAGAACATATATTCTGTTTTGGTTCTGCTTATTCTCAGGCCTACATTCTCCAATCTCTGCCGCCAGTCCTCTAGCTTGCTCTGCACCTTCTGTCCACTCTCTGCAACCAGAACGATGTCATCGGCAAACAGCATGCACCAGGGTGCCACTTCCTGTATGTCCGATTATATATCATCCATAATTAACAGGAAAAAGTAGGGGCTAAGGGCCGACCCTTGGTGCAAGCCTACGGCCACATCGAATCTGGCTGTGATACCAGCTGCGGATCGGACTTGCGTTCGGCTTTCAGTGTATGGCTTGAATCAACGTCAGGTACTTCCCAGGCACTCCTTTCTTCTTCAGGGCCCACCACACGACTTCACGAGGCACTCGGTCATATGCCTTTTCAAGGTCGACGAACACCATGTGCAAGTTTTTATGCGACTCCCTGTATTTTTCGCACATTTGACGAAGTGCAACATCCACCGTACCTCGACCAGGATTGAGCCTGTCTTATTGTCTCAGGGAACGAATTCCACAATGGTACAGCTTTTACAGAAAAATATATAAGATAATCTAAGATTGAAAGAAGGAACTTTCAATCTTAGATTCTCCGATGATCTCAAGCACTTCGTATATGCGTCGTTAAGGTATTCAAAGCGTGTTTTGAGATACATGGGAAATGAAGGATTGCAGAATATTAAGAGAAGCCAGAGAACTTGAGTATTTCGGCGTAGACTGTTTGGCAGCCACTTGAACTACATGCGAAATTCAGATATATGATCATATTTGCGTATACTATATATGAATTTTAAACAGTTTTGGTAAGCTACGTCGGGTCTTCTCTTCGCCTGTTCCGCAAAGCCTCAAGACAAAAGTCTTCGACCAATGCGTCCTACCAGTAATGACGTACGGTGCCGAAACTTGAATACTCACGGTCTGGCTGGTCCATAGATTTAAAGTCGCTCAGCGTGCCATGGAACGAGCTATGCTTGGAGTCTCTCTAAAGGATAGAATTCGCAACGAGGTCATCCGGAAGAGAACTGGTGTTACCGACATAGCTCGTCGTATAAGCAGGCTGAAGTGGCAATGGGCTGGCCACGTCTGCCGAAGAACCGACGACCGATGGAGCAGACGAGTCTTAGAGTGGAGACCACGTTTCGGCAAACAAAGAGTAGGACGCCCCCAACTAGGTTGTCCGACGACCTAAAAAAGGTGGCTGGGGCGGGCTGGATGCGGAAGGCAGAGGATCGGTCATTGTGGCGCATGTTGGGAGAGGCCTATGTCCAGCAGTGGACTGCAATAGGCTGATTGATGCAGACATTTTGGAGTCACTCAAGTTTGTCAAGCTGATCATTATTGAGATCGAGATAGCTGGTATCGGCATAGTCAAGAATGGGAAGAAGAATAGATTGTACAAGTGCAATTTTGCCGTTGTGGCCGTCGGAAGGAAATTACGCAGTCTCCTTAACGATGCTGTGGCAGCAAAAAATCGTTAACTGATGTATTGCAGCGGGCTGAATGATCCACGAAAATGTTGTGTCTATGTATATCCCCAGAATCTTAACATCTTTACTAAATGGAATAAAAACACCTGCAAATCCGTGAACATAGCGCTTGCCTGAACAGTGAACAGTGCCAAAATATCGGTTACTCCAAACAAAGGTACGTGGTATATGTCCCGATAGTCAATTTTAAAAATGATACTGATGCAATTGAAGAAATAAAATAAAACGCTCTAAACAGGACGACGGCGACGCCCCAAGAAAATACTGAAGACGTCACGCAGTTTCGAGCCTTCTAATATGAGTATTGTTTAGATTGCAGAGCAATTCAAAGCGCAACTTAACGATAGTATAAAGCTTTTATAGCATGTTAATCTCGGTTACCAGGTCAACAAGTAAATATGACACAGAAAATTTACTCAACATCGTAGTCAAATTTTGATAAATATTTCTCAGCTAATACAGTTTAGTAAAACGGAGCATAGCCTCAACCCGCATCGTGGCGAGGCGTGCAACTTGATTACTCAGTATTGTACACATACATACATACATAGACTCACGCCTGTTTCCCGGAGGGGTAGGCAGAGACTACGGAACGCCATTTGCAACGATCCTGACATACCTCACTTGCTTCACTCACTCCCATCAAGTTTCTCATGCATGCTCTTCTGTTAAGGGTACTTCTGACTTGTCCTTTTTTCAGGATGTCTCCAATCTGGTCTGAGAACGTTCTCCTAGGTCTTCCCCTTTGTCCTGTCCCATTCACACTAGCCTGATATATCTTCTTTGTCAGTCTATCGTCATCCATCCTCTCCATGTGCCCAAACCATCTTAACATGCCTTTCTCAATGCTTGTCACTACATCTACTTTTACCCCACACCACTCTCGTATCACAAAATTCTTTACTCTGTCGGTCAAAGACACACCACACATACTTCTCAGTGCTCTCATTTCTACAGCATTTATTCTACTTTCAAATCTCTTCTGCCATACCCAACTTTCACTACCATACATAAGGGTAGGCACTAACACACCTCTATGTACAGCCAAACGTGCCTTTTTGGACACGTTTTGACTGTTCATAAACGCCTTCAGAGCTCCATTCACACAATTACCTGCACTAACTCTCCTTTCAATATCTGCTTCATTCTTACCATCTCTTGTAAACAACGTACCTAAGTAAACAAACTCATTCATTGTTCCACTCGCTGTCCATCGATCAAAACATTACAAGCCGTAACGCATTCCTCCTTTTCAAAAACCATAACTTTCGTTTTACTTACATTTACTTTAATTCCTTTCCTTTCTAACGCACGATGCATGATTGTGACCATCTCCTGCAACTCCTCCGTTGAAGATGCAAGTATAACCTGATCATCAGCATAAAGGAGGCATTTGACGAGTAACCCATTCATCCTTAATCCGCAGTCACTATGTTTTAAATCTTGCAAACAACTGTCCATGAAGAGGTTAAACAGCCACGGCGACGCTACACATCCCTGTCTAACACCTTTATCGATGGTAAACCAGTCAGTGTATGCCCCGTTTATCCTCACACAAGCTCTAGAATCCTCATAAAGGGATTTTAGATTTTTTGTCCACCCCATTCATTGACAGCACCGACCACATTTCATTCCTCACCACTTTATCGTAAGCCTTTTCCAAATCCACGAATGCGCAATAGACCTTTTGACCTTTGGCCAAAAATTTTCCGGCTATGCTTCGCAAGGAAAAAACCTGATCCGTGCATCCCATACCCTTTCGGAATCCCGCTTGTACATCCCATATTTTCTTGTCGGTCACTTCCATAACTCTTTCAATAAGTACCTTTGCATACAATTTGCCAACAATGCTGAGAAGGCTAATGCCTGTATAGTTTTTGCAGTCTTGTTGCGAGCCTTTTCCTTTATAAAGAGGCACAACTACAGCTGTGGTCCAGTCATTAGGTACTCGGCCGGTGTTCCAACACACGTTATATAACCGCTGCAACTGACCAACTAAGATGCCCTGTCCAGCCTTCAGCATTTCGACTGTAATCCTATCATATCCTGCAGCCTTACCTACTTTCATACTTCCCAGTGCCTTCACGATCTCATCCACGCCAATAACGCTTTCATCATTGCTATCATTACAATTCACTTCAGCTATCGGTGTCTCTATCGCCGTTCTTTCGAATAAACTTTCAAAATACTCTTTCCATCTCTTCAGCACGCACAATTCACCATTTACTATACTTCCATTCTCGTCTCTGATGGATGTGTGTTCTGAGGATTGAGTTCTTCCTCGAACTGCACGAAGGGATTTCCAGAAAAACTTAATGTTCCTCTGGAAATCGTCAGATAATCTGCTATCAAACTCATCTTTCTTTTCCTCTTTTTTCCTTTTAACCATTCCTTTCACTATTCTTTTTGACCTAACAAACTGCTTTTTTGCTTCATCTATGTCAACACTCGTTGCTTTTCCCATTATTTCATTTGCTCTGGCAGCCAACCAATCTGACCAAGCTTTCTTCTTCTCTGACACTGCTGATTGTACATCCTTGTCCCACCATGTATTCTTAACCTTTCGTATTTTCCTTCTCTTGATCATACCACATACTTCAGACGCTACACATACTACCTCTTCTTTAAAGGCCTGCCATAATTCTTCCATATCATTTATGCCATCGAATCTCTCAAATCTTGCTATCAATCTTCGTTTATACTCATCTTTCACATCTTTCTCTTGTAGATTTTCAACTTTTATTCTTTCCAAGACCCTATTTTCATTATGCTCTCGGTGTCGCCAGCCTTTAAAGAGCCCACTTATCCGGCTCAACACCAAGAAGTGGTATGTGTGGATGCCGATCCCTCGATATACTCTTGTATCCAACACATTCTTTCTCAATCGTTCATCTACTATCACAAAATCAATCATACTTCTTCTAACATTTTTCGCCTCTCGCGTATACATATGTATCCTTTTATGATCAAACATGGTGTTTGTCACACAAAGGCTCCACTCCAAACAAATCTCAAGCAGTGCTTTTCCATTTTCGTTCACACTCTCATCACCAAATACACCTAACACCCTTTCAAATCCATCTCGCTTTACTCCCACCCATCCATTGAAATCCCCTAACAAGATCAATCTTTCATTATCCTTGCAGTTCCTCAAAATCTCTCTTAAACTCTCCCAAAACTCCTGCCTTTCGTCTTGCTCATGTTGTGACATACCCGTAACTATATTGACCGGGGCGTACACCCCCACAATAAAGAGACGAGTAAGTCCTACTTTCATTCTCATCCACAGTAGCCTAGCATTTACACATTCAAACTCTTTTACGCACTCATTCATTCGCGCAGACAGTACTACACCAACTCCCTTACAGGCTCTGGTGGTACTATCTACCCCAGACCAATACGCCGTATATGCACCATGCTTGGTGGTGTCACAACCTTTTCTTTTTGTTTCATTCACACAAAGAACATCAATCTTTCTATCATCCATCATCTGACATACTTCATCCAATTTGCCGTTCATTCCTCCACCAACATTCAATGTCGCAAACCTGCTTTCCGTAGGCCGCTTTTCGCCCTCGCGGGAAACGAGACGTGACGGGTTGCGAACCGCGTCGCCGCCGTATGGAGAAGAATAAGTTTTTGTTCCCATAGCGTTCCCACGAGATTTAGGGATCTAGACGGTCCATCCCCGCAGAGCCCTTTACGGGGGTAAGGCGGAATATCAGCTGTGCCCTGTGACCACCAACACAGGCACCCTCCGTTTACGACCAGCTTGCCCTCTGGCCACGAATCCCTCGGCACGGGTCGGTTCACACCTTAGATCGGGGTTTGGTTTCGGGTATGCTCCCTGAAAGTTGGTTTAAATTCGGAGTTTTCCTTCTCCTAGACAGGTTGCCAACCAAGGCTAACGAGGCCCATCTCCCCGAATTAGTATTGTATTAAACTGATATTAAATGACTGCCTCCGTGGTCCAGTGGATAGCGTATGCGACTGCTGATCGGAGGTCCCGGGTTCGATTCCCAGGTCGGGCAAAAGTGTTACTGGGTTTTTCCGAATACTCAGTAGCAGCCTGGAGTCTGGTGAGGTGCCCGGTAACGGCAATAGGCTCGCCCCTTATTACGTGGGACCTAAAAAATCATGGCGAAATGTGGGGGTAGTATTTACACCTCTGCCTACCCCTTCGGGGATACAGGCGTGAGACTATAAAAACAAAAAAATTAAATAAATTAAATTCCTGCCGACAAGCATTTTCATGGAAATATGTATTATTAGCGATGGTGTAGAATAGGTACAAACGATTAATCCTTTATGCTCGTCGCTAGTAATATGCTGCATCATAAAAATATCTAATAAGGTTCGGTAAAATATGATCAGTTGGTATTGCCAATGCCCATTGCTTTGTACAAACGAAGAACGATGTACCGATCTGACGTACACCATCTCCGTCACAATGAATCGCCAGTCTCGGAAGGTAGCTGAAAGGCTTGGCTAAGCTTGCAGCCGCAACCGGTGGTTACCTACATACGTACCTATGTATTAGCCTGCCAACATAGCGATCATATCGTAACTTGGCTTGCCGTTCATCTAGGTCGGCAGAGTTAAACAACGCTTGCAGAGGTCAACACTAGGATAGGTGACGAAAGCACTACCGTATTTCAGAGGGCACGTAAAGCTGCGGTCAAGGCAAGAACCTCTCGCTGAAGTTGAATAGGTTTCGAACTCTGGTCCTGGAGGTGGACTGACATAGTGGCGTTTTCATACAAACACTTCAGCACTTCGATATATCGGTAGTCAATCCGACACCGTTGGAGAGACTGTAGCACCGCCCAGGTTTCGATCGCATCGAAGGCTTTCTCATAGTCCACAAACGCCAAGCATAGAGGCTGGTTATACTCCTCGGACTTCTGTATAACCTCCCGCAGCGTATGTATGTGGTCTATAGTACTACAGCCTTTACGAAAACCGGCTTGTTCGGGAGGCTGGAAGTCGTCTAGCTTGCTCTCGAGACGATTCGTGATGACCCTCGGAAACAGCTTGTAGACGTGGCTCAGAAGTGAGATGGGTCTGTAGTTCCTTAAGAGGGTTTTATCCCCTTTCTTAAAGAAAAGCACCACCACACCCCTATGCCACGCCTTTGGCGTTTTACCATCGAGAATGACGGAATTAAATAGCTTCCGAAGGGCTTCAACAGTGGGTGTGCCGCCGGCCTTCAGAAGCTCGCTCGTAATTCCGTCATCACCCGGCGCCTTGTTGTCTTTGAGCTGTTTGAGAGCCATACTTATCTCGTGCACGATGACGTCCGGGATATCTTCGGTATAGTGTCGAGTCAACATCTCTAGGGTCTGACGCTGGAGTACTTACGGGTTGTCACGTAGTCGTGTATAGCTGTCCATAGAAACTATCGACTACCTATCACTATGGAATTCTTTGTTCTAATATAATTTTCAGTATTATTTATGTGTTTGTGTGTATATATAATTATTTATATAACATGTGTAGTATATTGTTATAATATTACATAAATGTATATATTTAAAAAATTATCATCTTATTACTGGTACACTTACAACTACCATTTCTTTCCTACCAATAATATATCCATCCAAAGGTTGCCTGGTAGAAATCGATGTTAGCGATAACGCCGCCCTTTGTACTCTATTTATTATATAAATGTTCTTGATAGTGTACAATAAAGTATTAAATAAATAAATATTATGTCCGCCTAAATGCAGAGAATCAAGTTTTGGCTTTCTCCTACTGACGTGCACTACTCGGATCCCAAATATCACGAACTTGAACATCTACTTAAGAGCTATTCTTATGATATTTCTAAGATAACCGCAAATGAAGGCAAACTTAAACAAGTTTGCCTTAATTTATATATATGTATGATAATATGCGCCGTGTGGTTGACGGCATAGAAAACAAGTGTCACCACCCCCTATCTTCCCGTGGGTGTTGTAAGAGGCGAATAAGGGATAACACGATGCAAATACCATCTTTGCGTAGAGACGGAAAACTCGACATCAAACCCTATACGACTGCCTCGTTGGTCTCGCGGCATAAATGTGCGCGTGGGATCGGGAGGTCCCGGGTTCGATTCCTGGGTCGGGTAGTGTTATTGGGTTTTTCTGTCACGAAATTTTCAGTAGCAGCGCAGAGTCTGGAAATGTGCCCGGTACGGCAATAGGCTCGCCCCTTATTACGTGGGACTAAAGTATATCTGGCGAAAAGTGGGTGTGTAAATACACCTCTGCCTACCCCTTCGGGGATAAAAGGCGTGACGATATGTATGTATGTATGATAATAAACATTATCAACATTGTATATCACAACGAGTTGTTTTCAAAATTGAAAAGAAAAGCTATCATAAAATAAATATCAAATCCATTACATTTGGCTTTCTATCGGGCAATCTGGGCGTTATCTTTAAGTCCATTGCTTGAATAATTAAGAATTCATTTTACAAAGTATAGTTAAAAACATTCCCGAAACTCCATTGAAAGCCGCAGTAAGCCGAGGTTTTACCAAACTCAAATCTATAGGGATTCTAAAATCCACAACTCGGAGACAGACAATTCTGAGTTATGAACCTTGACATTTAAACTAGCTAAATCTACGGGAGCTTTAAATTCAAATTAAAATATTTTTGTTTCAAGTTGGTAATTTACATACTCTTTTGAAACGTCACTGACTCTAGTTGCCGGTTCCAAAAAGGTTAGCCCAGGGAGAAGACTCCGGCAAGAAACTCCTCTGGACACTCTTTTAAAATATTTGGTTAAAATATTTGGTATTTAAATCTCTTGAGACATCAAAATCCACTCCATACACACATAGGGTACACTAGTGACGCAATCTGATCCGTCACCGAGGGATCTGTACTCAATTAAGTCTGCGAAATTGCCTTCCTGTTCAGTTGCATAACTTAGAAAGCTGTTAAATGATCATTAGTTGTCACTTGGATAAAATAAAGCAATAAGCTTGCAGATAATTGGGCAACAATGTCAAGGATACTCGCTCACAACTAAAACCACGTAACTAGAAAAAAAATTGTAAGTAGGGCTGGAATAGTTTACTACTACTAATAATTTACTACTCATAGTTTTAGTTATGCATTTACCAATTATTACGTATTTTTGTGGACAGTTTTGAGACAGTTTTGGGACTTAGTGTTTTTATTTTTTACCTACACAAATATGATCAGTTAAAGGTACTTAGAGCCCTGTTAAATTTTTTGTACTAATTAAAAAATAGTTATGTATACTTGATGAACAAAACTCAAGATCCTTCTTATTCACTTTAGATAGATAGATAGATAGATATACTCTTTATTGTACACCAAATAATATTGAACAGTAAACATATTGTGAATTGGCTTATACTACAGCATGTACAAATGGCGGCCTTATCGCTAAAAGCGATCTCTTCCAGGCAACCTTTGGATGGACAGAAATGATGTAAGCAATCAAGTGTGGCGATGGTGTAGTTAATTAATTAAATAATTTAAAATAATATACATACTAAATATACATAAATATATACATATTTGATATCATACAAATTCTACATAAAGAACGTACCCATATGTACATACATTATTGTATATAAATATATACCTATAAACTATACGAGATAGAATGTCATTTATAACATAATAATATCATTATACTAATAACTATGCTAAAATACAGATGCAGTGAATACTACTCTTAAAGTAAGACCTGGATTCTAGGAGAACAGTGCATGATGTTAAATGGACAGGTAGTGCCTTTTTAACATGCCTTTAAAAATGTTCAAAGAATTTGCTTTCCGAATCTCTGGTGGTAACGCATTCCACAGTCGCGCGGCCTGTACAGCAAATGATTTGCTAAAGAAATTTGTGGAATGCGTTGGTATCTCCAGCGTCAAATCTTCAGACGACCTCAAGGACCTCACATGTGAGTCATTAAGGAACTTAAAACGTTCTTTGAGATAAAAAGGAGTACTGGGATTAAACAGGATATTATACAACAATGTAAGAATGTGAGTATTCCGGCGAAGACGAATCGGGAGCCACTTGAGTCTGTTGCGAAATTCTGAGACATGATCATATTTGCGCAGTCCAAATATGAATCGTATACAAAAGTTTTGAAGACGCTCAAGTTTGTCTAACTGCTCCTCAGTGAGGTCAAGATAGCTGACATCAGCGTAGTCAATTACGGGCAGAAGCAAAGATTGTGCAAGTGCAATTTTAGTGGCAGTTGGTAGGAAATTGCGTAACCTACGCAATGAGCCCGCCGAAGCAAACAGTCTGCGACTTGTTTCTTGCAGTTGAATACTCCAAGATATGGTTTCGTCAAAGTAAACCCCTAGATTTTTTACAGTTTTACTGAAAGGGATATTTTTGCCATCAAACTTGATTTGAGGTAAATCGGACCAGCAAATTTTAGACACCATGCGGGGACTGCCTACAATAATTAGTTGGGTTTTGTCAGGATTTACTATGAGTCCATACTGTTTACTCCACTCGCAAATCCGCGCCAAGTCTGTGTTGATAGCAGTACAGGCTTCGGGCAAGTTATTTAAGGGTGCTTGTGTATAGATCTGTAAATCATCTGCGTAAAGGTGGTAGGATGAAAGTAAATGTTTTGAGATAGAATTTATAAATATCGCGAAGAGTAAAGGAGATAGCACGCCACCCTGTGGTACACCGGCATTCGTGTCAGACCAAGTGGAATAAGTGTCTTCGATGCGTATACGTTGCCGGCGACCAAACAGGTAACTATGAAACCAGTCAACCGCCGTTGGAGATATGTTAAGAGAGCGTAGAATGCCAAGTATGATGTGAAAATCTACCGTGTTGAAAGCATTGCTGAAGTCAAGTAAGGACAAGACGGTAAGATTCCCACTATCCATACCTAGCCTGATGTCATCTGACACGCGGACCAATGCAGTAACGGTACTGTGGCCAGGCCGGAAGCCGGATTGATAGGGATTTAGGAGTGCATTTTTACATAGAAAGGAACTGAGTTGTGTGTGAATGAGACGTTCTAGGACTTTTGACAGGAAAGGTAGTATGGATATTGGTCGATAATCTGAGAAGGAACAGGGTTTAGGTTTCTTGGGTAAAGGAATTATAAGTGCATCTTTCCACGCTGTTGGAAAGATGCCACGGACAACGGAGTGACTAAGGATGTGACATAGGACAGGAAGAATTTTGTCTAGGATGGGGAGGATCATTTTACGGCTGAGATTATCGTTACCGACTGCATTAGACGTCATTGCTAATATACTCTTCTTAACATCACAAGCGGCAAATTGCGAGAAGGCAAAGGGAGAATAATCTGGGGCTGGCAAGGATGAAAGAAGTTGTAAAGTGTTTCTTTTCGTATTTCCATCTAGTTTGGACGAAGTAGTAAAATGTAAATTGAGAGAATCAAGGTGGACATTATTCGGAATGGATTGCTGCTGAGACTTACCAATACCCAATGTTTTGAGAAATTTCCAGACTTTAGCTGGATCACCATTTTCAACGGATTTATGAATATGTTGGCGTTGCGCTTTCCTACACACCTTGTTGCAGTGATTTCTTAGAGCCACGTATTTTTCTTGGTTCAAAAGAGTAGGCCTATGCTTAAATTTAGTCTTGGCAGCAGATTTTTTGGCCATGATCTTTTTAATATCTTCTGTAAGCCAAGGTGCTGGTAAATGTTTAATTTTGATAGCACGGATTGGCGCATGCTTGTCATATAGCTGAATGAGATTCATTGTTAAAATATGGACTTTCATATCTACACAATCTGAGGAATACAACGTGTCCCAAACTATTTTACTGGCATCCTCACGCAACTTGGCATGATCCATGCCACTAAAATTGCGCTGCAAGATAATCTTCGGCTTCGCTTTGGGTGGGCGTATTTTGTATGACACAAAGATAACGTCATGGTAAGAGAATGCATCAGCTGTGCACTGACCATGCTTAGAAACAAAGTTAAGAGAAGATACTAGTATAAGGTCAAGAAGAGAAGAAGCGGAATTAGGGAAGTGATGAGTTGCATTTAAATTTAGAATGGATAAATTGCAGGACTCAGTGGCACGCCGAAAAGAGGTGGCACGAGAATCCTGTTTGAGAAGGCATGTATTAAAGTCGCCCATAATAATAGTGTGGTCGTACAAGGGAGTCAAATTCTCCAAAATTTGCTCGAAGGATGAAAAAAAGTTAACACGACACGACGGGGAGTAGTAAACGCCTAAAAGTAGTTTCGTGTGGTGCAGTTCCACCTCTAGAAAAAGATGCTCGCCAACGTTAGCCGGTGGCGGCTGTGTTGACATAGAGACTATATGAAAAGGAAGGTGAGAACGTAAGTATATGGCAACACCGCCTCCACGGCCGACCGCGCGATCATTCCTAATAAGGTGGAAACCAGGCAGAGCATATAAGGTGGATGGAAGACATGGTTTTAACCAGGACTCCGACACGAGGATGGCATGTATGTTTTGACTGTCTAGGTTGGCCAGCATATCGGGGAAATGGGCTGGAATACTCTGAGCATTTAAATGGACTACATTAAAGTTCCTGGGTACGTCTGAAAACTGAGACTGGAGAATGTCCCCCAGGGAGGATACACTTTCAAAGCTGTCATCGTGGCTTGTTGCAGAGAGGAAGGTGTCATCTTCGCTATTTGAATCACTGTCTGTCATTCAAAATCGATCTAAGGTTAAATAAATATGTGTATATTAGCACAATAATATAAAAATATAGTATATAATAAATCAATAAATATTTTATAGTTATTATCGCGTAAAGCTTAAGTCATAGTGTCCACCCGCCGGTTGCGCATTATCAAGATAGCGTAATGATGCAAAAGAGATAAAAATGTTACTAACAAATATTAGAAAATACGAGAGAAATTGTTACATTATTACACAAGAACAGAATTTTGTCTTAAAAGACAATTATTCAAACAGATTGTAATGCAGAAACGAAACGTAATCAAGGTTGACATTGTTGACAATAGTGACTTTGACAGTTGACAATATTTTATGGCAAAATTATTTCACATTTGTAGCGGTACACAAAAATAAAATAAGAATTAAAAGTAAACAACAAAAGTGACGGTGTATTACGTACATTATAAATTGATTAGGTACCCGAAACTAAACAAAGATTACGGAAAATGGGAAAAAGCCTACTTTTTCGAAGCAGCAGCACGCTTCGCCTTGGTTGCGGGCTGTTGTTTAGCTACTGGCTTCTCTGCGGCCGCGAGCTTGAGCTTACCTAGTTCGCCCACCGAAGATATACGATGACGGTTGCCATCGGGGCTAAGGATGAAGACGTATCCCTCTCTCGTCCAGCACTTCCCGACGCCGAACTTCGCTCGTGCAGCCATAAAAGCTTCGTGTCGGGAGCGGGTCAGGAACTCCGACAAAGTGATACCTGTGCCCTTCAATTTCGTCTTCGTGAACCATACGTTATCCCGCACGACTACTGACTCGAACTTGACAAGTATGGGCCTTGCCTTGTCACTGCTCGCTTGCCGTCCCATCCTGTGGCAGCGGCGCACATCATCAGCAGTGAAGGTGTCAATCTTGAGGTGCTGCCTTACAACATCAGTGACCACCTGAGCCGTCTCCTCGTCCTTGCGCTCCTCCACTCCGTGAAGCAGCAGCATCTTGCGCCGGCTGCGCATTTCCAATCTGTCCACCTCACGGCCGACAATTTCAAGCTGCTGGGAAAATGACTGTAGGGTCTGCAACACGAAGGTCTTAAATGTGGCAAACTCATCTGCTAAGCCCCCAGTGCTCTGAGGTGATTTTTTCTGCAGCTCTGCCTCAAACTTTGCCATACGTTCTTCAAAATAAGTCTGCATGTCAAGGACTGTTGATGGATTTAATGTGTCCATAGTGTATTTATGTTAATACTTGTTAGTAAATGGAGATAACACTACACCAGCAGGTATTCACTATTACCTATAATTATTTTGCATTTAAATTACTGTTTACTTAATATTAACTATTTTATTAAAATTTTCTTTCCAAGCAATATCAAATTGTACTTATTGTTTCAACTACCCACCACATAAATTTTATTAATTAAAAATTAAAAACTTTAACCGCAATTTAAATCATTACACCTGCAACACTAATTACGAGTTGTCTTAAACAAGTAATTGTAAGTATAACAATAACTCAAAAAAGTAAAAAAGGCGAAAAAAACAATTTTGAAACATAGATGACGGTATTCCTTTCTACTATGCTGAGAGAATGAAATACAAGCGCTACTTAAATTGTGGTAGTGCCGCTAAGTTGCATAAGTTGATCGGCAAAGCTTTACCAAAGTTAGCAAGTTTCAACATTGGCTGAAGAAAAACTGAACTTATCCCTACTATACTTACATTTATAGTATATAGTATAACTTAACGTCACTTGGAATTAGTTGTGACAAAAAAAACGAGTGACTTCTTCTTGAGAGATATTAAAAACGGCAGTGGTGTTTAAGTAATAATTATTTACTTAATTTCCAGCTCTGTCAAAATGTCGTCTCTCTCTTTAGAGAGCTACTGCATAGATTAATTATCCGTATCACACAAACGATTCTAATTAAACACCACTGCCGTTTTTAATATCTCTCAAGAAGAAGTCACTCGTTTTTTTGTCACAACTAATTCTAAGTGACGTTAAGTTATACTATATACTATAAACTAGAGGACGCCAGCAGCTTCGCCTGCATTTTTTTAAAATTTACCCGTTTTGGCCGATCCCGTGAGAATTTCGAGAAATCCCTTCTTAGTGCACCCCTACGGTCCCCAAGGAACATACATGCCAAATTTCAGCTTCCTGCGCCTAATAGTTTCGGCTGTAGCGTGTCTGTCAGTCAGTCAGTAACGCAAGGATTTTATATATTAAGATTATTACTTATAGATAATTATGAAGATTGTTTTGTATTCGGACATTGTTCCGGCCTGCGTCGTCACACCAGGGGCGCTCGCACGCACACCGGACATCACAAGCGCGCGTGCCCATCCATCGCCGCGCCGCCACCGCAGCCGAGCGCCGCCGCCAGTTGGCCGCACATAACAGTTACCGTACAAAATATTCTAAGATATTTTTTCAGTTTTCTATATACATTTGTAATTAAAATCGGTCATGTTGAATTGTCTATTAATTCGTTTGTTTTATACACTTATCAATTCTGAAAAGCGGGCGACTAACATTCAATTCAAGACCACAACTCGAAACAACGTGTAATGATCCCTTAAACTAATACGTCATCCCTACAGGCAAAATTATGAATACTTTTTGTTCTTACCGCAATCCATAATAATAAAGTAATTATGAACATGGTAGTGAATTTCACAGCCTCAAGTGTTTATTTTAATATATTTACACACACGTACAAATATACCAGACACTATATCCTGTACGTCCACAATATTAAAGAATAAACTTAAATTAAATAGGAGTATAAAATACAGCGTATAATTTATACGATTTTCATTGTCACGAAGACAATGATAGCCGCATCGAATAAACGTGCAAGTGAAAAATAACAAGTTTTTAGCAATAATGGTACCTATCACCGGCAATAATTTATTCTAATTTAGTTCTTATCTACTGACGTTTTTATTATATATAAAATGTTGAACTAAAACGTTTTGACTTCAAATATAAGCCTATTAATTAATGGTGATTATTTGAAATGATAAGGTTATTGCTAGTTTAGTAAACGGGTTAGACGAAGACGATGTTCCGTTATCTTATTATGTGCCTCTTTCCTTAAAAAGTGAAAGCAAAAACGAATTAGAATTGATTCTGTAATGTAAAGACAACACAACCATGACTAAGTTCAGACTGAAGGAAGATAGGCGAATAAGAAAAATAATCAAAGCAAATATCTTTGTGAAAATCACCTCACAAAGATATTTGAAATCTCGTCTTCAAATATTGTGCCAGCACGTCTGGCCAAGGTTGTAAAGAAGGCTAAATCCTATTGACTAATTATGCCATTATGACGCAAATAAAAAAAAAACGTCTAGTAGTGAACTGCGAAATTCTGAATAATAAATCACTAGGTCCACTTTCTTCTCTTAGTCGTTTTTGGATAAATTCCAACCGTTTAGTTAGTCTTGCCAACATAATACTTTATTTCATAATAACTTAAATATTTCAAGTAACTTAAACATGTCTTAAAATTAAAATAGGTATAAAGAAAAAGTAACTAGTTCTAAAATTACTATACAAAGAAATATATACAGAACATAGAAATAAATATATACAGAAAGAGAAAAAAAAAATAATTTAGAGGGCATCATGAAATTCGTCCACATCGCCGTCAACTGGAAGCGTGCCCAGAACGCTGGCAGCATTGCCACGTTGTATGGCGATACTGAACTTCTGGGCCAAATACAACCCAGCCTTCTGGTCACGCGAGGCGTCGACCAGTCTCTTTGCGAGGTCTCTAAAAAGAGATCTCGCACTTGGACCCCATGGCCCCAACGTTTCGACCCCAAACGGCTCAAATACGTAATCCCCTACTAGGTTTGCGTATTTGCGCCGTTTGAGGGTCTCCGCTGTAGCAGCAGCAGCGCCCGCACAACCCGCTGTGCTAGGAAGATGTGATGGCGCGAGGGTATCGACACACGTTGCGTCCCATACCAAAGGCCTACCCAACTTCCATGGCAGTAAAGACATACCGTTTGGTCTTTTGCCGTCGTCGCGTACCAGGCCCTGAGGTTCAAGGTGGGCTGGAATGCCAGCGGTGACAAGAGCCCGACGAAGAATGTCATTAAGGTTACCCTGTCGTGAAATACGATCTGCGCTCCTGCTGCATGACAGGCCATGGTGACCAAGGCCGTCGACAGTCTCTCCACAGTGACAGCGATGTGGAGAAACACATGGCGCGCCTAAACGGAGGCAAGAGGCGATGCGGAAGGTCGTATCGTCCAGCATGGTACCTATGTTGGACGATGGCAGTGCTTGAAGCCAGAGGCCCGACTTCCACTCTCCCACAGCCAGTAGACGAGCACGCTCTGCAGCATTAGACGATGTGCTAAGAAGATTTTCTCGTATTCTGCTGCAAAGCGGTCCATCCCACTGCCTCTGAGAGGATAGGTCTCGGGGTAACTCAATGCTTGGACAGGCACTTCTCCAAGCATTCATGGCAAACAACGCAGCAGAACAAAAGCTACTTTTATAATAACATCAAACAAAATAAACTTTATCGTTCCAGTATTGACGTCCATCCTTACTAGAAGGGAATTCTATAGACGATAAAGTTAAACGAAGCAGTTTAACTACAAAGTACTTAGTAAGCAACAAAGAAGCAAACTCAATATAAAATTGATTAACGTCTAAGGTGATTCGAAGCAATTAGCTTGCTTCGCACCGTGTATCGAGTGTGCTGCGAAATAGCTTCACAGAGTTATGAAACTAGGCCAATCGCATACTGCAATGTATGTGCGAGAACACATGATGCATCTTAAACTTGCAGTCTCTGTACATATGCAACTTGTATTAAGATCCAATATAATACTGACTCGAGCGTTTCACATAAATGTAATTTGAATCTCTCCTTTAGGGAGCTACTGCATAGATTAATTATCAGTATCACACAAACGATTCTAATTAAACATCACTGCCGTTTTTAATATCTCTCAAGAATAAGTCACTCGTTTTTTTATCACAACTAATTCCAAGTGACGTTAAGTTATACTATATAGTAGAAATGTAAGTATAGTAGGGATAAGTTCAGTTTTTCTCCAGCCAATGTTGAAACTTGCTAACTTTGGTAAAGTTTTGCCGATCAACTTATGCAACTTAACTAGGCACTACCATAATTTAAGTAGCGCTTGTATTTCATTATCTCAGCATAGTAGAAGGGAACATCGTCATCTATATTTCAAAATTGTTTATTTTCGCCTTTTTTACTTTTTTGAATTATTGTTATACTTACAATTACTTGTTTAAGACAACTCATAATTCATGTTGCAGGTGTAATGATTTAAATTGCAGTTAAAGTGAATAAGAAGGAACTTGAGTTTTGTTCATCAAGTATACATCTGGAGTCCGCCAGCTGTTTTATAGTGAATGTCGGAAACTTCTCAGTAGCACTATATCAACTGTTATGTTTATGTGTATACATTTATTTGTATATGCATTTATATTATAATTATGATCTTGTAAGTATTTATAGTATGTATTATATCGGATATTCTATTTTATATTACTCTCTTTGTGTAAGTACACACCTGCCACGATCATATTTGCATCACCCAAAGGTTGTCTGGCAGAAAATGCCTCTAGGCATTAAGTCCGCCTTGTGCAATGTTTTTCTCAGGAAGTTTTAAGAATAAATCAATAAATAAACACATGTATATGTATTAAACAGTTTGGATGTTGAATTAGCTTCAAAAGAAACATTTAGAATAATCAATTAATATGTTTTATTTAGTTCAAAACTTCTGGACATGAAAGTTTTACCTGCTACGCTTTACACTGCTTATAAGAGTTGTTCGGTTCGTTTATTTAATTACACTCAAGTCATAAATAATTAGGGTAGTTTTTAAATGAAAGAATTGAATCAAATTACAAAATAAAAATGTCTTTAATGGAACTTCCACAAATTAAACATTAAAACAACTTGTCCAACGAAACGCTAGGACCTCATAAATATACAATCATATTATTGAAAATAATACAATAAGTTACTTATTTCTAGTTTCAATATAATAATAAATGCAATATAATTTGCTACATGCAAATTAATTCAGTTATAATTGTATGCAATTTTACGAATAATTTTACCAATTCAAATTTATAGTGTTCCTAAAATATTGTTTTTGAGTACATAATAATCGATATTCTCGTAACATTTCTATAACTGGTGAAAGTAATAACAATAAACAAAATCTTGAATAATAACATTTTGTGATACAGTTGACTAGAATTTAGACATCTCTGATACAGTCCAAAATTTAAAAAATAAGTTATTGCCCTGCCCGCATGTCAGTCTTCTAAAACTCGAAAATACACAAGTCAAATCTTTACAACTGAAACTTAGCACTAGAAACTACACTTTGGCAGCGTGGGCATAGCGAAGTACCTAACGTTATATTATAGTCGTAGAACTAAATACATAATATATTATGAACAATCAGAAGACGCTATGATATTATACAATGCGTAAAAATTTAGAATTTAAGCAAAGAATAACATTATTGTTAAAAGCGTTTGAATTTTTATTTTAAACTAGAGGACGCCAGCAGCTACGTCTGCATTTTTTTTTTTTAATTTACCCGTTTTGGCCGATCCCGTGGGAATTTCGGGAAATCCCTTCTTAGTGCACCCCTACGGTCCCCAAGGAACATACATGCCAAATTTCAGCTTCCTGCGCCCAATAGTTTCGGCTGTAGCGTGTCTGTCAGTCAGTCAGTAACGCAAGGATTTTATATATTAAGATTTTATTCGAAGAGAATATATATTATATCTTTGGATTTTAATGTTAAAAAAGTAAAGTAAGGATTACTATACTTTTGTAACATAAAAAAAAACTAAAATAGCAATAAGCCCTTTCCCAAATTCAAATTTTTATCTATTATTGACAGCCAAGTGAATTCTACAAAACTACGAACGACTAGCTTGATTATAAAACTCTATTACCTAATGTGTGACTACCTTATATTGGC
Organism: Euclidia mi; assembly: GCA_944739405.2. NCBI lineage: Eukaryota > Metazoa > Arthropoda > Insecta > Lepidoptera > Erebidae > Euclidia > Euclidia mi. The sequence goes on along the minus strand of OX123194.2, from coordinate 23,142,055 downwards.
GATAAATGGTATTATGACCTGAAAATATGATTTGATGATATGAATGCTATATGTAGGATTTATTCACAGATTGGTCCTTAAACACAACTAATGAGAAATGGGAATATTTTTCGATCAAAGTAAAACATTACCCCTTAATTATACAAATATATACTTTAATTGATCTTATATAATTGTAACTATTATTTGCTATTGGAATAAAATCAAACTATTGAACTTTTTTCTTTTCTGCGATAAGAACTTTATGCGTACTTTTGAATAAGACACAGAATTTAAACCGAATTTTAGGAAAGTCAAATTCCGAGTTGGGATTTCACTATGTTGAACAATCTTTTGAGTGTCATAAGAAAAGAATACAGTCATGATAATTGTTATTTGTTCGAGATTTGTAGATAAACTTTAAAACAGTGTGATTGAAGCTTATTCAAAAAAATTTATTTACTTAAACTAATGTCACAATACATTTCATTATAGGATTCAGGGATTGCTTTATAAATAGCTATTTTCATTTTTATAAATAAGGGGTACACGTATTCTTATGTATCTGTTTCCAACATCAAGAACGAAGTGACTTCGAAATACTTAATTAAGCCTTAATATTATATTTATCAACAATTCTATTCCTATCCGGTGAGTCATCTGCAAATTTTATTTCATTTGATGAATCAGAATTCTCGTCAGCTAATTTAATAACGGCGAAATCTTTTAAGCGTACCTGAGTCTTTTTCTTTGGAATCATTTACTCTTTCTTCTTCTTCGTGTCAATGATTTCACCTATATGAGACCCGCATAATATTCGGCCACTCTTATTGCGTTAGGAGTGGCCTCCCAGAGCTCAGAGACAGTGCAGGTGCTCAGACAAGAAGGGCATATCAGCAAGTGGTCCATTGTCTGCTCCAGCTCACCACATTCACATTGGGCAAGGTCTGCGTCCCTGAACCCCAATCTACACAAGTTTGCTCTGCAGTGGCCAACTGCAGACTGCCATACGGGCCAGGGCAAGTTGTGTCCAGGTGGTAGGAATTCTTGTGGCTCATGGTTTGAGGGTGGAGGATACTTTTCGGCCCATAGCTTACATCTTGCCGTCGCCGGGTCTGCGCTCAATGGATCAGTGTGCCGTTGAAAACCTTTTCGGCTTTTGAGGCGATATGGTGGCATGTGGTTTCCATGCACAGGGTGGCGACGGTCCGACTACTGCTTCTGCTTTTACAAAGAGCATGCTACATCTCGTCGAATATCCGGTGGTGCTATGCCTGCTAGCGGGTAGACCATATTAAGTGGCGTGGGCTTTAGACAGCCGGTTATGGTGCGACACGTATCATTTAGCGCCACGCTAACGAGATCAACATGAGCAGACCTATGCCAAACTGGACACGAGTATTCCCCAGCAGAAAAACATAACGCCAGTCCCGTTGTGCGGAGAACGTCAAGGTTGGCCTCTTTTAAAGTTACTCTTTTAAATTCGACGTGTCAAAGTCAGTTCGATTTTCTTTTCTGTGTACTCTAACTGGAGAACGTGTGAGCGTCAAATCTTTAATTTGTATTGACACGGGATTCTCAGCTTTTTTCTTCTTACTTCTCTTTGATAATGTGGGCGAGTTTTGTAAATCACTTATGCTGAAATTTAGAGGATGTATGATGTTGCCCTTCTCAATTACTTTTCGGATGGATTTAATAGACTCGTTCGATCTATTGGTGCGATCATCACTTCTTTTTAACGTGCTTGACGTAGGCCTTTCTTCTGGTGATTCAGTATTACTGCCGGGATTTGGCGCCATACCCTTCAGCAAGATTTCCTATAAAGAAAAGAGACCGATCAGTATTTCCTCGTATTCATGATAGTTATTTTTTTTTGGATTCGTGATTCAGCGTAAAATACAACCTCGTAGACTGTCTCTAAATTTTCGTCGATCTCTTTTAGTATGTCACTCTCTTGTAATGGTGGTATCCACATAAGGAATGCTAGATCCATTCCCAAATATGAACCGGGAACTGAGCCTGTAACAAAGTTCAATTCTTGTGTCATCTAAATCGACAAATTGTTTTTATTCTACAACGAAATCAAATAATATTTGCCCATACTAGCAACTAATGCAACTTTACTATTACAATGGAAAATGGCCAGATTAAATAATTATAAAAATATTTTAACAAATATGATCCCGATCCTGATTTTTTAGTAGCCAAGCAGGTATTGTATAAAAATGGTGTTTGAAATAGATATAAGTATTCCTGTAATATTTAGTCGTGTAAATCAGTTCAGTAAAATGTTTTGTCTATTGTAAGTTTTTGACTCTGGTGACACTATGAGATGACAAATCATTCTCATTATTTTCTCTTGCTTTAAAAAATTCCTTTTGTGCACGCCGTTTTGCTTGTCGCGTGATTTGTAGAATTCAATTTACTTGTAAATACTTGTAATTGCCGCTTTTGACCTCCAGCAAAGTTTGTGATAAATTAGTGATATATATTGAACATTGGCATTTGTAAAATCGAATTGTGAATTCTGTATCTACCACCACGTGCATCGTGTCATGAAGACGCCGCTTGTAGCCTGGTAACTATAGATATTTCACCTCTGTTTGGCCAAATTAGTTATGTCTTATCTTAGGTCTGCTCCAGGCCACCAGAGAAGATCACCAGGTTATTGATTTGTTAAATTCTTAGCGCCTAGAAACTTCATCCATATGTCAGACACTCTTGCCTTGCTTAGAACAACTGGATGAATCTAATTAAGCTTCCATTGCCCTCTGTGAACAATTCCCAGTCTGTCTAGGCAAGCTCTGAATACATGGTATATTTAAAATTTCATTCAATTTGATCTAGTAGTTCAAGAATTATAACGAGTCAAAGTTTCTTAATTTTGTCACTCACTAACTGACCAATCATCAAAAGTCTAAGGCACTTCTAGCAGACATAGAAGCTTCAAATTTAGAATACAATTAGTGTTTTGTATAATTATGATTCAAGGAAAAACTAAAATATTTTTCAATTTCGGTCCAGTTTTTAAGATAATTATATCAACTGCATAAATAAGTTTGTGATCCCATTTAAATATACAGGGTTGATACGAGGAACGACTTTATTTTAAACCCCATATAGTACTTGACTCTACAAGCTCTAAATTTCAGTTTATTACAATGAAAATTGTGAATCTCTTTTTTTTTCAAACAAATTAAAGCAATATAATACGCAAACGCCATGTATAATATTTACACTAACCTGGGATCACCATGAATGACAACGTTCTATTCGTTAATTACGACTGTAGATACCTATAGTCCTACATAGTACATACCTATCTAGCGACGTCGGCACGGCACAGACGTAAGTAGGTACATAATTATGACAAAGTATTTTTTTCTCATTTCAGTTTATTACAATGAAAATTGTGAATCTCCTTTTTTCAAACAAATTAAAGCAATATAGTACGCAAAGGCCATGTATAATATTTACACTAACCTGGGATCACCATGAATGACAACGTTCTATTCGTTAATTACGACTGTAGATACCTATAGTCCTACATAGTACATGCCTATCTAGCGACGGCGGCACGGCACAGACAGTAGGTACATAATTATGACAAAGTATTTTTTCTCATTTACACACAACTAGGCCGTACGATATTGTTTGGTAGTTTTAGATCGAACTTACTGTCGGCTACTAAGCTTTTTAATTGATTAAATGTTAAAACTTAAAATGCTTAAAAAAATACTACTACTAGCTTGAAATTATTTCCGTAGGTAAGTATCTGTGATAAAGGTTAACTTTACACTATTTAGTATTTATTGATTCCACACACCAAACAACACTTACCGGTTTGTAGGGCTGCACATGTAAATGTTAAAATATTTCAAAACAAATACGTATTATCACTAACTTGAAATTACTGGCGTAAGTACCTATCACGTCACAAATAAAACGAAACATAAACACTTCTTTTAGTCATCCAAACATCATTGCGCTGTCACACAAATAAAAAACACTTCTACTTCACACCAGTACCTTTTTGAACACCTAAACGTTATCCAGATTGCAATAAGCAATATTTAATTTCAATATGGCGCGTGCGCACCGCGCAATAAACTAAACTAATTCCGCCATATTTTTCGCAATCGCGTGACGACTATCACAATTCTCGATGAAGAAGTCCGTAACCAATAGCTATCAAGTTGCCATGGCAACGCAACATTGTGTACCAGTGACTCTGTCTATCTTCCTCTTACTAGTATTGAATAAGAGCGAGATGCATACAAGTGTGAAAGTGTGCGACTTTTTAGTGAGATGTTATGCTTATTCGTCCTTATTGCGGTAGCCTAATGAGTGAATTTGACAGATTATGTAATGTAAACAGGCAAACGCGTATTTTTTTTAGTGTTTTAAGGTGTATGACCTTTACTAAGGGCGCGGAACAGCTGACGCAAGAGTTACGACCTGTTCCAGTTTAGTCAAAACTAAATATTTGTCTAGTGTCTAAACTACTGCTCGTATTGAACTGAAATTTGGTGTAGAGCTTGTATATGTCATGTACTATATGTGGTTTTAATTAAAGTCATACCGTCATATCAAACCTGTATAGGATAACAAGATTACATTTGCAGTTACGGCTTTAATTAAGAAAATTTGTTGTTGGTGTACAAGAAGTAGAAGGTACCGGAAAGGAACAAAGTAGGACTGTATTATCTACAAAACGAAAAGGTATTTTTGACAAGTATTGTTTTTTATGGTCCATATAGTTTTGAAATGTTTATGCTTTTTTAGTTAAAGGGTTTACTTGAGCGATACGTGAATATATGATTTTTTTATAAACTGTGGGTTTAATTGTATTTATACAGGGTGTAAAAAGACCCTTAACGAAAACTGAAACCCCATATTGTAGCAATTATTACGACCATTTTTTATTTCTACACCATACCTGGGAAATTACTGGTTCAGGAGATATTGAGGCTCAAAGTCACGACATTTTTTTTCTAATTATTCCAAAATCGTGTTTTGAATGATAAATGTAAACATTCTTCCAAATAAATATATACAAAATTGTCAATATTTCCCTAAAATAAACAGCTTTAAAGTTCCCTAAACACAGTGTATGCCTACTAGCAATCTGCTGAGAGTTCATTCCCCTCGGCCGCACGACCACGTGATCATAAACTGCCGCCGTTAGGGTGGTTACAAACTAGAGGTTTATACGCGCGTATAAGCTGGTTTTTGGAAGCGCATGTAGGCGCGTATAGGCGTGCCTTTTGGCACACGCTCGACTCGTACGAGCATTGACGCGCGTTTAAGCTCGTATAAGCGCTATACTGCCAAGATACCACTACCGTTTCGAGCGAACACACCGAAATATGCCCGTTTACGCGAATCCGGTTTTTTGTGGCGTATAATGTAGCGCGTGTGCAAGCGTGTATGCTGAAACGACCGTATACGCGCAGAAAAATACGCTAATCTAAAACCACAGGTAGATACGGCCGGCGTAGGTACGATGCATTTCTCTCGCCAATTTTTACTGCAGGCGCGCGCTATACATTGCGGCTAATAAAAAGTGTCTATTTTTTTAAGCTTAAAAATATATTTCGTTTCCTAGGTATTATTTTCGCATACTACCTGTTTATTATGACTTCCCGCTTGGTGGCGCCACTGTGCCGATGTTTACATTGTGTCCGTAATAAAAGTGAATTTAAAAATAATTTAACGACATATAAGTAATGACAAGTGCATAATTATATTATTACAGCAATAAATTTTAAGGATAATATAAAGTTTACAGTGAATAAACAGTGTGATAACAGATCTTTTGAAAATAAAATCATAACGAACAACAGTGAAGTGATGGAAAAAACAAACTATCTTAGCATTTAATTTCAAAACAATTGAATATATGAGCGTATAAATGTGAAAATCTGTAGAGAGTAATATAAAAACAGTGCAAGAGTGCTAAATTAGGAAAAAAAGACAAATAATAATAAACTAAAACTTGCTAATCATCCTTAAAACATCTACCACTGCGCCATCTATAATTACTACGGTGTACTACGTCACTTTGACTTGCACATTCCATCGAACTTAATATCGAACCGAACCTGTCAGTACATTGCAAATTACACTACTCCTACTACGACACAACTTCAACAGAGGGCGCTGTTACACAAAATGGAAGAACAAAGTCATAATATAACTTTGAGAAAACCACAGAGTAGGTCTAAATCATTAGAAAAAATAGATATAACAGGTTCTTTGGATTCCTCTCTCTCTTGCGATGTATTAGCTAGGAGCTTAGACCTGTCAACTAACACAATTCCACCTTGCATCGAAGAAATGATGTCAGAAATAAATACCTTGAAATCAAACCTATTGAGCACACAAAATGAAATGGATAACATAATTTTAGAGAATGTAGAACTCAAAAAGCAAATCACACAACTGTCTCAAGAAATAATTATATTAAAACAAATATGCAGAAGCCCCACTTCATCTTTACGCAAATCTATATCATCTAATAAGAAAAATAGTGTGAAACTACGCCTAGCAGATAACTTTCAACATAGTCCACTTACGCTTTCAAACAATTCTAGCGAAATAAATAAAATAGACCATGCCGTAAGTGCAGCACCGGAAATACAGGGCAAATTAGTGATGGAAAACGAATCGCAAGCCCATACTGATTTGAATCGTATTACAACCACCAATATTCAAAACAATAATGATTCAGTAGCCATAACAGAGCCTAGTCAAGAAGACACGCAGACAAATACTACTTATTCCAAAGGCAGCCCGATTAATATTGCTACTACATCAAAAACAGAGGTATCAAATCTGAAACTTAATAGAATTTTTATATTTGGAGGTAAGCAGTGTGTAGGTATGGCAGAATCTTTGAAAAAGTCTCGTTTATGGACCCGCTACAAACACTATCAAATTATATCATTTATTAAACCTTATGCTTCAACGGACAGTATTCTAAACTGTGCTAAAATGTTTGATATTACTTCTCACGACCGCATAATTGTCTGTGTTGGCCAACATGATTCAAATATATTGCATGTTATGACAGAATTATGTATATTCCTAAAATCAATTAAAAGTCCTGTATTTGTTCTTAAAGTATTTAAAAATATACACTTAAATGAATATAAACTGAATGAAATGTTAACGATGATAAGCTATCAGTATCAAAATTGTAATTACGTTAATTTAGACGCCTATACAAATGAATTTGTAATATGTAAAAAAATTAATTCTATGCTGGATCAACTAGATTATAATCTCGATTTTCCCAATTTTAAAACTAAACATACGTCAACTTTTGGACATAATTATGACAAGCAAAAATATAAACACACCTCTCAGGGTATACATGCTGGGCATCTATTAAAAACTAACCGCAATAATATAGTAAGGGTAGACAAAAGTACACAGACAGAAAACTCAGAAAATTTTTTTCGTAACAAAATATTTTAAAATCCTACACCAAAATGTTGCTAGTTTTTTAAGCAAACGCAGTATCCTAGAAATCCAATTAACTGACTATAGTGAAACTAATTCTGAACCTGATATAATCTGCTTGACTGAAACGTTTGTGGAAGTAGGAAATGAACATTTATTAAAATTAATTGATTATAAGCTGGCTGTGTCCTTCTGTAGGAAAAAGAAACAAAAACGTGGTGGTGTAGCTATTTTCACTAAAAAATATATTAATTCCAAAGAACTTCAGTTCCTTAAAGAATACTCTCTAGATAAGCATTTTGAATGCTGTGGTATAGACCTACCCTTATACAACATGTTTGTAATTGGCTTGTACAGGACACCCAATTCAGACTTCTCCCTATTTATATCTAAGTTATCGGCATTGCTTTATCACGTGAACAATAAATATAGTAAGAAAAAAATCGTAATAGTTGGAGATTTAAATGTAAATATCCTACTGCCTGACAGGAAAACTAAAGAACTTCGGGAATTGATTGCTAATTATAATTTAACTTTCCATATTGAAGAACCAACACGTGAACAATCATGTATTGATCACGTGATAAGCAATATAAAATCTGCCAAAGGTGAGCTGCTACATTGGGATATATCGGACCATAACACAGCACAGTTGATAAACATTCCTGTTAGACGAAAAGAAACATTTACACAATATTTTATCTTTAGGAGAGATTTTAGTATCGAAAATATAAAAAAATTCAAAGAATGCTTATCAAGCCTTACGTTTTCAGAAGTGTTTAATGAGACTGATGTTGATTTAGCTTACGAAACTTTCCATAACTTAATTCTTCTTTTCTTTAATTTATGCTTTCCTAAAGTAAAAATGAAAATATCGAATAAGTCCAAAAAAGCACATTGGGTAACGAAGGGTTTGAGAATAAGTAGTAAACATAAAAGGTTACTAAGGTATAAGTATTATAATAATAAGTCAAACATTAATAAAAGTGTATACAAAAAGTACTCCAAAATATTAAAATCTTGTACCTCTTGCTCGATTAAAAATACAAACAAAAGAATACTTGATAATTCGAAAAATAAATGTAAAACTGCTTGGTCACTTATAAAACAGGAATCGGAGTGCTTATGTAATACAGAAATGATACCAACATTAAACGTAAACAATACTATTTTATCTAATCCTGACAAAATAGCTAACGCATTTAATAATCATTGGATAGATCTAACAAATAGGTACAATGATGAACTACGTCTTACACTAACGGACAATCTACCCGCCACTTTATTTCTTAGACCTTGCGATTGCAATGAAATACAAAGTCTGCTACTTTCCTTAAATAATACAAAAGCTGTTGGTTATGATGAAATCTCAACACATATTCTAAAGTTGTGTTCATTAGAATTAGCACCAGTGTTATCGCACTTAGTAAATTTATCATTTGTAGAAGGACGTTTTCCTACTCGCCTAAAAACTGTGATTGTTAAGCCTGTCTTTAAAAAAGGTGATAGTTCTAAAATTGATAACTACAGGCCAATCAGTCTTATACCTATAATCTCAAAACTTTTTGAAAAGGTTATGCACAAGCGAATATCTACATTTTTGGAAAAACATAATGTCCTCAAGAAAGAGCAGTATGGATTTCAAAAAAATAAATCAACTACTCTGGCTTGTTTTAATTTAATAAAAACTATAGTTCATGAGATTGATGTCAGGAAAAGAGTATCTGTAATCTTTTTCGATATGTCTAAAGCGTTCGATTTCGTTTCGCATAAACTATTGCTATCCAAACTTGAACGTTATGGCATCCGTGGTCAAGCACTAAAATGGTTGGAATCATACTTAGTAGATAGACTACAGTGCGTTGAAATTTCTAAAATTGATAATAAAAAAGAGCTGAAGCATTTCAAATCTCACTATAAGTGCACCAATTTTGGTGTACCTCAGGGAAGCATTTTAGGTCCATTATTATTTTTACTTTATATTAATGATCTCCCTGAGGCTATAAGCTGTCCATGTACACTGTTTGCCGACGATATATCAATGATTTTCACATCTTCAACTAAATCTGACATAAATGAATATATTAATGACATCAATACTTCAATTAGTGATATAATAAACTGGCTAAAACTTAATAATTTAAAAGTAAACATCAATAAAACTAAAATAATTCAATTTGGGACATACAACACAAATTTTCTAAAACTAAATATTTATTATAATCGGGATTCCTTTTCACAAGCAGATGAGACAACATTTTTAGGAATTGTACTAGACAAACACATTTCTTGGAAAGCCCACGTAGAAAAGGTTTGCAACAAATTAAATAAATTCGTATTTGTTCTCTACAACCTACGAAAAACGTCTTCACAAAGTACAGTTTTGTCTGCTTATCATGGCTATGTTGCTTCGTCGCTTTTGTATGGAATTGTTTTGTGGGGTAATTCAGCGGACGTGAATAGAGCATTCCGGGCACAGAAAAAATGTGTGAGGGCGATCGTCGGTATACCTCCGTGGGAATCGTGTAAACCCCTATTCAAAAAATTAAATCTTCTAACTTTGCCTAGTATGTATATTTTTGAATGTGCCAAATTTGTTCGTCAGAATCCTAGCCTATTTCAGAAAGCTAGAGATGTTTTTCCACGTAATACTAGAGATCCAGATAGAATAGTGTCATCTAGAATTTTAAGAACAACCTTATATAAAAGAAATTGTTATTACATGTGTGGCCAAATATATAACAAAGTACCTAATGACATAAAAACATTACCAACTCGTTTATTCAACAGTCAATTTAAAAAATGGCTTATTAACCAATCTATCTACTCTGTTAGTGAATATATCAATCGTAAATAAGTAACTAATTTTATTCTATTTTATAATTATTTGACATTTTTTAATTTGACATCGATTATTGAATTTTGTCTCCAGTTAATCTAATTCAACTGTATATGATGACTTTACCTACCAGATATTTGCATGTCTATTTTTTTGACTAAGTGTTTGAAACATGACTAGTTACCTATAAGATCCCCTTCTGTACAACACTTAAGGCAAATAAATATTATTATTATTATTATTATTATTATTATTATTATTATTATTATTATTACGATCGAGTAACAAATTGCTTAAAAATTACGTTTGTTGTAAGCGGGGCTTCCTCAATGATTTAAAAAAAAAAATATTATTTATTTTGAAAGCTAATATACATCTACCGTCAGTAATTTTGAGCAAAAGATACGAAAAAAAAACACGTTTGTATGGGACCCTCCTTAATATTTTCATTTCTTTATTTTTAGTATTTGTTGTTATAGCGACTACTGAAATACATAATTTGTGAAAAAGAGACCAGCCAAAGTTGGCTTGAACATGAACAATCGTCTTAAAAAAAGTAAATTACTCAAAGTTTTCGTTTTAATATATTATAAATATTGATCGCTATCCAGTAGTACGAAATAAACACATAATAATAATGGATTTTAAAATACTTTCATTTGATTATAAACGTGTAGGTACTTCAATGGACTATTTGAGTGGTTGGTTTGTGTTGCCTTGTAAATAATCGGTGGAAAATATCGTTAAAAAGTGTTTAACAAAATCACATTTTAAATCGATTGCCGAAACCTGAAATTACGTAGAATTTTTTTTTATATTTTTTTAATGGTAAAGTATGTTGGGTATTTATTTTCATACTCCAGCAACACTTCACTAACTTGTTAATTCTGTTACCGTCATTCGCTTTGCGTTCGTTCCGTTTGATTTGATGGATTTGAATTCGTGGTAGCTGTTTTTTTTCTACTTGTGCTTTCTAAAATGGACTCTGAATATTCTCCTCATGACGACCATGGCTTACCTGCGGACCCAGTACCCGCTTCGAACGATGACTTGCGCTTGAACATGGATTACCCAATCCCGCTTCATGATCATGAATGAATTGCACATTCCATCAATTGTGGTACCAATATTACATAGCGGAGAACACATATTCTCAATCTCGTGGAAGTACGACAAGTAATACTTCAATGGATTGCACCGCAAGTGGTATGTATTTGGCATTTCAACAACTTACTCACATAATTATGTTTATTAAACCAAATATTAACTTGGTATTATAAATACATGCATTACAATTGTTTATTTTGGTTTGTCAACAGATCGAGGCTCATAGCCAGTACATATGTCATTCTCGTTGGACTATGGCATTAAACATATCCCGTATGCCACAAATCGCAAACCAATCACAAGAAGCTGCAAGTTCTGATTCAGGTCGTCACAGGCAAATATGTGTCAGCTGTAGAACTTCGCTGATGAGAATTAGGTCTCACAGCCTCAATAGTGATACAGAACGTGAGCGACATATCAGATTATACCATGGATTAACCCACATGAAGTAAGTTATCATATAATTAACTAGCTTTTGTGCTCGACTTTGTGCTACTCCGCTCCTATTAGTCATAGCTATTAGCTGATAAGAATTAAGGAGTATGGAGTGTGTGAAAAAATTATGCCAACTGAGTGAATAACAACAAAGAGAGCCGCAATAGCCGAGTAGTGAGACTGACAGACTGCCACGCAGAGGGTCTCGGGTTCGAATCCAAGGCACGCACCAATGACTTTTCGAAGTTAAGTGCGTATTAAATTGTTAATTATCGCTTGCTTATCGGTGAACGAAAACATCGTGAGGAAACCTGCATGTCTGAGAGTTCTCCAAAATGTTCTCGAAAGACTTGTGAAGTCTGCCAACCCGCACTTGGCCAGCGTGGTGGACTATGGCCTTACCCTTCTCACAGTGAGAAGAGGCCCTTACCCAGCAGTGGGACAGTGTATAGGGCTGATGACAACGAGTGAATAATGAAAATAAATATTTATTTTTAACAATGTGTTTTATTTTATTATTTGGGACTAAACTTTAAAGAATAATGTTTTCTACTTAGTTTAGGCTATTGAAAATTAATATTGTAATTCCAATTTTAAATTGTTAACGCCCAGGCCAAAGTCCCATACATTGTGGTCGGTCTCATTTTAGCTTTCTAGCTATCACGGCTTATGAGATACAGCCTGGTGACAGACAGACAGACAGACAGCGCAGGCTTAGTAATAGGGTCCCGTGTTTTACCTTTTAGGTACGGAACCCTAAAAAGACTAAGATTGTCAAGTTTTTGGTGCACAAATCTTACTCGCACATGCTCGTGTCAGAATTCATAAATTCACATAACTTCACGCCTTTTATCGCCGAAGGGATAGGCAGAGGTGTATTACACACCTACACTTCGCCAGTTATGTTTCGGCCTCAATGCAATAGGGGGCGAGCCTATTACCATCTACTGGGCACATCATTAAGCGAGGGATAATTAATTTATAATAACTTCGAAAAGTCAGCGATAATTAACATTTTTAATACACACATAACTTTGAAAAGTCAGAGGTGTGTGCCCGGGGTACCTAGAGATCGAAACAGAGACCATCGTTTCGGCAGTCCACACACACCACTGGGCTATCGCCGCTTTCTATATTTTCTATTAATTCTATATTATCGGGCATAATTCCTTTGTAAGGAAAGAGTACTCATGAACAAGGAATATAAATCGTGGACAACAACCTCGATCTATGCGCATACCAAGCAGTTTAAAGAAAATTGGTTATGGGTCCGAGTCCGAGTATGAGGTCCTTCAAAATAGTTGCTGCTACACGCAATGCTTAAAATATATTTGTTGACAAAGGGACGTCGGAGAGCTTGTTTCTATAATATACTAAACTCTAGAGGATGCCCGCAGATACGCCCGAACTGTTTAATTTTATGATTTCTGCCCGATCTCGTGGAAATTTTGGGAATTGCCTTCTTACTTCAGTGCACCTCTACGGCTCCCAACGAACATACATGCCAAATTTCAACTTCATGCGCCGAATATTTTGGGCTGTGCGTTGTCTTTTAATACGTTAGTAACGCAATAATAATAATAAGTACACTGATATATACTTATTAAGAAGTAACGTGGTCACCTATCACCTGAATATACTTAAATTAAAATAAAAGTTAAGAATTTATGTTAGGTAAGTATTAAGAAGACAGGATATAAATATTTATCAGAAGTAGGTATGCAACCCAACGTTTGGCTCTTAGTAATTTGCTAGTCTCATAATGAGAGCGAACTTAAGAGATCGTTTCCCGCATTTAGCCGCGAAATACCGGTACGAGCTCTTCAACTTGAGATTTGTAAGAATAATTAAACGGAGTTTGCTCTTATAATGCTCAGGTTATTTCTTAGATGCAGGTTTTAATGGGAAAGGCAATCTTGAAGATTTGCTTTATTTTTGTGCTTGGCTTTCTAACTGGAATTACGGTGTAATAAAACGGGTTTCTCGTAACTCGTCTGTAACGATGGTATTATTTTGCAGTGTTTAGGTTGACACGTTGCTTATGAATGTTAGTTGTACGATAATTTAAGTTTATACTTGGCAGTAGGCCAATGAAAGAAGCTGTTGCTGTTTTTGCATAAATACCATTCGCACAGAGACGGACACAATATAATTATAACAAATAAGGATAGTTATCATGAAAACTTAAGCGATATCATTACAAATATCGCATAGCTACATATACACAGATGAAGTTATTCTACAGTTCTCTGGCTGAAAACATAAGGATAGCACAACTTGTTAAATAATAGCCTAATATAGGTGAGATACAAGATACATTATCACATGAGCATACAATCCTGTAATGATGTGTATACTTACTACGTAAATAAGTTACTGAAATAAACACACTACATACTACTAAAGCAAAGCCTGCTTTCTGAAAATTTGCTTCGTTTAAATATCAATAACTTTTCCTGAACCAACACCACACAACAGAACCAACAGTCGTAAAAATAAACGGTATTTACGTTTATTTCCAATTCGTTGCCTTAACGGGAAAACCGATACCTTTCAACATCATTCACATGCCCATCTGTCACAGTCAATGTCGCTATCCTCAAATGTAATTTTTTTTTGTTTTTTTTTTTTTTTGCGGTAGGTGTCAGAAAGTTAACATAATTATACGCGAAATTTTAAATTTTTTACCTAATTATTTTGAAGCATTTTTAAGAACAATCTTTGTTTACACTAAGTATTGTAAGCGGTAAATACACTGTACTCACATTTGTAGAGGAGTTACATAGCTGTATGTAAACTTAAATCTGAAAGTTACACCACCTGCCAGCACTTCACATTCACACCAACTTTATTATTGTAAGAAGCACAAGATCCCTTGAATCGAGGAACCACATGTTGAGGTTTTAGGTGGAAGAATAAGCAAACTCTGTTATTTATCACAAATCATATTAAATATATTCATAAAATATTACCACGACACAATCTACATAAGAAGAAAATGTAACCATAGTTACCAGTCAACATTACTAGTGTGGAGACACGCAGCTAGTGCTGTACATATCTCAACACTCCTCCTAAATGATAACTTGGTTTACAGTTATTATTTAATACACAACTATATATCTAACTTAAATAAACCAACAGTAAACTAACCAACTGAGAATTAGCATAAGAACTTATCAATGCATTTATAAAACTTGTCTTTGCTCAAACTTTTAGTCATAACATCAGCTAAATTTTCATTGGTGCAAATATGTTCAATACTGATCACCTTATTGACAACCAAGTCTTTTATGTAATGAACCCGTATATCAATGTGTTTTGTACGCTTAGAATTCTCGTAATTTTTGGCCATTGATATCGCACTTTTGTTGTCAACAAGTAACACGGCATTCACATCACAACCTAAGTGTCTACATATGCCTTTTAAATTAACTATTTCCTGTGCTAATCATTCATACATTCGTCTCGTAATCTTTAAGATAAGCAGGAGATTTTATTGTTCTTTTGGGTCTGGTTCTTTCTTCTTCAGTTTGATCGTTATTCATTTCTGCATCTTTAAATTCATCTTCCTTTTCTACAATATCTTCCTTTTCTGTATTGATTTCTTCTTGTTGATCTTGAATATACCTTACTTGTTTCACTTCTTCGTTATTTTTGAACTTAATGTCGCTTTCATCAAATCTTACATCCCTGGATAGAACTATCTTATCTTCTTCTGGATCCCATAATCTGCAACCAACGGTTCCATAACCTACCATTCTTGTTTCTTTTGCTCTCTTGGCTAACTTGTCCGGTTTGGGTACTATAGTTGCCCAAGCTTTGGAACCAAAAACTCTCAATCTCGATAGGTCGTTTTTACCAAAAAATATTTCGCTTGGTGTCTTGAAACATATGGCCCATGATGGCAATCTGTTCAATTGGTAAACTGCACATTGTATCGCTTCGCACCATAAATGTTTTGGCAAATTAGTTTCCGCCAATAGAGTCCTCGTTTTGTCACATAATGTGCGGTTCATCCGTTCTGATATGCCATTATGTTGTGGCGTGTAGCGTAAAGTATATTCTAAACTAATCCCTTTATTTCTGCAAAAAAATTTCAAACTATTACCAGTGTACTCTCCACCATTATCGCATCGAATTCTTTTTACTTTATTCCCCGTTTCGTTTTCAATTCTTAATACATAGTTCATCAGTCGTTCTGTTGCTTCAGATTTGCTCTTCAGGGGATACACTACGCAAAAATGAGAAAAATCGTCAATAATCGTCATAAAATATTTCTCACCATTAGGTCCTTGTTGTCTGATCGGTCCAGCTATGTCTGTGTGAAGCATTTCGGCTATCATTCTCGTTCTAGGCTTTGGGACAGGTGTGAATGGGCTTCGGGTGGCTTTACCTTCCATACAGGGACTACAAATTCTCTCAGATACAGGTAAGTTTAATATATTAAGACTTTTTCTATTCAAATGACCTAAACGTTTGTGCCATAGATCTGCAGCATCACTAACATTACAGATTTCGTACTTACATAATTTGGCTTGTAACTTATACAACTTTCCTTGCACGTTGCCGCATAAAAATGTCTTATAATTAAATATTTTAACATTGTTTTTATTAAAGTTTACATTAAAACCTGCCTCGACAATCTTTTTCACTGATAGTAAATTGTATGAAACATCTTTCACAATTAGAGCGTCAATATTTATCTTATTATTTTGATATTTTATTTTAAGTTTACCTCTTTTATTAGTTGTAATACATTGGCCGTTAGCTACGAATATTTTTACATGTTTATCTAAGTACGTAATATCCGTCATATAATTTTCATATTTTTCATTTATTAAATGATCCGTACATCCCGAGTCTACAATTAGTTCTATGCTACCACACTCACTCACATTAGCAATAATATCGCTAGCAACGAAACCTATTTCTTCGTCTTCTGTGTCTGCTGCTGAAGCATGTTGATACTTTGCATGTCGTGCACTTGAAAATCCTCTAAATGAGCGTCCACGCGCCCTTGGATAGCTCCGTCCTCGTGTCAATGACCGCCCTCTACTCGGCCCTTGTCCTCGTCCTGATCCTCTGCATTCAAATGACTTGTGTCCACGTTTCCCACAGGAGTGACACGTGAGGAAAGCATTATTCTCATAACTTTCACTATTTCCGTCCATTTTTAACTTTGTCTCCATATCAAGTAGTCTTGCTTTAACAAATTCTAGGTTCAGTTGTTTCTCGGATGCCATAGTCTCTATTGATGTAATTACTTGATCGTATATTTTTGGAAGAGAAGACAGCAGATAGCAAATTTGGTCTTCTGCATCGACGTTAACGTTGATAGCCGCTAATTCGCTAAGAATTCCTTCAAATTTTAGGAAATATTGCTGTAAGTTACTTTCATTGTCATAGCGCATTGTTATAAGCTTCCGTTTTAAATAAAATTTGTTACAGACTGTTTTTCGTTCAAATATGGCTTCTAATGACGTTAACATTTCTTTGGTTGTATTTGCATTCTTTACAATGTCAATATATTTGTCGCTCAGACATTGTACCAAAATTGATTTTGCTCGTGAGTCATCTTTCAAAAATGATACTAGAGCATCTTTTTCCGTTGGTATCTCTTTTAATAATACATTGCTTAATTGCTTTTCTTCCAGCAGTAATTTTAGTCTAAATTTCCAATGACTGAAATTTGAATTTTCAGTTAAAATCGGCAGAAGAGACCCCGCAGCTGTCATCTTTCTTTCTTATAATTTTCGCCGATATTATTTTTCGTGGATCGCAACCCAATATATTTTTGTTTAGGTACTTACTGCACGCGATCTGCTACCATGTTTAGGTTTTAGGTGGAAGAATAAGCAAACTCTGTTATTTATCACAAATCATATTAAATATATTCATAAAATATTACCACGACACAATCTACAAACGCAGGGCAACACTAGCGAGCAGTTGTCATTTCAATACGTGTATAATAATTTAAATGATAAAAATAGTTTTATGTTGTTTTAAGTATAAATTCCATGTTGGAAGTGTAGTGTATACCCATAAACCTGACCAATAATTGTTAGTGTATCTACAAATCAAAGGACTACTGACAAAACCTCGCTAGAAAATTTGTGGCGGACTAACTGTAACTGTCAAAGTAACGGATAACGGAGACGAGATTTAAAATCATCTGGAAACCCGGGGAGTATTGTTTTCATTATTCTTTACATAATTCTGTACCGTTTTATTGTATATACCACTAACAAAAATACACTATACATCACATAAACATTGCTCATTATATGTGAGCGACGTCAATTACAATACACAGCGGCACCGTTTGTCTCCTTTTGCTTGACAATTTGTGGAAGCAAAATCGATGACGATAAACATTTGCCTTAGACACCATTATACTACATGACACACTATACACAATACATAATTACTTATTATAAATTATATTAATATTTACTTAGAACAGTAGTGTTACACAGGCCCATTTATTAAAGTACCTACATTCCAGTTTTATTGATATTTCAAACATTACCAATAAGTGATACTCACCTTGTTAATTACATATTATTGTTTTATAAATCTATCAAACTTTTATGTTCATTACTTCTCTATGAATAGAATATCAAATTCCCCAATACTTAGTACCTATTTAAAATAAGCTGTTCCTAAATTTATTCAATTTTACTCTCTTTTTCTTTTTTTATGATCTACCTACAAT
This sequence comes from Euclidia mi, assembly GCA_944739405.2. NCBI lineage: Eukaryota > Metazoa > Arthropoda > Insecta > Lepidoptera > Erebidae > Euclidia > Euclidia mi. Next base: position 23,123,507 of record OX123194.2, on the reverse strand, counting down.
ATTTCCTACTCAACCTTCTATCCACCAATTTCATAGTTTCCCTCAGCTGACTTCACTCACTCTTCCTTATATTTCAGGTGCCTACGGTCTGTGGAAATGATGACCCGCAGAATGGCAGTTTTGGAGGACAAACTACAGACCACTCTTAAGAAGAAAGAAAGAAAGAAAAACTATTTATTTGTCACAGACACTGGAAAGGTATAACATAAAATAAAACATCACAAGAAATAACAGTAATCTGTGACAGATAGGTGCACACTCAGCTATATTGTTGCATTGTGGTAGTGTCCACAACACAACGCTGTTATTCTGTGTGCACCTTAAATGCCGCACGGACGTTAAACAGCACAATAATTTAAGAGGACATATAAAACAAAATAAAATAAAATATATACATAGGTACACAATCTAGAAACATAGAGTAGTTTATACTCATGTGTATCTAGGTACAAAACAATTATTATTATTATTACTTAAACAAAAACAGGATAAAAAAAAAGTATTAAAAACAATAGATATAAGATTAAATATAGTAGCATAATACATACGCCGACTCAATTACTTCGTAATTAAGTCGGCGCATATATCGATTCCATGGATTGTATTATATTTTCAACGCATAATAGCAACGATATGCAGCGGCGCGGGAGCGGGCAACCGAACCGGTCCGAAGGACGCGGCGCGTCTCGCGTCGCATATAGGTGGCATACAGCCAGCGCATTGGCTCGCGCGCGGTGCGCTTATGTAATCATTGTTTACATAGAACATAATACAAATGGACAGTTTGTTATTTATAAAGAGAAGTATATCGGTGTTATCAGTGCCACATTCATCAACCACAAATTGTTGCATCAATAAAAAACCGTCACACTTCCAACCATCAGGCCTGATTGATATAATAGTGATAAATAATAATAATTTATCAAACAAGCCGCCTCTCGGGACGCCTGAACGTCGTGCATACCTACCTCGTCCGCAGATCACAACCATTACGTAAGTAACACTTGGTTTTTTATGATTATTATAACTTTTGTATTGATATAAAGTAATTTTTTAAGTGAAATTTAAAATTTACTTTTGTTTTTAGTGATCTCAATGGGGGAGGCAAATTGTTCCAGCACCGTGTGGCGGCATATTTGAAACAGCCTCGAAATGCTGTTGTTTTATACTTTGGCATTGTGAGCGGGTTGGAAGTGGAGCGAGTGGAGTACAAATAGTGGTCCTGTCTCCAGCTTAACTTATTAAACAGGTACAACGGTTTCTTTGTATTTACAATGCCAAATAATAACGTAGCCAGGTGAAGCAGTCGTCGCGCTGCCATTTTTAAAATATTGGCTTCATTTATGTACGGTGTGACATGGCTACGACGTGGGATATCGAAACAGAACCTGGCACAAGCATTTTGAACCCGTTGTATTAGTCGGGTGGTTCTAGCCAGTAAACATGGACCATACACAACATCCATATAGTTAAATTTTGCTAGCACCAGGCTGTCTACTAACCTCTTTCGCAATGCAACACTTAAATAATTTCTAAACCTATAAAGTATCTTTAACCTATAAAAACAATTTTTTGCAACATCGCTAATATACGCTTCAAAGTGAAGTTCCGGGTCTATTATCAAGCCTAAGTTGCATGCCGAATCCACTCTTGATATTTCAACCCCTTTTACTTTTATAACGGGCTTAGCTAATAAAATATCTTTGATTTGTTTTTTACTGCCTAGTATCATGAACTTAGACTTCAGTGGATTTAAAACCAGGGAGTTTACCTCAGACCATCTGACCACCTCGTTCAGAACCTTATTGATCTTGAAGGCCATAGCAGTCGTATCTTCCGCTTTAAATGACACATATAATTGTAGATCATCCGCGTATATATGGTATTGGCAATCTGTCAAACATTTTGTAATGTCAGCAGTGTAGATGATGAACAGCAAAGGTCCAAGGATGGATCCTTGTGGAATTCCTCGGGATACAGATTGGGGAGGGGATGATATTGAAGAACCATCCTCCTTCTGTATCTCGACGTACTGCGATCTGTTTGTCAAATAGCCATTGAACCATCTGACTGCACTTTCACTAAAACCATAATATTAAGGAATTGGAATGCTCAAAAATCCTGTGTAACCAGCTGCTACAGGAAAGGGAAGACAGCGAAGAAGAAGTTAAAAAAATTATAGACAAGAACACTGAACTCAAGGCACAGCTGGCTGAAATGCATATTCACCATCACGAAATCCTAGAACAACATGAGCAACTTCGACTGACGGTGTCCAACTTCCAACAGTGCATGGACACTCATGAAGAAGCTCTGAGACGTGTTGCTGAACTGGAACGTGAATTGAGTGAAGCTCATAACACCATCTCCAACATTAAATCTACTAAACACAGTGAACAGATTGCGAATACCTGCAGCCTATATCATGAGTTGGTTAGTAGTGAGCCTGATCATGTGTGTATTAGGGAGCCAGTTGTGACAATAGATCTGACCAGGGAGGATACCATTCTTATGAGACGCAGCTTTTCTAGTCATAAAAAACTGAAACGCTACATTAAAGTTAATAAATTAATTTAAAAAAATCATAAATCTATAAGGAAATATAACATGCATAGGGTTAATTTAAATCTCAGAAAACAGCGCATTAACTTAGTTAATCAACTATCTGAGTACTCTAGAAATTTGGAGCAAAGTAGGTTAGTGTATGATTCTGATACTCATCGCTTGAGGGAAGAACTGTTACTTAGAGAAAGCACCTTAAATGAGATTTTCAACAAATACCAGGCTTCTCAACAAGAGCTGAGCAAGCGTATAGTGGAGGCAGGTGAGCTCGTAGACTTGGTGAGATGTAATGCAGAAATGTATGAGTCTCTGACCAATAAGCTCTCGTGTCCTTGTACTCACACTCTAATCCCAACAGAGCCATCGAGTACTATTATACTACCTGAGAATTTTTCTAATAATTTACAAAACCAATCGCCTTTGCAATCAAATATGATTAAATCTAGGCTTTCTACAGCAACTAATAAAACCTACATCTTTTCTGATAGACTAGGTCATAATTTTGGTAGTCTTCTCAATGAGTATACAAATCAGTGTGTAATAAATTATTGCAGGCCAGGGGATAGTTACACTAGTTTAGTGAATCAGATTAGGTTACACCCCTTAGATGAGAATAGTAAAGCCATATTATTGTTTGGTAACAGTTTAACTGTAAAGAGACAGGATATAATAGAATGTGTTGAAGTGTTACTAGGACTTAATTCAAAATTTAGGTGTAAATTTATTTTATGTGCTTTGCCATACTCAAATAACTTAAGACATACAGAAAACATGCACATACACACATTGAATATGTTATTGTATAATATAACTTGTCGTCATAGTGACGCAATATTCTTTTTTGACACTAATAAATTTATTAGTAAATTTACTTTGACAAAAGATACAATGTATCTGCCATTTTATATTAAGCGACAGATTGCTAAGCTATTAGCATACAATTTACAGCAAGGCAAAAAGCCTTGTGTTTACAATTTATTTGATAGGGTTAGTACATGTACTAACAACGTTTTTATTGACACATCTTGTGATTTAAACTCCAAGATAGGACAACAGTTAGGCTGCAGTATTTAAATATAGTACACCAAAACATGCAGGGCCTATCTGGCAAAGAATTAGAATTAAGTTTATTTCTAGAGAAATATGATGTTAAAGCATTGTGTTTAACCGAACACTGGTTAAATAACCATGAGATTATTGTCATTAATCAATATTACACAATGCAGAGCGCATATATAAGAAAGCAGGCTATTAGAGGCGGTTCTCTCATAATGACTTCAAATTTATTAAAATGCAAAGAACGTAAAGATATTGTAAACTTATCTATTGAGCGTACTATTGAGTTGTCCTGTGTGGAACTAGATTTATATATTGTAATTTGTGTATATCGACCCCCTTCTGGTGATTATAATCTATTTGAGACTGTTATGGAAGATGCTATTAATAAAATTAAATGTAGCAGTAAAAATATTATAGTTTGTGGCGATTTTAATATTAATATTTTAGAGAACTCTTCACAGTGTACTAGATTTCTGAATTTTTTTAAGTCATTTAATTTAAGTAACTTATTCTGTGAACCTACTAGAGTCTCTGCAACATCTTCTACTTGTTTGGATAATATATTTAGTTCTTGTGTTGCTAAAAACCCAGTAGTTATTAGTTCTCTTCCTTCTGATCACCGTGGACAGATAGCTAGTTTTTCTTGTTCAGCTTATAATAAATCACATACAGTACAATGTAGGCCTCAAACTACCAATCGTCTTATACATTTCAAAAACAATATTATCGCAAATCTCAATCCTTCAATATTGAACTCAGAAAATCCAAATAAAATTTATAATTCACTTTTTGGACTAATCATTAATGAGTTTCAAAATACTTTTAAGAGTAAAACTGTAACACTAAAGGGTACTACCGGATCTTTTAACCAGTGGGCCACTAAAGGTATATACAGAAGTAGAGCCAAGTTATTTGAATTATATGGTTTGAAACAACATAGATTTGACACACCGTTTCTAAATTATGTAAAAAGCTACTCAAAAATTTTTAAACAAGTTTGTATTATGGCAAAATCAAAATTTATTAGTGATAAAATTAAGCAATCGACAAATATAATTAAAGAAACGTGGAGAATTATAAATAATGAAACTGGTAGAACACGACAACGAGAAAACCAATTTGAAATCAAAGATAGCAATTTATTAGTCACAGACAAATCTCAAGTTGCGCATATGTTCAATAGTTTCTTTGCAAGCATACCAATAACAACTACTAGTTCCTTACAATCATCGTCTTTATACGCTGGAAATTTGTTGCTTAGCAGTGTACCTGAATGCAAGAGCGTGTTTAGATTCGAGCACGTCACCCCGCAAGATATATTGATCGCCTTTAATTCAATTACTATTAAAAATACCGGCGACTTTTGGGGCATTTCAATTAAAATTTTAAGTACTATAGTTGAGACTGTTGCGCCTTACCTCTCTATAATTTTTAACCAATGTTTTGACCTAGGCGTATTTCCGGATTTGATGAAGCTAAGTAAAATCATACCTTTATTCAAATCTGGTAGTAAAAATGACATAAATAATTTTAGGCCCATCTCTATCTTGCCGGCATTTAGTAAAATATTTGAAAAGATTTTACTAAAGCAGCTACTAAGACACTTTAATTTAAATAGTCTGCTTCACAAAGATCAATACGGATTTACTAAAGGTAGATCCACTACTGATGCGGGTGTTGCTCTCATAAAACACGTCTATAATGCTTGGGAGTCATCTAAAAATGCTATCGGAGTATTTTGTGACCTATCAAAAGCATTTGATTGCGTTCATCACGACACACTACTGCGTAAGCTCCGCCACTACGGCGTAGAGGAAACCGCACTTAGTGTTGTCGAGTCGTACCTGCGGCAGAGATTTCAGTGTGTCGATGTAAATGGGACTACATCCTCTAAATTACCTATACAGTTAGGCGTTCCACAAGGTTCAATTCTAGGTCCTTTTCTGTTCCTTGTATATATTAATGACTTACCTTTTTATTTAAAAAACATCTGTGATGTCGTACTTTTTGCAGATGATACGTCACTTATTTTTAAAGTAGACAGGAATAGGAATGAATTTGATGATGTAAATAATGCACTTATACAGGTTACACAATGGTTTACAGCAAACAACCTAGTGCTTAATTCTAAAAAGACTAAATGCGTTAAATTTGCTCTGCCTAACGTTAGACAACTGGGACCTAATAAAAGGCTAGATAGGGAGGAACTTGAGACAGTTGACTCTACAGTGTTTCTAGGCATTACATTAGATAATAAGTTACAATGGGGTGCACATATAGCATGTCTTGCAGGTAAGCTCAGCTCTGCAGCGTATGCTGTCAGAAAAGTTAGACAACTTACTGATGTTGACACAGCTCGTCTAGTTTATTTTAGCTATTTTCATAGTGTCATGTCTTACGGCATTTTGTTATGGGGCAAAGCTGCGGATATTCAGAATATCTTTGTTCTACAGAAACGAGCGGTACGAGCAATATACATGTTAGGTGCTAAAGATACTCTTAGGGAACGCTTTAAGTCTATAGGAATTCTAACAGTAGCCTCGCAGTTCTTATTTGCTAATATATTGTATATTAGGCAAAATATAGGTTTATTTACTACAAAAAGTGACATACATAATATAAATACTAGGAACAGGCATAAGTTATATGCCACTTATCATCGTTTACATAAAGTTAACAATTCTTTTGTAGGGCTAGGTATTCGTATTTACAATAAAATACCAATTAGTCTCTTAGAATTACCATTTAATACGTTTAAAAGTAAAATAAAAGACTGCCTTATTAGGAAAGGTTATTATACTGTTAATGATTATTTTAGTGATAAGGATAGATGGTCACTTACACTAGACAACTCATGATCTACTACTTATTTAGAATTTATATAGATACTTAGCATTTTTCAGTTTATTATTATATAACATTTCTAGTTCTTTTAAATTATTATTCGTTTATTATAATTAGGTCACTCCACTTACTACATTTACATTTGCATTGTTGTTCCACTAATTTTATTACAATTTACTGTACTGTAAGATGTAGATAACTCGTTATCATGGTCTGTGAACTAACGTTTTTGTGATTTTGTGTATTCATATATCGTCACTTCTGTAACATACATTTCCACCATAGTCCTGAACATGGTCACGAGTTGTATACATTATAAGTCGTAAGTGGATGCTCCTGTTACACAATATTCGCTGTTTGCATTGGAAGGCTAACTAAAACACATAATTTAGTAACTGCATTAATTACTTAGGTATTACGTCTGTAACTAATACTATTTACAAGTAATTTAGTACAATGTGTAACAGTTGCAGCTCCTTACAAAAATAAAAATATGTACCATAATATTGGCGATTTAAAAGAGTGGCCTCGAGTTTTATTGCCCGTTCTTTCTCGTGGCTCTACCAATTGCTTTGCGAACGAGGCAGTAAATGTAAATGTAGAAGCATTAAGTAATTTAATTTTAAAATTGACGTTCATAAGCGTCACCTTGTGACCTAGATGAATAAATGATTTTGACTTTGACTTTGACTTACATAAGAAGAAAATGTAACCATAGTTACCAGTCAACATTACTAGTGTGGAGACACGCAGCTAGTGCTGTACATATCTCAACACCACAATGTCTGAACTGACGAATATCAACATGGCACAGAACAATCTTGAAGATATGTTCAACAAGCGGATGACGGAACTCGAGGCGCAGCTTCATGGAGGTACGGCGAAGGATACGGTTGCAAAGGTCGCAGAAGAGTTCCGCACCTTCAGGGAGCTCATGTCTGCGATGCTCAGTCTTATAAGGAAGCAAATAACAGAGTGCTCTCAAGCAATTGATGTCATTGAGACTAGGCACAGACGCAAAGCACTGTTATTTCTGGGTGTGCCTGAGGCAGAAAAGGAGGAATGTAGGGCTTCTGTGACAAGAATTCTTCAAAACATCAGTGTCTGCCACAGAATCGGTGCACCCAGCGAAGGCCATCACCGTCAAATCCTGGTTTGTTTTTCTGCGATGGATCAGAGGGCTGCAGTCTGGAGAGCCAAGACCACACTAAAGGGTACTTCAGTGTCCGTAAAGGAATTTATGACGAAATCCAGACAGACGATCTTTGGTAAGGCTCGGCTGTATTTTGGGATGCGAGCGTGTTGGACCCAGGATGGTGTCATCGTTGTGAAAGCAGATCGGATGGCACTCGTTATAAAATATCCACCATCGAGAAATTGAACTGTTTGCTGCAGAAATATCCAAAGCGAGTTAAAGCCGCAATCGTGGGGAAGAATGGCGCCGGATCTGCGGGTACGTCGAACGGTACTTCCAAAACGCGTAAACAACCAATCTCATTCTTCTTATTATTGCCGTTTTCTTTTTGTCTGTCGCTTCTCTATTTATTACTAATTTGCGAGTGTTATATTTTTTTCATTTCTAGATTTTATGTTTGTTTTGTCATAGTGTCTGACATATTGGTGACAGTTAGATGTCAGAATAATTGTTGTAAGCTACGTTCGGCAACCGTGTATGTTCTCTTCTTAGTGCTACGTTTAGTTTTTACTTTTATTGTTTGTGTATGCTGGCGGGTGGTGCAGAGAGGACTGTGTTGCTCATAGTATATTCACTCTTATTTTTTGTACATATTTAATTTATCAGTATTTATATTTATATATTTATTACATTATTTACTAATGGACTTAGATACATATATTATGACGAACGGTAGGCGCCACGGGAGTGTAAGTGACTGCTACGCCGAAGGTTGCGGGTTCGATTCCCGCTCAAGTCAAACATTTGTGTGCATGATCATGAATGTTTGACTTGGTCCGGGTGTTTCTATGTATAATATGTATGTATTTACAAAAAAAGTATATAAGTATGTATGTTTATCCATTATCTAGTACCCATAGTACAAGCTTCTGCTTAGTTTGGGACTAGATGGTGTTGTGTGAATGTGGTAGAATATTATAATTATATATTATTATTATAATACATACATACATACATAGACTCACGCCTGTTTCCCGGAGGGGTAGGCAGAGACTACGGAACGCCATTTGCAACGATCCTCTCTTGCTTCATTCACTCCCATCAAGTTTCTCATGCATGCTATTCTGTAATCATCAAAAAAAAAAAATATTTGTCGGCCAATGAGTCAGCTACCTCATCGGATAATGAAAGTTTCTGCTCGGCTGATGGCACATTGAGCGAATGCCTTCAAAAGTCATTTGCACATCAATTATTTTTAACGTCTGTCATATTAATGCACAAAGCATACCGAGCCATTACAGTGACTTGCTAGAAGCTTTCTCAGGTTCAAATGTGCATGCGATCTTGGTTTCGGAGAGTTGGCTAAAACCAGTTCTCTCTTCTACTTCGTACTCTTTGCCCGGCTACATCCTTATTCGTAATGATCGAGTCGGTAAGAGAGGTGATGGTGTTGCAATATACCTCCGCAGTACCTCCTCGTTCTAAATCTTAGCATCTTCCTCACCTACCTCTTCATCTGCGGGATACTTATTTATTGATATTAACGCCAAGGGCGCTACAGCTATTCTTGGTGTCGTCTATTGTCCCCCTAGTGCCGATAATTTCTCCAGTCTCGAGCCGATTCTGGAATCCTTAGGGTCTCAGTATACTCATCATATTGTCATGGGCGATTTCAATACCAACCTCTTTTCCCGTCATTCCTGTCGTTCCCGTAAGCTACTCGATATCGTTCAGTCAGCCAGTCTCCACGTATTACCGTTCCAAGCCACTCACCACAACAATAATGGAGAGGACACCTGGCTTGACTAAATCTTTACATCCTCTCCTTCATTAGTCACATCCTATGGCCAACTGCCTGCGCCTGGATTTTTTCCTGTCTTACCGTCTAAAACCTCTCAAATCCTCACCCAAAGTTCTGTAGATGCGTTGTTTTGGTCGTATAGATGTGGATAAACTGAAGCAAGATGCTTCAATGTTAAATTGGGACCGCTTGGTATCCGCCTCCACGGTGGACGAAGAAGTGGATATTTTCCTGCAGTCTAAGAACTTTACGACGTCCATGCCGCCGTGAAACGGGTGAAACTGAAGCGTCCACCAGCACCCTGGATTACAGCGGGTGTTCGGATGGCAATGCGACGTAGAAGCCGAGCGTTTAGGAAGTATAAAAGGGACCGATGTGTAGAAAATTGGGTGCTTTTTAAGTCTGCAAGAAATCGGTGCAACCAGATGGTGCGCAATGCCAAACGCCAACATTTTCTCAATAATATCTCTTGCTCATCGCCTGCTAGTATCTGGAAGTTCCTTGGAACACTAGGCAAACAGCGGCATCTTGATTTTCATGACTTGGGTGATATCAACCGATATTTCACCACTACTGCTCATCTGGATCACCAAGTCATGAGTCACACTGTTAATTATTTAGCGGGGTTACCTCAACCCAACATTGATTCTTTTTGCTTTTCTCCAGAGTCTCCCGACGATATCAGAAAAGTCGTCGGAAGATTTTATGGATAGGATTATCCATAAAATCTAATGCTGTGGAATGTGATAATATTAGTCGTCGTAAGATTACGACGATTCTGGATCATCTACTGTCGGCGATATCCTACATCATTAATTTTCTTAGTCTCTGGTACCTTTCCTTCCCTGTGGCGCAAGGCCTATATAATAATACCTTTGCCCAAGACCGAAAGTCCCACCCTCCCTGAACACTTCCGTCCTATTTCTATCCTACCCTTTATTTCTAGAGTGCTACAGGCCTGTGCGCACAAGCAACTGTCTCATTTTATCTAACACAACAAGTTGTTGAATCCTCTCCAATCAGGCTTCAGGCCTGGTCATAGCACAACCTCTGCCCTCCTTAAAGTGACTGACGATATTCGTGAAGGCATGGAAAACACGAAAATCACTGTCCTGGTGTTAATTGATTTTTCAAATGCCTTCAATACCGTCAGTCACGATATCCTGTTATCTATGTAACGTAAAAAGACCTTTCAGGTGTCCACTGTTACGTTATCCCTACTAGGGTGTGTTTAAATGAGAAACGTGGTTAAATGTTACAATAAAAATTGATTTAATTCTCAATTAATTTTAGACATCATTTAGCAAGCGAAAAAATTAGGAATTAATAAAAAATTACACAGGGTCGCGTGATTCGGTGATGGGAGGGGTTGATGTTGAGAATCCCGCTGCCGGTTCGTCCAGGAGAGGTCACTTAACTCGTCTCGCAGCCAGATGAAAAAAAGGCCGAACGCGGCCAGCGCTTCCATATTTATAGCCCGTTGCAGGGCGCGGGCGGCGGGGTCGACCGGGCCGAGTGATGCGTCAAGGATTGACGTCACACACTCCTCCCATTAGGCCAGAATTTTCCCAGAGGGAAAATTCTGTGGCTGGTAGGCGGCCACTGCATTCCGGGACCCTGAAACAGATGAGTGGTAGTGGTGTCAGTAGGTTAAATACAAGGCAACTATTAACCCTGAAAGAGGAAAAAAAAACAAGTATAACCCTCGGCCATTCATACGTCACCAAGCATTGAACGTTCCTATAACCTGGCATTCATCACATTCAAAAAGGCCTACACACAATCATACGCATGAACAAGCCAACATTCATTCACGATGCGAGTCGCATTCATTATAATACACGACGCGCGAAGAGGTATTATACGTGAGTTCTATAGCAAATAGTCACCCAGTCTATGTTGGTAGGCACCACCTGACCACCCATATTCGATAAGTGAAATTAATTGAAAGAGTATAAGTCGTAAACCAATATTACGATCTTACTATATTACGATACTAACAATCATACGATTAGTTGGCAGTATCACAAACAAATTGCTCATTAACGCGCTCGATGCGAATTGTAAAAAAATAAAAAAGTGTTCATTATAATTAAGTATAAAGTATAATACAATGTTTTGAGCAGAGTGATCGGCTGACGTAAACAAGTGAGTCATCACTGCGCGCTTGGCGCCGGCCGCATTCCATTGTCGCGGACAATTAACTGGTTTCTGATTATGATACAAAATCAACAACGGCAAATACACAATTCGGAATAGGTTGCAATGTATAGTACATCACCGCAGGAGACAATCAATGACATAGTATACACAACCATAGCCAAAAACACAAAAAAAATATTTGCGGCAAGATGTAATGTATAGTACATCGTCGAAGGAGACTGTCGACGACATAGTACACACTACCATAGTTAAAAACACAAAAAAATATTCGCGGCAAGATGTAATGTATAGTACATCGTCGAAGGAGACTGTCGACGACATAGTACACACTACCATAGTTAAAAACACAAAAAAAATAAACACAATCGAGATTCGAACCACAGACCGATCCGACAACAACCTTTCAGCCACTGAGCCATAAGGGAATTTTTTTTTTTTATATATTACGATCAGTCATTACCAAAGCTATAAGTAACAAGATATATGGGTACATGATTTAGCTGTAATTAGGAGTTAAAGACTTTATACACTATTTGCAACCAAGTGTTAAGTTATTTTAGTGATTAGATCATTAGTGATGAGCATTAATCATTACATTCTTAAACTTTGTAGTGAGTTAATTCACGATCTTTTATATGTAAATCACCAAGAGGTTTTTGTTTGTCAAACCATAACTGATAGTTAGATAAATAACAGATTCTTTGTAACAATATTAAATTTAATAAACTTTATTACAATTTATAACTGAAACATTTATTCATTTTATGTTAGCATGTTTACATAAATCATTAACACAACACAATGCATTATCTTGTAAGCTTCTACTCGAAAACAATAGCACTATTGTTGGCCTTCACAAATAATTATGTAGGTAATTATAACTTCGCATACATATGCGTCTTACATTGTTGTTAATGACACTGTACCCAATCGTTTATAAACTTATTTATGCTGTAATAGAATAAGATTCAGTTATTTTATTCAGCTTTTAGGTTTAAAATAGTTGATTGTAAAATACGAAAGGGTATTCTTAAACTTGTACATCAATTAATTCGCTTTAGTTATTAAAGTATATAAATTATTGATTTATGTATAAGTACCCACATTAGTTATTTAGGTATTGAAATTATTTATTAATTTGTGTGTAAACAGCCACTTTAGTTATTTAATGAGGTATAAATATTATTAATTTGATTCATATGTAAATAGGCACTTATTTATTCAAGAAAATAAGTTATTGATTCAATTTATGTGCAAATACCCACTTTAGTTAAAGTTAGTTTCAATTCAATTAAGTTTGATAAATTCAGTTAGATAAAATAACATTTGCGTTAACACAAGAACACAATATAACCACTACTTAAACTGGTCTAGTAAAACCAGATGCATAGCATTTAGTAAAAAGGAAACAAGGTACATATTGACAATTAAGTAGTTTTCCGGCCGTCAGCGGCTTAATTTTACCATTTATTTATCATTATATGCTTTATACATTTCAATAGAAACCAGACATTGAAAGAACAATCCTAGCGACACAAAACATTACAAAAAGAACATAATTCAATAATTGCGACGCAGGAATCCTACGTTTGAGTTCACAATGAACAGTAAATGCATAAATAGATGCATTAGCAAATGACATACCGATAGGCAGTAACAAGGAGATAAAATCGAAGACCAAAAACAACGATTGTAGCATAATAAACATTTGACAAAACGAACAACTAATAAGTCTACGATGATATTCGTATTTCTATACCAAATAGACAATAATTACATTCGTTCATTATTGTTAGTGAGCAACCTGCATGTGACACGTGTACATTTTATTAATAAATGAACGCGGAATTCTAGCCAGACACCTAGTATATAATACGCTAGCATCCTAGGTACGTTCATTCTCAGCCAGTCCAACCATAATAAGTAAACGTGGCATAACAAAGATGCAACTTTCTTAGTAAGAAAGAAAAGAATAGTTAATTTTAAAAGATAATCGCCGTAGTAGGCGGTAAGAGTATTAAATAATACCGACTATATAGAAATATATCGCCGTACAAAATCACTAGCAGAGGGTTATAGTAGAAAATAGAAAGAAATGAAAAAGAGAAGGGTGTGAATTCGTTCCATAAGTCAGCCAAAGCAGCAATTATTAGCAATAATTAACTGTAGCACTTAATTACCGTAGTGGCATTTAAAAAAGTTAATTGCGAAGCGTACGATCATCGAAGGTGACCTTAGCACGTCGTTAGTGGACATGAGGCCATAAATCGCAAAATACAAAGGATGCGATCGACGAATGTGACCTTAGCGCGTCTTTAGAGGACACGTGGCCGCAGTCAAACGATTATAACTCGTTACTTATGCGGTTGATACACAATAATTATCACACGCGGTAACAGAAAAAGTTATAATATAAAAATGCTTACCATGCGTAGTAAGACAAAATTTGTCTGTTGTGACCGGCTCAACACGCCCGACCTTCCGAGCACAACAAAACAAAAAAGAGAAAATGTCTATTGTGGCCGGCATAACACCACCAACTTTCCGTCCACAATAAAACAAGCAAAAAGAAACAATATATGCCACTAAAATAAATACACACTGGTTTGGAACGATTTCACACATACACAAAAAATAAAAAATAAACTCACCGGCAGCGGATTCTCAAAAAAACCCTACCTATAATATTCCCGTGGGCGCCACTGTAACGTAAAAAGACCTTTCAGGTGTCCACTGTTACGTTATCCCTACTAGGGTGTGTTTAAATGAGAAACGTGGTTAAATGTTACAATAAAAATTGATTTAATTCTCAATTAATTTTAGACATCATTTAGCAAGCGAAAAAATTAGGAATTAATAAAAAATTACACAGGGTCGCGTGATTCGGCGATGGGAGGGGTTGATGTTGAGAATCCCGCTGCCGGTTCGTCCAGGAGAGGTCACTTAACTCGTCTCGCAGCCAGATGAAAAAAAGGCCGAACGCGGCCAGCGCTTCCATATTTATAGCCCGTTGCAGGGCGCGGGCGGCGGGGTCGACCGGGCCGAGTGATGCGTCAAGGATTGAGGACACACTATCCTCTCCCACCTCAAGGTCTCGGCTGGAGCTATGGATTGGTTCTCAAATTATCTTCGAGGTCGCCAGCAGTCAATCCACGTCTACGAGTTATCGTCGAAATGGTTTGATACTACTGCGGGCGTTCCTCAAGGCGGCATTCTTTCTCCTCTTTTATTTTCTATTTTTATAAATCTCCCAACTCGAAATATTCAGTGCGCTTACCATTTATATGCCGATGACTTGCAGATTTACTCCCAAATAAGTGTGGAACACGTCAATGAGGCGATCGACAAAATCAACAGCGATCTGACTGCTATATTGTCCTGGTTTCAGAAGTTTGGGCTAACCGTAAATCCTGGCAAGACCCAAGCTATCATTGTGGGTAGTCAATGGTTGTTAAAACGACTAGACTTATCGTCCCTGTCGCCTATAACCTTTAATGGGACCACCATCAATTTGAACCCTGCTGTCAAAAACCTTGGGCAGCACATAGATACGACGCTGAGTTGGCAAGTCCAGGTAACCCAGGTAAGTCAAAAGGTCACTGGTACCCTGCTTGCTCTCTACCGCCTCCGGAACATTTTACCACCCGAGATAAAGACAATGCTTGTGCAGACTTTGATTTCCCCCCTCATCGACTATGGTGATGTATGTTACATTGACCTGAATGCAGATCTCGTTGATAAACTTGACCGTCTCTTATCTAGACAATCTTCGCAAGTATGACCATGTGTCTGCTTATCGTTCCTAATTAAAGTGGCTTCCCATACGTTAACGCCGTAGTCTGCGTGCTCTTACTACCCTCTATACTATTCTTATATCTACAACTTCTCCTCAGTATTTATCTTCCTATTTTCAATACTTATGCTGTAACCATGAACGAGACCTCCGTTCATCTAATAATCTTCTGCTTACTGTACCCTCTCATACTCTAATTTTCTTCAGTTTTCTTTTATCTCCAATCTATCCTTCTCTGAAATGCCTTCCCTCTTGAAATCAGGATGGCTAAGACTAAGAATACTTTCAAGTTCAAGGTGAAGGAACTCCTATTGGCTGAGTCAGCGATTGTGTCGTAAGTCGTTTAAATTTCATATTTGTTTAATATGTATAATTATGTTTATACCTATTGTATGTATATATTTATATAAGTATTAATTATACATATACACACATATTCTTATGTGTGTATGTATGTAGTTTTATAATAATATAGATGTGTATATATTTTTAATGTGAATGTATCTTTAGATCTACAATATTTGTGTTATTTCAAATTCATTTTCATTATATTACACATACTTCTTTTCTCTCTGCACCACTCTAAGGTAGACTGGGAGATAATGCATTAAGTCCGCCTGTATACGCTGTGTATGTAAAGATTAAATAAATAAATGAATAATTTAATTAATTTTAAAGTGTAGTATTGTTTGGCTAAAGAAGATGTTATGAATTTCGGACGATGAAAATTTATATAAATAATCAAAAGCTTACTTTATTTTATTTAAGAAATCATTGAGGATAGAAAGGTTCTTTAAACAGCATGGTAATCTGATAAATATGTTTACAATATAAGATAATAGATATTATAAGATGACGTATGTACTCATGGGGACTAGTAGTACCCGACAGTGGAAAAACGAAAATAAATCGTACACAATGAAAAGTGCTATCGTGAATAAAAATAGGAACCCTTAATTTGGCACCAAGAAAAAGAATCAAAATTGATAAATCTAATTATTGTGAGGTTTTTGGATCATGTTAGGAAGTTCTAAAAAATATTAATAAAAAATTATAATAGCCCACTGCTGGGAAAAGTAATGTCCGTCACAGCGGAAGTTGCCAAATACTTGGCAGTGAATTCACGTCCGCTGCAGCGGACATTTCCAAATTACGGCAAAATTTAAATAAACATTATTTTCATGCTTTTTATTCATAAAAAAATACAAAAATAAAAATGAGCAATTTAAACATATTTACATTATATTTAATGTCCATCCATATTATTAATGACAAAATGTTATGTCATATCTGCTGATATCTTTGCAGAGACATTATTTGTGCAACTTTTGCATACCTGAATTTATCTGACCAATAGTCCAGGTATTACTACAATACTTATAATTACGTGGATAGCTAATAAATCCTGAAAATCTTCTTTTGTAAGTCTTACTGACTTGCTGGGTTTTGAACAGAATATAAATTTGTTTGTTCCACTATATTGTCAATGACATTCATCTTCTGGTAGGTTCACGTAATCATCTTCCTCATCATCTTCTGTTGTAGCATTGTGGCGGAATCGATCTATTTTCTTGTTATAAGTCACCTGGAAATTTTAACTTTTCTTTGCTCTTTTAACGGTTACTGTTGGTAGTCTCCTAAATCTTGTTTTTTGAGATGCTAATGAAGAAATTATAGGTGTTGCAGCTACAGGCGTTGAAGGTAATGTAGGTATACCAGATAAGGAGGAAACATTTTAATAATTTGATACTTTAATTTCACGCACGATAGAATCTGGTATAATGTCAGCGTCTTCGGTGTTTGATTCTTGGTTATGAGATGCATCTATAGTTAGATTAGCATGCAGGAGAAATTAGCGGGGTAGAAGAATTAGTACGCTCATCATGCAATTCAGTTTCCAAATCGGATATTTCGCTACATCGGAAGGATCATGTTCATTCGGCACTAATGTTATAATTTTACTAGTGCAATTAGGCTGTTAACAAAGTAAAAATAAACAAATACAGCACCAAACCCAAACAAGCAAAAGCAAACTCAATTTGGCGTTGTTCGCTACAGCGGACATAGTAATAATGTACTATTTTTCTATGCAATTGGCAATGTTCGCAGTGACGGACAGAACACTTTAGTCACAAAAACACAATGAAAATGAAAATAAGGGTATGTTATTTTGTCTTGTATTATAATCTATAATATTTTATTTAGTAAATAAGCCTAAATTTTCCATGCATTTATTCGCCAAAAGAGGAAAAATAATCATAAATACCTTGAGCAAAACAGTTGGTCGCCGTTTCGTAGACATATTGTGTCTAAATTGACATATGCAGTGTTCCAACCACCATTATATATTTTTTTACTATTTTACACTTTACTTTTTTTTACTTTATAGTATACATAAACATTTAGTCAATTATCAATTGCTGAATATCAAATAAATAACTAACATGATTTCTTTTAAATGTATGTCCGCCACACCGGACTGTATCAAATTAAGGGATAGGAAGAACATATCTCCTAGCTACAAGAAGAACTCTTCAATAAAGCAGTCGTTAAAACAATAGACTTATCATTATAACTACAAAACTATCACGAGGTTGCTTTGACTTTTCTAGAGTCTTCTTGTCTGCAACACCTTTTTGCCCTGATCCTAATTTATTTAGGGTCGGTCCTTCGCTTCCATATTATCTGTTAGCCTAAAAACGTAAAAAATTAAGAGGTGTTTTTCGAAAAGGATGTGTAAGACAATACAGCTACGCTGGTTTATAACATAAATGACTATTATCAGAGTAACACCCTCTATCACACCCTCTACAAAAGATGCACGATGAACAGTAGTTTTTCTATTATTGCTCAATGCTTATTGCTTAGTGAAGAAGAAGACTGGTACCATTCTCCTTTCCTTTCCATTTTTATAGGCACAGGAGGGAGAGAATTAGAAGATGAAAAGAGTTTTGTAGAAGAGTGCGAAGCATCGCATAGTGTACTTTCTTTATTTAAAACAACATTCAAATTGCCTTGTAGTACTGGAAGTAACCAGTGCCATAGGTAAGATTTTGAAGTAATAATTTAAGAGGATAAGATTCCACGGTGTTATAAGGAGTCAAGTACCTATGCTTTGATTGTTTCAGTTAAACGTAAATTAATTTTCTATGTTTCTGGTGAGATATATAAAGCTTAAATGAATTGAAAAATTAGGTGACGTTTTTACTTTCTATATTTCTTTTGTCCTATGTTTTTATTCTTTATGTTTATAGACATTTTGACAACATTTCTTAAGGTAACTATATCATAATTGTTATTTAAAATTAGACGGTCGATTTACGTGCCCAGAAATAAGTTGCGAGGATTATTTCTAGACTTCGTCCGGAAAGTTTGCCGAGCTACGAGTATATTGACGTTAATCCTTATATCGAAAGATTTCCTTAATACTTTATACTCTTCGTGGTTTCCATCTAAACTGTACATTTTGTACCAAGATTGAGGTCTTCTATTTCCTTCCTTAATAGTTCTTCTATTTCTGTTGTTCGAAACATGACAAAGATATAGTTTTGTAAAAAACAATACATTCTTGTGTCTGAAGTTCTTTTCTTACGACGTAAACCTTCCGTGGATTACTAAGCAAAAGATCCACACGATTTGCCAATGTTGTAAGTTTAATTCCCGCCTCAAAAATAAACCCTTATTCAAAATATCGTACTATAAGTATTGTACATTCTTCATCATCATCATCAGCCCTTTATACTGTCCCACTGCTGGGCACGGGCTTCTTAACACTATAAGAAGGGTAAGGCCATAGTCCACCACGCTGGCCAAGTGCGGGTTGTACATTTATCATCATATAATGATACCAGTAATAGTTTAAGTGTGTTAAAGGGAAATAAGTACGAAATAGAAATGAAATAATATATAACTACAGTAGGTATTGAGTTACCTATAAATAACAATAATTGAGCCATCAAGTTTTGTAATACAAATGCAGACGAACAGACAATAACCATCTTCGTGTACAATTTTACCGTTAACACATAAAATGACTACTAGAAAACCTATTCAGTAAACGTGTATAATAATGTAACAGAATAAAATTAGTACCTTCCAAAAATACTTGACACCAGCAACTTTGCCGCGACAAAGCTTAGCATTCGCTTTGTGAACGTGTAAGCCTTCAGTCGCAGCTACGAGGTAACATTCAGCTCTAGTGCCGAACTATTTAAAACGACTTGCTGACTAGTTACTATGTGAACCTGCATTTGTCACAGCTTAAAAGGTAAGTAGGCTTTGTTTTGTTTGAGTAATGAACTTGATTTTCTAAGCTGGATACATTGGACTGGATAAAAGTTTAAGCAGCCGACCTGCCAATGCTATGTCATCGATGGCTTAACCGTTTGTTTTTTTTACGAAAAATAATTCTCTTTATTTTTAAAGGATGTATAATCTAAATGGTAGTGTTTACGCTCATTATAACAAGGAATTGAATAAAATTCGCGGTATAAGCTTGGAATTTTATATTCCTGCCATCATTTTTCAATTTAGTTTCCAACATAAAAAGCATTGTAGATTAAGGAGTTAAGGAAAATATGCAGCAGCAGAAGTGCCGTCACATTGAATTCTGTAAATTTTCTCTATCTGCCAGAGCTAGCACGCCTACGATCAGTTGTACGCGTATCAATCCCTATTTGCAGTCTTTGAACTCTTATCCCTTCACATTCGTTATCCATAGAATAAAGAACTGCCATATACATCAGCTGCAAACCTCCCTTTATAGACAGTCCCTTGGCCAGTTGTCGATTTTCATTTGACTTTTACGACAGGATGGCAGATAAACTACCGATGCTATCTGTTTCGTTCGCACCGTGAAGAAAAAGTTATTTAGGAGATAGGTGTGGGATTCTTAAACAATGTTTGTAGAGGATATATCTTATGTATGAGCTTTAGAAACGACGTTGAAGCTCTACGCTATATTTACGTGCACCTTTTGCTTGTTGGAGATGTGTTGAACTATCTAACGGAATGTCTTGCACACGCTTTATTCTTCTAAATGTGATTTGAATGCGATTATAATTATAGACGCTAATAATGAAAAAAAAGCCAAGTCATACTAAGGTAAAAAATGGAAAACGAAAATTAAACTTTAGGCTTCAATATTATTTAAGGCGCAATGGAAAGCACGTACATGCGAGACACTTACCTATCCATAGCTGCATAGGACATGTATAGGACAAATTGGCGCGAAAAAACAAAAAGCCATCTTTGTTTTTGTATATTTAGAAAAAGTAACTTTGAGCCTCAATATCTCCTGAAGGAATCATTTCCCAGGTATGGTGCCGAGGTAAAAATGTTCGTAATGGTGGGTACAATAGGGAGTTTAATTTTCGTTAAGGGTCTCTTTCCACCGTGTATACTTGGGATCAAAATAGGAATGAATAAATATAGTTAAAATAAGCCAAGCCTTTGTGTATGGACTACTGAAATAATAACCTATTTTATTGAAACGTTGTGAGTACGTTTGTGTTTTGAAAATTACTAACTCTCGAGTCCTCAAAATTGATTTCGATAATATTGCTTTGTGGATTTCTTCATAATAAACAAAGTAAGCCACGTCCTAAAACTTAATCTTTCTTTGCATATTAAACACTAGCGAAACAAAGCCAATTACTTAAACATGGAGGATCTATTAAGACATTAAAATTTGCTTGCAAGCTAAGCAGCGCCTTGGGCTCCGTAAATAATTATGCAGCGTCATATTCGGGATAGATCACCTTGGTTAATACATTTCGCTATTTTGACTGCAGTACGTTTAGCTTGTTACAGTAGATTAATATTTTTCATTGGAGAATAGTAAAATCATTCCAAGCATCGTTCAAAGTGGGAATAACTGTTGTCACACGAGCCACCGAGCTCTTCGAGGAAGGCCAGGAGACTCTTGATGTTGCCCACTGCTTCTCTCAGGGTGCTGTGTCTGGTTAGGTACTGCTGCTTATACTGTGAGACCTCAGGACAGTCGAGAAGCAGGTATGTTGCCGTCTAGTCTGCTGTCATACAGGCTCTGCACAGCGGGCTGTTCGTGACACTTATGGTATATTGTTGATGATCATCAAAATAAACGCCGTACTTACAGCGAGACAAACAATCCTAAAGCACTGCGCCATTCAAGCGCATAATTTCAACTACCGTGTTTTCGTTCATTAAATTAAAGAAGTAACAATTATGAACTATATACTATCATTACACTAGAATAAACTGGCAAGGAAGCAATTATGTTAAAATATTTAACAGTTCGTAATTACGAACTAAGGAAGTATCATGAGAATATTATATTATGATTAACCTCTCAAGGACCGCCATTATTTACGTCAACTATCCGTCAAGCACCGCGGGCGGGCTCTTATCGTTAGCGTATTCTGACCCTGGTCACAAAAACTGTTATTGCTCCGTTTCTGTTGCTTCTATTCACACACTCTAAACGGTGTCGAGTTGTTCAATGATGTGGCTATGAAATACAATGTAAACAAGATTCTGATTAGACCTCAAGAAACAAACATATCCTATTGAAATCGGCGTACTTGCCGAATATAGTTATATTGCTGTATTATGTTGATTTCTGACTAAAGGGTGTGATCAATTACACGAAATTTTGGGAACTGGCTCATGAATAGACTGGTAATCTAAAGATAATGTTATTTTACGAGTTCTGTATTCGATTCCTGCAATATTCAAACTCGAACTTCATAGCGCGCGGCGCAGTTTTCAGTTGTACTAACTTCACACTATTTTTTTTATATGTTACTTACAATATTTTTAGTTTCTATCTTTGTCTATGGTTGTAAAATATTATCTGCCGTTGAGAACATTCATTTAGAAACGATTTTAAGACTTATCTTTACTACAAATACAGTTCTAAATCGGTCGGGGTTTGGTGGCACAAATTTGTGCCAGCGGGGCTCAACGGTAATACTTGTTTACTGGCACGTTTTTGTGCCGCTGGAGCTCTAGAGGTTAAATTACTTTTCACATAAATGAATAACAAAATAGTATAGTAACAGTTTAACCTGAATAAAATTTGTTCGTGATTGCGAGTTTGTTTCTTAGGGCTCCTACGCACTATGCGGTTAGCCGCAATGCGGTCAGCCGTTCGGCTGACTGCCATCAAAAATTAGTACGAGAAAGTAGTTTTTATTCGCACTGCGACGCCAACGGCTCCGGTTGTTCTGATCGCTGCGGCCCGACGGAAGGCCAACCGCACGGTTGCCATACACACTATGTTCGCATCTACTGACAGTGGTATAGAAAGACCACATTTCGACACCTGAAAGGTTCTCGGCAATTTGGCTAGCATTTAGTGCCACTTTGAAACTGTCCTACAACTACCAACATTATTTAAATATAATTGTTAGAAGTCATAATCAAAATAAAAAGTTCGTTGTATTTACATGCTAGCAATTGCCCACTGAATTCAATACAAAACTTGTCTAAGTAACCTAAATAAAACCATATGACATTCGCCATAGAATATAGTTTAAAAAATATGTAAGGTTGTTGCATCCCCATAAAAAAACGACTATTCAAATTCATCGCACACACCGCCATCCCTTCATTACAAAACAAACAACAAAACTTTGGTCATATTAAAACTTCACTACTAGCATTTAAGAGCACTCTCTTAGTTCAACACTAAATAATTCAGCGCTTTATCAGTTAAGAGGCAACACTTTGACCCTTGCACTGTTTATAGTACGCTACGTACTGTACTACTCCGTAGGGACAGCTGCCCTTAAGAACCTTTTACACATGCGGGCTTAGTAAATCTGAAAATACACGATTTTGCTACTGTGTACTTATAAGGAGTTGCAAAATCGTGTTTAGATGAATATAAAATTATTATATTCTTATACCGACTTAAAGCGGTATCGAATTTTTTCAATAGTGAGTTCCTTTTGTGATATAGGAACCAATTAGAATTATTTTATGTTCCATCCATAAAGGTATAAAATTTGCAGCGGCCGAATCTGTAGGCAATAGGTGGGTCCACACAGAGCGAGCAGCCTCGCGAGGCATTTGCCGCGCGAGGAAACAGTCCCCGAACGAGCGAGGCCATAGAATAAAGCTGCGTTCACATTTATCTGACGTGATCTCTCGTGACGGTCTCTGTCGTAATTACTTACCGTTCACATTTGTCTGTCGCCGTCTGTCGCGATCTGACACAATTTTAAATCAGTTCTGTCTTGACTCTCGTGGAGTTCACACTTTGGCAATGTTTTTGATGAATTATCCGATTCAGATTAAGTAGATATCCAATTATATCCATAAATTATTTACATAGGATTATATTATTTCGTATTCAATTAGCTCATCTATAGGTACTGTATACGAATAATCCACATTAGTCTGACGAGTTGTGTCGCGCGAGTTAACTGTACGGAACCCAACAATTTTAGCTTCGTCAGCACATCTCTCCCCACCAAATTATCTAGATAATCCTATTGTCATCTTAGCATTAATTTATTATATATACCTTTGTAGATCTAACATTAGCGATTACTATTTTATATTTTAAATATACTGTTATAATTAAATAAATGTTTTTTACAATTAATCTGAGTCCAATCTCTTAATTCGCGCTGTACCGTCCCCACACCCCTCCCCCCACTCTGTCGCAGACCGGGACATTGTCTGTCGCGACACGACAGACGACGTCACGACAGATTACATCAGACAAATGTGAACGCGGCCTAGAGCGCGGCAGCCTCGGCACCGTAGGAAAAAACAAAATTGTAGTTGTCATAAAGTTTGAATTCAGAACATGAAAATATACAGTCCGTTCACAGTTATTTTACCTCTGACAGATGTCGGTGTTTATTTTCTTTATGTTGGAATTGTACTCTGTGATGACAGGAAAGTAAAATAGGGTTACCCGTGCATAACATTTTACCCAATATTAGTGGAAATGCTTCAAAAATTCAAATGCTTGAAGCTCATGGCCGCAAAGTGGTTAGATTACCGCCATACCACTGCGAGCTAAACGCAATTGAACTTATGTGGAGTCTCATTAAAAGGCGAGTCACAAGCAAAAATTTAGGACAAGAGGCAACCAACATTGTGAATTTAGCTGAAGAAGCTTTTCAATCTATCACTGCAGAAGACTGACAAAAACAATGCAAACATGAGCGCCACATTGAAGACAAGCTTCGTGAAACAGATGGGTCTACGGATGCTGAAATGGACAGGTTCATAATAGAATTAAATTCTGAGTCTGATACAGAATATGACAGCAGTTACGAATCATCATAACATTGGCAGTCCACTTGGATCATTCTTATAGACTCACGCCTGTTTCCATGCAGGGGTAGGCAGAGGTGTAATATGACACCCACATCATTCTTATTCAAAATAAATATGAAAATTAAATTTACAGTTTTTGTATTTGATAATTAGAACCTCACGTTGGCGTAATTATGATGCGTTTACCTTTATATATTAAATAGACAACATTTTTATTATAACTACTTATCTTCATAGGAAATTAGTAATTTCGTAAGAAAATAAATGTACATGCATATAGCCATGCCAATATCAAGAGGTTTTGTTACAAACATTACTTCCAAATATTTAATACGATCGCTTAGGCAATAAAAAAATAAGTACATTTTAGCAATAATGTATATTTAAAATGGGAGTATTATAAACCTAATATAGCAACACAACAGCAGCATGAGAACAAATAATGACTCTGAGTTTGTTTCGGCTTTTCTTCTCAAGAAGTCATTTAGCTAGGAAAAGCCGGCCTCATCTAGAATAGGGTTTTGACATGTATAAGTGTTGTAAACAGCCAAAATGCAGAAATAAATATGTCTTTATGTCTTTATGTCAACTCCCAGGTTGGCCAATCTAACAGCTAGAGGTAAAATAACTGTGAACGGACTATAGTTGAAAACTATTATGTATTGCGCATGTATCAAATTGTCGACTTGTGAATTAGAGTGAAATAGTACATTTGCCATCTATCGGTCTACGTATCAATGTGAGATTGTTGGTCTCTCCTCTCTCTTATTTTATATTTTGTTTATAAAATATATAGTACTTGGAAATGGTCATACTGCAATAGGGTTGTGGCATGTGTTTTTACTAGCCGGCTGCATGACTGACGCCAATTGCTGTACCTACTTTGGGTACTAGACAATGGTAATATTTAATGGGCCATAATATACATATTTACTTATACTTACTTTTTTTGTAAATATATACATAGAAACACCCAGACCAAGACAAACATTCATGTTCCTGTACACAAATGTTTGTCATGAGCGGGAATCGAACCCGCGACCTTCGGCGTTGTAGTCGCTTACACTCCCGCTTTGCCAACCGGTCGTCGATAATTGTTATACCTAAAGGATGGAATAGGTAGACATGAAAAAAAATATAGAATGAATTATAGGAAATGAATATCTGTAGGCAAGGATACTGTAACCGAAGCACAGACTGAAGGATTATTATTCGTACAATAAATAGCGTCAAAGATGAGAATGTTATGATGAATGTATCCTCCGTCATTCAGTGACCAGTGGATAGGGTATGCGACTGCTGAGCGGAGGTCCCGGGTTCGATTCCCGGGTCGGGCAAAAGCGTTACTGGGTTTTCCCAAATTCTCAGAAGCAGCATGGAGTCTGCTGACGTGCCCGTTAACGGCAATAGGCTCGTCCCCTATTACGTGGGACCTAAACATTTCATGGTGAAATGTGGATGTAATAATATTATAACTCTGCCTATCCTTACGCGGATACAGACGTGAGTCTATAAAAAAAAAGTTAAACATACAAACACACTTGCGAATTTATATTATTAGTAAGGATTATGTTCGAGCGAGGCACGAAACAGCGTACAGACCGCGGCAAAACAAAAAACCAAACTCGACGGCTCGGCCGCTCGGTCGCTCGCCCGCGGCGGCACACGCGCTTGCCTCGGCCGCGGCACGTCCACACAGAGCGCGCAGCCTCGCGCGCCAATTCCTCGCGAGGCTGCGCGCTCTGTGTGGACGTGTCTAATTCGGTAGCTCGGGCGTACGCTAAGCTCGGCCGCGGCGGCACATGCGTTTTCCTCGACCGAGCCACGTCCACACAGACCGAGCAGCCTCGCGAAGCATTTTCCTCGCGAGGCTGCTCGGTCTGTGGGGACCCGCCTTAGTAAATTACTAGTTAGTTAAATACTTACCACTACTTGGTTAGAATGATTACAATAGACAAAAAAAATTAATAAGCTTTGTTTGATGTTAATTGCCAACTAATTTAAATGGAAAATATCAGAGAGGAAAGAGATTAGCCACAAATATATCAGAATTGTTCTTGAATAAGGTCTGATAGAAATTAAAACAGTGTTACAAGAATGGTCAGACCACCTTGAAGGTCTTTAGGCGGCCTGACTCTGACACCAGATTTGGCCACACACTCACACGCCAAAGGGACATAGCTTGCAAATCTGGGTTAACTAGTAGTTGTAAAAATTGGTCTTAGTGTGATGACTGTAACTATATACCACTCTGTGCAATGGACTTATACATGGCAATCTAATCAAGTGTTTGTTTTTCGGTCACCCCGAGTCTGGATTGATAGGTCATAAAATAGAGATGTGTGTAAGGCCCTTTATCCGTGAAATTTATAGAGCGCAGAAACCATCACAAGTAAATTGAGAGCTGTTGTTTTAACTAAGTGGGTTCGGATGTTTTAATCATTCCTGTGTTTTTAGATGTTGAGTGGTTCAAAAATAGTGTTTTAAATGATTAAAAGTGATATTTACTCGCATGGAGTGGAAGAGGCTTGCCAGTTTAAATATTACATAGTATTACACATTTATAATGACCTCATTTGAATAAGCAAGTAGTATAGGAAGATACTTTAAGACCCAGCTCGGGTTGTAAAATATCTTCCGTCCCCATAAATACTACTACACACAGTGCCGGCGACACGAGCCGCTGGCTTTTGCCGCGCGGCTCGTGCCGCCAGCTTCGGCCGGGCGGCGTATTTACAAAGGCATTAGAGTGAGAGTGCAAACTGAACTGGCTTAGCTTTTGTTTGACAAAAACTTGACGAAACCCTATTCTATTCTAGTACAGAAATTAACCGAAATCGCGTAGACTTTGTAAGATAAATTCATTCTAACATTGCAGCAACAAATGCTATTCAATTTGGGACTAGGTTTAAGACCACAAAGTGCCTAGTGCTTGGTTTTGGTTGGTTAGGTGCGACTGTATGTAATTCAAGTAACTAAATAGTTTATGCAACTTAATTTATATTATATTATATCACAAATATAATATGTAGGTAAGTAGGCATTATGTCCAATTAAATAGTTTTTAGTAAACAAAGTTGACGGAGCCCTGCTTCGCAGTGCTCCTATGTTTGGGTTAAGGGTCAAAAGAGAACCTAACATAACCTATTTAGTTACTTGAATTACATACAGTCGCACCTAACAAACCAAAACCGTGTTTGAAAATATCTCGACAAAGGCTTATCTATTTGAGTGAATATGAATTATACAGTACTGGGTTTGTACGTGTATTTTCTTTGAAAATATCAAGGCAAAAAGCTAATCCATTTGAATCAATTTTTTTACTGAGATAGATTAGGTATTGTCGAGTAATATGCATTAACAAAAGCTCTTCTATTAGAGTCTGACTCGTGACTCAAATAGTAAGTAGCCTTTGTAAATACGCGGCCGGGCGTCGGTGCTGCCGGCATCGGCCGCAGAAAGCCGCCGTGTATTATTCCAGTTTATTTATTTGTTTATTTATTATATTCTTTATTGCACACCAATATATAAATGAACAGTACATTAAATTAAAGTATCTTAAACTACGATTATGTACAATCGGCGGCCTTATCGCTAAGTGCGATCTCTTACAGGCAACCTTTGGATGCACAGGAATGATGTTAGCAATTAATTATAGCAATGGTGTAGCACTGACTGACTTGGATAGCAAGATGATTTAAGAATAAAATACATATGTACTATTAAAATATAATTATCATATAGATATATACATAGACAATACATACATAAATAAATAAATATGATAGATATTACTAAACTCAGAACAAACAGATACAGTGAGAAAGGAAAAGAAAAATCAAATAACCATTAAATCAGCATAATATGTTAGCTAAGTAGTGCTTTTTAACAAGGTTTTTAAACGTTACTAGAGAATTAGCCCTACGTATCTCTAACGGTAAACCATTCCACAGGCGGATAGCCTGAACATTAAAGGATTTGGCGAAGTAATTTCTATAATTCCAGTTGTATAGAACGACCGCACACAAGTAGCAGGTTGCGAGCCGCGCGGCCCCCCGGCCTACCCGCGCGGCCATGCCGCCGGCTCCTTCGTGCGGCAACGCCGCCGGCGGCTTTGAATGCCGCCAGGTCAGCGCGGCACTGCCGCCGACACGGCCGCCGGCACTGTGTGGAGCCTTAATGTAATAACATTATTTTTCTCTTACTGTACTTACTTACGTCTTACTTACAAACTCTGCCCGTCTAACTATCTTGACAAATAGTAGCCTATGTGTTATTCTGATGTCATATTACTGCAAAGTTTCATCAAAAACCGTTGAGTACTTTTGACCAACTGGTATAACAGTGGCGATGTAACGTTTTACTTCACTGTGATACTGTGGCGTATGACCGGTACCTACCGAGTGTACGTCATAATACCGTCCATACGCTCGGCCAATCAGAGAAGGCCATCGTCCGCGCCCGTGAGTTTTGCCCATATTTGGTTACACGCCGACACAAAATCTGATGGAGGGCCCGGTATATAAAGGGGCCGACAGAGAGGCCGGCACCGCTACTCTAACGTCGCTTCTACTACCTACCTACTATAACCAAGCGTACCTACTGACCCTACATCGTATCTACGTGTATCCTGGTCCCAGCTACGGGTAAGCACTACATTTACTGCGTTAGCGTACTGCCCATCTCTCTACCTGCTAGCTGAGGCCGGCTGACGCCGCCTGCCTGACTCTATTGGTTGTGGCTCTCCTAATGCTGCTTTCCTTCAGGTTCCAGGTCCACCTCTCCAAACAAGCTCCAGGCTACGCTCCTAGACCGCTACACTTCCTGCATCGCCTTCGGCGTCACCTCTGCTGAAGAGTCTGGCCATCCCTGCTCATCATACTCGCACCGCCGGCGCCTGCCAGCTGAGCCAACGTCAGCGAGGACCTGTACCGCTACGCGCAGCCCTACGAGCAACCTGCCCTGCACACTACCGGAAGGAACAGCGTGGGAGACTGCAGCCCTTAGTGTTCAGGCCAGTGTCGTGTTGTTGGTCGGTCATACTCGTGGCAAGGGAAGTGAGACAATACTCGGCAATAAACGCATCTAGAACCTCTACTGCGTTTTACTACCAGAACCCGCTCAATACCTATATTTTAATTTTGTGAACAATGCAATTTTAAACATGTATTGAAATTCTACTATAACATGTTCATATTATATTGTTAGTTTTTCAAAATGCAATATAGTTTCCCCTGATACACAGTATGAAACCAAAAACGCTGGTAAAATATATAAGTAATAAATAATTATCTTTCCAAATACCTACCCATTCTGTGTATTTCACTAGCGTTTAGCGTGTGTATTTAGAAACTGTCAATAATTAATTGTGGTGAACTGCCGTTCTATCCCCGTGGATCGAAGCCCAACAATCAATCCGTTGGCAATATACAACATATTTTTGTCTATGGATACCTCACTAGGTATCCATAAAGAAAAATATTTTCTATATTGAAGAGAATTATTAAAAAATATATTGTATATTGAGATAAAGAGAATTATTTATTTCTTGTGTACCGCTACACAGACCAGTTATCACGACGAATGTGTTCAAAATTGCTTACAGGCAGTGGCACATGTGTCTACGTGCTGTTTAGAAAACTATATTTACTTATAGCATATAAAACATGCATATTAATGAAGAAAATTGAATTAAATACAATCCACTCTAACATTCACTTTAATAAAAGGAGTCACAAAGTCACCAAGTTACCCAAGAAATAAGAGAATTGTTGTCTATAAACAAATTTACACAAAGCTTAAAACATTACATAATGAATACATGATCACTTGATTATTTCACGATGTTCTATTTGGTTTTACCTCTGTGTATGTATAGAATTAAATCTAGCAAGTTACATTTTAGACTACTGATTGTGTGTTTAGCTGAAATCACTGGCGCCAACAAGAAATGTTACCTAATGTTATGTTTAGTTTAAATTCTCATGTAGGTAAGTGAACCACCGTGAGTACACGCCAGCGGGCGGCGGGCCTGTTTTGGACCGTCCGCTAGGCCCGAGAGGCGGCGCACGTGTTCCGCGTGCGCCTCTCGTAGCGTTAGTAGATTACGTCGTTCTTTTCCGCTCGTAATATGAAAGAGGATGTATGAGGACAAGTGTGATGGATGCAGATGAATGCATGCGAGGGACGGGGCCCGCTTCGGTGGGCCAGCTTAGATGGGGTCGCGGCAGTAATGCTAACATAGAAATTGTGACCCCGCCATTCAATGGGATCGGATAGAGGAACACCATGGTGGTTTTAGTGGGTAGTCCCGGCGTTTCTCGTCGGGGAGTCACCACACTCTCTCTAGACTGAGCCCCTTTAGGGGCCCAGCCTGGGAGGGTCAGCCCGTAAATTGTTTGGTTTCCACCATGAGTCAAAAAAAAAAACTTAGGTAAGTGAACTCCTGTAAGTTTTTTTTTTAGAATAAATGTCTTTAAACGGATATTTTTTATTGTAGCGGTCAAGAATTTTTGAAAACATTAGTACATAGCGACAGTAGTCAGGACTGAGCTACGTGCACGAGAAAAGGACAATCGTATAATGTGTCAATGTTCGTGACATAGTACCGCTTACGTTGGAAAGATACATTAATTAATTATTAATTTTACTATACTTATTTATAACTTTTTGTTATTCGTCAAGTTATGCACTTAATATTTGAACGACGTCTTTATATAATTTTCCAAGCGCTGTTTCATTCATTATCATGAGAGCGCTCTAAAACATACTATAACTCTTACTTTATTCTCTTCATTATCTTAAAAACTGTTCTAATTTTATTATATTGTAGTAATTAATCAAACTCCTTAATTGATGGCAGTTGTGCTCTAAGAGGGTGAAATCTTATATTAATATATAAAATCCTTGCGTTACTGACTGACTGACAGACACGCTACAGCCGAAACTATTGGGCGCAGGAACCTGAAATTTGGCATGTATGTTCCTTGGGGACCGTAGGGGTGCACTAAGAAGAGATTTCCCGAAATTCCCACGATATCGGCCAAAACGGGTAAATTTAAAAAAAGTACTAATATATAAAGCTGAAGAGTTTGTTTGTTTGGTTGAACGCGTTAATCTCAGGAACTACTGGTCTGATTTGAAAAATTGTTTCAGTGTTAGCCCATTTATCGAGGAAGGCTATAGACTATATATAACATCTCGCTCTGATCCACGGGAGCGGAGCAGCAGCCTTAAGTAACGTGGGTGTAACCGCGGGCTCATCTAGTTATTTTATATGTTGAAGTAAGCAAGACAGTTAATTCTGTTGTTCTTGTGTTCTTGTCTGTTTGCAGTCGAATAAAAAGTCTCAAGTTCAGTTCCTGATATGCCTGCTCAAACCTTTGTCACCCAATAAGTGTATCTAAACAGTGTTGAAAATTAGATACACAAGTAAACATGTCGGCTTGGCGCACTTGCAATTTACGTCTATACACTTAGGGTTCCTATTAATTATTGATTGTTTCATTGATATGATTATATTATATAACTAGATGAGTCCGCGGTTACACCCGTGTTATTTAAGGCTACTGCTCCGCTCCCGTGCCTTATAGCGTGATGTTATGTAGCCTTCCTCGATTAATGGGCTATTTAACACTGAAATAATTTTTCAAATCGGACCAGTAGTTCCTGAGATTAGCGCGTTCAACCAAACAAACAAACAAACTCTTCAGCTTTATATATTAGAATAAGAATACAACCAGAACGAAACTCCACCTTTGGCTGCATACTAAAACTTGCGTCATCCAAAATGTCAAAGCAGCTGCACACTCATTTCTAATTCCATCTTATAAAATAACGAGTCGACCGTTTTGCCCGATCCCGTGGGAATTTCGGGAAATCCCGTCTTAGTGCACCCCTACGGTTCCCAAGGAACATACATGCTAAATTTCAGCTTCTTGCGCCGAGTAGTTTCGGCTGTAGCTTGTCTGTCAGTCAGTCAGTAACGCAAGGATTTTATATATTATACAGATAACCGATCAAACCCAGACATAACGCAAGCAAACTCATGTATCCTAATTCCACATGACATTTTAATCAATTTCAAAAGTTTTGAAGTTGAAAATTCAATCAGAGGTAAACACAGCTCGGCAGTTTCATGGTGTCGATGCACCTAACCTCTAAACCTATAGAACTCCCTTGGACGGGTTGGGTATTAATTATTACTTCAACGTTGCCGAATTTTGATGAAAACGTTTGAAAGGATGAATGCTAATCTTGTGTGAGCTGATTTGATAGATTTAAAAGCAGTTTTGCAGTTAGTGCGATCTTTTTACACTTGTAGATAGATTTTTGTTCTTTAGACTAACGATTCAATGTTATTTCTCAAAAAGTCTGCTAAAGAATCTCAAATATAAATATGCATCACAATACAAAACGAGGGCAAGACTAATTTATTATTGTAAAATACTGTCTAGTTTGCGAATAATGGTTTTTCAAACGGAAACGGGCTGGGACGTGCCTGTTGGAATTTTCCTCGCAGAATTTCAATACCGAGCAGTGAGAACATTTTTCTTTTAAAATTGACTTGCACAGCCTGAGTTTGAATTTGAAACGAGGATTGTCAGTGCATTTCACAGTAATAATTGTTTTATCATTCGAATTCGTACTTGAGTCTGATGACTACCATGTTATTTTAATATGTTTGTTTGAGTGAAAACGTATATGTATTAGGCTCGCACGGAATGTATATATGTTTTCAATTATTTTTCAGGTATGAAAGATTAAATCAATTGTTGAGAGTAGAGTAATGTACCTACTTATTTACATAAAAACATGAATACATTAACAGATTTTGGCGTTAAATATTAAGTTTTTGTTTGTATTGAATATTTTATTGTGCATCACAATGCAATATTCACGCAAAATTTATATAATATATGTCATGAAAAATTGAATAAATTATCGCGGAATGTGTTTATTAATTTTCAAATAATATCCTTGTATTGAATAATACTTAGACAGCCGGATACAACAATGTGTTGCTCCGTTTGCACATTGAATTCACCAACACACTGCTTAGGGTTAAACGGTAGGCCGAACTTTTAAACCATCATAGTATCCGATGAAATATATTTCGCTTGATTTAATCAACTATCAGTATGGCATTTACTACTATTGAATACTACATGTTTCACTTTAATTGATTAACTATACCATTTTCAATATATTTCTATATTTTCTGTAGATTTAAAATCAGCAATACTTTCAGAAGTAAACATTTAAGTATCAAGTTAAAATACAAACATAACCCGTAAGCTAATAGCATACACTGCATACAAACAAATTCAAGTTACATCCGACTGAAAGGAGTATTCGGCACTTTATCAGTCTTTGAAAATGGCCGCCGCTGCACCCTATACCAGCTTATTATAAGATATTTTTTTTTTTAATTTACCCGTTTTGGCCGATCCCGTGGGAATTTCGGGAAATTCCTTCTTAGTGCACCCCTACGGTCCCCAAGGAACATACATGCCAAATTTCAGCTTCCTGTGCCCAATAGTTTCGGCTGTAGCGTGTCTGTCAGTCAGTCGGTAACGCAAGGATTTTATATATTAAGAAGATTATCTAGAGAAGAGAAAATTGCTTTTATTATCTGAGCGAAATTAAAATTTATAGTAGCTCGTTTGTTAAACCGTGTGGAGAGATCTCATTTATGTTAGGGATAATGCTGGTGTGTGCTGTTATTTTTTTATTGAACTTTTTTACGATCAACCATGTGTTATTTTAAGAAAAGGTTTTCCAACAAGTTTATGTTATATTGTTTGATTACGTAATCAAACAACCTAACGTATTAGTATAATATTAATCGACTCACTATTCTTGAGGCTTATAAATTTTGAAGATATGCGACTTGAAGGTTCCATTTCCTTGTAGTCACGAGCAAAGAGTCTAAAAATTGTCTTCTAGTTTTAAAAATTGTCTGCACCTTTGGAGATATACAGGGTGATTTGTAATTGCTCGTATTCCCTTCAGGAGGTGATTCTAGGGCCAAAATGGAGAATTTTTACCCTCTACATATGGGGGTCCAAAATGCACCATTTTGGAATAAAACGATTTTTAAGATTTTTTGAGAAAATTCCAAATTTTTGTTATAAACATCTTGTAAAAATTTTTTTGACTATTCTTGGTGGCATATTGGGTCTTTTTTAATGGACAATGAAATGGCTCATCTTTTAAATTAAAATAAACCTACTAGCTCAACATGGAATTTGAAAATGGAGCCAATAAACACGCAAAAAATGTTCGAATAAAATAAAATTACGCAACAAAAATGCAACTATTTAAAAAAAATAATATGTGGCATGTTATGTGAAGTGTTGGAATAACTTTTTGGTATTACCTGCTATCCAAAAAGGTATAATAGTCTTAGACAATTGGTGCAAATTTCGAGTAATAGCCACTTTTGTTCAAAAAAAGTGCTTCTGGATGACTCACTCGCCAAAACATTTTTTCCTGTATTTATTCTTAAGCTCTCCAATCAGCAGTGATTTACTAGTAGGGAGACCAACCTAGCAAAACTTAGGGTCTTGGGTTCGAATCCTCAGCGTAAATGACTGTCTTTTGTTGGTTAAATGCATATTAAGTTTTTTATTCTCACTTGTCCCGTGACTCGAAGAGCATGTTCAGCCAGTTGGTACCGGACGTTATGTTTATCTTGAAAACTCTTTTAGGGGAGTCAAAACCAAGTCAATCAGTCAAATAAATAAATAATTAAAAACAAATGCGTGACACTGAATTAAACCATAAAATATTCCATTGCATTCATATAGCGGATGAGAGATGGGGACAATCTGTCGCAAAACTTAAGATTCGTGAAAAGGCGCATGATGCAGGCCAAAGAACGCCACTCCTACCGAACTAGTATTGTGAATATTGTTGGCCCACCTGGCGATTAGGTTTTTTGTCCCGTTTTTTGCCACAGGTTGGCGATTTGAATTTTTGCTCAGCACCGGCGGTTTTTGTGCTGGTCAAAATATCATACACAATCGCACATCCAGCGGAACTTCTTCCAACAGAGCCGGAAACTCTTATTATGAATAAGTAAAAGCCTACGTAAAAGTATCTTTTTCATAAAAAGTAACATATTTTAGAGTATCAACGCTGATTCGATAAGATTTCGTGTAATTCATGTTTTGTCACAGTGAGATCACATCTGAAAGCCGGATATTTTATGGTTTAATTCAGTGCCACGCCTTCGTTTTTCAATAATTTATTTATTTGACTGATTGACTTGGTTTTGACTCCCCTAAAAGAGTTTCCAAGATAATCATAACGTCCGGTACCTACTGGCTGAACATGCTCTTCGAGTCACGGGACAAGTGAGAATTAAAAACTTAATATTCATTTAATCATTACAAAAGACAGTCATTTACGCTGAGGATTCGAACCCAAGACCCTAAGTTTTGCTAGGTTGGTCTCCCTACTAGTAAATCACTGCTGATTGCAGGGCTTAAGAATAAATACAGGAAAAAATGTTCTGGCGAGTGAGTCATCCAGAAGCACTTTTTTTGAACAAAAGTGGCTATTACTCGAAATTTGCACCAATTATCTAAGACTATTATACCTTTTTGGATAGCAGGTAATACCAGAAAGTTATTCCAACACTTTACATAACATGCCACATATTATTTTTTTCAAATAATTACATTTTTGTGGCGTAATTTTATTTTATTCGAACATTTTTTGCGTGTTTATTGGCTCTATTTTCAAATTCCACGTTGATCTAGTAGGTATATTTTAATTTAAAAGATGGGCCATTTAATTGTCCATTAAATAAGACCCAATTTGCCACCAAGAATAGTCAAAATAATTTTTTACAAGATGTTTATAACAAAAATTTGGAATTTTCTCGAAAAATCTTAAAAACCGTTTTATTCCAAAATGGTGCATTTTGGACCCCCATATGTAGGGGATAAAAATACTCCATTTTGGCCCTAGAATCACGAAGGGAATACGAGCAATTACAAATCACCCTGTATAAGCAAACCTAATTAGCATAGCAATTAAATACCAAGCTTAATCTGCTGTAATATAAAATATTCATAAAACAAATAGCCAAGCTACCTAATACTTGAACTAAAGAGACAGAGCAGAGACTTGTATAATCCTTTAATACGCGAACTCTTCAGATAAGTCAGGCCATGCATAAATTCCTTGGCATTTCACCGAGGTATCCTAGATATTGTGGCGTAATCTTTCATTCCTTGTAATTACGACAGGTGAGGAACGCAATTAGACCTTCCGTCTCCCTCTAAACGTTTCCTAAAGGAAACAATTTGTACAAGTGTGTGAACCGGAGTGGTAAATATGCGGCGTTTGGACGCTGAAAACCAGTCTTTGTAGGATTTGAATGTTTAAAGAATCGTTCGTGAGTAGTTTTAAGTAAGCGAGGCAATAGAAGCGATGTATCAGTATTTTAATCCGTAGTATTTATGGTGCTTCATATCGCAATCGATTTTGGTTTGGTCATTTTATCTGAAAGGCTAAAGGTGGGTTATATTTATTCATACGTTTTAAGTACAAGTGGTTGACAATGGGTGTTGCTCTAATATTTCACCAGCTATGTTTCATAGAAGCTAAAATATATACCGTGTACAGTCCGGAATATAACAATCTCTTGCGGTCATTACCGTTAACATAAATTTGGTGAGACATAATACAAAGCTACACGTTATACTATCTATCTTATAGCTAAATAATTATTTTCTTAACATCATAATAGTTTCTTGGGTATATGTGAATGTTACATTAAACAACATCATTAAAAATAAAAAACATAAAATAAGTTTTAATGCGAAATGGCTTTTAATTAAGCTGAAAATTTCTTAACGTACACGTAAGAATAACGATTAAAATGAAATATACTATCCCTTTCAGGCACAGCAACATAAGCATGTGC
The DNA here is from genome assembly GCA_944739405.2 of Euclidia mi. Lineage (NCBI taxonomy): Eukaryota > Metazoa > Arthropoda > Insecta > Lepidoptera > Erebidae > Euclidia > Euclidia mi. The sequence continues at coordinate 23,085,931 of OX123194.2, read as the reverse complement.
CTTATTTTTAATGAACATGACCACACAAAGTTTACTAGGTAGATAAACAAATCCCTAGAAATGTCTGTAACGCATTTCATATTTCTATAATCTGAAACTTAAGCATCACAAAATCTGGGTCTGAAGTCATCTAATCTAAGTCAAAATTACATATAGTAAAACCGTGAGTCTAAATAACTTGCAATCTTTGCGTAGCCTAATATTTCAACCATAAGGTTACATGCTAAGCACACAACGAAGCAAGGCTATGGTTTATAGTCAGTTTACATTATATTATCTTTTGCTGGTACATTTACTCCATTTTATGAAGCTGCTGCGATGGACACAATTCATTCTGTTCACGGCTTGTAAGATTTACTACAAGAACTTACACTTCAGCTAGTTTAAACATGCATCTTAAAAGGTGGACGTACCTCGTCTGTTGTATTAGATTTGGGTTTTAAGGTTCTTCAAAGAGCAGAAGCTTTGTTGAAATGGCTTAGAGTTTCATGGCTTGGTTAGGTTCGGGAAGATGATTTAGTATTCAGGCATTTCAGATTCATTATTTGCTGAGTTTTAAATATAAATAGCTGATTTGAAAATTAACATGGCTTGCTTTAACCAAAGGTATTAAAATTTAAAACTACTGGATAAACAGATATCACGGAAAACTATTGACACAATACGATGAAAACAATACAAGTACCAACTTCATTAGATTAATTATATTTGAATGTTTGCGCTACATATACCAAAAATCAAACATCATAATTCCTTGTCAGAAAAAAAAGATATCGCTTTTCCGAAACCGAACTTTTTTCAAATTTACAGTAACTTGTACATTCTAGAAAGCTACTAGTGAAATCATAGTAAAATGAAGTCGTCGTTGAGTACTCGATTTGACATACGTTACTTCATTTTCTCTAAGTTTCAAAATCTGAGCGAATTATTTCCAGTGAAATATATTCGAAAAGAAAACAAATCCCTTTCATTAATATTTGTAATGAGTGAGCTTAACAAAATTACTATTATTAATGTGAGAGCCACGATTGGTAGGAGCACAAAAGGGAATAAATGTCGACCATTACTAGAAGTGGTTTAGACTAAAAACGACTCATATATAAATTGTTTACATTATTAGTTTAGGGAGAGCAATTTGTAATATAATGACAAGATATTATGTAATGAAATTTTTATTCAATTCAATTCAATTTCACTTTATTTCAGATAAAATCCATAGATTACAAATAACTACCAATGCACACATCTATATAAAATTGTAAAATATAAAAACAGATTAAAAGTTAATGTCAATACTATTATATATAAAATTAATAAAATACAGTTAAAAGTTCAATTGAAAGTAATAAATAAATAATGCGAATTTAATGTAATTGTCAAAATCAAATTAAAATTAATAGAATTTAAAAGTAAGAAATTCAACATTAATAAAATGAAAGCTAATTTAATTTAAAATTGATAAAATCGGAGATGATGACCTATATATAAAAGAATATCAAATTCATAATTAATAAAATGTCAATATCTAATGCGACTTATAAATATAATTGACGATCAGATGACATGTATTTGCAGCCATCACTGCTGCATGGGAGACTCCCATCGGTCTGCGAATACATTCAGTACACTGTTGGCACTGCCACGCATACGAGTCATTATAGAGGCGCACCGTTTTCTAATAATGGCTCCAAAGCCATCTACATGCGCGTCGGTAAACATACGAGAGGCACTACATCGCCACGGCAATCCCAAGAGTACTTTGAATGCGTTATTATATTGGACACGCAGATCGCTGTATGCCCGCTGCGTGTAACTGACCCACAGACTGCACGTGTAAAAAGATTGGCAATAAGCTTTAATTAAAAAGCGTTATCTTAGCTGGTATTGTACAGCGTGCAAATCTGCGAGCCAGCATATTACATCGGACAGCCAGCGACCTGCGCTCCCTTTCTAAATCGCAATCATCTTTTAAATCCTCGGAGACCCAGTGGCCTAAATACTTATATTTGTTAACCCTTCGTAGGACCTGTCCATTGAGTGATACTGTAGGTATTTCCTTGTCGGTACCAGTTTTTGCACTAAAGAGCATGATCTCACTTTTATTTGTGTTATATTTAAGCCCATGAGTCACCGCATAGGATTCACAAATAGCCAATAGACATCTTAAGGCACCAACAAATGGTCCCAGAAGTACCATGTCATCTGCATAACTATATCTATTCATACAAACGCCATAGACATGGCATCCTACATTGGTACTGCTGAGTTCAACTATTAGCTGATTAATGTATAGATTAAACAAACGAGGCGATGTGAGACCCCCCTGCCGTACACCACATTCCAAGCGGTAGTCACTTGAGTGTTCGCCCGCCCACCTAACACTGTTTTTCTGGCTGGCTGGTATACCAATACTTAAATATTGAGGTAAGTTCCGGTGGCAAGGTAGTCTCAGTCTCAAGTTTACGCCACAATACATCATATTGGACCAGGTCGAAAGCCCGCGACAAGCCCAAAAAACAGGCAGTCACTGGTGTTTTCCTTGCCGTATAGTATTGAACAGTCTACTTGAGACATAAGATAGCACCTTCCGTAGAAAGACCTGGTTGAAAACCGAACTGAGAGTCGTGTATGTTGCAGTGTTTTATCATATGTTTATCAAGCAGACTATCCAAGACCTTGGCTACCACTGTCGCCAGTGAAATGGGCCTGTAATTGGACATGTCAGAGGCGTCCCCTGTCTTGTTCTTTATAATTGGCACTACAATTGTATACATCATGTCATCCGGCAGATAAGAATGTCTTATACACAAATTAAACAATAAAGCCACCACACGAGGTACATGTACATCTCCATGCTTCAGGTGCTCTATGTTGAGGCCGTCGTGGCCCGGTGACTTGCCTTTTTGCATTTTACTGATTACAGAAGCAACTTCCTTAGCTGAAAATCGGACAAGAGCGTCACCGCTGCCACAGACGGCCCCAGCATAGTTGTAAAATTGTTTACTTGACTGTTATCAAGAAAATATCCATAGGTACTCCGAAATAAATAGAAATCATATTGAAATGAGCACTTGGAAAACCTTCTCCAAATGCTTATGCTAAAAAGAATAGAACAGAACCCCATATTTCGAAAAATGTCTGCTAAGCTTTGTACTAACTTAAAAGTAAAACAGGTAGATATATTTACTTTCGGGGCATCTAGAACAAAAATATAAACGTATTAACATGAAAACATCAAAGTAGCAATCGAAAATTGCAACTTGGCAAGTAATATTTTCTCCTTTATATCTTTGGTAGCTGGGCCATTCGATAAGTGGCGGCAGTTCATTTCAGCAGGCAGTACGAACAAGTGGTCATATGTGGCATTAAACTTACTTGGCGGCCATTTACTTCCAACTTATTGTTTGACTTTGTAGTTTTCGAGGTATGTATGGTATCATTTTGTGTGTGCACACATAGAAGCAGGACCGAAAGCGCTGACGGGGTAGATGGAGGCTGTACAATTATATTTGTATAGTTTGTGAAAGATAATGAGCATATTACACGTATATTGACGCCTAGCCACGATATCCGTACTGTGAATTGGCTAACAAAAATATGGCACTCGATTCTATACCTTAAATTGTATGCTAAAGACCGTAAAAGGTGTTGTTTGTAATATTACTATAAACTCACAGAAAGTCAAGTAGAATTATTGGCAAATTTAGATTTCATCCGGGATAACTTTGGTCCCCCTTTTTGGATCTCCAAGTGGAGGGGCTCAGTAACCGTGGCTTGGTCACCCACGGTGAAGATAAGCGGGATCTCGGGAGTGCATTGTTCCCGTGGCCTTGGGTGATGCCTGCGTAGGTTCCGTCCAAGGGTGCGGGTGCGGTGGATAGTTGGGTCTGTCCCTCGCAGTCGGGTGCGGTCGCGGGAGGAGAGGCGTGTCGGTGTTGCGTTTCCGCGCGCCCTATCTCCCGCGACCAAATGGGGGCGCACCATTTGATGCGTTGCGGTGCGGTGGGGCCGCAGGGGTAGAGAAGGTGCGGTGTTGTCAGGTTGCCGTCTTCCCTATCCTCTGCGGCCGTTGGGTTTTAGTGCCTGCGGACGGCGAGCTCTGGGGCTGCTCCCCGTCTGCCGAAAGGCAAAGAGGCGGCGAAGTGTCCGCGCCGCCTCTCAAGTAGCTTTGAAAGATGACGACGGGGCCAACACCTACGGTGAGCCAATCCCGGGTGGGGTCACGGAAAAGTATGCTATCCGCGAATCGCGAGACCCCGCCATGTCACAGTACCCGTAGGGACTCCGTGGTGGTTTTAGGGGGTATGCCCCAAAGGCCTTAAGGGTAGAGGCTCCACACACCTCCTCCGCCAGTCACAAGCCCGGTCGATAACCTTGGTACTCGAAAAAAAAAATTATTGGTAATACCTTAATAACTATCTACCCAGTATGTTACATTATCCATTCAGTAGGTAAGTAAAGAGTACTCACACCCCAGATACGTTATCACACAGATGAGACAAGTATCAGATACAGCGTATTCGTCCAACTAAGCGTGGCACGTTGACAGCTATGTGTGCGTGACCTTTGGCGACTGGCACTGTACGGACACGCGCGTCTATGTGTGTGTAAAGTTGCCAGATTATGAATAATCTCCCAGTATTTTGCATATAGTTATGTAATATTCTTATATTCATTTGCGGTTTTGAAGAATTTACCATGGATTTAATTAATGCTTTTATAAATACATTTCTTAAATGTAGGTACCGAGTTAAGTTTTAACTACTTCGTAAATCTGTATATATAAAATCCTTGCGTTACTGACTGACTGACAGACAAGCTACAGCTGAAACTACTCGGCGCATGAAGCTGAAATTTAGCATGTATGTTTCTTGGGAACCGTAGAGGTGCACTAAGACGGGATTTCTCGAAATTCCCACAGGATCGGGCAAAACGAGAAATACGAAAATATGTGCGTGCGAAGCCGCTGGCATCGATTAGTTGAGAACTAAATAGTATGTATGTATACACGGCACCAAGTCAAGCTAAACAGTTTCTGTACCATTTTGATACTTATTCCCTACGCCATAAGTATGTATGTACACACGGCACCAAGTCAAGCTAAACAGTTGCTGTACGATTTTGATACTTATTCCCTACGCCATAAGTATGTATGTACACACGGCGCCAAGTCAAGCTAAACAGTTGCTGTACGATTTTGATACTTATTCCCTACGCCATAAGTATGTATGTACACACGGCGCCAAGTCAAGCTAAACAGTTGCTGTACGATTTTGATACTTATTCCCTACGCCATAAGTATGTATGTACACACGGCACCAAGTCAAGCTAAACAGTTGCTGTACGATTTTGATACTTATTCCCTACGCCATAAGTATGTATGTACCTACACACGGCGCCAAGTCAAGCTAAACAGTTGCTGTACGATTTTGATACTTATTCCCTACGCCATAGTATGTATGTACACACGGCACCAAGTCAAGCTAAACATTTGCTGTACGATTTTGATACTTATTCTTTACGCAATAAAAACGGTGCAAAGTTCAAAGTGTATAAGCTTGACGAGTAGCAGGGTGTACACGAATATTTGGATCGTTTGGGGATCGAACTCAAAACAATATTATGTAAGGTATATACTTATGGAAATTGAAATTCTATTACTATATTTATGAGAAAGAAGATATATCTACAATATACTTTTATAATACGTTAATGTATTTTTCATTAACATGACAATCATTATCACATAATCAATTGACAAGTGCATTTTCCCTAATTCAGGCAGAACGGCGTCGACAAAAACTGGCAACACTTACATATTTCTTGCACAAATACGAATTTTATCGAAATTAAATTAGGAAACAGTCAAATTATCAATAGTTACCTGTGAAAAGATATTCCATTTTCCTGTTTTTGTTTTTAGGAACAACTTTTACGGTGTTTAAGAACACAAGACGGCATTTTGAGAATTTAAAAGTTGAAGTGATCGTGACGCGTGAACTGTACGATGCTTCGTAGCGCACTGAGACGAGTTTGTATTCGCTTTTAAATTTTGTATTTGCTTTAGTGGCCGCACGCAACAGTGCCGCGCGTTCCATCTGATAATTCTCTCATCTGTGCGTTATCACAAATATAATACATCAAAAAGTTATCTTTAATTAAACTTTCTGAGTCTGTTTTAGTTATTATTATATATTTTAATTTCGCAAAATGGGATAAAAGTTAATTTTTCTCCTCCACACAGCTAAATTTCATCCAAAAAGGTAAGGTATAAACTGTAGCATTATCCAATACAAAGTAAAGCGGATAAGTCCTCGTCTATCCTCTGACAATATTACACTTTGCTTAGGAAGTATTATTATGTTATAGAGCCTTGCAACCCCTAGGGCCTTTCTATCACGGAATACAGAAGATAAAGGAAGTGGTAAATAACAGTCTTCATTATGCCAACATTACGAGCCAATGATCATAAAATTTTAAATAATAAGAGTGCCAAAAACCGTTCTTAATTTAAATCTGTATATATAAAATCCTTGCGTTACTGACGGATAATCTACAGCCCAAACTGTAAGGCGCAAGAAGCTGAAATTTCGCATGATTGCTCCGTGGGGACCGTAGGGCTACATTAAGAAGGGATTTACTGAAATTCCCACGAGATCGGGCTGAAACAGTGTGCAGGCGTGGCTGCGAGTTTCCTCTAGTGTACTATATTAACGATGGTTATTGTGTTTCTCAAAGAGTCCCAATCTCTATTTATAATGCTAAAGTTATTTAAAAGCCAATCTAGCTCATAAATAGCATGAAGAGCAAAATTTCTAATCTATTTACATGGGAATATACAATAATATTATAAATTTTAAAGGCTGTCTAGATTGTCATAAATATAGCATGTTCAAAAAAAGATATTAAAAGATTATCTTAAAAAATTATGTAAAATCCGTCTTGTTTTTAACAATTCCTCTGTGAATTTTTTTTCGTATAGTAGCTTAAAGTTGTCTGTTTTCACAATGGAACATCCTTTTAAAAAGCACTGTGCCAATGAGGCAACCTGTTATTGCAGTTCTGTTTGGAAATACAGGAATATGTCCTCAATAATAAACCCGCTGCTCGATCACCGAAAATATTGGGTTACTTTTAAATTGAATGCATTTCGATTTCTGATTTGTCATTGACTATTGTTCGAAAATTTTGTATTCGAATTATGCCTTGATGACATATTGATTTGTGTTGGTTATAGTATAACGTTAGGGTATAGAGTTCCGGAGTTCTGATACTTTCGGTTATAGTTGTGATATATAACAATTTACGCAAATTTATTCTGATGCTGATTGCTGATCGGAGGTCCCGGGTTCGATTCCCGGGTCGGGCAAAAGTGTTACTGGGTTTTTCCGAATACTCACTAGCAGGCCGGAGTCTGGTGATATGCCCGGTAATGGCAATAGGCTCGCCCCCTATTACGTGAAACCTAAAAATTCATGGCGAAATGTGGGTGTAATATTTACACACCTGCCTACCCCTTCGAGGATACAGGCGTGAGACTATAAATAAATAAATTTAAAAAAAATCTTACATTTTAATTAATAACTATTACACCCGAATTACTTAAATATTTATCCGATACATATCCATATCTCGTTATTGTAAACTGCAAAGATTGATATACAATGTGTAGCTAGTGTCCCAGTAACATGATAAACAAGAAATGTGCCGCAGTTGCGAACGGAAGAACGGTTTTTGTAGCAGTGTTCTTTAGTTAAATTATAATTATGGAGACGAGTTGTGACAATGTTTTTATGTTACAAATTACGAAGATGTGTTATAGTACTAGTTCTATTATTATATTAATTTTTTTAAACATATTGGTATGATTATATATAGTAATAATGTATACTAGCAGAACACTTTTTCTGCGTTATGGTCAATGTATTATTTCATTGAAGTCTATGATTAGTAGTACCTTCAGGTTATTTTCAAAATGGAAGCCGATATGAATCTGCTTAGTCTAACTGGTCTGTCTACTTAGTGTAACCAATAGGTCTTTTCCTAGGGTACTAACATACCTACATGATTGGTATGTGTTTGGATAAAAAATATAAGTAATATGAACAATCACAAAACCAGAAAAACTTCAATTATTTTAATTACATGTACCTATTCGAAGTTGTAATTAAAATACTTGAGGCGAGCAGCCCTATCACTTGTTTGCGTACGGCGCGTCTGTAGGCATATAACTCGGGGAGGCGGCCGAGTTACAATACTGTTAGATTATATTACCGTGCTCATTACTAATTCCATCTTATAAAATGATAACCGATCAAACCCAGACATAGCGCAAACATACTCATGCATCCTTATTTCACATGAAATTTTAATCAATTTCAAAGTTGAAAAGTCAATCAGTGTTAAACACAGCTCGGCTGAACTGAGCAGTTTCGTGGTGTCGATGCATCTAACTTCTAAACCTATAGAACTCCCTCGAACGGATTGGGTATTAATTATTACTTCAACGTTGCCGAATTTTGATGAAAACGTTTGAGAGAGAGAGAGAGAGTTATACAAGTAGGTAGGTATGTTATAAAAACGAGGTTACCACTCAGGTTTATGTTGACTATGGCGAAGACCACAAACCAACCCTGATCTTAGGTGGTAACCCCAAGTGACGATCACAGACATATATATATATATATATATCATAATCTTAGCATCTATACAGAAAAGCATAATTAAAAAATACAATGTTGTCCATCAAGTGAGTACCTATCGCTAGTTGAAACGGCTTGGCGAACCGGTTTTCAAGCGCTTGTCTGGCCATAATTGCATCTCACTTATGCACACAGTGGCATCTTACCTATTCGATTACGCAACCGCGACTTGCGAGCGAATCACTTGGCTATCATTTAGCCTTCGCGCTACCCGAGAATGGCCGCGCTATCAAATAAAAATGGAATTATAATAAAAACAACTATGGCCGGGTTCGGTAAACATATTAGTAACTAGAAAACGTGTTTATTGCCATAAAAAATCCTACTATTCAATGGAGAACAGGTACGTATTGCAAGTTTATAAATTTATATAACGGCAAACATTACATCGCCATAGATAGATATATAAATATGCATAAACATACACATTACTATTTTATTTTTCAACTACCTACATTTCTTTCACGCCCTGAAACATTTGCTAAATCCACCACAGCCCATCCACCAAGCCAAATTGGAAAGTTGCAATAGCTTCGCCACTTTGTTCCGCATGCACGTTACGTTCGCAACCGAACAGAGAAGCAAGTGCGAGTATAGATCCTCGAGTATATAGGAAGAGATACTCGAACCGCATCGCATCTGTCAAGACCGCCAGGCATACTACCCAGTGGTCATAAACAAAACGTAAGTATTTTGTACAGATTTTTGTGCTTTATTTATTTATACTGATTTACCTGGTCGCATTTTTGTTCCTGCAAGAGATGTTTTTTAAGATTAATTTTAAACGTTATTTTTGTTCTCAGGGACCTTATAGGCGGAGGCAGGTCATTCCAAATATGAGTAGCTGCATACTTATAGCACCCTCTGAAGGCTGTAGTTTCGTACCGAGGGATAGACAGCGGTCTGGCGGTGGAGCGAGTGGAGTAGCCGTAATGATCCTGTCGCCAATTTAGTTTATTGTACAGGTATTTAGGTTCTCCCGTACCCAAACTCCAAATAATAATGTTGCTAAATGAAGTTTACGCCTCGCTGACATTTTGAGTATCTCATTATTATTTAAATGAGGTGTAATTTGAAAGGATGAATGCTAATCTTGTGTGAGCTAATTTGATAGATAGAGATTCAAAAGCTAGACAGTAGTATGAGAGCGCCTGTATACGTTAAGAAAATGTACCGTGTCTGCGGCAGACAAGACAAATTCTTCGTGTACACGACAAGAATTTTGTCTGCTCTACACACGAAAACTTTCGTGTCTTCCGCAGACAAGACCAATCGGAACGCGTACACGACAAGATTTTTTTCGTGCAGTCGTCAGTCGGGCGTAGGGTGCGCAATTAATAACAAGTCTGATAATCATTTTCGTTTATTTATAAAAATGTTAACTACAAAGCAAAAAAGAATGATAATTGCATATTATTATTATAACAAAATGAAAAAGGAAACAAAAAACTAGAGACTTTACTGGGTTCATACAATTATTCAAGAGAAAAATGAGTTTGTGGATTATTTTCGCATGAAAATAAGTTGTTGAAGTTTTGTCCCACAATACCAGTTGTCCCTCTACTAAAGTTATAAGTAACTCATCAGCCATTTTGTACTCTACGCTGCAATACACGTCCACACCAAACGCACAACAAAAACTACCCTTATGGTTTAGTATATAATCTGGATTTTGTACGCCGGCAACGGCAAAACATGTAAAACACACGAATACTTACCATCTTGCATGCAAGCTTATGTAACTTGTACTGTATACTCATGTTTTCACAAAATAAAATTATCTTATCTTACCCACAGACCCCTTACCTTGCTGTGTAAACCCTACTACTCCGCCCCCCACCGCTCCGCAACAACGTTGGCCGCGTCGTGTCTTGGGCAGACAAGATTTTTTTCGTGCACCGCTGCGAGCAGTGAACACAGTTCTTTTCTAGTTACGACACGAATTCTTGCATAGGCCCGGCGTATTTTCTTACCGTGTACAAGCGCCGTGAGGGTGCAATCTACTTAAACTCGTAGATAAATTTTAGGTTTTTAGTTTTCTAGATTGACGTCGTTCTTTCGTCTTGTAATTTTCATAGGTTACTTATAGTACAAATTAATTTTTGGTGGCTTTACGGTCTATTTTGTAAAAATTTAAAAGTAGGTTTAAAAAAGTATTCCTCTATACAATACATTTTAGTTACTTTTGTAAACCACTTTTTTGCCATGAGCTGATGCTAAAGATACAATGCTATTCTCAAAAACCTGGCAAGAATCTCAAATATAAAAACGTTCACAGTAGAAAACGAGGGCAAGACTAATTTATTATTGCAAAATATTCTTTAGTTTGCGAATAATGGTTTTTCAAACGGAAACGGGCTGGGACGTGCCTGTTAGCATTTTCCTCGCAGAATTTCAATACCGAGCAGAGGTTCCGGGTTCGATTCCCGGGTCGGGCAAAGTGTTTTTGGGTTTTTCCGTTAGGAAATTCTCAGTAGCACCACGGTGTCTGGTAATGTGCCCGTTACGGCAATAAGCTTGCCCCCTATTACGTGGGACCTAAAAATTAATGGCGAAATGTGGGTGTAACATAACACCTCGAGGACACAGGCGTGAGTCTATAAATAAATACAATTAAATATTGTGCATTACGATGCAATATTTTCCGATAATTTATTTAATATTTCACAAAATATTGAATAAATTATCGCAGAATGTGTTTATTATTTTTCAAATAATATTCTTGTATTGAATAATACTTAGAAATCCCCAACACATAGGTTAAGGTTAAACGGTGGCCCGAACTTATAAACCATCATAGTATCCGATGAGGAATATTATTTTATATAAACATGAAATAATTCGCTTTTATTTTAAATCAGCTATAATTTTGAATAATAATACTTAATACTATGCTTTAATTGACAAATTATGTCCTTGACTAATGCTGTGTGTGTGGTGACGGATTAAGAATACGGAATGTCACCACCCCATATCATCCCATGGGTGTGGCAAGAGCCGACAGAGGGAGCATATTATGCAGAGAACAGCACTGTAAGAGAAGGAAAACTTGATACAAAACCCTCTACCAACCTGTTTGGCCCGAGTGGTATAGTAGGTCAATTCCTCCTTTCAAACGAAAGGCCTAGTCCAGCAGTGAACTATTAAAGACTGATGATGTAAAGGCTAATAATTGTTTTTTTTTTTTATCTGATATTACTGAGTATGAATTAATTTAACCCTACAATGTTTTTATCACATCAATTGAATGTAATCACCATCAGCCTTTGAATGTAATGTTATTATCTTAATGGCAACCTATACAACATTGAATTTTTGTAGCAGTGTTCTTTAGTTAAATTATAATTATGGAGACGAGTTGTGACAATGTTTTTATGTTACAAATTACGAAGATGTGTTATAGTACTAGTTCTATTATTATATTAATTTTTTTAAACATATTGGTATGTATATATATAGTAATAATGTATACTAGCAGAACACTTTTTCTGCGTTATGGTCAATGTATTATTTCATTGAAGTCTATGATTAGTAGTACCTTCAGGTTATTTTCAAAATGGAAGCCGATATGAATCTGCTTAGTCTAACTGGTCTGTCTACTTAGTGTAACCAATAGGTCTTTTCCTAGGGTACTAACATACCTACATGATTGGTATGTGTTTGGATAAAAAATATAAGTAATATGAACAATCACAAAACCAGAAAAAACTTCAATTATTTTAATTACATGTACCTATTCGAAGTTGTAATTAAAATACTTGAGGCGAGCAGCCCTATCACTTGTTTGCGTACGGCGCGTCTGTAGGCATATAACTCGGGGAGGCGGCCGAGTTACAATACTGTTAGATTATATTACCGTGCTCATTACTAATTCCATCTTATAAAATGATAACCGATCAAACCCAGACATAGCGCAAACATACTCATGCATCCTTATTTCACATGAAATTTTAATCAATTTCAAAGTTGAAAAGTCAATCAGTGTTAAACACAGCTCGGCTGAACTGAGCAGTTTCGTGGTGTCGATGCATCTAACTTCTAAACCTATAGAACTCCCTCGAACGGATTGGGTATTAATTATTACTTCAACGTTGCCGAATTTTGATGAAAACGTTTGAGAGAGAGAGAGAGAGTTATACAAGTAGGTAGGTATGTTATAAAAACGAGGTTACCACTCAGGTTTATGTTGACTATGGCGAAGACCACAAACCAACCCTGATCTTAGGTGGTAACCCCAAGTGACGATCACAGACATATATATATATATATATATCATAATCTTAGCATCTATACAGAAAAGCATAATTAAAAAATACAATGTTGTCCATCAAGTGAGTACCTATCGCTAGTTGAAACGGCTTGGCGAACCGGTTTTCAAGCGCTTGTCTGGCCATAATTGCATCTCACTTATGCACACAGTGGCATCTCACCTATTCGATTACGCAACCGCGACTTGCGAGCGAATCACTTGGCTATCATTTAGCCTTCGCGCTATCCGAGAATGGCCGCGCTATCAAATAAAAATGGAATTATAATAAAAACAACTATGGCCGGGTTCGGTAAACATATTAGTAACTAGAAAACGTGTTTATTGCCATAAAAAATCCTACTATTCAATGGAGAACAGGTACGTATTGCAAGTTTATAAATTTATATAACGGCAAACATTACATCGCCATAGATAGATATATAAATATGCATAAACATACACATTACTATTTTATTTTTTAACTATCTACATTTCTTTCACGCCCTGAAACATTTGCTAAATCCACCACAGCCCATCCACCAAGCCAAATTGGAAAGTTGCAATAGCTTCGCCACTTTGTTCCGCATGCACGTTACGTTCGCAACCGAATAGAGAAGCAAGTGCGAGTATAGATCCTCGAGTATATAGGAAGAGATACTCGAACCGCATCGCATCTGTCAAGACCGCCAGGCATACTACCCAGTGGTCATAAACAAAACGTAAGTATTTTGTACAGATTTTTGTGCTTTATTTATTTATACTGATTTACCTGGTCGCATTTTTGTTCCTGCAAGAGATGTTTTTTAAGATTAATTTTAAACGTTATTTTTGTTCTCAGGGACCTTATAGGCGGAGGCAGGTCATTCCAAATATGAGTAGCTGCATACTTATAGCACCCTCTGAAGGCTGTAGTTTTGTACCGAGGGATAGACAGCGGTCTGGCGGTGGAGCGAGTGGAGTAGCCGTAATGATCCTGTCGCCAATTTAGTTTATTGTACAGGTATTTAGGTTCTCCCGTACCCAAACTCCAAATAATAATGTTGCTAAATGAAGTTTACGCCTCGCTGACATTTTGAGTATCTCATTATTATTTAAATGAGGTGTAATTTGAAAGGATGAATGCTAATCTTGTGTGAGCTGATTTGATAGATAGAGATTCAAAAGCTAGACAGTAGTATGAGAGCGCCTGTATACGTTAAGAAAATGTACCGTGTCTGCGGCAGACAAGACAAATTCTTCGTGTACACGACAAGAATTTTGTCTGCTCTACACACGAAAACTTTCGTGTCTTCCGCAGACAAGACCAATCGGAACGCGTACACGACAAGATTTTTTTCGTGCAGTCGTCAGTCGGGCGTAGGGTGCGCAATTAATAACAAGTCTGATAATCATTTTCGTTTATTTATAAAAATGTTAACTACAAAGCAAAAAAGAATGATAATTGCATATTATTATTATAACAAAATGAAAAAGGAAACAAAAAACTAGAGACTTTACTGGGTTCATACAATTATTCAAGAGAAAAATGAGTTTGTGGATTATTTTCGCATGAAAATAAGTTGTTGAAGTTTTGTCCCACAATACCAGTTGTCCCTCTACTAAAGTTATAAGTAACTCATCAGCCATTTTGTACTCTACGCTGCAATACACGTCCACACCAAACGCACAACAAAAACTACCCTTATGGTTTAGTATATAATCTGGATTTTGTACGCCGGCAACGGCAAAACATGTAAAACACACGAATACTTACCATCTTGCATGCAAGCTTATGTAACTTGTACTGTATACTCATGTTTTCACAAAATAAAATTATCTTATCTTACCCACAGACCCCTTACCTTGCTGTGTAAACCCTACTACTCCGCCCCCCACCGCTCCGCAACAACGTTGGCCGCGTCGTGTCTTGGGCAGACAAGATTTTTTTCGTGCACCGCTGCGAGCAGTGAACACAGTTCTTTTCTAGTTACGACACGAATTCTTGCATAGGCCCGGCGTATTTTCTTACCGTGTACAAGCGCCGTGAGGGTGCAATCTACTTAAACTCGTAGATAAATTTTAGGTTTTTAGTTTTCTAGATTGACGTCGTTCTTTCGTCTTGTAATTTTCATAGGTTACTTATAGTACAAATTAATTTTTGGTGGCTTTACGGTCTATTTTGTAAAAATTTAAAAGTAGGTTTAAAAAAGTATTCCTCTATACAATACATTTTAGTTACTTTTGTAAACCACTTTTTTGCCATGAGCTGATGCTAAAGATACAATGCTATTCTCAAAAACCTGGCAAGAATCTCAAATATAAAAACGTTCACAGTAGAAAACGAGGGCAAGACTAATTTATTATTGCAAAATATTCTTTAGTTTGCGAATAATGGTTTTTCAAACGGAAACGGGCTGGGACGTGCCTGTTAGCATTTTCCTCGCAGAATTTCAATACCGAGCAGAGGTTCCGGGTTCGATTCCCGGGTCGGGCAAAGTGTTTTTGGGTTTTTCCGTTAGGAAATTCTCAGTAGCACCACGGAGTCTGGTAATGTGCCCGTTACGGCAATAAGCTTGCCCCCTATTACGTGGGACCTAAAAATTAATGGCGAAATGTGGGTGTAACATAACACCTCGAGGACACAGGCGTGAGTCTATAAATAAATACAATTAAATATTGTGCATTACGATGCAATATTTTCCGATAATTTATTTAATATTTCACAAAATATTGAATAAATTATCGCAGAATGTGTTTATTATTTTTCAAATAATATTCTTGTATTGAATAATACTTAGAAATCCCCAACACATAGGTTAAGGTTAAACGGTGGCCCGAACTTATAAACCATCATAGTATCCGATGAGGAATATTATTTTATATAAACATGAAATAATTCGCTTTTATTTTAAATCAGCTATAATTTTTAATAATAATACTTAATACTATGCTTTAATTGACAAATTATGTCCTTGACTAATGCTGTGTGTGTGGTGACGGATTAAGAATACGGAATGTCACCACCCCATATCATCCCATGGGTGTGGCAAGAGCCGACAGAGGGAGCATATTATGCAGAGAACAGCACTGTAAGAGAAGGAAAACTTGATACAAAACCCTCTACCAACCTGTTTGGCCCGAGTGGTATAGTAGGTCAATTCCTCCTTTCAAACGAAAGGCCTAGTCCAGCAGTGAACTATTAAAGGCTGATGATGTAAAGGCTAATAATTGTTTTTTTTTTTATCTGATATTACTGAGTATGAATTAATTTAACCCTACAATGTTTTTATCACATCAATTGAATGTAATCACCATCAGCCTTTGAATGTAATGTTATTATCTTAATGGCAACCTATACAACATTTAATTTGTAATTTAATATTCAATTATGTGTATGACGTTCAAAAGTACCTGTAATAGGTTTAATTGAAATAAAAATATTCTATTCTATTCTAATGACTAATCATACCGCTTTTAAAATAAATTAAAATTTTCCAAATATATTGTTTTTTACTAGAGTATGTTGCAGCTACGTTCAGTCTTATAATATAGCCCTTTATTCCCGATCCCGTAGGAAGGCCGGCTGTCAGTCAGCTAGCTACGCAAGAATTTTATATACACCGCTTTATACGATCATCATCACATTAATAAGTATTTTAGTATCAAATTAATATTAAAGCTCAGTGCGTAAGCTAATCGCATAAACTGCATATAATTCAAGTTACATCCAACTGTAAGTAGTATTCCGAATTTTATCCGTCTTCGAAAATGGCAGTCGCTGCACCTAATACCAGCTTATTTTAAGATATTATCTACAGAAGAGGAAATTGCTTTTATAATCTGAGCAATATTAAAATTTATAGTAGCTCGTTTGTTAAGCCGTGTGGAAAGACCTCATTTATTTTAGGGATACTGTTGGTGCGAGTCCTGTAAATGCTGGCGTCTGCTTTATTTTTTTTAATACCGTTTACTGTTTCTGCGGGATATTTACCACGTACCTTTGTTTTTGTTTTGAGTAACCGATATTTCAGCACTGTTGCAAGCGCCATATTCACGGATTTACATCCAAATAGTAAAAGTATGTAAAAAGTATTGATAGTGACCACGAAAGTTTAAATATTTTTTTATTGAACTTTTTACTGTAACCATGTGTTATTTTTAGAAAAGTTATTTCTCAACATCGTTAGGTTACATTGTTTGATTACCTAATAAAACAATCCAATATATAAGTAGAAATCGTCACACTATTCTTGTAGCTTTTACATTTTTAAGTTAAGCGACGTGAAAGGTCAATTTCCGGGTTAAAACTTTCAGAACAGCAGAGTCCAAAAAATGTCTTATAGCCTGACGAAATTGAATCAACATATTTTCAAAAAACACTCTTTCGTCTGCGCTTGTAGTTATTAAAACATATGTCGCACGGGTGATCGATTTTCACGGGATAGCCGGGATCGATCACTCGCCGAGCAATAAAAAGAGATGCTTAGGTTGTCTTACGGGAAATAAATAAAAATATCACCAGGACAGATTAAACTCGCGTTATATTCCAGATTCACAATTTTTATTAACAAAAGAACCGACACTAGGGGTTAACCGGCTAGATAGTTATCCAGGGCGTAGGTCGTAAGTTAACACTCCACAGGTCCACGGATGGATACTCAGCTTTTCGTGTCTCCCAGCAGAAGCAAGCCCCAACCACGTGTGTCGCCGGCATATATACGGTCGGCAAGCGGGTGAGGCTCCCCACCGCAGTGCGTCATCGCAGTGGGGCTCGCGAGCGCGGAGGCACGACGTCACACACCCCCCCCGTTAGGCCGGGATTTTCCCTAAGGAAAATTCCCTAGCCCAACGGGCGTAGCAGCCCTGAAGATACTCCCTGGAATTAGAGAAAACAGGGGCATGGGTACCTTGAACAAGTGACAACCCTATACGCTAATTAGTATACCTAAATAATAATGACCCACGCTTGCATTCTTCACGCGTACAACGGCAGTCTGAACTTGAACATAAACATTTATCATTCCTAATTCATCACACATACCTACAAGTAAATGCCAAGGCCAGTGTAATGGCCCAATAGCAAAGATAACAATCTATGGAGAAGCGCTTAGGGTAATTATTAGGTAATAATGGTTTGTAGATATAAGAACTTGATCTAGCCCTACGACTTAAAAATCTTGGGTTCGGCCTTTGCCACTAGATAAGTAAACTTTTTGAATATAGTTAGGTGTAACAACAAATTTTTCGTAACGATGAACAAAAGTAATATAAGCCTCAGACACGACCGGACCGCTCAATGTCAAAGGAAAGAATTTAATAAATATTTTGCTCTAATTAATACTACAACACGACCAGTAAACACCTTTTGAATGTAAACAATGGTGAATCATTAGTTAGGCATTTATTTATCGGCGCGTCGCTGAGTGAACGCGCGTGCGTCATAACGACAACTAGGTAGGTACGATTCGACTATTCCGAGCTCGCGACGCACGGTTAATTACTCTGAATGTTTATAAGGTACCTATAATAACAATTGATTATGGAATTTATACAGAATTAAGAATAACAACAGAACTTCAGAACAAGGCACAGCGAAAAACAACACGCCAATCAATATACATTTATAGAAAATACACATGCGAGAATCGAACACTAGACCGATCCTACAACGACTTTTTAACCATTGAGCCATAACTGATAGATAAACAACAGATTCTTTGTAACAATATTACGTGTAATAAACTTTGTTACCATTTATAACTGAAACATTTATTCATTTTATGTTAGCCTGTTTACATAAATCATTAACACAACACAATACATTATCTTGTGGGCTTCGACTCGAAAACATAAGAACCATTGTTGGCCTTCACAAATGATTATGTAGGTAATTATAACTTAGTGTAGATATGCGTCTTACATTGTTGTGTTTATGCTTTTATTATTCTTTGTAATTAATCAACTTTAGATCTTTGATGTGCCATTCTCCTAAAGGTTTACCGTTAAATTTGAATTTACCTAATTCCGAGAAAAGCTTACGGTCGTAATTATAGGAAGTGTTTCCCTCTGCCACTGAGCAATCCGACCGCGAACTACGACGCGTGATTAATTGTAATTTCGCATATAAGTCATTAAATTTATTCCACACAGACTCAATTTTTTTAATATCAAGACTGCCGGTATCCACCCTATTCAGTCGATGAAAACAATGGTGAAGCACGGTTTCGACCTTCTGTTGAAGCTCGGAGGTATAGTTTGCTTCCAACATAGATAAGTGTCTATTTGATCTTAATAATGACTTTTCCACTTCAGCCACATCCTCCTCTGGTGGGAAGGGTGAAGATAATATATCCTCCGAGGGAATTTTAACTGAAAGTTTAGCGATTTGTTTGCGGGGATCGTCAGGCTTTGAAACGCCGCGTATTGTGGTCTCATATTCTAATTCCGCTTTAGTTAATAATGAGAAATTTATAATGTAAGCCATTATTACAAAACAATAATAGAAAATCTAAGTATTTACGCCGGTACTAGAAAAAAAATTAAATATCGCCAGAAAATCGAATACCGTGCTAAAAAAGCTGAAATACACTAAATTATACAATGGTGTGATGATTGGTAAAGGATTAAGAAAAATTACTTAAAGGTCACTCAAAGGTTGAATCACAATATTTTTTTCGCGAACACGAGGCACGTAGTTCAACGGCAAAGCGGTTAGAACCGGTTGGCGGCTGGGCACGCTGCCCGCAGTGAAACGTGATTTTAGACCGACGTTAATTAAATCACCGTTATGTTATTTACACAGTTAAATTGCTTATGGCCAACCAAAATAGATAGAAACTGTACCTGTACGCAATTCACCACACCAGAATATATGCACACACAGGAGAAAAATATACAAGAGAAAAAGAAATTATTTCACTCACCTGTAAAGTGCTAACTTACGTTTTAAAAATATATTTAAAAATTCTATTGGGCGCCAATGTCGCACGGGTGATCGATTTTCACGGGATAGCCGGGATCGATCACTCGCCGAGCAATAAAAAGAGATGCTTAGGTTGTCTTACGGGAAATAAATAAAAATATCACCAGGACAGATTAAACTCGCGTTATATTCCAGATTCACAATTTTTATTAACAAAAGAACCGACACTAGGGGTTAACCGGCTAGATAGTTATCCAGGGCGTAGGTCGTAAGTTAACACTCCACAGGTCCACGGATGGATACTCAGCTTTTCGTGTCTCCCAGCAGAAGCAAGCCCCAACCACGTGTGTCGCCGGCATATATACGGTCGGCAAGCGGGTGAGGCTCCCCACCGCAGTGCGTCATCGCAGTGGGGCTCGCGAGCGCGGAGGCACGACGTCACACATATAATTAGAAAAATGCCTCACTAGCTCTGCTGTAAAATAAAATATTCATAAAACAAATAGCCCAAGTACCTACTACTAGAACTAAAGCTGAGACGCGCGTAATCCTTTAATTCACGAACTCTTCAGATAAGTCAGGCCATGCATAAATTACCTGGCATTTCACCGAGGTATCCTGGATCTTGTGGCGTAATCCTTCGTTCCTTGTAATTACGACAGGTGAGGGACGCAATTAGACCTTCTGTCTCCCTCTAAACGTTTCCTGAAGGAAACAATTTGTACAAGTGTGTGAACCGGAGTGGAAAATATGGCAGCGTTTGGACGCTGAAAACCAGTCTTTGTAGGAATTTAATGTTTAAAGTATTGTTTGTAGTAGTTAGTTCCAGTAGTTTTAAGTCAGCGAGGGAATAGAAGCGATGTATCAGTATTTTAATCCGTAGTATTTATGGTATTTCATATCGCAGTCGATTTTAGTTTGGTAATTTTATCTGAAAGGCTAAAGGTGGGTTATCTTTATTTAAACGCTTTAAGTACAAGTGGTTGACAATGGGTGTTGCTCCAATATTTCACCAGCTATGTTTCATGGAAGCCAAATATACCGTGTTCATTCCAGAATATAACAATCTGCGTGCCTATTACAATCTTAACTTATCGGTGAACAGTGTGCTTAATCTACCTACGTGAAAATATACAGTCGATACGTGCAGGTATGTAGTCGATACACAGTCATTACCGTTAACATAAATTTGCAGAGACATAATACAAAGCTACACGTTATACTATCTTGGGCCCAATTCTTCTAAATAAATACCATAAATACAGTTTCGATATAATGTCAGTGTCATACTTACGTTACAAAAATCGTATTCTTCTATAATTGAATGAAATCGTAACGAGATCGTAAATTGAAACAAGTGTCAAAATATGTGTCAACGACGAACTGTTTATTTTAAATTATACGATAATGACATAAGGTTATCAGAATACCGCTTTTGAGTCCATTCAAAATATAATATCAATGTCCACTTATTGCTAAATAATTATTTACTTAACATCATAATATCTTCCTGGGTTTATGCGAATTTTTCATTAAAAAAACATCATTACGAATTAAAAATATAAAATCAGTTTTGATTAAATTGCCTAGATGCCACTTTTAATGCGAAATGTCTTTTAATTAAGCTGAAAATTCCATAACGTACAAGTAAGTACTAAAAAGGATTAAAATGAAATATACTATCCTTTTCAGGCACAGCAACATAAGCATGCGCCTTAGTTTTAATGAACATGACCACCCAAAGTTTATTAGGTAAATTAATAAATCCCTAGAAATGTCTGTAACGCATTTCATATTTCAATAGTCTGAAAATTAAGCATCACAAAATCTGGGTCTGAAGTCATCTAATCTAAGTCAACTAAAGTGAGTTTAAATAACTTGGAATCTTTGCGTAGCCTAATATTTCAAACACAAGGTTACATGCTAAGCACACAACAAAGCAAGGCTACGGTTAACAGTCGAGGTAAGTTATATAATAATCTTTTGCTGGTACATTTACTCCGTTTTATGAACCTACTGCGATGGACACAATTCATATTGTTTACGGCTTTTAAGATTTATTACAGGAACTTGCACTTCAGCTAGTTCATGCATCATAAAAGGTGGACGTACCTCGTCTGTTATATTAGATTGGGGTTTTAAGGTTCTTCAAAGAGCAGAAGCTTTGTTGAAATGGCTTAGTTAGGTTCGGGAAGATGATTTAGTATTCAGGCATTTCAGATTCATTGTGCTGAGTTTTAGATATAAATAACTGATTTGAAAATTAACATGGCTTGCTTTAACCAAAGGTATAAAATTTAGAACTACCGAATACACAGATACCACTGAAAACTACTGACACAATACGATGAAAACAATACAAGTACCAACTACATTAGATTGAATGATACTTGAATGTTTGCGCTACATATGCCAAAAAACATAATAAATGCTCCCAGAAAATAAAAATATCGCTTTTTCGAAACCGAACTTTTTTCAAATTTACAGTAACTTGTACATTCCCGAAACCTACTAGTGAAATCATGGTAAAATTACAGTCAACTGCCATAGCGTCATTGGTGGTTGAGTACTCAATTTGATCTACGTTTCTTCATTTTCTCTAAGATTCAAAATCTCATCTAATTATTTCCAGTGAAATACATTCGAAAAGAAAACAAATCCCTTTCATTAATATTTGTAATGAGTGAGCTTAACAAAATTACTAGTATTAATGTGAGAGCCACGATTGGTAGGAGCACAAAAGGGAATAAATGTCGACCATTACTAGAAGTGGTTTACGCTAAAAACGACTTATTGTTAAATTGTTTTTATTTACATAAATAATTTAGGGAGAGAAATTCGTATATTTGTAATAATAATATCATAGCAAGAGATTATGTAATGAATTAAAATGTCAATGTTATTAGTTGTACAATGAATAAGGCACCATTAATTAATTGTTCGCTCGACTCTTTTCAATAAAAATAAAATCCACATTAATGATAATATATCCAATATTCATTAAAACATATTTATATAATTATGTTCAGAACCTTCTCTAAAATAATGCTAATGCTAAAAAAGAATCGAACAGAAGCCCGTTTTAGAAAAATATCTGCAAAGCTCTGTAATATCTTGCTTAACTTAAAAATCAAAGTATATTTACTATCGTTGCAATTAAAACAAAAAAATAAAGTAACGTATCAGCATAAAAAAATAACAATCGAAAATTGCAACGTGGCACATAATAATTTCTCCTTTATATCTTTGGTGGCTGGACCATTCGTTAAGTGGCGGCAGTTCATTTCGGCAGGCAGTACGAACAAGTGGTCACATGTGGCATTAAACTTACTTGGCGTTTACTTCCAGCTTATTGTTTGACTTTGTAGTTTTCTATGTATGTATAGTGTAATTCTGTGTATGTGTACACGTAGACGCAGGACCGAAAGTGCTGACGAGATGTATGGAGGCTGTGCAGGTCTATTTGTATAGGTTGAGAAAGAGAATGAATTTAATATTACAGTTTATCGGGAGAGTATGCTAAAGGTACCCTTGCCACGGTATCTGTACTGTGAATTTGCTAACAAAATTATCACACTCAATTCGATTCTAGCTTAAAGTTTATGAGTAGTTGAAAGTAAAAGCTTCCGATTAACATCGTGAAAGAAATTTCCAATCGTGTAGAACACGGATGTTTGTAATATGACTATAAACTTGCAAAAAGTAGTCAAAGACAATGATTGCCAAATCTAGATTACACTAGGGATAACCTTACTTCTCGAAATAATATTAATGAGTGGTAATACCATAATAGCTCCCTACACAGTATTATTATAAACGCATAAATCAGTCAGTAAGCAAAGAAAACACACACCCATTTTATTAGACATGCTTAGTCTGTTTTAGTTACATTCTGTTTTGCAAAATGTGATAAAATTTACCTGTCTTTCTTTTCTGTACAGCTAAATTTCATCCAAAACAGCATCACCAAAATATTAAATAAGGTATAAACTGTAGCTTCATCCAGTACAAAGTAAAGCGGATAAGTCCTCGTCTATCCTCTTACAATATTACACTTCGCTGAGGAAGTATTATGTTATAGAGCCTTGCAACCCCTACGGCCTTCCTGATCAAAGAGTACAAAATTTAAAGGAAGTGGTAAACAACAGCCGTCAATGTGCTAATATTACGAGCAAATGACCACAATTGTTGAATAATAAAAGTGCCACAAACCGTTATAAATTTAAATGTACTATATTAACGAAGATGTTAACCAGTGGTTTCTGATCAGCTATTTACCAGTTTAGTACCCGGTTGTGACCCTGATTTCTGTTTTTTTTTATTTGGAAAATAAATAACTATACACAAATTCTTACTCTAAATACATACGAGGGCGATTTGAAAAGTTCCCGGCCCGACCATAAAACAAATGAAAAAAATTAAAAAAAAAAATTTATTTTTCTACATATTCTCCCCTTGTCTCAATACACTTATTCAATCTATGCTCCCTCGCTTCTATGCCGCTCTTATAGGCCGATTCCTCTAACTCTTCAAAAAACCGCTCCGCCTCAGCTACCACTTCCTCGTTTGTGGAAAACTTTTTTCCGGCCAGGTATTTTTTCAATTTAGGGAACAGGAAATAGTCCGAAAGTGATAAATCAGGCGAATATGGGGGATGGTTTAATATTTCGAAATGGAGTTCATGGAGCTTAGCCATTGCAACAACTAACTTGTGCACCGGGGCGTTATCCTGATGAAAGAGTATTTTCTTTTTGGTCACTTTTTGCAAATTTTTTTTGCTAATTTATCTAACAGGTTAGCGTAGTATGGACCTGTTATAGTCTGTCCCTTGCGAAGGTAGTCAATAAAAATTATTCCCTTGTAATCCCAAAACACTGATGCCATCACTTTTTCTGCCGACTTTTGCGACTTGGCTTTCTTCGGTGGCGGAGAATCGCTATGTTTCCAATGTTTCGACTGCTCTTTTGTCTCAGGAATATAGTGGTGACTCCAAGTTTCATCAGTGGT
This sequence comes from Euclidia mi, assembly GCA_944739405.2. Taxonomy (NCBI): domain Eukaryota; kingdom Metazoa; phylum Arthropoda; class Insecta; order Lepidoptera; family Erebidae; genus Euclidia; species Euclidia mi. The sequence continues at coordinate 23,061,072 of OX123194.2, read as the reverse complement.
TATAAATCTCTTAAAAAGTCACTAGTATTTGATCGAAACAACGCAAGATTTTTCTGGAGATTTCAACCCGTTTGAGCTTTTCTTCGGCGGTTAACAAACGCGGCACCCATCTTGCTGACACCTTTTTCATTCCTAGTTCGACGGTTAAAATATGATATACTCGCTCAGTTGAAATCCCTATAGTGTCACTTATTTCACGCACTTTCAACCTTCGTTCTTCTAAAACCATTTTATGGATTTGTCGATGATTTCTTGCGTGGTGGACGTTGACGGCCTTCCGCTCCTCGGGTCATCTTCGACGCATTCTCTGCTTTGTTTGAACAAAGCTGCCCACTTTTTTACTGAGGAATATGAAGGCACAGATTCACCTAATGTATTATCCATATCTTCCTTGATTTGACTTGGCGTCATATGTTTTTTAACGAAGTATTTAATCACGGCTCTTATTTAACTTTTTTTCATTTTCTGGGAGACGAGCAGATTCGCGCGAACTAAAAATCGTAGAAAAATAATTACTCAACCTATCACAATGGCACTTGACATACGATTAAACAGAAAATGAAGCTATCGAATGAGTATAACTTTTTTTTATATACAACCCTCAAATCTTGGTTAGGCCGAGAACTTTTCAAACCGCCCAGGTATACACAATATATAATTATATATACAGTTATGTATATAATATCTGTCTTACTAATAAAAATATATTACTCACACGTTTAACGTATGAATACTTACACAGCGTATAACGTCTGTATAGGAGTTATACAGGGTTTACACAACATCGCTACTAATAAACGCAAAGACAAGCTTGTGTAACTACTCACGCTGTGTAGTCTGTGTACACACAGCTACACAGTACACATTCTCTCAGTGCAACTCAACTCCCTTAGTGTGACCAACCTGTTGTTGAGTAGTTCAGCTAATATTGGTTTTGTATAGGTTGATGTGTTGCTGTGTGTAAAATATGCTGACAACCTTTTATGAAGTACGTTCAAAAACTTCTATTCGTAACTTTGTTTTAATAATTTTATTTTATTTTATAGTTTATATATAATTTTACTAGCTTAATTATATATTAAATGGAGTTTCTTCTTAAAAATATCCCTTATCTATTAATCTAATGTACAAAAACTAAAGACTGATGGTTGTTATTTTCTGAAGGATAAATATGTTTTGATTTGTACTCATAGCTTCCGAACGCCTCCACCGACAATAACATTCATTTCATAGATCAAAGAAATATAACCATCCTAGTCCAACCTCTCTGTCATAGATTGCGCGCATAACCTAAGTAAAGTGACAACATCAGCTAGCCAAATAGCCGCCATTTTGTTCTTACGCACTTCTTATACAAGGGTGCAAGCGTGTGTAGAGCTTGTGTAAGTCTAAATAGATATTTTGATCTCTTATAATGCATGTATACACGTAATCTGTCAAAATATTTTTTATTAGTTGCGTTTTTGTTACGCAATGCTTATAGTTCTTGTATACACTGTGTCGTAATTTTTATTAGTAAGGCAGTATATTTATATTAATCTTGATAAAGTTATTTAAAAGCCAATCTAGCTCAGAGGCCAAATTCTCCTAAATAAATTTGTTCAAAATACAGTTTCGATATAATGTTAGTATCATACTTACGTCACAAATGGTATTCTCCTAAATTAACTGATATTGTAATGAAATTTTAACTAGGGGGCAATTCTCCTATTTTTATATGACATGGATATTATATTTTGAATTGACTCAGAAGCAGTACTCTGATAACCTAATGTGATTATCGTATAATTTGAAATAAACAGTTCGTCGTTGACACATATTTTGACACTTGTTTTAATTTACGATCTCGTTACAACTATAAATATCTAAAATTTAGAAGAATATGCTTTTTGTGACGTAAGTATGACACTGACATGATATGGAAACTATATTTATTTAGGAGAATTGGGCCCTAGATTGTTAATTACAACAAGTGTCAAAATATGTGTCTACAATGAACTGTTTATTTCACATTATACGATAATGACATAAACTTATCAGAATACCGATTCTGAGTCAATTCAAAATATAATCTCATTTCGTTCAAAATATATGTAATTTCAATGTCATATTAAATACGAGAATTGGCCCTCTGATATATCATTTTTCATAGTAATAGGCGGCAAACGGACAGACAGATCGCCTAATGGTAAGCAATTACCGGCGCCCATGGAGACAAGCAACACCAGAGGAGTCACAAATGCGTTGCCGCCCCTTGGGGTTGGGAAAAGGGATATTAGGAGGAATGGGATGAGGGAGAAGGAATAGGGGATGGGGCCTCCGGCACTCTCACTCACCGAACGAAACGCAACATTTTAGGTACTGTTACTTTACCTCAATTTTCTGTGGGAGGGTAGATTTCAGCATGAATGGGCCGGCTCGACCGGGGAGGTACTACCCTCCCACAGAAGGGGAGGTATCCCCGGTCGAGCCGGCCCATTCATGCTGAAATCAGCAGGGCTCTACTACCTTTAAAAATCATTATAGCATATTTTAAAAAAGTGCATACTAAAAGTGGGAGAATAATATCCTCAAAAATTATGTAAAATCCGTCTCATTTTTAACAATTCCTCTGTGAAATATTTTTTTCGTATAGTAGTAAAAAAAGCTGTCTGTTTTCACACTGGAACCATCCTTTTGAAAAGCTCTGTTTCAATGAGGCAGCCTGCATTGCAGTTCTGTTTGGAAATACAGAAAAAATATGCCCGCAACAATGAATCCAACTGCTCGATCACCGAAAAAATTGGGATAATATAAAATTGAATGCATTTCGATTTCTGCTTTGTCACAGACTATTATTCGGAAAACGCTTTTATATTCAAGTTGTGCCTTGATGACATATTGATAAGTAGTTTTGGTTATTGTAGAAAGCCATTTAATTAGGATACGGTTAAGAGTTCCGGAGTAGACTACAAGCGACGCGATGCTTAAAGTTCGTTTGTGCGCTGTTTCCCAAAAACTATAGGTATTTCTTAACTGATATTTTGTATACTTGGGAGTATAATTGTATGCATACAACGCATACAAAACTGCGTCTTGTTAGCGTAGTAAATAAGTATTCTAAATTGCGTTGTATTTGTGATATGTAATAATATTCGCAAATTTATTTTTAAATGTTAATTCATAACTATTGCAGTCAATTTTCTGAATTATTTATCAGATAAATATCCATATCCAGTTATTTTAAACTGCATGGATTGACTTGTAATGTATTGTTGGTGTTCCAGCGAAATGATAAATAAGAGATCTCTGGATTGTCTGATTAGATTGTGTTCATCACCATGTTTCTTTGTGTCCAAGTAATACAAAATGTGTTACCTATCTGGAATATAGACAAAAATCAATCGAGCTATTACAAAAAAGGCTTGGATTGATATGCCACATCCAATACGATATTCATTATTCCTTGTTCCTGATGCATACCGGACCATTTTATGTAATTCTATTTATATATGAAGGTTTAAGCTGAAGAAATTTAATGATAGACTTGCTTTATTACGAGTTAGTATACGGTGCTGAAGGAATATACTGTAATTTTGTAAAATCTTCTCGAGAAAAGATGAAACTGTTAAGGTCTAATGCTTGTAGGTTGTATATGAGGCCTTTTCATTTCGACGTCTTATGTACGTCGGATTATGCTCTGTGAGTATTCTGAAGAATACGGCACGCTCCCAGCGTAATGTTCTACTTTTGAGTGTTGATCATCAATTTGTACCCGTTATTTATAGGATTTTCTCATAAAAGTCCATACGAACAAAACGAAATACATCAAAATTGTGATAGAAAGTAATGGAAAGGTGGCCGGCAAAAACTTATGTTATAGTTGGTTATAGCTGTTGCAACTTGATCAAAAGGCCGAATTATTAGTATTACATCACCATTTGAATGGAAAATTAAAAAGAACTTACAAAATAATTACAATACTATTAGGCATAAGAAACTAAAAAGTTTACAACAAAAATTACATAGAAATTTAACGTAGGCTTCAAACTCGTCGTATAAAAGTCTAACATTTGTTACTGTTATTTCTGGATAAAATCAGCGGAGAACGAAGTAATAGTTCTTATTTTTGTTTTATGTCACTTTTCATTATGACTTATAGAATTTTCTTGTTCCTGAGACGAAATATTTCTAAATTTAAGATAAAGTATAGTCAATATTAAGTAACCTAGGAAGTAAGTTTACGCTGAGAAGTAATATTTGTCGGATGCGATCATTAGTATAGTCACTAAACGACTCGAAGTGCTGCCATCTGGTGACCGCTGAGTGACGTATTTCGGTACGTTGGAGGGGCGTTAACAAGTGTTCCTGAGAACTCGTCTGGCGGGGGAACAGCATTCTGGCTCGAAGCGGCGAGCCATAAGTACCTCGTGAATCTGTCCTCGGTCCGTTACAAGACTTTAAGTGAAAGTGTTATCACGTTAGACGATAATTGCGAAGGTACTGTATTTTGTGTCCTCGAATAAACTTAGTGTATTGTACTCAGTGTGTATTCATTGCAAAGAGACCCAGCTGTGCCCACATAGAGCTGCAAAGCGTTGATACCGGCCAAAAATCAAGCCTCCCGTCGTCATCAGTATTGGGAAAGGACCACAACGACCCGTTGAAAATGAAGACGCTGGTAACGAAAAATAGCTGAGTCTGTTGGCACTACAGAATTGCAATTTTCTGACGCTGATTCAAGCCATGAAAATACCTACCACATCGTCAGATGGCCTTAGTTTACCCGACTTCGATCCTGAGCAACAAGATGTGAATGCACGTGCTTGGGTGACGACTGCAGTTATGTGATTGAATGATCAAGCGCCCCGTTTATGGTCGCACTAAGCCGGGCTTTGAAGGGAGGAGCTTCGACCTGGCTATCTACCGTGCCGTTTCCTAGGATGACATTGTGCAATGAAGTGTGCACACAAGGCGCGAGCGAAGGCGACTAAGGTACGATTCAGACCAACCGGCTCGCGTCGCGCCGCATCGGAACGGAGCCGTACGCGTGCTACGGCAGCCGAATGTGTGCCGCGGCAGCGGAACGCGTCCGTCGGAGCCGTACCGCTGCCGCGGCATGCGTACGGTTACCGCGGCAGCCGCACGCGTGCCGCGGCAGCCGACAGCGTCCGCTGGAATCCGTACGCACTCCAACAAGCACCCAAAAGTGCTGTGAGCAGCACTTGCATTGCTTGCGCCGCGTAGATGTAAAGTGAAATTTTATTTAAAATATGGTGGAGTGGGACGTCGTTTTGCTAGTCCTTGCATTAGAGGAAGAAGAAAATAATAAAAAAAATAAACAAGAAGAAGGGAAAAATTGTCACTGTATTGACCGGAATTAACGTCATAAGGACAATCATATGTATAACTAAAGTAATAAGTTTTTTTTCCGTATCCATATTTAACTTTAATATGTTAACTGTCGCTTGAAGAACACAACTTGAATGATTCGCTAGTTGCTGCACCGTAATCTCCGTTTGTATTCCACGACGCACGGCCGACCGGCTCCGAACGGACCCGACGGCAGCCGATTGGATGCCGTCGGCGCCGTTCGGAGCCAGTGAGTACCGGTCGGCCATCGCGACAGCCGAATGCATTCTGCCACACGGTGCCACGCGTCGCGGGATGCCGACGGAGGTAACTATGCGTATGTCGCATGCAAATATGAACTGTAATTACTGTTGATACATTTCAATCTTCTTTACCGCATTGTAAAATGCCGCCCGGCCCGGCCCGATGCGAGCCGGTTGGTCTGAATCGTACCTAACGCCGCCAACGCCGCTATGTTGGTGAATCAGCTGAGCTTTCAACTGCAACCGTGGTGAGCGTATTTTGTCTGATTTCTTATTGGTACTTTAATTTTTTTGTGATGGTAGTTGTAAAACATTCTTGGTTAGCAGTACAATACTACTACGCCTTTAATCTTGGCAATGTGAATCATTGTGATGATATCGCCTGTAACGTTAAAGGCCCTTTGGGTGTGTTTAAATGAGAAACGTGGTTAAATGTTACAATAAAAATTGATTTAATTCTCAATTCAATTTAGACATCATTTAGCAAGCGAAAAAATTACTAGTAAAGTGTTATTAAAAAAGATATACACAGATATACCAATGGTCGCTCAGGAGTCGCAGTTGATGTACTTAGCTTTTCTTTCGTGCCGATGTCGTCGAATGTCGCCAAAAAAGGAAAGCGCGCAGCCAACGCCTCCGCTTTTATAGAAGCTCGCGGTGCGGTGGGGGGCGGAGATGCAAACGGACGTCACACACCATCACATCTTACCGAGTGTTGTGGGTACGATTTATACACGAGAAACTGAGTTGTGGAACCGTGTCACTTTTACGGTGTCGTGTTTCCCATGACATGATCTCATGAATAATCTTCTTTTTAAAAACTAAAAAAAAAGGAAGACAAAAGGAATATGTGGGTAGTACTGAATGATTTAATTGGGGCCATTGCTGTATTTTGTTAGCATATGGTTGTCCGACTACCACCTAGCGATAGCGTAGATACCGAACCTCCGTTCGGGTTTCGGGTTCGATACCCTGGTTAAAAGAAAGCGATTGTTTTTTTCTTCTTCTTGGTAAATCATGTACTTGCCTGCAAATAGATTAATAGATCCTGTCTCGGTCGTACTTCATGGCCTGTAATAGTAACGAGGCTAAGCGTACAGGCCAAAGAAGGCCGTTGAGTAGTTTTGACGAACTCGTATAACAATGGCAATGTTACGTTTAACTTCACTGTGATACCTACATTTTAATTTTGTGAACAATGCAATATTCAACATGCATTGAAATTCTACTATAACATTTACAATATGTACAGATTATATTGTGTTATTGTTAGTTTTCCAAAATGCAATATAGTTTCTCATGATACTCAGTATGAAACCAAAAACGCTGGTAAAACATATAAGTAATAAATAATTATCTTTCTATATACCTACCCAGTCTGTGCATTTCACTAGCGTTTAGCGTGTGTATTTAGAAACTGTCAATAATTCATTGTGGTGAACTGCCGTTTTGACCCAGTGTATCGAAGCCCAACAATCAATGCGTTGGCACTACGTGCTGTTTAGAAAACTATATTTATAACATATAAAACATGCATATTAATGTTCTTAATGCTGATGGGGCAGAATGGAAGCGAAAGACACTCTGCGCCGACCTCAAGTTATATGGGAACAGGACAGGCAAAAAAAGAAGATTAATAAAGAAAATTGAATTAAGTAAATACAGTCACAAATATCACACCATAAGCAGGGATAAATTAAGTTTACCTACACCTCGAACTCAATATTGTAAAATAAATATTATGTTTGAAGGTGCACAACTATTAATAAATTACCTAAAGAAATAAGAGAATAACAGTCTATAAACAAATTTACACAAAGCTTATAACATTACATAATGAATACAATCATGATCACTTGATTATTTCACGATGTTTTATTTGGTTTTACCTCTGTGTATGTATAAAATTAAATCTAGCAAGTTAAGTTTTAGACTACTGAGTGTGTGTTTAGCTGAAGTCACCGGCGCCAACAAGAAATGTTACCTAATTAACACGCTTTTATTAGGTCGACATGTATGTAACTATGTAATGGAATGTAAGATAACTAATTTAACCATCTTCCAAGGGTCGTAGCATAATAAATTTGGTAGCTGTATGAAGTTCTGATGACAATACAATAATATGGCACTGTCGAACTGATCTGATGATGGAGCCGGAAGATGTGAACTGGAACTTCATGACGGAAAATCGAATAATTGCTGTTATTGATTTGTTAGAAAAGTCTTGTAATGAACATTGACCACTATTAGGTTTCAAGGTCTGATAATGAAGCGGGAAGATAGGCACTGGCATTCCATGATGGAATGTCGTATCAAAGTCGTGTTTGCGCTTGTGAGAAAGGCCACGTAATGGACTTTGAACACGATCAGGTTTCAAGGTTATTAAAAATCAATTATATATTGTAGACCACGCAGTGGTGTACTTAGGGTCCCGTACTTTTGCGGCTGAACAGGCGTATGTGACCCCAAGTAGAGTAAAATCACTTAGTGGTCTACAGATTGAAGTGCTAGATTGTTCTAAGCTGACAGATAAAACACCATGCAATACAGACGCACTGGCGGAGATGAAATGGATGCGGGCTCATTCGCCTACTTAAAATAAATGTATAAATGTTATAAATATTACTTTATCAAGGACCAAAAATTAAAAAATAAATAAATAGTTTAAAAAACACTAGGAAAACACGCTTTAATAAATGCACGTAAAAAGAAAAAATAATAATGGATCGTTCAAGTTGTCTCTATTTCTCAGCTGAAGTGTAAACTACATAATTATGTGCTTTTAATAATAATATTTGATTGTAAAAGCGTGGGGCGCTTATCATGAGAGCGCTCTAAAGCGTACTATAGCTCTTACTTTATTCTCTTCATTATCTTAAAAACTGTTCTAATTATATTATCTTGTAGTAATTAATCAACCTCCTTAATTGTTGGCAGTTCTGCTCTAAGAGGGTGATATTATTTTATATGTTAAAATAAGCAAGACAGTTAATTCTGCTGATCTTGTGTTCTTGTCTGTTTGCAGTCGCAACATCAGTTCTTGGAGAGGTAAAGTCTCAAGTTCAGTTCTTGGAGAGGTAAAAATTAAATATGCCTTACCTTTGTCACTAAATAAGCGCAACTAAGACGTGTTGAAAAAATTAGATACACAAATATACATGTCAGTTTAGCGCCTTTGCGATTCCTTTCACGTCTATACACTTAGGATACCTATTAATTGATTGTTGCATTGATATGATTAATTTATTTATATACAACCAGACTCCACCATTAGCCGCATACTAAAACTTGCAAAACTTATATGGCCATTGTATTATTCATACCCTCCATGCGTCATCCAAAACGTCAAAGCAGCTGTACACTCATTACTAATTCCATCTTATAAAATAATAACCGATCAAACCCAGACATAGCGCAAACACACTCATGTATCCTAATTCCACATGACATTTTAATCAATTTCAAAAGTTTCAAAGTTGAAAATTCAATCAGTGTTAAACACAGCTCGGCTGAACCAACTGAACTGAGCAGTTTCATGGTGTCGATGCACCTAACCCTTAACCTATAGAACTCCCTCGAACGGGTTGGGTATTAATTATTACTTCAACGTTGCTGAATTTTGATGAAAACGTTTGAAAGGATGAATGCTAATCTTGTGTGAGCTGATTTGATAGATTCAAAAGCTAGACGGTAGTATGAGAGTGCAATGTACTTATACTCGTAGATAAATTTTAGGTTTTTAGTTTTCTAGATTGACGTCGTTCTTTCGTATTGTAATTTTCATAGGTTACTTATAGTCATCATCATCAGCCTTTAACAGTCCACTGCTGGACTAGGCCTCTCCTTTGAAAGGAGGAATTAGCCTACTATACCACGCTGGCCAAACAGGTTGGTATAGGGTTTGTATCAAGTTTTCCTTCTCTAACAGTGCTGCTCTCTGCATAATATGGTCCCTCTGTCGGCTCTTACGACACCCATGGGATGATATGGGGTAGTGACAATCCGTATTCTTAATCCGTCACCACACGGACGAAAAAAAAAAAAAAACTTATAGTACAAATACTTATAGTACAAATTAATTTTTGGTGGCTTTACGGTCTATTTTGTAAAAATTAAAAAGTAGGTTTAAAAAAGTATTCTTCTATACAATACATTTTTTTATTTTTATAAACCACTTTTTTGCCATGAGCTGATGCTAAAGATGCAATGTTTTTCTCAAAAACCTGGCAAGAATCTCAAATATAAAAACGTTCACAGTAGAAAACGAGGGCAAGACTAATTTATTATTGCAAAATATTCTTTAGTTTGCGAATAATGATTTTTCAAACGGAAACGGGCTGGGACGTGCCTGTTGGCATTTTCCTCGCAGAATTTCAATACCGAGCAGTCAGACCATTTTTCTTTTAAAATTTACTTGCACAGCCTGAACGTGAATTTGAAACAAGTATTGTCAGAGTGCATTTAACAGTAATAATTGTTTTATCGAATGATTCGTACTTCAGTCTGATGACTACCACGTTATTTTAAAACATGTGTGTTGAAAATGTATATACTCGTAATTCCCCTTAGGCACGCACAGAATTTTATACATGTTTTCAATTATATTTCAGGTATAAAAGATTAAAGTACTTGTTGAGTAGAGTTCCTATCTACATAAAAACATGAATGCATTTACAGATTAAGGCGTTCAATTTTAAGCTTTTGTTTTTATTGAATATTTTATTGTGACTGCCTCGTTGGTCTCGCGGCATAAATGTGCGCGTGGGATTGGGAGGTCTCGGGTTCGATTCCCGGGTCGGGCAAAGTGTTATTGGGTTTTTCCGTTAGGAAATTCTCAGTAGCACCTCGGAGTCTGGTAATGTGCCCGGTACGGCAATAGGCTCACCCCCTATTACGTGGGACCTAAAAATTAATGGCGAAATGTGGGTGTAATATAACACCTCGGGGACACAGGCGTGAGTCTATAAATAAATAAATACAAATAAATATTGTGCATTACGATGCAATATTCTCCGATATTTTTTTTATTTCACAAAATATTGAATAAATTATCGCAGAATGTGTTTATTTATTTTCAAATAATATCCTTGTATTGAATAATCCTAAGAAATCCCCAACACATAGGTTAAGGTTAAACGGTGGGCCGAACTTATAAACCATCATAGTATCCGATGAGGAATATTATTTTATATAAACATGAAATAATTCGCTTTTATTTTAAATCAGCTATAATTTTGAATACTAATACTTAATTCTATGCTTTAATTGACCAATTATGTCCTTGACTAATGCCGTGTGTGTGGTGACGGATTAAGAATACGGAATGTCACCACCCCATATCATCCCATGGGTGTGGCAAGAGCCGACAGAGGGAGCATATTATGCAGAGAACAGCACTGTAAGAGAAGGAAAACTTGATACAAAACCCTCTACCAACCTGTTTGGCCAGCGTGATATAGTAGGCCAATTCCTCCTTTCAAACGAGAGGCCTAGTCCAGCAGTGGACTGTTAAAGGCTAATAATTGTTTTTTTTATCTGATATTACTGAGTATGAATTACTTTAACCCTACAATGTTCTTTTTCACATCAATTGAATGTAATGTTATTGTCTTTATGGCAACCTATACAACATTTAATTTGTAATTAAATATTCAATTATGTGTATGACGTTCAAAAGTACCTGTAATAGGTTTAATTGAAATAAAAATATTCTATTCTATTCTAATGACTAATCATACCGCTTTCAAAATTAATTCAATTTTTTGTTTTTTACTAGAGTATGTTGCAGCTACGTTCAGTCCTATAATCACAGATATGGGAAGTAGTATCAGATAGAGCGCATTCGTCCAACTAAGCGTGGCACGTTGACAGCTATGTGTGCGTGACCTTTGGCGACTGGCACTGTACGGACACGCGCGTCTATGTGTGTGAAAAGTTGCCAGATTATGAATAATCTCCCAGTATTTTGCATATAGTTATGTAATATTCTTATATTCATTTGCGGTTTTGAAGAATTTACCATGGATTTAATTAATGCTTTTATAAATACATTTCTTAAATGTAGGTACCGAGTTAAGTTTTAACTAGTTCGTAAATCTGTATATATAAAATCTTTGCGTTACTGACTGACTGACAGACAAGCTACAGCCGAAACTACTCGGCGCATGAAGCTGAAATTTAGCATGTATGTTTCTTGGGAACCGTAGGGGTGCACTAAGACGGGATTTCTCGAAATTCCCACGGGATCAGGCAAAACGAGAAATACGAAAATATGTGCGTGCGAAGCCGCTGGCGTCGATTAGTTGAGAAATAAATAGTATGTATGTACACACGGCACCAAGTCAAGCTAAACAGTTGCTGTACGATTTTGATACTTATTCCCTACGCCATAAGTATGTATGTACACACGGCGCCAAGTCAAGCTAAACAGTTGCTGTACGATTTTGATACTTATTCCCTACGCCATAAGTATGTATGTACACACGGCGCCAAGTCAAGCTAAACAGTTGCTGTACGATTTTGATACTTATTCCCTACGCCATAAGTATGTATGTACACACGGCACCAAGTCAAGCTAAACAGTTGCTGACTGCTGTACGATTTTGATACTTATTCCCTACGCCATTAGTATGTATGTAATGTACACAGGGCGCCAAGTCAAGCTAAACAGTTGCTGTACGATTTTGATACTTATTCCCTACGCCATAAGTATGTATGTACATACGGCGCCAAATCAAGCTAAACAGTTGCTGTACGATTTTGATACTTATTCCCTACGCCATAAGTATGTATGTAAACACGGCACCAAGTTAAGCTAAACAGTTGCTGTACGATTTTGATACTTATTCCCTACGCCATTAGTATGTATGTAATGTACACAGGGCGCCAAGTCAAGCTAAACAGTTGCTGTACGATTTTGATACTTATTCCCTACGCCATAAGAACGGTGCAAAGGTCAATGTTTATAAGCTTGACGAGTAGCAGGGTGTACACGAATATTTGGATCGTTTGGGGAAATGGGGAAAACTAATGGAAATTGAAATTCTATTACTATATTTATGAGAAAGAAGATATACCTATCTACAATATACTTTTATAATACGGTAATGTATTTTTCATTAACATGACAATCATTATCACATAATCAATTGACAAGTGCATTTTCCCTAATTCAGGCAGAACGGCGTCGACAAAAACTGGCAACACTTACATATTTCTTGCACAAATACGAATTTTATCGAAATTAAATTAGGAAACAGTCAAATTATCAATAGTTACCTGTGAAAAGATATTCCATTTTCCTGTTTTTGTTTTTAGGAACAACTTTTACAGTGTTTAAGAACGCAAGACGGCATTTTGAGAATTTAAAAGTTGAAGTGATCGTGACGCGTGAACTGTACGATGCGTCGTAGCGCACTGAGACGAGTTTGTATTCGCTTTTCAATTTTGTATTTGCTTTAGTGGCCGCACGCAACTGTGCCGCGCGTTACATCTGATACTAATTCTCTCATCTGTGCCTATAATATAGCTCTTTAATCCCGATCCCGTAGGAATTCCGGGAAATCCCTTCCTTGCACCTCTACGGACCCCAAGTAACATACATGTCAAATTTTAGCTTCTTGTGCCCAACAGCTTTGGCTGTGCGTTGTCTGTCAGTCAGCTAGCAACGCAAGAATTTTATATACACCGCTTTATACGATCATCATCACATTAATAAGCATTTCAGTATCAAATTAATATTAAAGCTCAGTGCGTAAGCTAATCGCATAAACTGCATACAATTCAAGTTGCATCCAACTGTAAGTAGTATTCCGAATTTTATCCGTCTTCGAAAATGGCGGTCGCTGCACCTAATACCAGCTTATTTTAAGATATTATCTAGAGAAGAGGAAATTGCTTTTATAACCTGAGCAAAATTAAAATTTATAGTAGCTCGTTTGTTAAGCCGTGTGGAGAGAACTCATTTATTTTAGGGATACTGTTGATGCGAGTCCTGTAAATGCTGGCGTCTGCTTTTATTTTTTTTTATACTTTTTACTGTTTCTGCGGGATATATACCACGTACCTTTGTTTTTGTTTTGAGTAACCGATATTTCGGCACTGTTGCAAGCGCCATATTCACGGATTTACATCCAAACAGTAAAAGTATGTAAAAAGTATTGATAGTGACCACGAAAGTTTAAATATTTTTTTATTGAACTTTTTACTGTAACCATGTGTTATTTTTAGAAAAGTTATTTCTCAACATCGTTAGGTTACATTGTTTGATTACCTAATAAAACAATCCAATATATAAGTAGAAATCGTCACACTATTCTTGTAGCTTTTACATTTTTAAGTTAAGCGACGTGAAAGGTCAATTTCCGGGTTAAAACTTTCAGAACAGCAGAGTCCAAAAAATGTCTTATAGCCTGACGAAATTGAATCAACATATTTTCAAAAAACACTCTTTCGTCTGCGCTTGTAGTTATTAAAACATATAATTAGAAAAATGCCTAACTAGCTCTGCTGTAAAATAAAATATTCATAAAACAAATAGCCCAAGTACCTACTACTAGAACTAAAGCTGAGACGCGCGTAATCCTTTAATACACGAACTCTTCAGATAAGTCAGGCCATGCATAAATTCCCTGGCATTTCACTGAGGTATCCTGGATCTTGTGGCGTAATCCTTCGTTCCTTGTAATTACGACAGGTGAGGGACGCAATTAGCCCTTCTGTCTCCCTCTAAACGTTTCCTGAAGGAAACAATTTGTACAAGTATGTGAACCGGAGTGGAAAATATGGCAGCGTTTGGACGCTGAGAACCAGTCTTTGTAGGATTTTAATGTTTAAAGTATTGTTCGTAGTAGTTAGTTCCAGTAGTTTTAAGTAAGCGAGGGAATAGAAGCGATGTATCAGTATTTTAATCCGTAGTATTTTTGGTGTTTCATATCGCAATCGATTTTAGTTTGGTCATTTTATCTGAAAGGCTAAATGGTGGGTTATCTTTATTTATACGCTTTAAGTACGAGTGGTTGACAATGGGTGTTGCTCCAATATTCCACCAGCTATGTTTCATGGAAGCCAAATATACCGTGTTTATTCCGGTATATAACAATCTGCGTGCCTATTACAATCTTAACTTATCGGTGAACAGTGTGCTTATCATATCGTATAATCCACCTACGTGAAAATATACATTCGATACGTGAAGGTATGTCGTCGCTACACAGTCATTACCGTTAACATAAATTTGCAGAGACATAATACAAAGCTACACGTTATACTATCTTGGGCCCAATTCTCCTAAATAATTACCATAAATACAGTTTCGATATAATGTCAGTGTCATACTTACGTCACAAAAATAGTATTCTTCTATAATTGAATGAAATCGTAACGAGATCGTAAATTGAAACAAGTGTCAAAATATGTGTCAACGACGAACTGTTTATTTTAAATTATACGATAATGACATAAGGTTATCAGAATACCGCTTTTGAGTCCATTCAAAATATAATATCAATGTCATATAAAAATACGAGAATTGGGCCACTTATTGCTAAATAATTATTTACTTAACATCATAATATCTTCCTGGGTTTATGCGAATGGTTCATTAAAAAACATCATTAAGAATTAAAAATATAAAATCAGTTTTGATTAAATTGCCTAGATGCCACTTTTAATGTGAAATGACTTTTAATTAAGCTGAAAATTCCATAACGTACAAGTAAGTACTAAAAACGATTAAAATGAAATAAACTATCCTTTTCAGGCACAGCAACATAAGCATGCGCCTTAGTTTTAATGAACATGACCACCCAAAGTTTATTAGGTAAATTAATAAATCCCTAGAAATGTCTGTAACGCATTTCATATTTCAATAGTCTGAAAATTAAGCATCACAAAATCTGGGTCTGAAGTCATCTAATCTAAGTCAACTAAAGTGAGTCTAAATAACTTGGAATCTTTGCGTAGCCTAATATTTCAAACACAAGGTTACATGCTAAGCACACATCAAAGCAAGGCTACGGTTAACAGTCGATGTAAGTTATATATTAATCTTTTGCTGGTACATTTACTCCGTTTTATGAACCTACTGCGATGGACACAATTCATATTGTTTACGGCTTTTAAGATTTACTACAGGAACTTACACTTCAGCTAGTTTAAACATGCATCATAAAAGGTGGACGTACCTCGTCTGTTATATTAGATTGGGGTTTTAAGGTTCTTCAAAGAGCAGAAGCTTTGTTGAAATGGCTTAGAGTTTCATGGGTTAGTTAGGTTCGGGAAGATGATTTAGTATTCAGGCATTTCAGATTCATTGTGCTGAGTTTTAGATATAAATAACTGATTTGAAAATTAACATGGCTTGCTTTAACCAAAGGTATAAAATTTAGAACTACCGAATACACAGATACCACTGAAAACTACTGACACAATACGATGAAAACAATACAAGTACCAACTACATTAGATTAATTATACTTGAATGTTTGCGCTACATATGCCAAAAAACATAATAAATGCTCCCAGAAAATAAAAATATCGCTTTTTCGAAACCGAACTTTTTTCAAATTTACAGTAACTTGTACATTCTCGAAACCTACTAGTGAAATCATGGTAAAATTACAGTCAACTGCCATAGCGTCATTGGTGGTTGAGTACTCAATTTGATCTACGTTTCTTCATTTTCTCTAAGATTAAAAATCTCATCTAATTATTTCCAGTAAAATACATTCGAAAAGAAAACAAATCCCTTTCATTAATATTTGTAATGAGTGAGCTTAACAAAATTACTATTATTAATGTGAGAGCCACGATTGGTAGGAGCACAAAAGGGAATAAATGTCGACAATTACTAGAAGTGGTTTACGCTAAAAACGACTTATTGTTAAATTGTTTTTATTTACATAAATAATTTAGGGAGAGAAATTCGTATATTTGTAATAATAATATCATAGCAAGAGATGTAATGAATTAAAATGTCAATGTTATTAGTTGTACAATGAATAAGGCACCATTAATTATTTGTTCGCTTGACTGTTTTCAATAAAAATAAAATCCACATTAATGATAATAATATATCCAATATTCAGTAAAACATATTTATATAATTATTTTCAGAACCTTCTCTAAAATAATGCTAATGCTAAAAAAGAATCGAACAGAAGCCCGTTTTAGAAAAATATCTGCAAAGCTCTGTAATATCTTGCTTAACTTAAAAATCAAAGTATATTTACTATCGTTGCAATTAAAACAAAAAAATAAAGTAACGTATCAGCATAAAAAAAATAACAATCGAAAATTGCAACGTGGCACATAATAATTTCTCCTTTATATCTTTGGTGGCTGGACCATTCGTTAAGTGGCGGCAGTTCATTCCGGCAGGCAGTACGAACAAGTGGTCACATGTGGCATTAAACTTACTTGGCGTTTACTTCCAGCTTATTGTTTGACTTTGTAGTTTTCTATGTATGTATAGTATAATTCTGTGTATGTGTACACGTAGACGCAGGACCGAAAGTGCTGACGAGATGTATGGAGGCTGTGCAGGTCTATTTGTATAGGTTGAGAAAGAGAATGAGTTTAATATTACAGTTTATCGGGAGAGTATGCTATAGGTACCCTTGCCACGGTATCTGTACTGTGAATTTGCTAACAAAATTATCACACTCAATTCGATTCTAGCTTAAAGTTTATGAGTAGTTGAAAGTAAAAGCTTCCGAATAAAATCGTGAAAGAAATTTCCAATCGTGTAGAACACGGATGTTTGTAATATGACTATAAACTTGCAAAAAGTAGTCAAAGACAATGATTGCCAAATCTAGATTACACTAGGGATAACCTTACTTCTCGAAATAATATTAATGAGTGGTAATACCATAATAGCTCCCTACACCAATCAGTCAGTAAGCAAAGAAAACACACACCCATTTTATTAGACATGCTTAGTCTGTTTTAGTTATATTCTGTTTTGCAAAATGTGATAAAAGTTACCTGTCTTTCTTTTCTGTACAGCTAAATTTCATCCAAAACAGCATCACCAAAATATTAAATAAGGTATAAACTATAGCTTCATCCAGTACAAAGTAAAGCGGATAAGTCCTCGTCTATCCTCTTACAATATTACACTTCGCTGAGGAAGTATTATGTTATAGAGCCTTGCAACCCCTACGGCTTTCCTGATCAAAGAGTACAAAATTTAAAGGAAGTGGTAAACAACAGCCGTCAATGTGCTAATATTACGAGCAAATGACCACAATTGTTGAATAATAAAAGTGCCACAAACCGTTATAAATTTAAATGTACTATATTAACGAAGATGTTAACCAGTGGTTTCTGATCACCTAAGTACCAGTTTAGTACCCGGTTGTGACCCTGATTTCTGTTTTTTTTTTATTTGGAAAACAAATAACTATACACAAATTCTTACTCTAAATACATACGAGGGCGATTTGAAAAGTTCTCGGCCCGACCATAAAACAAATGAAAAATTCTACATTTATATTCTCCCCTTGTCTCAATACACTTATTCAATCTATGCTCCCTCGCTTCTATGCCGCTCTTATAGGCCGATTCCTCTAACTCTTCAAAAAACCGCTCCGCCTCAGCTACCACTTCCTCGTTTGTGGAAAACTTTCTTCCGGCCAGGTATTTTTTCAACTTAGGGAACAGGAAATAGTCCGAAAGTGATAAATCAGGCGAATATGGGGGATGGTTTCATATTTCGAAATGGAGTTCATGGAGCTTAGCCATTGCAACAACTGACTTGTACACCGGGGCGTTATCCTGATGAAAGAGTATTTTCTTTTTGGTCACTTTTTGCAATTTTTTTTAACTAATTTATCTAACAGGTTAGCGTAGTATGGACCTGTTATAGTCTGTCCCTTGCGAAGGTAGTCAATAAAAATTATTCCCTTGTAATCCCAAAACACTGATGCCATCACTTTTTCTGCCGACTTTTGCGACTTGGCTTTTTTCGGTGGCGGAGAATCGCTATGTTTCCAATGTTTCGACTGCTCTTTTGTCTCAGGAATATAGTGGTGACTCCAAGTTTCATCAGTGGTTATAAATCTCTTAAAAAGTCACTAGTATTTGATCGAAACAACGCAAGATTTTTCTTGAGATTTCAACCCGGTTGAGCTTTTGTTCGGCGGTTAACAAACGCGGCACCCATCTTGCTGACACCTTTTTCATTCCTAGTTCGACGGTTAAAATATGATATACTCGCTCAGTTGGAATCCCTATAGTGTCACTTATTTCACGCACTTTCAACCTTCGTTCTTCTAAAACCATTTTATGGATTTGTCGATGATTTCTTGCGTGGTGGACGTTGACGGCCTTCCGCTCCTCGGGTCATCTTCGACGCTTTCTCTGCTTTGTTTGAACAAAGCTGCCCACTTTTTTACTGAGGAATATGAAGGCACAGATTCACCTAATGTATTATCCATATCTTCCTTGATTTGACTTGGCGTCATATGTTTTTTAACGAAGTATTTAATCACGGCTCTTATTTAACTTTTTTTCATTTTCTGGGAGACGAGCAGATTCGCGCGAACTAAAAATCGTAGAAAAATAATTACTCAACCTATCACAATGGCACTTGACATACGATTAAACAGAAAATGAAGCTATCGAATGAGTATAACTTTTTTTTATATACAACCCTCAAATCTTGGTTAGGCCGAGAACTTTTCAAACCGCCCAGGTATACACAATATATAATTATATATACAGTTATGTATATAATATCTGTCTTACTAATAAAAATATATTACTCACACGTTTAACGTATGAATACTTACACAGCGTATAACGTCTGTATAGGAGTTATACAGGGTTTACACAACATCGCTACTAATAAACGCAAAGACAAGCTTGTGTAACTACTCACGCTGTGTAGTCTGTGTACACACAGCTACACAGTACACATTCTCTCAGTGCAACTCAACTCCCTTAGTGTGACCAACCTGTTGTTGAGTAGTTCAGCTAATATTGGTTTTGTATAGGTTGATGTGTTGCTGTGTGTAAAATATGCTGACAACCTTTTATGAAGTACGTTCAAAAACTTCTATTCGTAACTTTGTTTTAATAATTTTATTTTATTTTATAGTTTATATATAATTTTACTAGCTTAATTATATATTAAATGGAGTTTCTTCTTAAAAATATCCCTTATCTATTAATCTAATGTACAAAAACTAAAGACTTATGGTTGTTATTTTCTGAAGGATAAATATGTTTTGATTTGTACTCATAGCTTCCGAACGCCTCCACTGACAATAACATTCCTGTTCAACAACTAGTCCAACCTCTCTGTCATAGATTGCGCGCATAACCTAAGTAAAGTGACAACCTCAGCGCCATCAGCTAGCCAAATAGCCGCCATTTTGTTCTTACGCACTCCTTATACAAGGGTGCAAGCGTGTGTAGAGCTTGTGTAAGTCTAAATAGATATTTTGATCTCTTATAATGCATGTATACACGTAATCTGTCAAAATATTTTTTATTAGTTGCGTTTTTGTTACCCAATGCATATAGTTCTTGTATACACTGTGTCGTAATTTTTATTAGTAAGGCAGTATATTTATATTAATTTTGATAAAGTTATTTAAAAGCCAATCTAGCTCAGAGGCCCAATTCTCCTAAATAAATTTGTTCAAAATACAGTTTCGATATAATGTTAGTATCATACTTACGTCACAAATGGTATTCTCCTAAATTAACTGATATTGTAATGAAATTTTAACTAGGGGGGCAATTTTCCTATTTTTATATGACATGGATATTATATTTTGAATTGACTCAGAAGCAGTATTCTGATAACCTAATGTCATTATCGTATAATTTGAAATAAACAGTTCGTCGTTGACACATATTTTGACACTTGTTTTAATTTACGATCTCGTTACAACTATAAATATCTAAAATTATCAAAAATTTAGAAGAATATGCTTTTTGTGACGTAAGTATGACACTGACATGATATGGAAACTATATTTATTTAGGAGAATTGGGCCCTAGATTGTTAATTAAAACAAGTGTCAAAATATGTGTCTACAATGAACTGTTTATTTCACATTATACGATAATGACATAAACTTATCAGAATACCGATTCTGAGTCAATTCAAAATATAATCTCATTTCGTTCAGTTCAAGTTCAATGTCATATTAAATACGAGAATTGGCCCTCTGATATATCATTTTTCATAGTAATAGGCGGCAAACGGACAGACAGATCGCCTAATGGTAAGCAATTACCGGCGCCCATGGACACAAGCAACACCAGAGGAGTCACAAATGCGTTGCCGCCCCTTGGGGTTGGGAAAAGGGATATTAGGAGGAATGGGATGAGGGAGAAGGAATAGGGGATGGGGCCTCCGGCACTCTCACTCACCGAACGAAACGCAACAGTTTAGGTACTGTTACTTTACCTCAATTTTCTGTGGGAGGGTAGTACCTCCCCGGTCGAGCCGGCCCATTCATGCTGAAATCAGCAGGGCTCTACTACCTTTAAAAATCATTATAGCATATTTAAAAAAAATGCATACTAAAAGTGGGAGAATAATATCCTCAAAAATTATGTAAAACCCGTCTCATTTTTAACAATTCCTTTGTGAAATATTTTTTTCGTATAGTAGTAAAAAAAGCTGTCTGTTTTCACACTGGAACCATCCTTTTGAAAAGCTCTGTTTCAATGAGGCAGCCTGTTATTGCAGTTCTGTTTGGAAATATAGAAAAAATATGCCCGCAACAATGAATCGAACTGCTCGATCACCGAAAAAATTGGGATAATATAAAATTGAATGCATTTCGATTTCTGCTTTGTCACAGACTATTATTCGGAAAACGCTTTTATATTCAAGTTGTGCCTTGATGACATATTGATAAGTAGTTTTGGTTATTGTAGAAAGCCATTTAATTAGGATACGGTTAAGAGTTCCGGAGTAGACTACAAGCGACGCGACGCTTAAAGCTCGTTTGTGCGCTGTTTCCCAAAAACTATAGGTATTTCTTAACTGATATTTTGTATACTTGGGAGTATAATTGTATGCATACAACGCATACAAAACTGCGTCTTGTTAGCGTAGTAAATAAGTATTCTAAATTGCGTTGTATTTGTGATATGTAATAATATTCGCAAATTTATTTTTAAATGTTAATTCATAACTATTGCAGTCAATTTTCTGAATTATTTATCAGATAAATATCCATATCCAGTTATTTTAAACTGCATGGATTGACTTGTAATGTATTGTTGGTGTTCCAGCGAAATGATAAATAAGAGATCTCTGGATTGTCTGATTAGATTGTGTTCATCACCATGTTTCTTTGTGTCCAAGTAATACAAAATGTGTTACCTATCTGGAATATAGACAAAAATCAATCGAGCTATTACAAAAAAGGCTTGGATTGATATGCCACATCCAATACGATATTCATTATTCCTTGTTCCTGATGCATACCGGACCATTTTATGTAATTCTATTTATATATGAAGGTTTAAGCTGAAGAAATTTAATGATAGACTTGCTTTATTACGAGTTAGTATACGGTGCTGAAGGAATATACTGTAATTTTGTAAAATCTTCTCGAGAAAAGATGAAACTGTTAAGGTCTAATGCTTGTAGGTTGTATATGAGGCCTTTTCATTTCGACGTCTTATGTACGTCGGATTATGCTCTGTGAGTATTCTGAAGAATACGGCACGCTCCCAGCGTAATGTTCTACTTTTGAGTGTTGATCATCAATTTTTACCCATTATTTATAGGATTTTCTCATAAAAGTCCATATGAACAAAACGAAATACATCAAAATTGTGATAGAAAGTAATGGAAAGGTGGCCGGCAAAAACTTATGTTATAGTTGGTTATAGCTGTTGCAACTTGATCAAAAGGCCGAATTATTAGTATTACATCACCATTTGAATGGAAAATTAAAAAGAACTTACAAAGTAATTACAATAGTATTAGGCATAACAAACTAAATAGTTTAGAACAAAAATTAAATAGAAATTTAACGTAGGCTTCAAACTCGTCGTATAAAAGTCTAACATTTTGTTACTGTTATTTCTGGATGAAATCAACGGAGAACGAAATAACATTTCTTATTTTTGTTTTATGTCACTTTTCATTATGAGATACAGCATTTTCTTGTTCCTGAGACGAAATATTTCTAAATTTAAGATAAAGAATAGTCAATATTATGTTACCTAGCAAAGTAAGTTTACACTGAGTAGTAACATGGAAATATGTTCCATCATTATGGGAATTCATCTTTATTTGCTATGATTGAGAGCAGAAAAATGTAATTGCGTTTTTACATTTTGCAGCGGCCAGAACAAAATAATAATCAAAATATAACCCTACAAAATTATGGGGACCAGTTTAGATCTTGTTGTTTTTTTTACCTTGGCTTGTGAGTTAGGTTATATGTTTTTTAATGCAGTAAAGTATTGCAGTTCCAATTAATTTTTTTATTGTTGTTGATGGTACAAGTTGACTGTCTAATATATAATGGCAAATATATGATTTTTTTCACATGCCAGTAGTTCATTAGTTATAACGTTTGTATCCCTACTTAAGAGCCTAATCGCATTAAGACGGATCGTTTTTTTTCTCGTTTTTCTAAATATAAATAGTGTCGTAAGAACTGTATTTTCTCTGACCCTTTAGACCGATCTGTCCAAATGTGAACAGTGTCGTATTAAATTGCTATGTCACTGCCATATTCGTCTTCTTAGACGGACGGAGCTTAAGATTTTACAATAATTGGCATAAGTCTGTAGCAGAGTTAAGCCTCCCGAGGCGTGGATGGATGTGGGTGGCTGAAGATCCGTCTATGTGGAGAGCCTTGGGGGAGGCCATGTCTTGTAGTGGACGTCTTTCGGCTGAAACGATGATATATATATATTGATGATATTATGATGAAACAACAATAAATTTTGGACCAGCAGAATTTTATGAGTTTAGTTAGTGGTAAGACTTTTGAACTGTTAAACTTGTCGGTTTGAAATAGAGACAAAGTTTAACCATCAACGTAGAACGTAAAGTAAAGGCTTAAATATACGATTATTTTATATACAGCATGCAATGACGATATTAAAACGAGCTTTAAGCTTAGAGTAAGGTTTTATATCTGATAATAATTTGCGAGGCCGTTAGCAGCGTGCTAGGAAAACCCTTGCTTGTTGAACATGCCCTAAGCTAAGCTATTTATTTGATAAAAGACGTCATGCGGACTACGAATACATCATATTATATCACTGTGGACTTTAGGAATATGTGAACAAGTAGTCGCGAAGATCTCTCCGACTCGTAATAACTATTTTTGAATGGTTTTGTGTTGCACAAAGTGTTTTTAAGTGTGTAAATCTAACTCACAACATTCGGCGCAATATCAAGCGGCAAAACTGCCATTAAAAAATGCCATCCATACAGTCAAAAAAAAATTTAGTAAATCCGTGATCGTGGTGCTTGCAATATTTTTTAAATATCGGATACTTGAAACAAAGGTGCTCTAACAGTGGTAGGTACGTGTCACAAAAGACAGTACAAAACTAATATTAAAGACGATGAATGTTGAAATTCATATATTCAGTTAGACGATAGCAGCTAGGGCTATGCATGCTTTTTTTATTTCCCCCATTTTGCTGATTCCTTAGTAATTCAGGCAATTCCTTCTTATTACAACCCTACCTACGATCCCCGAAGAACATACTGCCAAACTTCAACTTCTTGCACCTAACAATTCCTGCTTTGCGTTGTCTGTCAGTGAGTCAGTAAAGCCAGAATTTTATATACACAGGTTACTGAACGTTTTTCTCCTACACCGCTTAGCTCGTCTCTAGTGCTTTACTACCTGAGCTCATAGTTAGTTGCTAACGATGTAAATAGCTCGCGTCATCGCATCGACGCAGCCGCAACAAAGGCGCCTCAACTTTGTTGCTAATTAAACTGTTTAGGAAACTAAGTAGCTTCCTGTGTTTGAGTTTTTGTTCTGTGGGATGGTTTAGAGCTGGCGCGTTCTAGCTTAGAGAAACTCGTCATCGGCGTTGGATATTTGGGCTTAGTCAAAACTTATAATAATAATAATAATAATAATATCGTTTATTTGCATGAAATATGGTGCTTACAGATCTAATATTACAATACATAGTTCTTCATATTCCGCCTACTAAATTCAGCATACAAATTTAGATTGTGCCATAATTTTAATGAATTAAATAATATTGTAGTAATTCAAATATGTCACGATGGGAAAATGTCAAGAAATTAATATACAAATGTCAAACTATAAATATTACAAATGTCAAACTATGAAAATTACAAATGTCAAACTATGAAAATTACAAATGTCAAACTCCAAAAATACTAATGTTAGAACAATAAAAAATTACAATGTTCAAAATAAGCATATAGGAATTTCAAAGTTAATTCAATTACATTATTTATGTCTGTAATAAATTGCTTTTCGTATTATAATTCATAAATTCATGAACTGAATAAAAGCAGTTTTCAATAAGCTATGTTCGGAGTCTTTTATGATTCGTTAGATTCGTTGGCAGTTCTCTAATTATCTTAGGTATCTTATTATATATCTTTATTGCCATTCGACTGGTGTTTTTATGACAAAATGATGTGCCACACCTAGGCATAGCCAATCTGGTTGGATCCCTTGAGTGTTTACCTATTTTATATATGTTTACACTATCGGCTTTACTAAATAGGTTAGGGTGTTTTTTTACAAATACTCCCATTTCCAAAATGTATAAGCATGCCAGTAACAATAATTTATGCTTTTTCAATATGGGTCTGCATGATTCCAATGGACCTGCACCAAATACAGCTCGTATGCACTTTTTTTAACAATAAAAGCCCTATCGCTGTCCGTAGAATTGCCCCATATTATTAAACCGTATCTAAGCACAGAAGAGACGTAACCATAGTAAGCCAGTAGAGCGGCATTTACTCCAACAGTTTTCCTGAGATTTCTTAGTGCAAATGCAAAGCTGTTTAGCCTGTTGCATATGTTATCTATATGTTTTTTCCAATTGCAATTTTTGTCAATAACTATGCCTAAAAATTTTGTATCCTGAACTTCTTCAATGTCATTATCACGTCCAATTATTTTCATTATTTTATTTACATACATACATACATATCGTCACGCCTTTTATCCCCGAAGGGGTAGGCAGAGGTGTATTAATACACCCACTTTTCGCCAGATATACTTTAGTCCCACGTAATAAGGGGCGAGCCTATTGCCGTACCGGGCACATTTCCAGACTCCGTGCTGCTACTGAGAATTTCGTAACAGAAAAACCCAATAACACTGCCCGACCCAGGAATCGAACCCGGGACCTCCCGATCCCACGCGAACATTTATGCCGCGAGACCAACGAGGCAGTTGTATAGGGTTTGATGTCGAGTGTTCCATCTCTACGCAAAGATGGTATTTGCATCGTGTTATCTCTTAGTCGCCTCTTACGACACCCATGAGAAGATAGGGGGTGGTGACACTTGTATTCTATGCCGTCAACCACACGGCAGATTATTTTATTTGTCATCTGGTAATTACAAAAATTAATATATTTTGTTTTAGAGATATTTACACATAAATTATTTTGTTCAAACCAATCTAGTATCCTTTCTACGGCAGTATTTATTTTGTCCTCGTGCTGTTCATTTTTATTTTCGCTATATATTACTAAACAAATGTCATCAGCAAATAACACGCATTTATCCTGTGTTACTTTAGGCAAATCGTTCACATAAAGAAGAAAGAGCAATGGCCCCAAAATGCTACCTTGAGGCACGCCATATTTATTGGTTCTAAACTGAGATTTATAATTTAACACTTCTCTTTCTTTGTTCATACCTAAAATTTCAATACGTTGTTGTCTGTTACTTAGGTAGTCTTTAAGCCAATTTAGCGCTTTACCTCTTATTCCGCAATTCTCACATTTTTGTAACAGTATGTCATGTTTTACAGAGTCAAATGCTTTGCTCATGTCAAAAAATATAGCAGTGACCGGTATTTTCTTGTCTATGTTCTCGGTAATTAATTTAATCAGCTGATAGCAAGCTAGTGTAGTTGACTTGTTTCTTTGAAAACCATTTTGTTCCGGACTTATTATACTATGTTTATAGATAAATGAGACACTTCTATTACACATAGCTTTTTCATATATTTTTGAAATTACCGGAATTAAGGTTACTGGTCGGTAATTATTTAAATCATATTTGTTATTTTTTTTATTCAAAGGCTTTACTACTGAAAACTTCAATTTGTCAGGATACTTTTCTTCAATGAAACTTAAATTAATCAGATGACCTAAAATAGGTTACAGTATATCAACACTAGATTTTATAATTCGTGTCGAAATCTCATCATATCCCACAGCGTTGGTATAATTTAATGATGCAATTATCTTGCTTATTTCATTTGGCGTACAGGGTTCTACATATATACTATTACCTTCATTTCTAGTATTTGTTGTGAATCTATTTTTACTTCTATTTGTTTAGATTACTAAAAGCCTCAGCTATTGCTTCAGGATTTCTTATTAACGTATCGTTTAGTTTAATAGCATCTATATATTGTGAATCCCTACAGTTAGGTTTATTTTTAATCAATTTCCAAGTTGCTTTACATTTGTTTTTTGCCTTCATAATAAACTTGTCGGAGGTTTGTTTTCTAGATACATTAATGCATTTTTTTAACAGTTTAGCATATTTGTTATATTTTAATTTATTTTCTAGAGATTTATTTTTATGATAGTTAAATTTAAGGTATCTTTTAGAGAGGCATGATTTTTTAATACCTTTGGTATGACATTTTAGTTTTCAGTAACCTGTTAAAAGAGGGCTCACAACATAAATCATTAAATATTATCTAGTGTAGTTAACATAGGTAAGTCAGATTTATAACTCAACAAAAGTAGTATTAGTGAGAAATATTTAAAACATTTCGTGTTTTTAAAACAATTCATCTTCTTCACAAACTGTCGGTTCTCTGCTCAATTAATAAGATCGGTTCAACAGATGACCAACGTTTTTGAGGAAAGTATAATAATTATAGCATGAGCATCAGTCGGGTGAGCGCCCATACGCCCCTTAAAATGCGCCCCCTGAATAAAAGCGCCATTCCGACATTCTGCCGGGCCGCCAGTGAGTGGGCATATCCAGCTAAATGCTCTTCTGATAGTGCCTGTGCTGGTCTTGAAGTCGGCCACTCTTGTGAATCCGTCGGGCCCCTGGGATGGAGCTGTGTTACTCGCCCGAGGACCCAGCGGGCTGGTGGGAGAGCGTCATCTTTCACGACGACCAGGGTGCCTTCTGTCAGCTGTCCAGACGACTTCTTCCATTTTGTTCTGATTTGAAGTTGTGAAATGTACTCCTTGTAGAATCGAGTCCAAAAGTGTTGACGCAGGAGCTCCACGCGTTTGTATCTGGGTATATGCAGCGGATTACAGTCAGCCAGGTGGTGGCTGAGGTAGTATAGATAATGATCGACCGATTAAGAAGTGAAATGGAGTGAGAGCAGTGAGATCAGACGGGTCAGACGATAGAGGCGTTAAGGAACTTGAAATTAAAATGCCTTCAATTTGACATAAAACTGTGTACATTTCTTCATACGTGAAATGTGCCAAGCCTAAGACTCGCCTAAGGTGATGTTTTGTTGACTTCACTGTGCCTTCCCATAACCCACCAAATTGTGGGGAGTATGGAGGAATGAAGTGAAAAGTGATGCCTTGTTCTGCCACATTGTTGCTTATCAAATTCTGATTCTTCGCCAAAAACCCCGTGATAACATTTGACGCCCTACAAAGTTAGTGCCATTGTCTGAATATATGTGAGCAGGTTTTCCTCGGCGACTTATGAATCTATTTAGTGACGCTTAGTAAGGTTCCTTTGTCAAATCGGTAACCAATTCCAGGTGTATAGTGTAACGGGTTCTGGTAGTAAAACGCAGAAGAGGTCCTAAATGCGTTTATTTGCCGAGTATTGTCTCACTTCCCTTGCCACGAGTATGACCGACCAACAACACGACACTGGCCTGAACACTAAGGGCTGCAGTCTCCCACGCTGTTCCCTCCGGTAGTGTGTAGGCAGGCTGCTCGAAGGCTGCGCGTAGCGGTAGATCCTCGCAGGCCGATGGTTCAGCTGGCAGACGCCGGCGGTGCGAGTACGATGAGCAGGGCAGGCCAGACTCTTCGGCAGAGGTGACGCCGAAGGCGATGCAGGAAAGTATAGCGTTCTAGGAGCGTAGCCGGAGTCTTAACGTGAACCTGGAACCTGAAGGAAAGCAGCATTAGGAGAGCCACAACCAATAGAGTCAGGCAGGCGGCGTCAGCCGGCCTCAGCTAGCAGGTAGAGAGATGGGCAGTACGCTAACGCAGTAAATGTAGTGCTTACCCGTAGCTGGGACCAGGATACACGTAGATACGACGTAGGGTCAGTAGGTACGCTTAGTTATAGTAGGTAGGTAGTAGAAGCGAGGTTAGAGTAGCGGTGCCGGCCTCTCTGTCGGCCCCTTTATATACCGGGCCCTCCATCAGGGTGAGAGTCCGTTTATGACCATATTTGGTCAGGCTTTGCGAGCGCGGACGATGGCCTTCCCTGATTGGCCGAGATTCCATACGGGACGGTATTATGACGTACACTCGGTAGGTACCGGTCATACGCCACAATACCGAACGCCTTAGGAGAGGATTTTACGTGGCTAACAAGGAAAATCCGACTAGCTGCGTTAGGTCTATGAGTCCGTTACTGTCCAAGCTAAGACGGCATATAGAGAGAAGGAAGGGAAAGTCTTCTACGGTTTGTAACAAATAGTTAGGCACCATAGTATATAAGTTTTAGGTCCCTAATGTGCCAAAACCCAATAGAATTTCCAGACGCGTCCGACAACTCGTAAACGAGAGGCGACTTTTTATTAATCACTGTGCACTTCACGAATTTAAGGGCTAGTTTCTTACAGAAGGGCTTATCCTTGTCGCTCTGATAAAAAGTCCTTTTCCACACAGTGTCTCCCACATTAAACTCAGCTGGTTTACGGCGTAAATTATACGTTTGGGAATTCCTAGCATGAGCTTGAATGAGGAGTGCCTGAACTTTGTCAAATATGCCTGATAAGTGACCTATGTTTTCTGCGTAATCGTCCCTAGGTATGTATACTATATCATCAGCGTCCGTGTCGACATAGTGTGAGCCGCATGGAACTAATTCACGTCCATAGACTAAAAAACTAGGTGTATAGCCCGTGACTTCATTAACTGCAGTATTTAATGCAAACTGCACCTTTGGTAGGAGAGTGTCCCATAATCTCTGGTCATTTCCTACAAACGCCGCTAAGGTAGAACGAATGGTTTTATTATAGCGTTCGACCGTATTGACATATGGGGAATATTTACGAGTATAATGAAGATTAGGGATTTTGTACTTGCGCAACATAGGTTTTAAAGTAGCACTGACAAACTGTTTACCATTGTCCAATATAATTGTAGATGGTATACCATGAACTAAAAAAATTTTTTCTTCCAAAATATTAGTTATTATTTCAGCAGTTGCGCGCCTGATAGGAAAAAGTAGACAGTATTTACTAAAACAACAAGTTACTACAAAGATGTAGGCGTTTTGTTGTCTTGTGACGGGTAGTGGCCCCACCAAATCTACACTAATGGTTTGGAAGGGTCGTGAACACACTTTGGGTCGTCCCATGGTTCCCAATGGTGCATGGTTCTGATGTTTGTGCGCGATACAAGTGTCGCAAGAATTTATGAACTTAACTACGTCATCGCGCATTTTGGGCCAATAGTAACGCAGTGCTAAGCGCTTGTAAGTTTTAAATATACCGAAATGCCCCGAAGTGGGTTCGGCATGGTTTTCTAATATGGCATTATTTCGATCAGAAGAAGGTAGTACTTCATTCCATTCGAACTCCTTACGTAGCATACACCTAGATTTAATCAAACGATACAATTTATTATTTTTAATAGAATAGTCTGGATAGTCATTAGGCGAAGATAAACAACTATTGTAGGTGGCTGAATACCATTGATCAGTGTCAACATTAGGGTCATTCACGTTATTATTATTCGCGTTAATTATATTTACAGGTAGGGATCGTGATAACGCTTCGGCTATAATATTATCTGCGCCGCGCCGATGCTTTATTTCGAAGTTAAAGGCTGACAGACGAACCGACCACCGAGCTAATCTACTAGGCGGGTTGCTCAAGTTTAGGAACCATTTCAGTGCAGAATGGTCAGTATACACCACGAACTTTAACCCGTTATCTAAATAACAGCGCCAATATTCGAGGGCTGTTAGAACTGCTAATGTCTCCCGTTCTGTTATACTGTAGTTTTGTTCATGTGCATTTAGTGACCTACTCATGTAAGCGATAGGTAGTTCCACGCCATCTATTTCTTGTGTAAGTAACCCACCGATGCCGCTCGCACTCGCATCTGTGTGAACTTGAAAAGGTTTCTCGTAATCGGGACACGATAATATTGGTGCGTAGCTTAACAATTGTTTTAGTTTACAAAACGAGTCATAAGCTTCCACCGACCACTGGAATGGTGCAGCTTTCTTACCGGTAGAAGTAAGTTTATTCAAAGGACCGGCAATAGTACTAAAATTAGGTATAAATCGCCGATACCATGATGCAATGCCTAAGAACCTTTTGACTTCTTTTTTATTCTTAGGCGTAGCATATTGAAGAATGGCTTCCACCTTACATGAGTCTACTTGTAATCCTTTAGAGTTTACTATGTAGCCCAAGTACTTCAATTCATCACGGAAGAATTTAGATTTTTCTAAGTTTATTGTAAGGTTGGCCGATTTTAATTTTTCGTATACTTTATTTAATAGTGACACATGAGCATTAAAAGATGGCGATATAAGCACGATATCATCTTAAAAAACGAATACAGAGTTTTCGAACTCAGGACTGTTCGTAAACAAGTGATCCACCAAACGCGGTTGTGTCGCAGGCGCATTCGTTAAACCAAACGGCATAGTCACAAATCTAAATGTTCCTCTAGTAGGCACATAGAACGCAGTCTTATCACGATCACATTCGCGAAGAGGCGTCTGCCAAAAGGACTTAGATAAGTCTATACTACTTAGATATCTAGCGTTCCTAAGGTTGTCTAAAATTTCGGATGCGTAAGGTAGTTTGTACGCGTCTTTTTTAGTAATAGAATTAAGTTTCCGACTATCTAAACAAAACCTTAGTTTACCGTCCTTCTTAGGCGTTAGTAAAATTGGTGACGACCACGGACTTTCGCATTTGTCTACCACTCCCAATGCAAGCATTTCGTCTAATTCGTCAGTAATTATTTTTAATTTCGCCGGCGGTAACCTATAATATCTTTGGCGTATCGGCGCAGAATCGCCAGTGTCTATTGCATGTTCTATTAAGTGAGTTCGTCCTAAACCGGTTTTTTCAGTAGAAATCGACTCGTATTGCTTTATAATTAACTTAGCCGTTCTTTGTTGTGACTCACTCAACTCACTAAAAGATTGCAATACGTTCGTGTTACTCGGCTTATTTTCACTTAACACACTACACGGCAATGTTTTAGACATGCATACGGCTGCGATATGGTTAGGCAGTAATTTAAATAGTTTCCAGAAATCGATGCCTAAAATTAAATTACTTGTAACTTCTGGAATAATATAAGCTTTCAATAAGTCGGTTTGATTATTAAAAGTAGTGGGTAAGTTGATAAGACCGCGCGGCAACAAGATATTTCCATTCGCGGTCCGAATGGAATTAGTGTTGCGACACTGCTGTATTTCTAACCCGGTTTTAGTAATTACCTCCAGATGCGAGTTGTTACCTAAAATTGTAATGGCTGAACCGGAATCGAGCAATCCACAAATAGGTAAACTGTTAATCGTTATGTTATCATAGGGCCGTAGGTCATTTTTAGGTTTATTATCCAGGATCGAGGCGACGGAATAACTAGAAAAATACACTTTTAGAGTGTTTAGCCAATTTCTCCAATCATCTTTGTCAAAATTGGTTGAATAGGTTGTAGAACCTAATTTAGATTTTGACACGCCCCGACCCTGACCAACTAGTTTTTTGGTTTCGTCGATTTACAGTTCGGGCAGTTAGGGAATGTCACATCCCTACGGCCGCACTTGAAGCAAATTTCGAACCGATCGCGTTTGCATTCATTCAAACTGTGATCATTGATACGGCAGCGCGGGCAGTACTTGGACGTGACTAGAGCGACAGAGCTAGGTTTAGACTTAGGTTTACTAGGTTCGTTGTTCTCAGTGTATTCGGGTTTTCCGGACATACCCTCTATAGTAGCAACGGATAATTATTGTAGGAATTATTACACGCTCGGTTTTTAGGTTTGTGACTGTAAGCTAGGTCTGGTGCCAACGTGTCGTTACTGTAATACGGTTCGCGGAATTGAGAGTTCAAACATTTCATCCGTTCGTAGTTTAAACATAACGTCTGCAGTGTTGCTATACTGTCTATTGAAGATATTGACGGAGCTAGCACTAGTGAGTAGCATGGACGTATGTTATGCAATAGGATGTCTAACTTTTCGCGTTCGGACAATCGCTTTGACGGTGACAGCCTAGCGAACAGCTGATTCATTATCGAGAGATAAATTATTATAGTTTCGGTAGCACCTTGAGTACGTCGACGGATTTCATTTAATAGCCGGTAATCATAATCGTACGGTGTGAAATCGTCTATTAATTTAGTGGTGAGTTCTTCCCATGTATTGAAATATTCTTTTAGGCCGCGATACCAGTGAAGTGCGTTACCGGTGAATATTTCGGAGGCATATGATAAAATTTTAGTGGAAGGTAGATTACGCGCGGTTTGGAATTCAGTTACGCGTTGTAGGAACGCTCGGACGCATCCCATACCGTCGTATTTTAGCTTAGACAGTTCGCTAACTCTCAAATGCTCGCAATGCAATACTGGGGCTAACCCTGCCTGCGTCGAGGTAGACGGCGCAGGTTGGGCCTCAGCCACAGCATCAGCTGAGCGAACACCTGATTGTTCAATGGCGGACAGCTCCGCCGAGAGCTTGTCGAACCGGCTGCACAATTCGGTTATTCGTTTTGAATACGCCGTAGGACGTTCCATCCTACGGAGTCTATGGAAAATGTGGTTGTGCAGTGCGGTAGACCTCCTAGCTAGGTTCGCGTCGTAAGAAATGGTTAATAAATTCACTCGCTTGGCCAGCTCAGAGACGGCCTCGCTAGCGCCCTCGAAGTCCACCGCTATGGCTAGACCCGACTCCAAAATGTCATCATTTGGAATGCCTTCCAGTAATTTAGGGAGCTGCTTCCGCAGACCTAGGACAGAGGTAGCCGGCTCCTCACCTCTAATCGCAACCTCGTAAGCTAACTCGCTTTTATTTAACAGAAAGTATTTTATGGGGTGTGAGCCCATTGTGTATGTAATAAATAAGCTGCGTAAGTATAAACTACACACTACACTTAGTGCGCAAGCGTTCCGCCCTTACAAATGGCCTACTTTACGACTAGACGTAAAAGTTCGACCGTTAGTACTAATTAGAAAAACGTTAAGATTCAAATTTGCGAACTAGTACGTAGTAGGTAGTTACACTAAAAGGTAGACAATTAGTACAACAATACGTACCAGTTCGCTGTAGCCGCACCTCCTCGCTTACAATGATGGAGACCTGCTAGAAGAGAACTCGAGCACGGAAAGCGAGACAATAACCCACGTTGGGCGCCACTGTAACGGGTTCTGGTAGTAAAACGCAGAAGAGGTCCTAAATGCGTTTATTTGCCGAGTATTGTCTCACTTCCCTTGCCACGAGTATGACCGACCAACAACACGACACTGGCCTGAACACTAAGGGCTGCAGTCTCCCACGCTGTTCCCTCCGGTAGTGTGTAGGCAGGCTGCTCGAAGGCTGCGCGTAGCGGTAGATCCTCGCAGGCCGTTGGTTCAGCTGGCAGACGCCGGCGGTGCGAGTACGATGAGCAGGGCAGGTCAGACCCTTCGGCAGAGGTGACGCCGAAGGCGATGCAGGAAAGTGTAGCGGTCTAGGAGCGTAGCCGGAGTCTTAACGTGAACCTGGAACCTGAAGGAAAGCAGCATTAGGAGAGCCACAACCAATAGAGTCAGGCAGGCGGCGTCAGTCGGCCTCAGCTAGCAGGTAGAGAGATGGGCAGTACGCTAACGCAGTAAATGTAGTGCTTACCCGTAGGTGGGACCAGGATACACGTAGATACGACGTAGGGTCAGTAGGTACGCTTAGTTATAGTAGGTAGGTAGTAGAAGCGACGTTAGAGTAGCGGTGCCGGCCTCTCTGTCGGCTCCTTTATATACCGGGCCCTCCATCAGGGTGAGACTCCGTTTATGACCATATTTGGTCAGGCTTTGCGAGCGCGGACGATGGCCTTCCCTGATTGGCCGAGCGTATGGACGGTATTATGATGTAAACTCGGTAGGTACCGGTCATACGCCACAATAGCTTTAACTGCAAGGCATACGAATATGCATATGTATGAATTTATCAACTGACTACCACACCCCTTACGATTACTAATCATGATTAGCCCGACGTAATCTACACCGACGTTATTAAATGCGAAATCAGAATGCTTGCGTGGCTCAGGTAAATTACCCATGATTGGTGTAATTGTTTTTCCTTGAAAGCGTCTACATGTGATGCATGATTGCACTGTCTTTCTGGCTAGATTACAACCACTGATAGGCCAATATGTTTCACGTATGTGGGCGAGTAACAACTGTGGACCAGCATGGAGAAGTTTTTTGTATTGAGTGGAAAAAATAAGTTTGCAAATGTGATGATTAGCGTGTAAAAACATTGGAAACTTCTTATCATATTGAAATCGCGAATTAGCGAGCCTGCCGCCCACGCGAATAACTGCGCCGGCCTGATCAAAAAATGGATGTAATGAAATTAATCTGTTTTTTTATTGGTAATGTTTTATTTGCTGAAAGTAACTCATATTCAATTGAAAATGAATTTAACTGTGATATTTTTACTAAATTTAATTTGGCCTGATATAGTTCTTTTGTTGTTAATGAAATAAAGGTGTTTGAAGCTGAATTACTTTTTTGTGTTTTTGTTCTACAATTATGTATAAATCGCAATATGTATGCAGTTATGCGTGTTAATTTTGTGAAGTTAGAGTAATTGTAAATGAATGAATTGTTGTCTGTCTGTGAGTAACATTGAATAGTGTTTTTGTGACTCTGGGGTTTTGTTTCTGGAAGGTCAGAACAACTGCTGATGTGCCCAGGTGATGTTCGCCAGCTGCTATCATCATTCCTAAGAAAGTCTGGACCAGAGAACCACAAATCAGAATGTATGAGTGTTGATGCTGTGACACCCCTAGATATGAGATCTGCGGGGTTCTGTTTTGTAGGTACATATCACCATGTTTGTTTATGAGTTATTGTTTGTATTTCATTAATTCTGTGACTTACAAATGCATTTAGTTTCAGTGGTGGCAACTTTATCCAGGACAGTACAATCATGGAATCACTCCAAAAGAAACAGTCTGAAATTATGTGTGAATTGCGGAGAGAGTCAATGACCTTATTGTAAATGCGAACAGCTGTGAGGGCTGCACATAGTTCTAGTCGTGGAATTGTTAATGATTTTAGTGGTGCCACTCTGCACTTAGCTGTTAGTAGCCAAGTGCAGAGTGCCGTACGTACACTTCACTGTTAAGGAAACGAATCTTTGCCTAACTATATGACTGGCCTAAGCACTCTGGCGATTGTTTGAACGGTATATTGACCACAAATCTACCATCAGCATTGCGAGTTGTAGTTGATGTAAATATTTTTTCACATGATAGCTGAGTAATGTGAGGTATGTCTGCAAATTTGGTTAATTACAAGACATAAAATGTTTATCCTGTAATTTTTATTGTGTGCTGATTGAATGTGAATGTTAGTATTTTTTGTTATGTTTGTGCACTGATTATAATACTAGTGACCATGGTGTCTATAGTATGGATGGGCAAGCCTAGTTTTGAGCACAAGTGCCTAGTTATATAGCTTGAGGTGCTGCCATTGTCTAGTAGTGCTCGTACCATGTGTGGTTTTCCTTGTTTGTCATATATTTTGACTTGTGCAGTTGACAATAATATTGTTTTGTTCTGTGTGCAATTAGTTAATGTGACAGATGATGGTTTTGGTGCATCTAAGTGTAAAAGTGTATTATGTTTTTTGTTGCAGTACTTACATGTCCCTCTTCTGCATAATTTGTTGTCATGACCAGGTTTTAAACAGTTGCAGCAGATTTTTATTCTCTGTACCTCTCTGATTCTTTGTTCAATGGACATCTGTCTAAACTTTTTATTGAAGGTTTAATATCTACACAGTATGTATTAGCACTGGCCATGTATCGTACTGGCCATCTGTCTTTTATTGTCACTAGACATATAGACATGTATTTTAAATTGTGTGTTTACTTCTATAGTAAGAAATAAAATATTGTCAGTCTTTGCCACTCGTCTCTGGGAATACGTCGTTTTATTTCAGGTTATGGGCCCAGAGAGCTCATAAAATCGCAATGGAGTCGTTTTAACAAGGATTTTGCAAGCAAGTGTTAAAATACAGTATTCGTTTTAACAAGGATTTTGCGAGCAAGTGTTAAAATCGCAATTGAGTCGTTTTAACAAGGATTTTGCAAGCAAGTGTTAAAATACAGTATTCGTTTTAACAAGGATTTTGCGAGCAAGTGTTAAAATCGCAATTGAGTCGTTTTAGCAAGAATTTTGCAAGCAAGTGTTAAAAGACAGTATTCGTTTTAACAAGAATTTTGCGAGCAAGTGTTGAAAGACAGTATCCAGTGCGATTTAGCTGTAATTTCAATTATCGCAGAATATCAGTTTCACAAAATGGCTAGCAACTACCTAGTAAATGTGCCGAAACTAAAGGGACGCGATAATTATTCGGAGTGGTGTTTCGCTGCAGAAAATTTCTTGGTTCTGGAAGGCATGAAACATTGTATAAAGGCACAACCAGATAAAGAAATTACAAGCGCGGTCGATGGGTAAACGTTGTATTATTTCAGGTCATAGGCCTGCAATTGAAGCCAGAAATCAATTCAGAATGTGTGATTCAAGTGCAAGACCAGAATGTTGCTTCAGTGGGGGATTAGGTTAAACCAGAACAATCCCAGAAGGTAACAGGTTTTGGAATCAACATCTAGTCTTGAAGGTAAACAACAAGCCCAGAAGGTAACAAGTTTGGAATCTACATATATCTAGTCTTGAAGATAACTCCAACAGTGATAGTGATTATAAAGACTCAGAGAGTACACTTCAGTGTAAAAATGAAGGATTCATGGACGGACCCAGACGAAAACGGAAACCACCAGAGAGATATGGTATGTTGAATCTTTGTTCAAGTGCTGAAACCTATGATGGGGCAGGTTTGACACTGCAACGGACCAGAAGAGAAACAGTGGACGTTGGACATGCAAGAAGAACTAAAGTAAAAAGAAAAAGATGCATGGGGATTATGTGATAGTTCACAAGATGGTAGGGTTGTGCAGTGTAAGTGGGTGCCTTGTAAAATATGACAGTGATATTATAACAAAGTTCGGTTCCGTGCATATTTAGTTGCTATGAATGTATTGTTCATAGGAGATCTAGTTGCTATGAATGTATTGTTTATAGGAGATCTAGTTGCTATGAATGTATTGTTTATAGGAGATCTAGTTGCTATGAATGTATTGTTTATAGGAGATCTAAGATAGATCCATGTATGTATACAAAAGTTAGAAATATTTTTTGTAGAGATTTTTATTTTTCAAATGGTTGTAAGGAAACAGGATATTTGAAAAATGTATTAGTTAGTATTTCAAACTTAAGAAAGTCATTGGTGTCAATGTGTTAATAAATCTGAGAAATCTATCACATTGAACAAGTCTGATTATATTGATCAGGTGTTATAAAAATTAACTTGCATATAATCTAAGGGGGAAAACTGTTGGAAAATTCCCATATCAAGCTATTGGTTGTCTAATGTACTTAGCAGTTCTAACCAGCCCTGATAGTACTTATGCAGTTAGAGTTACTTTTACAATTGCTATTCTAGAGAACATTGTGCAATGTAAAGCGTCTATTGAGATATTCTATTTTTGTATAGAATATGTAGTGAATACAATTGTAAATGTGAAGTATTTGCCTACAGCTGAGAAGCCAGCTGATGTATTCAGAAAGGTTTAATGTGTTGTGAAACATTATCAGTTTTTGGATATATTAGGTAGGTATTTCAAAGATAGTAATAATTGTGTATATACATATTGTTAGATATAGTGGGGGTGTTGAAGGTTTAATATCTACACAGTATATATTAGCACTGGCCATGTATCGTACTGGCCATCTGTCTTTTATTGTCACTAGACATATAGACATGTATTTTAAATTGTGTGTTTACTTCTATAGTAAGAAATAAAATATTGTCAGTCTTTGCCACTCGTCTCTGGGAATACGTCGTTTTATTTCATGTCGCGATTTCTCGCGATTTAATGAATTTAAAATGAGCCACATAGAAAGAGTAAATAATAACCAACCTCTATGTGAATACTTAACCAACCTCTATGTAAGTACTGGCCACAACCGATGGTTCTACGTTTGAGGTTTGAACTTGATATATGAAGAATACGAAATTACTTTATTACTTCATAGTATTGACATTGTCATTTGAAATATTATATACTGTGTAAAATTATATGAGAAATATAGTAAATGTATGATTATTAAATATGTTGATGTGCTGATACAATATTAAATGTGCTGACTGCACAATGAGCTGTGCTTTGATTATTAAATATGTTGATGTGCTGATACAATATTAAATGTGCTGACTGCACAATGAGCTGCGCTCTGATGATATCACAAATGGGCGCTGGAGCTAAGTATTTAGTGATTCCTACTGTTTGCGAGTAGCTAGTGTTGTAAAGCTAATTATATGGCATCCTATTGTTTCTACGTGTCTAGAAATTGGTAATGTATTGTATAGTAATTCTGTATTGTAATAGTAGAGGTGTTTAGACCTCTGCTGAGGATAAAGACGTTTATGCCTCAGTGGGGAGAGAACGGAGACGTCCGTTACAGAGCGGTGAAATACCCGACACATACAATACCTTGGCAGCGGTGAAATATCCGACAGGTATAGAGTTATTAAAATACCTTGGCAGCGGTGAAATATCCGACAGGTATAGAGTTATTAAAAGACCTGATATCGGTGAAAGATCCGACAGGTATTACGTTATTGAAAGACCTGACATATTGTAATTGGCAGTTATATAATTCGTACCATAGAAATTGATAGACCTGCAATACTAGACTGCCGGACAGTGGAATCATATAACCTTTTAACCTACAGGTCGCACTGAAATAATCGAGGAGGAACCATACTGACAAATGATTGGCATCGAGGTCAAACAGAGCTATCCATGTGATGTCTACGTTGCGAGATGTAAGTCAAACCTTTCATCCATACACGCATATTATTCCAATTGCAATGCATATCGGCGTTCAGTTACAAACCCCTTAATCAACATTATACCTTGCCGACATGGATGATTATACGAACGACGATCCGGCATAGTGAAACAATGTTTGACAATTGACTATTACTTAAAGGTATTTTGTAGTGTCCTTTTCATACAATGTTTCACTAGTCCGGATCGTCGTTCGTATAATCATCCGATCCAAGGAGCTAGTTCAGGAATAAACCTCCATCAAATTTTATTCTCCACACAATATGCATTGGATAGTATTTCAGATATCAATTTGAATTTTAAAGCGTTGTCTAAGGTAACCACAACAACTTACAGGTATATGGCTCGAACGGCTTAACACGTGAACAAGCAAATCCATCTCTTACTTGTTCCGTTTTCTATTGAACTTGAGCCTTTCCTTGTGGAGTCCAATACGTTTCACGTATAATACTAAGAGTGTGGTTTGTACCAACATGGTAATTATCTTTGTGGGTTCCATTATGATACTATTTAAATATTCACTCTCTTTTGGAATCAATATGGGATAACGTTTGTCCCAAGACCAATATGTATTTATAAGACGTCCTTTACATCTGAGTATGCCATCTACATCTGTCTAAATTCCTTTTTTGATTTGTTTCCCTTTGTATGCTTTTTATTTTCATCACTTTGGAATCTAGTTGATCTGGATGTTCACTTGAAATTGGTTTACTAATATTTGAATTCTGGTCTTCTTTAATATGATCTTGTTCTAAAATTACATTATTCGTGAGCCCTCCCCAACGAGAAATGTTGAAACTGCGTTTCTATCCTTAGGCCAACTAGCTAGACTCCGTACCAAAAATTCTGGACCATTCAACCACTTGTGTCTAACTTCTTGTGACGTCGCAGGTCGATTGGCTACATCTGCAGGATTCCGTTCAGAAGAGGCATGTCTCATGACAAAAATTTTATTCCCTTTAATTTCATTAATCTGTTTTGATACGAATGGTGTTAGTAATTTATTAGAATTGAACCAATCTATAACTATCTGACTATCAGTCCATATCAATTGCTTTGTAATATTGAATTGAATTTGTTTAACAACATTTTCTATTAAAGGGCTTCCTGTTAATACCCCTAACAGTTCAAGTCGTGGTATTTTCAAGTTATTTTGGTCTTTGGTTGGTACCAGAAGTGATTTTCCAATGACGAAACTTTTAGCGTTATTTCCAACTACATAGACCATTGCTGCATAAGCTTTAGTAGATGCGTTTTCTTGATTTTCAAAATCATTTCTATGTATGACCATTTGTCCAATAATTCAGTGGATAAATTTGTATCCTATTTTATCTTTTGTTTCTACAACTCTTGCAGAAATATTTTTTACTGGTAGCAATGCAGGCACTACATACCTATATGGGTCGTAGACAGAAGCAATAACTTTTAAAACGCCTCTTTTGGTTACAACTTTGTTTGTTAAATTAAATCTCAAATGAAGTGTGTCTGTTACCAACATCGTAGAACCATAGCTGTTCACAATGTGCATAGTGCTTGTAGATTCCCATTCACTCTTCTTCGCTAAATATCTTGGGACATAACGCCCTATTATGTCCTGCTGATTTACCACAATGCCAACAAGGATTTTTGTATACGCATTGGTTATACATATGTCCCACTTGAAGACAATTCAAACATCGGTTACTTTCTTTCAATTTAATTGTTCTATCTTAAAGAGTTTTAAATTGTCTACATTTATCATTAAAATGGTCATTACCACAAAAGATACAGCTTAACATCTTTCTTTTAAACTCCATCTTGTTTTCATCTTGTCTGTTGTGAAAATTTCGTTTATTACATTGATAATTTTGATTGTTTCTTGGTTTAATTAAATTGAAGTTATGAGTTTTATTCCTCTTATCTCGTTTAATTTGATTATTATTAATAATTCTTTGCT
The DNA here is from genome assembly GCA_944739405.2 of Euclidia mi. Classification (NCBI taxonomy): domain Eukaryota; kingdom Metazoa; phylum Arthropoda; class Insecta; order Lepidoptera; family Erebidae; genus Euclidia; species Euclidia mi. The sequence continues at coordinate 23,019,030 of OX123194.2, read as the reverse complement.
CATTCTGTGACTTTTCTGTTTTGCTGTATAATGCTTGAACAGTATATTGAGAATTTTCTAGTGTAGTTCCTTCAATTATCCTTTTTGCTTCTTCCTTGGCTGAAATTATTAATGTCAGTTGTTCTTTCATATTGTCAATGGACTCATCAGACCCTATTCTCATTTTCAATTCAAATATTATCTCTTGAGGAAATTTTTCCATAATCATGTATCTCATAGTCGTAGACTCAGTATCCTCTCCCATAGATTGAAGAACTCTCATATGTCTTTCCACTTCATCTAATACTTGTCTGCACTTATCTATTCCTCCAGCTCTCTTAATATTGGAGAGAGCTTTGTGATGGGCGTATATTATTTCGCCTTCTTTACCATAATCATCTAGTTTTAAGTATATCAACCGCAATTTGATAATTTTTATTAGTTATACTCAGTCCATCTATAAGTCTTGCCGCATCGCCTATCAAAGAACTTTTAAGGTAGAGTAGTTTATCAACATCGTGCAGTCTCCTTCTAGACATATTAGAAACAAATTGATCCCAAAACTGATGCCATTCTAATAAGTTTCCAGCAAATTGAGGTAAACTCAAATCAGGTAATTTACTGTAACATAATGCTCCGTTTTCTTTCGTTGATGTTATTGAGGTTTCATTTGATGTTGTTGAGGTTTTATTTTTCATTTGAATTTTTACTTCTATTTTAGCCAATGCTTGCTCTCCTTGTAATTGGTAGTTAGTTAAATTCGATATTTCATCAGCATTAGGTTCCTGACTTATATTAAAGTAACTGTTCAAATCAGTATTGAAGCGAGACAGAAGTGATTTAAATTTAGCCGATATTATACGTGCATCTTTTATATTTTCATCCGTTATTGACCACAGATCGACCCATAACCTGAAATAAAACGACGTATTCCCAGAGACGAGTGGCAAAGACTGACAATATTTTATTTCTTACTATAGAAGTAAACACACAATTTAAAATACATGTCTATATGTCTAGTGACAATAAAAGACAGATGGCCAGTACAATACATGGCCAGTGCTAATACATACTGTGTAGATATTAAGCCTTCAACACTTTTCACAAGAAAATAATAGATGATGCTGTTTACACAAAGGTTGTCGTGTTTTCTTAAATTGTGTTTGTCGATCTGTCCCCTATTTGTGGTTGGTGGGTTAAATTGTGGTTGTCGATCTGTCCCCTATTTGACGAGGTCTGGGGTGAGCCAGGGAAGTACCTTAGGAGCAACACACTTCCTAATAATGATTAATGACTTGCCGCAGGCAGTGAGTACGGCTCGGTGCCTTATGTTCGCTGACGACCTCAAGCTGTTTGTAGGTGTTAGGAGTGTGAGTGACTGTGATGCGCTTCAGCAGGACATAAACAATGCAGTAACAAGGAGTGAGCGTAATCACTTAGAATTCAATCCGGCTAAGTGTAAAACAATTACGCTTACTCGGTCTCACTCACCTTATGACTATCAGTACAGCTTGGGCGGTGCTCTGCTGGAGCGTGTCACAGAAACTCGCGATCTGGGTGTGATTGTAGACAGGGAGCTAACCTTTAACACCCATATAACTGCGATGTGTAAACGTGCATATAAGGCTCTTGCCTTTGTCATGACTTCATGAGGCAATCAGCTCGCTTCACTGGCAGAAATACGGTTATCTCCTTGTACTTTGCCTTGGTGCGCAGCAAACTCGAATACAACTCCCTGGTCTGGGACCCACACGAGGCGAGGTATAGGGTGATGATTGAATGAGTTCAACGCAAATTCGCAAGGGCATTGTATAGTAAGCTATATGGATATTATCCGTATTTATACCCGTCTTTGTTCGTGTCAGGCATGGTGGGTATTGATACTCACGAATTAAGACGTAAGTTCGCAGTAATGGTACACTATTTCTTATTGCTCAACGGTGAAATAGATGATCCTGATACTCTCAGACGTTGTGGATTTTCACTTCCAACCCAGTACAACAGGCTGCGCTCGCGCCGTCTGTTGGCGACCCCGCCTTTCCGCACATGTACCTCGCAGTACGCGCCTACCAATCGAGCCATTGCAATGCTAAATACTATGATTGCTCAACAGCCAAATGTTGACATATTTTATGATAAGTTTTTGCAGTTTACGCGACATGTTAAAGATTTTTTATTTCGTATGTAAGTAAATTTATTTATGCGTAGACTAATAACAATTTTAATAATACTGGTTTTCTATTAGGTATTGTCGCTGGGGAATTTGATGTAAATTATTAATGTAATATGACAATTTTGGTAGGTGTATATTTTAAAATTTTATTTGAATATATAATAATTATTATGACAAATTTGATTTATATTTTTGTTTGACTTGTATAATTATTATGACATTAATGTAGATACTATTGAATTTTTATGCGCTTAAATTAAAGATTTAGATTTAAGTTATTAAATGTAGGAATTATATCATTACTGTATACTATTAGAGTGACAATTTATATTAATTGCAATGTTTTATTTGTTTTAAAATAATATTACCTTAGCTCTCGTTACGTGTTGGGTGACTGAGTGCTTGGCCATAGTAGCGCGGGCAGCACGCGCGCGAGACGCGCGCGGCCTCCGCGCGCGTCTTCATATGTCCGTAGTAGCGCGTTTGCGGGTGCGGTGTACAGTATTTGTCAAATTTTGTATTGTGACGAATCGCGGCTAGATTAATATGAGTTTTCAGTTAGATTACGCTATAAGAGTCCGTAGTGAATGCGCGGGCGTCAAGCGGGAAACAATGCGGAGCGTGCGGGTCTCAAACTTTTATGAGCAATTATATTATGAGTAATTATTAAATCAAGTGCGAGTCAAACTCGCTCATCAAGTTTAACGTAGAAGAGGGATTCAATTAACATAAGCATCACATAGCCCCGTAGCCAAATATCACTATCTAGTTTTCGCCAGCAAAAATAACTTTGCTTGCCTTAGTGTTTGTATATCGATATTGTTTATTGATATTGAGCACCAAGGGTTTTGGGAAACAACATTTAAATGTTAAATTCTCCATAGGCACCCCGCTAGTATAGGACAGATTTGTTTTTGTATGTAAATCGTAAACCGGTTCACAGAATACATCTACTTAGGTACTAATTTTGAAATTTGTAGTCTTAATAGTTTCGGCATAAAGTGGCTGTGACATAGGAACGGATAGACAGACAGACATGGCGAATATATCAGGGGTTCAGTTTAAAGCCACTATGGCTACGGAACCCTAAAGATAGGTTATTTACAAATCAGTAAATTTTCAGAAATGACACACTAACGCACTCGTGGATAACTCCATATTGCGATATCACAAATTACAATGAGTCCTCACAGAAGATGGCATGTTTCAATTATTGCGAGATAATTTAATAGATTAATTAGATAGCACATGCGCAGCACTCAACTTACAGCGCATACGTTCTTACTTCCGAGAGGTAAATTTGTGCCGTAGGTACAAACTTCTACCCTCCCTAAATTCCCTCCTAGTTCGATTTTTGCAACTTATACTTTGAACATTTTAAATGAACTTGCGATAACTGTCACCCACATCGGCGAAGCTATGGGCCGAAGCTAGTCTGTAAAATAAAAGTATCGATAAAATTATAACGTCACTACGAATATCAATACATTCTTTATACTATGAACGAGATCTCAAAATTTCAAATGAAGTACTATTTCATTTTGATGGGTAATGTATGGCCATGGTCATAAATGTAAAATTCTTTTAGAGATGATCTTGCGATTGTATGCCTCCATCTATTATATTAAATTAAACGTCGTTATATTAAACGTCACATCTAATTAATTATTTTGTCGCACCATAGTAAATTACATTTGTCTCGTTTTCACTCGCGATAATTGAAACATGCCATCTTCTGTGAGGACTCATTGTAATGTGTGATATCGCAATATGGAGTTATCCACGAGTGCGTTAGTGGGTCATTTCTGAAAATTTACTGATTTGTAAATAATCTATCTTTAGGGTTCCGTAGCTATAGTGGCTTTAAACTGAACCCCTGATATATTCGCCATGTCTGTCTGTCTATCCGTTCCTATGTCACAGCCACTTTATGCCGAAACTATTAAGACTACAAATTTCAAAATTAGTACCTAAGTAGATGTATTCTGTGAACCGGTTTACGATTTACATTAAAAAAAAATCTGTCCTATACTAGCGGGGTGCCTATGGAGAATTTAACATTTAAATTTTGTTTCCCAAAACCCTTGGTGCTCAATATCAATAAACAATATCGATATACAAACACTAAGGAAAGCAAAGTTATTTTTGCAGGCGAAAAATTGATAGTGATATTTGACTAGGGGGCTATGTGATGCTTATGTTAAGTGAATCCCTTTACTACGTTAACCTTGATGAGCGAGTTTGACTCGCACTTGATTTAATAATTACTCATAATATAATTGCTCATAAAAGTTTAAGACCCGCACGCTCCGCATTGTTTCCCGCTTGACGCCCGCGCATTCACTACGGACACTTGTATGAAAGTCCTATGGTTTGAGTTGTCCGCGTGCTCGCCGCACTGCACCGCTCGCCGCCATTCATTTTTGTAAATGACTTTGTGTTTTGTCCCACTTGAGTATCGGATTTGCTATTGTTGTTAATATTTGATTGTTCTAAAACTTCTAATACATCAGCACGACCTCTTAAAAATTTATTCAGGCACTCAAGTGTGATGATGAAGATGTCTGTGAGTGTGTTTTTGTGTTCTTCCCAATATCTTAATGTGTTTGAGTCAAATTTACTTGACACTAAATATGTAATTAATTTACCCCAGTATTCTGTTTTTTCACCTAATGTGGCTAATGCGCTGAGGTTTTTCTGAACTGTGTCAATTAATTGTCTCAAACACACCGAGGATTCTTTCTCAATGTTATTTAAGTTGTATAATGCATGAATGTGATTTCCTTTCAGCTGTCGTTTGATATCATATCTTTCACACAACAATTTCCACGCTACCTCAAAGTTGTCACCTGTAATTTCTAGTGATTTTATAACTAATGATGCACTGTCCGAAACGCAAGTAGTGAAACTTTTGAATGTTATCTAATGTTCTATGTGTAACAAGTGATTGAAATGTGTCTCTGTACTCAAGCCAATCCTGATGATCACCCGAGAAGTGTGGCAAGTCAATGGCGGGTAGTTTAATAAATGATTTGGTCCCACCTGAATGATCCTTGTCGGACTCTGGATTAGTTACCAGCTTGTCATTCAACTGAATAAGCCGGGAAGCCTGTGCCACCAACAGCTGGTAATCATTTTCAAATTGTTCACTTTCTGGGTCCGGTTCATCGGTAAACTCTGAGATGTCAGCGTTCAATTCAATAAGTGTCTGAACATCCTGGAAAGTTTTATGTATTGTTTTAAACTCCAAAAGTCTGTTTTTTAATTCAATTACTTGGATATCTGTTAATTTATTATTGGGCAGAATGAGGTTAATATATTTTTTAAATAATGTGAGTTTCCTTTTAACAATGCCACGTTGTTTGATTAATTCTGTATCATCAGGCTTATTACCTTTAGTGGCCATTGCTGTGAATTAAGGACACACAATCTTGCAAAAGAAATAAGAAAAATATGAGCAGGAAAATGCTATCACATAATTTGTGTTAATAGTTGTGCAATACTTAATTATAGCAGCAAGCGGCAGAAAGCAAGGCTGTGCAAAGCTTGAGTGCAAAGCTAACACGTGGCGGGCGAAGACCTAGGCCGCATGCGCGTGGGATGACCACGTGGGGGCTCCTTATTGAGGCAGGCGGCTGGCAATTTAGGCTTGGCAAGCTATCCAGATGCTGGGGCATGTTATTTTGGGTTTAGGATTATGAAAAAAGGGCTAATTTGATGAGAGGGATTGACATGAGAGGTTATGAAATGCTGATATTTTCTGAATATTTTTGCTTATTTTTGATTGAAATAAATTTGTACTTAGTTTGATAAATATAACTATCATGAATATATGAGTCTGAAAGGTCTGATTCAGTAATTGCTGTAGCAATTTGAAAAAATGTGTTGAAAAGTTAATATAGGAAAAAATAATTGGTCTGATTATCTGTTATCCTGATGCTGTGCTGCGCTGAGACCGTCGTGGCCAGGCCTATGAAACTTCCCTACAATCCCGTAATTAAAAATTATACATACCAACTAACGCCATCTAGCGCCGGGGGAATGTCATTTTAGCTTTAATACCTAGAAATATCTGTAGCGATAACTGAACGGTAATTTCGCCAACCTTTAAGATCTGCGTGACGCAGTGGAAGCGTGCTGGGTTCGTAACATAGTAGTCCGTGGATCGAAACCTCGCTTAGCTAGAAAATTTCTTTTTGTGATTTTTATATTTTTTTACTTTTAAATTGCATATTTTACATAATAGTTGTCATGTACTTATTTATTAACACTGAAATTAAACTTTTATTTTATTTTGAACAATGAATCCACTACTAACGCCATCTATCGGATCCGCTAGATGGCGCCTTGAAGTAAATACGTTGTTCGAGAGGCTCTTGAAAATTTTATTCCAAATAAATAATATATATCATTAAAATTAAATAAAAGTGCTTTTAAAGTAAATATATAGTGAAAAACTCGAAACAATGAAAAAACTGTGATAAAAAATTGGTTGCCTGTAAAGTCGGTATACGGGCGAAAGTTTTACGTGACAACGACTTTGAGTGGTAAAATAATTTTAATGTGAATATTCATTCGTATAGTAGGAAGAAGGATGAAAGACGCGTGCCTTTCACTTTTTATGTCTGTCTCTCTCGCTCTTAGGCGGGACGCGTGCCTCTCACTCGCTCTCATTGTGAGCGCATAACGTGAGCGGAGCGTAACGCAGTTTCTTGAAGTGTCACCCGGCAAACCAATTTAAAAGACGTTGTCACGTCAAAACGTTTGAATAAAGACTATTTGTGACGTACATACGTGTGAAGTGATTTGCAAGTATTTATAAACAACATCAAACAATTAAATGACAGTGAAAATTGCTTGAACACATCAAATTATCGAATACTTAGTGAGTATGACACACAATCGAAGTGAAATGCAATAAATATGAAAAGTAACAAATATTTGTAAACGACTAAAGACTCGTAGTCATAACATTCAAATTCCGCCAAATCATTATCCTGTCAGAAATAAAATTATTGAGTACAACGCCATCTACTCAAATTAGTAAAAAACTATTATTGATTCTTTCGATTGTCATTAGCAGCACAATAACTGTCAACATTAAACAACATTAATTTTAAACGAGAGGGCACTACTTTCTTGATATGGCTACCGAACCAACTCGAGAAAATATACAGGTTATGAATAGTAAAACTCCAGTAACGAGATTTTGAGATTCATCTCATACGGAAACGAGTAGAATGAATGTGACCATGCGAAACCGAAGTAAATATAACATTCCAATACATAACTCGTTTAATAGCCTATCAGAAAACTCGGATGACGATATTCAAAGTTTATCATTGAACTCAACACATGATGCAAGCATGATGAAAAAGAAACTGCAGGCACTCGAAGAAAAATTACAGATAGCAGAAAACGAAATTGAAAATCTTATAACTGAAAACAACAATCAGGCTAAACAAATAAAAAAATATAAGTCACAAGTAGATAAATTAACACATATACTCGCCCACCTAGCAGTATAATGGCACATTTACAAAAAAGCGAAATTGAGTTTTTACAGCCTAAGTGTTTAAAAGTGTATAATTTATAAAGCTGTACACCGTGCGTTAGTTTTCCTATTTGTTGAGAAAGGGCGTTAAGTGTCAATGTAGTACTTAGTACGTTCCCCCCGCTTCCACGCATAACAACGGCTTATTTGTCAGTTGTGCCGGGCGAGGTGCAATCGCTTCTAAATCTGTCTTGGCGTAAGTGGCAAATGTGACATTTTATTAACCTAGTAAGTTAGTAGACATCAAAAAATTTTCAAAACACATTTGGCAAAATGGCACATTTGACAAAGGAATGTGACATCGCTATTTAACATAAACGCGAGTATTCCATGCGCAAGTCTAACTCACAGCTAACTACAGAGAGACAAAGCTTGCAATGCTTATAGTTTTGTTTACTGCTTAGTCAATTAATAAAGATACTTAAAGCTAAAGTAAACTTCCTTAAAATTTCGGAGCAGTAAGGTAAACCTTGATTTGGATCTGGATTTCACTATCGTACCTTTATCTTAACTTAAACTGCCAAGCTTTAAGTGCTTTTGCTTTTAGAACGGAGAGTAACTATCTCACCATAATAATTATGAAGATAAAAAATATGATTATTACCTACGTTTACAATTAAGAGAAGATTCGTGATTATTCTTTATTTTGTTTATTATAGTTTGATGATGACTATTTCTTAACGTTTCACGAGCCAAATATAGGTTATTATAATATCTTAGTTAAACTTTTTATGTAAGTATATTTATTTAAATAAAATTACAAATATGAATATTAAAAACATCTGATAATTTCGGGAATCAAGGAAGTGACACAACATTACTATTTAAAAATGTATTTATTGCTTTTCGAAGTATTCTCCGCGAAATTTGACACATTTTTCCATACGATGGAACCAATCATTGAAGCAACCATTCCATTCGGAAGTTGGGGTCTCCAAAATGGCCGTTTTGTAGGCGTCCACAGCTTTTTCAGGTGATGAAAATCTGTGTCCACGCAATTTATTCTTTATTTTAGGGAAAGTATAGAAATCATTAGGGCTTAGGTCGGGGCTGTACGGCGGATGGTCTAATAATTCTATGTTTTCTTGCTCTAAAAACTGTTTTGTTCTGTGCGCGGTATGAGAAATTGCCGCGATGGAGGATGATGCGGCGGTTGCAGTTCTCTTTACGGAATTCAGAAACGACCTGTGGCAAACAAATGCTAGCATACCATTCTGCATTAACCTTTCTTTGTCCCTCAAGAGGAATAGTCGTAACATAGCCGGTTTTGGAGACAAATGTGGCCACCATTTTTTTTGCAACACTCCGTGAACGAAAAATTTTTGTTGGCTTTAACTCATTTTGGAACAACCAAACTCGTGACTGGTTTTTTTCGGGTTCGTACGCATATATCCAGGTTTCGTCACCTGATACGATGCTGTATACAGCATTTGAGGATCCTGCGTGGAATCTTTCGAGAGTTCTGACGCACCAAGTAATGCGAGCCGCTTTTTGCTCTTCACAGAGCGAATGCGGTATCCATCGGGAAAACAACTTTCTTACACCTAATTGTTCATGCAGGATTATTTTTATTTGACTCATGCCAATGTCTAAAGTTGCCTGAATTTTGCGGTATGTCACATGTCGATCTTCCTCAATCAGCTTACGCGCAGCATCAACGTTTTCTTGGGTGACTGCAGTTTTTGGACGACCTTGACGGGGATCATCACTGAGCTTGACACGTCCACGTTGAAATTCAGCAAACCAGCGATAAATTGTGGTTTTGGATGGAGCTTCATCACCAAATGCAGAAATCATCTGATAAACACACTGTTTTTGTGTTAAACCACTCCGAAAGTCATAATAAATCATCGCTCTTGAATTTTCTCGAGTCAATTCCATTTTCTCAACGACTAAACAAGTTTGACAAAACCTTGTGACAAGACCGAGAATAAATAAATAATAATTTATATATATATAAATAAATGGTATTCGATTTTTAAAACCAAGGAGTTTTCAATTAAAAAGATTTTAATATGACAGGAACAGTGGAAATATTCCATTCCCGATACTTTTAGTGCAGCCTATGTAGGTATGTTGATTTTAAATAAAATCTGTTGTTTTCTATTAAGCAAATGTCTTTATTTCTTGGTTTTCACATCCTGTTTAATTATGGCTTTGGGGGCATATATGACATTTTTGGAAGTTGTTAAAAGTATAACGGCACAATTGCATGGCTGTTCTTCTTTTTTGACTGTTATGAAGCAACTCCTGGAAACCTGAAGTGGATTTTTTTATCCCTAAGTATCTATTAAGGTCTATACTAGTTGCTAAAACCATAATATTCATTATATAACGTAAAATGAAGTCATAACTTCGTTTCAAACATTTGTAAAATCTTTGACCCTCATTTCTGTAAAATAAGAAAAATGTAGATGTGTCATTGTACCGCTAGGTGTGCGATTAAAGGTACATCTACAAAAAAAACTCACAAAACAGCACGTAAAAGTTTGATACCATCCAAAAAGCTTGATTTTTCATACTCGTGCAAAGACAACACTTCAAAGAAAAACGACACACTGAACCAACTACAACAACATAAGTCGGCAGTGCAACAACACCATGCAGTAACGCAATCTTGTGATAATAGCCAGGAACTAATTAATAATAGACATCACGATCAATATGCCACCAAGGACGATGCCTCATCCACGATTAGTTGCAAAAATCTCAACCTAGATGGCGTATCTGACAATAAACACAAAATTATTATAATAGGAGACGAACAAATAAAAGGATTATCAGCGTCGTTATTGAAAACAAGGAAAGGTAAATTTATATCGAAATGTGACACTATTGCAGAAAAATTAACCAAAGATGACATTGTAATAATTTGTATTGGTAGTAATGATAATAACATACAAAAATTACATTTTAACTTAAGTATAATTATAAATAAATTACATAAAGCACATATTTATATTGCCCCAATATTCTATAGCCGATATTTGAATGAGTACATGTTAAATAAATCTCTGAAGGTGTGGACTAGCCATGTAGAAAATTGCACAGTAATTGATCATAACTATTATTGTGAAAATCGTTATGGGTATGTCAATAATTTATGTAACAAAATAAATACCCACATTAACTTTAAGCTTTATCAGTTAGAATACTTGTTACCAGCAAACATAAAATTGCACATTAATAAAACTAAGGCACACAGTGTAGTAAATGAAATTGAGATTAAGGAACATAAATGCGTAATAAAAAAGGGACAATACCGTACTACTTTCAAATTAGTAACAAATGTAACAATAAACAAAATATAATTAGTAATAATCCCTGCAACAACCAAGCTCAAATGTTACTGAATATGCTGGTGTTATTTCAGTGGCATAGTTATTTCACGGGGCGTATGGGCACAGATTCCTAAAAGGTGGCGAATCTTGAACGGCGTATGGGCCCTCACCCATCAGTCGACATATTTTTGGCCATAAGGGAAGAAGATATCATGACAATAATTTTAGAAGACTTTTTGCTTAATTTGATCATCTACATCTACCAAAATAGCATAATAGCAAAGCACATTGGGCGTATTCCGACCCGGTCACGGACATTGACGAACTTGGTATAAAATGAAAGAGCATGAATACTCTTACCAGTACATACGAGAATTTTTATTTGAATCCATGGAAGAACAAAGTTTGAGCTAGAAATATATTTATAAAAAGAGCAAAAATCTCATACTCTATTTAAGTAATATAAATTGTGGTTCTGTTAAAAATAGCTACAAATCGGGTCTGTCGAGTGCATGCATGTGCCTATTCATGCCATTAGATGAAAACAATCCAGATTTTAGAGATTTCCCACAGTTGACATACGAAGAACTGATATTTTTATTATCATCAAAGATTGGACAAGTCCTACTGTCATGGGCATGTGAGACCAAGATTTTATAAACAATAAAATATTGATCATCATCATCATCATCGCCCTAGCGTTATCCCAGTTGCATCCAAGACTTACACGTCTTGGAGCCCGAGGGCCGCTTACTGGTCTGACAAGCTATGACAGAATATCAACTTTCCACCGAGCGACTGCCGTCTGACCTCTGCAACCCAAAGGCATAGCGATATTCCATGGTTTGGACCAGTATCTGTTTTTATTTAGGGTACTGATTCCCCGTAACGACTGTCAAAAATCTTCATGACATGAACCGACGCTTTAACGTGCTCTTCGAGGCACGGGGCAAGCGATAATTAACAATATAATACACACTTAACTTCGAAAAGTCTTTGGTGTGCGCCGTGGATTCGAAACCCTCAGCATGGTTGTCCGTTGGTATCTCCACTAGGCTACCGCTGCCTTAAACAACCAATACTATATTCTAATTCTAGTAATATTCTACCACATACACTCGTCACCATCTAGTCCCAAACTAATCAAAGCTTGTACTATGGGTACTAGATAATAGATAGACATACATATATACTTTGTTTTTGTAGATACATACATATTATATATAGAAACACTCAGACCATGGGAAACATCCATGTTCATGCACACAAATGTTTGACTTGAGCGGGAATCGAACCCGCGACCATAGGCGTGGCAGTCGCATACACTCCCTCTGCGCCAACCGGTCGTCATGTCAGAGCGCGAAAATACTACGTACACAGATATTTTGATAAACCAGGCGAGACAAGGAAGACAAACTGTTGAAGATTATTACTGCTCGTGTATACATGGACTCCGTACCATAGGCAGTTGGGCGCATATTGTTAGTATCATTTATTTTTTATCCTCGGCTAGACACCAACAGGAAATCAAAATGTTTGCGGTATTTTTAGATAAAATCACAATAGACATTGATTACGCCGAATAAATATTGTTAAAATATTTTTTTTTTAAATTCCCACAACTCACAAGAAAGCGACCCTTACCGTGATAAACTAGAGATAATTACTGATATATACTCACAATTTCATGTCTGTCCGCCGTGGGTTTTTCTCCCACACTATTTGCCCAATGACCTTTGCTAAATAAGTTTTCACTGGTGAAATAAGAATGAGTGTACTAAATCGTTGAAACAAAATGTAGTCAGCAATGGTTCTTAGAAAATCTAAAACGCCCGAAGCGATAAGAGCTATTTCGAAGAAGCGTACTTATTTAACCACAAACGTTCTTAAAAGTAAATTATCTCAAAAATGTCAAGTTGAAAAGTGAAAGTAATTTTGTGAATTATACAAATTGGTTCGCAGACAATTTAACGTTTTACACATGAACGGACTGAGTTTTATATAAATTGTACTTTTGACTTTAATGTTACTGTTAACCCAGATTTGTTGACGAAATATTTCATTTTAGTCATTTAGTTTCGGCATTTACAGTTTCTGCTTTAGAGTTTCTAACAAAGGAGTGAAAATATTTTCTGCAATACAGCTTGTTTGCGCTGCAACGTGGTGAAATTTCTTGTGACATTTTGAGATTTGAATCACAGAGAGAAGGAAGAACAACGAAAGCGAGTACAAAGATTAATTTTAATCAGTCTCAGAGAGGGTCTTGGGTTTGAAACCATTTTGCGGAATAACCTTTTGAATATGAAAATTTGCCAACCACATTTTTTGTAAACTACTCATTAGCACTTGATTAACAGTTTATGTTTCGTGCCTCGTTACTTGGATAGTTAGTTCTCTGTATCGTCTCTGATCCCAACTGCCATGGAGATATACGTAGGAGGGAGGGTACATCAGGAGGGAGCCTGATGTAAAGAACGTTTTGAATTGCTTCATGAATTCATGATACATAATACGGTGGACCCTAAGCTGCACGTGAAGGTCTTGGATTGCATCCGGGACAGTTTTAATGATGAAGAGATGATGATAATGATGTGTCTTTAGGTCCCCTGAGCCTCCACCGCTGAAGATGCCAAAGCATGTCTCAAATTATTTCGCTAAATCTTTCAATGTCCAGGTTTAGGTGTCGCACGCGTTCGTCCGCATGCCTAAGGTACGTACCTTAGGCAGCCAGCCGTTGCATGTTTAAACAACCAAAATATTATAAAATGCTGGGTCTGTACATATTATCTGTAGATATAAAATTCTTGCGTTACTGACTGACTGACAGATAAGTCCCAGCACAAGCCACTGATCGTAAGAAGCGGAAATTTGGCATGTATGTTCTTTGGAGTGTGTACGGGAGCACTAAGAGAAGATCTTCGGAAATACCTCTAATAAGGGAGTAAACAAACCAACGCAGGCGGAGCCGCGGACGATGTCTTGTAACAAATAAAAAATGCTAATATGTACCAATTAAAGGCTAATAAACCGGATTAAAGATACGTTTGGACACAATGAAGGTGTGAATAAATTTGTTGTTGAAGTGATCAATGTAGATTTTAAATATAGGTTTAGCTCTCGGTTGCAAATAAAACGTATACTAGTATTATAAAGCTGAAGAGTTTGTTTGTTTACTTGAACGGGCTAATCTCAGGAACCACTGGTCCGATATGAAAAAATCTTTCAGTGTATATAGCCCTTTTATCCAGGAAGGCTTTAGGCTATTTAACATCACGCTATGAGCTACAGAAGTGGAGCCTTAAATAACGGGAGAAATCGTGTAACCGGGGGCTCATCTAGTATTAGATATTTAAACACTAACGCATCAACACTTTAAAGGAAAGTGACTATATGATACGCGGTAAAACTATAAAACTGCTATTTTGTCTCGTTGAGTGTCCTTCTAGGTGTTATTGCGTATTAGTTCTAAAATGTCTTTCTGGTTATATACCACGTAAGCACCTTAAAAGAAAATTTGTAAATTAATGTGTAACTACGAAACTTTAAATTTCTGTATTGTTAATTGCAAACTTTATAAATTGATTCATCATATATTATCAGCCGAAAGACGTCCACTGCTGGACATTGGCCTCTAAAGTGATTACCCAACTTAAAAATTGTAGAAACGCGACTATATAATAGATACGTATTTAACTGTCATACGAAAAGTTATTATAGTACTTGTATGTAATATTTGGTTCTACGTCCTTAGTTTAGCGTTAATCTATACACATAAATAAAATTGGAGTGTCTTTAGTAAAAAGCGATTATTTTAATATTACAATAATAAAAAACCGCTTTCTACTAAATCCATAATTATGGATGTATACACGGTACCTACGTATACCGAAATGACTTGTTTTACAATTTTTGTCTGTCTGTCTGTCTGTTTATTCTCGCAAATCTCTGGAATGGTAGGACCGATTTTGACGGGACCTTCACAGACCTTCACTTCGGATAGGTGATGTACCGAGGAGTAACTTAGGCTATAAATTAACCGGGTACACGAAGTAGTTCTCTCAGGGTGCGGGTGAAACCGCGGGAAACAGCTAGTATAATAATATAAAATAAAGTTCCTTATTTAAAATCATTTGAAATTTGACGTATGAAATGGCGAAGGCAGACAAGGAGAGCCGACCCCTGATATTGGGATAAGGCGAAGGAAAGGAGAAGAAGAAGAAATTTGCCGTGTTTGGTAGAAAATGGAAGTGCTCAATCAGAATATTGAATTGAACAATAATTTTGTTTGAATTGAATAGGTACATTTTAAACATGACTACGACTCACAACAAAGTCAATTTAGCCGCGGTATCAGTTGTAGTCAAGTTTCACTTAAAATGTATCTATCTTTATCTTTATTACCTATGTTAATTGCTTGTATTAATGGGTAGCTATGTACATCAATGTCTATTTTTACTGTGGATAAAACTGTTTTTATTAATATGACGTAGGTTTCTTGGTTCTTGACCGATTTTAGATATTGCAGACACTCTGTGAGCATAAGGGTCTCGTGCAATAAATTTATATTATGTATTATAGGTATATTGAGTTTATTTTAAACCGAACCGAGGACAATTTCCTTCTTGAGTTGCTGTTTAAACCCAACCGAGGACAATTTCTTTTTTGAGTTCCTGTTTCATAAACAATTTAACACTAAGGTCCTAGTACATGTCGCAATATAGCTAAATCAAACGTTCAATAAATAGTCTAGCCGCTTTATTATACGGCGCCGTTCGACTAGCGGCTGGAATGATATACTGGATATACAGCCGTAGCGTGTAAAACAACATTTAATAAATTGGCGGTCAGAAAATACATAAAATGCGAAATTTTCGATTCATTTCATATCCATACTAATACAGGATCAGAGCAGCAATAAGATAAGCGGAGATAAAAATAGCCTCTCATACAGTTGCAGAGGGTATAAGGTTCAAATCCTGGTGCTCACCACTGTCTTTTAGCAGTTATGTGCGTGGTCAGATTAGGTTGTTAATTATCGCGTCCCCCGTGCCTCGGAGAGCCCATTTGGCGTTGTTCCCGGCTGTCATGAAGTATTTTAAAGTCCTTATGGGCAGTCAGTAGGTACCCTTCAATATATTGATTCTGGTTTGAGCCCTGGAAGATCGTTATTTATTTAGGTAACGAAAGTCAGACAGCAATCAGTCTGTGGAAAATCTCACATTCTGTCAAACCTGGTTAGTGTTTGGACCCCGGGCTCCAAGACGAACGTCTTGAGTACAATTGGGACAAAGCTAGAATAATGATGATGATCAATGACAGGCTACGACATACATACTATTTCGAAAGTCTTGCAAAGCGCTACTGAATAGTTAGATATCAAGTAAATTTTTAGAGACAAACCCTGCACTATTAAATAATCATGTATCACAGCGGATGCAAGAAACAGACCTATAAAACTTAGAGCAGTATTTTTCGGCGAAGAACTCGTTTTTGCGACGTCTTTTGTAAGCTAGATCATTGTTGTTAATAAATCTATACTTACTAATATTAAAGTTTGTTTGTTAGCATCAATTTGAGAAACTTGTGGTTCAATTTTACATTTAAGGTTAAAAAAGGTTTGAAAATATTTTTATGTTGTAAAGTCCGTTTATCGAGAAAGACTTTCAAAAGCTATAAAGCATCACGCTGTGAGCCACTTCACCAATTTCCTAGGAATGCAATAGTACTAGAGAATTGGCGGCAAATTGTAAAGCTCGGCACCTATCCGGATGTGATAGCGACGGCCACTCTGCCAAAAATGTAGCAACAATTATCAATAATATATTGAAACCAATCCTCTTAAAACATTTGCTGAATAGACAACTTCCACACTATAAATAAATCTTGATTCAAAGGAAACTTACCAAACATTCAATCAACGGACACAAAGTACATCCAGACTCAAATCAACCAATGGTCGTTTCTTCTACCACCAGACGGCGCTTAGTATGCGTCAGGTCCAAAATGACGTCAGATATGTACAGACGTACACACACGTAGCTACTCAGATGCACTAGTTGAAATAGCAACTCGCTTTTAAAATATTGATCGATTTTTGTAGGCTTGGGTGAACCACACCCAACCTTGCGCTTGCCGGGCCAGCCCTGATTACATAAAACCCAAAACTGCAGCATCCTGCCCTATGTTGAGGAAAATGAGGCGGATAATACAAACAAACACAGACGTACGAAAATATAGGGGCTTTGACAGTTTTGACAGGTTTCTGGACCTGATGCCTCACTGCTGCCGTGTAGTGAGCGTCATTTCAGAAGACCCTCAATGTGGCACACACTGTGTTGTCTCGTGTGGAGATTGAACCCACAACACTCGACGATATTAGTTACATTTATTTCCAACGTTTTTAAGGTGCAGCACCCAAGGCGTGTCACTCGGACTCAATATTTACCAGTTTTTTTTTATTCATTTGCATATTTACCTATAGATTTGCACTATTTAGTTTTATCGACAGCAATTTATATAAAACGGAAAATTTACGTATTAAATTCTAATTGTGAAATTGGATCTATCAGCCAGTATATCTTTTCACGTCGCCGTGTGCAATCATTATGTTACTTGTTGCGTTTTTCACGTGGATTGTGGTAAGAATTTCAAAACCCTAAGATTTTGATTTCCTCCAATTCAGCTCGACAATTTGCATGCATTTATTATCAGACTCAGTCAAAGTTATCCGCTATAACATAAATTTTAATTATGCACAATACATATTTCCTTAAATTGCGGGGTAAACGTTGCATAACTTAAAATATCCTAGCCATAACTTACAAAACGCGTTTAAAAAAAATATCACTTATCTGTATCTCATATTTGGGTAACATAGAAGCTTGTTTTTTGTTGTATGAACGTAGACACAAGTCATTTAATTTGATATAATCATGTGTTCCTGAGGATCTTATCAGACGGAGAACAGATAATAACGCGTTTCTATGAAATACCTGTTAAAATTTCGCACAAGGGAAATCAAAATTTTAATATGTAATCCATTTTCAGCTATGCGGCAACGTCGAACTAGTTCTCCTTCAAGTGGAACAAGGCTTACTTCGAGGAGAAGTGCGAGATAGATCGACGAGCAATGGTCAGCTCTGCAGCTTTAAAGGAATTCCGTATGCAGCACCACCCGTTGGAAAACTGAGGTTTAAGGTAAATAATATTTTTTTTTCGATCTTCTCCTTTTTGGAAATACCCATATCTACTCGCCCAAATTGACAAACTTATGCAAATTACCTTAAGCAAAATTCTAAATCTGGACCTGAACGACCGAGTGTGGCTACAGGCGTCTTTGCCTGTACGCCTGGGCGGCCTTGGCGTTCGCAAAATTTCCGACCTAAGTTTACCAGCATTCCTGTCCTCGGTCCACGGCACTGCAGAATTGACTAGGAAAATTTTAGCACCCACACTGGTCGATCCTGAGGTGCTGTGTAAGATCGATGCCATGAATGCTTGGAGAATGGCTTGTCCAAGCACCGAGTTATCCCGAAAACCATCTTCACAGAGGCAGTGGGACAGGCCGCTTTGCAGCGAGGTACGAGAAAATCTCTTAAGTACGTCGTCCAATGCTGCGGAGCGTGCTCGTTTGCTGGCTGTGGGAAAGTGGGAGTCGGGTCTTTGGCTTCAGGCACTGCCATCGTCCAACATAGGTACCATGTTGGACGATACGACTTTCCGCATTGCTTCTTGCCTTCGTTTAGGTGCGCAATGTGTCTCTCCACATCGCTGTCACTGTGGAGAGGTTGTCAACAGCCTTGGTCACCATGGTCTGTCATGCTGCAGGAGCGCAGGTCGTATTTCACGACACGCCAACCTTAATGACATACTTCGCCGGGCTCTTGTCACCGCTGGCGTTCCAGCCCAACTTGAACCTCAGGGCTTGGCACGCGACGATGGCAAAAGACCAGACGGTATGTCTTTACTGCCGTGGAAGCTGGGTAGGCCTTTGGTGTGGGACGCAACTTGTGTCGACACCCTTGTGCCATCTCATCTTCCTAGCACAGCGGGTTGTGCGGGCGCTGCTGCAGCTACAGCGGAGACTCTCAAACGGCGCAAATACATAAATCTAATAGGAGATTATGTTTTGAGCCGTTTGGAGTCGAAACGTTGGGACCATGGGGTCCAAGTGCGCGATCTTTTTTTAGAGATCTCTCAAAGAGAATGGTTGACGCCTTGCTGCCAGCATTCTGGGCACGCTCCCAATTGACGGCGATGTGGAGGATTTCCATGACGCCCTCTAAATTTTCTTTTCCTTCCTTTTTTTTAGTATATTTTTTAGTTTTTTAAGTATTGAAATTATTGTTTTATTTTATGTGTAAATAGTCATTTAGCTACGTTAGTTTTAATTTGATTGAGTATGAATTAAATTCGAATGACCATAATATTATATTATTTCGTTCTTTGGACTTCGGAGGTCAGGCGACAGTCACTTTTTGGTAAAGTCCTGACAAACCTCATAAAACTATGTCACAGTACGTTCCTGTGGGTGTCTTGGACAGCGCATCCAGATGAACGTACAGAAAAAAATAAAATCTAACTAACTACTTACGAGAGAGAAAACGTAACACGATTCATGATAATTGCACACTAGTGTGTATAATAATAGTATAGATTTGTGTTTCTGAAGGCGATAAGAGCAATGTCTTGGGTCTTGTAGCATGGAGCAGGATACTTAACTTGCCAGTGCCAGCAGATCTGCCCTTTATAAGGATTCATTTATTTTTGTTGAATCTGTGCTTTATAAGGATAAAGATGGAGATGGCGTATCCACCCGGTACGAGCAGGGCGACCTTTAATTGTTGCATTGTGACAACTTATGCGCAGGTCTTGTTCTCCAGGATAACGCTAGAATGACAATAAATATAGGAGTTTTATAGTATATCTACATTTGATGAATAATATCATTTTGAGTTCTATATTCACGGTGCTTAAAAAAAAACATTTGTTTCTAGGCACCTCAACCGCCGTTACAGTGGGATGGCGAAAGAAACACTCTGGACACTCTGAGCCATGTACTGTAGCAACAGTACATGGCTCAGAGTGTCCAAGAATAAGGGTTCGCACCGGTGAATACTTATCAGGAAATGAAGATTATTTTTTTCTCAATGTATACACTCCAACAACAAATTTCACATCGCGCTTAACAGTCATGGTTTTCATTGATGGTGAAGGATTTGTCGCAGGGTCGGGTAATGAGGATAGATATGGACCAGATTTCCTTTTAGATCATAACGTAATACTAGTTACCTTGAACTACAGACTTGGAGCCCTTGGATTCCTTTGTCTATACACTAAAGAAGCACCAGGAAATGCAGGCTTAAAAGACCAAGTCGCAACTTTGAAATGGATTAAAAAGAACATAGGTAAATTTGGAGGTGACCCTAATAAAATGACAGTTTATGGACAATGTTCCGATGGCTCTTCTGTGACTTTCCATGCTTTTTCACCTATGTCTAAAGGCCTGTTTAAGAGGGTTATCGCTATGAGTAGAGTCGCTTTCAACGAATATATCTTTGAACCTAAAAGACAAGGATTGCTACTTGCTCAGGTATTAGGGTTATACACCACGTGTCCACATGAAGCTTTTAAGTGCCTTCAAAATGCTTCTATGGAGGCTATTGTAACTGCAAAACCATATGTACTCGCTTAAGATGATCTAAAAGCATATGTGCTACTATATCTTACCTTTACGCCTGTGGTGGAAAAACAGGTGGGTGGTGCACATTTTCTTTTAGAGAATCCAGAGAAATTGCTTCTCAAAGGAAAATCAAATGATGTCGATCTAATGCTCGGATATACTTCCATGGAAAGAATAACAAGAGCCATATCTCAAAAACAATAAAATTTTGCGATATTTCCGTATTACAAGGAGATTCTTGTTCCGTCCAGGATTAGTTTTCCACAGATCCGGCATATAAAACATTACGACTAGGAGACCAAATTGAAAGACACTACTTTGGTGACAAGGAAATTGATGAAAAGACAATGAGAGAGTTTATTAAGTATTATACTTATTTTGTTTACGTCTATAACACTCAATGATTTTTAGAGATGTGGACAATGAGCAAGAAAGTAAACCTTTTTGTACCAATTCAACTGTTACTCAGAAATAAATGTATTCGGAAAAACAGGTGAACAGTATGGTTTAAAAGAAGCAGTCTATTTGGATGATCTTATGTATATATTCGATGCAAAGAAATATAATATAACTTTGGACAAACAACGGCCGTCGTATAAAATGATACAGCAAACTTGCACATTGTTTACAAAGTTTGCCAAATATGGGTACGTATGTGATACTCTTGGTCTTAGTTTTATTGGTGCCAGATCAAATTAATTATAAGTTTTTAAATAAAAATTACACTCGGTCTCATGGTAATTTGTAAGATAAATATAAGCATCTTTATGGACATAATCTTAATTGCTAACATAGCAATGTATATTATGGCGCTGATACACTTGAGCATTCACCTGTAATGAGCATTCTCGCAAATGTTACAAAACAAATGAGTGTGCTTTAACGAGCATTCTCACGAACATTCGGACGAGCCTTAGAATATAGATAACACATAGAATTCACGCTACAATGGCGGTTAAACCCAATATATTTACTTCACTTTGACTTATGATTTTAATCTAGGGAAGAATCTTCGTAGTTTGTCATTAATTTTAACTTGACTAGTGATGGGCTTACTCAGAATAAATATCGATAAAATATCGCTAATGTTAACAATAGATCCTTAGATTTGGTTTACTCAGAATTAATTTCAATAGAATGTTGATAAACTCTCGATAACGATACAAAAAAATTTGAACCTAGGAACAGACACTTGTGTGATTTATTAAACCTGTTTAAATAAAAATCTGCATTTTATTATTTAGAAACGTCATTTGTAGTAAACAAGTAAACATATTGGGTAAAACTGCTGTTGTAGTGCGATTTCTATACTTTTCTATATTCTACGGACTATTTGAATTTAGAATGTTCGCTAGAATGATCGTGAAAATGTTCGGTTCGACAAAACAGAAAATGGCGAATGCTCGCTGTCGCTCGCTTAAAATAATTAGATTTATTTCATTCAGATTATTTTAAGCATACGACGTGTTATAAGCGCTAAGTTATGCGAAAAGCAAGCACTGAATGAATTCGTTTCTTTCTTCTTTGGCATAATTTACTTCATCTTTTTCATAAACTATTATTCATTTTCCGTGTGGTAACGGATTAAGAATACCTACGGAATGTCACCACCCCATATCATCACATGGGTGTCGTAAGAGCCGACAGAGGCTTATTATGCAGAGAACAGCAATGTAAAAGAAGGAAAACTTGATACAAACCCTATACCAAGACGTTTGGCTAGCCTGGTATAGTAGGCCAATTCCTTTCCTTTCAAAGGACAGGCCTAGTCCAGCAGTGGACTATTAAAGGCTGATGAGTATGATGATTATTCATATGTTGCGTCTGCCTCGAAATTGGATGCAATAAATAACATTAATAAACATTGTTTTATAGCTTTCTCTTTTAGAAATCCTACCCCAAACGAA
This sequence comes from Euclidia mi, assembly GCA_944739405.2. Taxonomy (NCBI): domain Eukaryota; kingdom Metazoa; phylum Arthropoda; class Insecta; order Lepidoptera; family Erebidae; genus Euclidia; species Euclidia mi. Next base: position 22,996,454 of record OX123194.2, on the reverse strand, counting down.
TCACTTGGAGTTACTTGGAAGTATTAGATACAATACTGATCAAAATATTTTCAACACAGATTTAAAGCTAACTCAGCAACGGAAAAACCTAACAGAAATTGATTTTGGAGAAGTTGTTTAAATCCGCTGGAAGGAGGTTCTCATAAACCACGAAGACGGCAATATGAGTAATATAGAAATGAAGAAAAATTTACACTACCACCACCATCGATTAGTATAAATTTTGTAACACTGCTATGCCGAAAGTCATAGGTTCGATCAAAGAGCTTTGAATAATGTATACAGTAATTTATCCGTGTCTGTTTGTAATAGGCTTGTGTCCTAAAATGTCATCGTCATCATCATCAGCCCTTTATACTGTCCCACTGCTGGGCACGGGCCTCTTCTCATTATGAGAAGGGTAAGACCATAGTCCACCACGCTGGCCAAGTGCGGGTTGGCCGACTTCACATGTCTTTTGGGAACATTGTGGAGAACTCTCAGACATGCAGGTTTCCTCACGATGTTTTCCTTCACCGTTTAGCAAGCGATAACAATTTCTTTATTTTATTCCTAAAATGTAATTAGTGATTAATTCGTTCCTTTATTAGATGTTAAACCGAAATAACTGAATTTTCTTCAAAATGTGGCGGTTGAGTGATGTCACAAAGTGCAAAACAAAACAAAGCGAGCATGAAGTCTGGTCAGGTATACCCACTTTTATTTTGTTATATTATTCGATTTGACGGGTAGAAAGTTTGACGTTTTAGTTGTATTTACTACCAAAACGTCAACAAAATAAATGGCGGACGCACTATTTGACGTAATGCTCTCTGGTGTTCACTGTCACAAGAATAAATTTACTATTTTTAGATTTAGAATCCTAAAAATAACATTAATCTTACCTTTTTATAATAAACTAGAGGACGCCAGCAGCTACGCCTGCATTTTTTTTAAATTTACCCGTTTTGGCCGATCCCGTGGGAATTTCGGGAAATCCCTTCTTTGTGCACCCCTACGGTCCCCAAGAAATATACATGCCAAATTTCAGCTTCCTGCGCCCAATAGTTTCGGCTGTAGTCTGTCAGTCTGTCAGTAACGCAAGGATTTTATATATTAAGATAATAAACTTTATTGACATCTACAAATAATAATGAAACTATAAATGCTACAATCAAACCGATTTATTCTTAGTGGACACAAGCCTATTTGTCTGTACAATTAACTTATGTAGTTATTTAAGAATGTGTATTTCAAAGTAAAAGTCAAAGTCAAAATCGTTTATTCATCTAGGTCACAAGGTGACGCTTATGAACGTCAATTTTTTAAATCGAATTACTTAATGCTTCTACATTTACATTTACTGCCTCGTTCGCAAAGCAATAGGTAGAACCACGAGAAAGAAGGGGCAATAAAACTCGTGGCCACTTTTTTGAATCGCACATTTTTTTGGTATGTATTTTATTTTTGTAAGGAGCTGCAACTGTTTCACATTGTACTTAATTACTTGTAAATAGTAATTACTTAGTTACAGACGTATAACTTTGTTAGTCAGTTATTCAGCTCTACTTTGTTTGAAATCACGTAGGAGTGTGTCAGTTACCATGATAAATAATTGGTCAATAGGGTAGTATTAATTATGCAAGTAGCACATTTTTATGTATATCAGAATTTGCACAACGATTTTGTAATTACATTTGCAATATTATGAATTTCTTGTTCCTTCCGCTTGAAAAAGAAAACATAATTTAATAACAACCTGGCATTTTATTATGTGTTTGATTTTGACTTCGATTCGTCGGAACATACCTACCTGCTTCTGTTATTTTGTACTGTCTCATATTTATGTAATATTTAATTGCTGTGTATGTTTTAAAAATCAATGCATTTTATTTTTCTTCTTCTTCTATATTCATGAAGATGATGTCTGAATAGGTAATTAGAATCTATCGAAAATAAATTATTGTGCCCATGAAAATAAATTATTGAATACCTCGCAAAATTTTATTTAAGAACATTACTAAAATGTAAAGTTCCTTCATAAAGTTAAGAGGTCATTGCACTAATAACACAGTTTGGCGCTTGAACTCCGGGCTCACATCGCGGCGAGGCATGCAACTTAATTGCTCGCTGTCCTATCACACTGATATTAAATTCCAGCCTATAAGCGCTGATATAAATATCACACGGGACTGCGTTGGAATATGTAAGTTTCCTTGTCGTTTTGGTGTCGCAGTAGTGATTAATTTTATAAATGATTTTAATCTATACGTATTATAAAATGAAGTACCCTTTTTTTGCTGTCTGTCCGATTTGTGCGGTTTTTACCAAGAGATTGGATTCCCTGAGGAAGTTTTAGGTGTATAAACCAAGCAGGTGGAGCCGCGAAGTCTAGTCAATAATAATAAGGGCTACTTAAAACTAGCTGTTATAATCATTATTTTGAACTGTAGCAATGCAAAATTGTCTCATCAAAGCTTATTTTCTAAAATAAATTGCATTGAAAGAGGGGTCGTAAGCTTGCAAGGCTATAAGACAACTAGCAGTCGCCAGGGGCTTCGACTGCCTCAAGCTTTAAAGTTTCATTTTGGGAACTGGGGTTCCCATTACATTTATTAGTCATGTTTTTTTTTTTTAAATAATGGGTTTTTAAAAAATAATCTTGACTAATAAATAACATGTTTCCAGCTTCGGTAGTTTTGGCTTTGAGACGATATTTTTATCGGTCAGGGAAAAATTGTATGTACTATATTGATTACTTTTGTTTTGATATGGAAATAAATAAAAAAATAAAATCTGAATATTTCCAAGATCTTGGGAAAGCAACTCAAACAGTTTACTCTTGTGATCGTCAAGATACTACAATGATTTTCTTAACACGGCAAAGGAAACTTCTTAGAACAAAAGATAACAGTAAAACAGGAAAAACATTGCCTCAATCGTATGCATTTTCCCAGTTTTTCCTCTTAAGGGAAATACAAAGATTACGCGGAAAGTCGTGTATTCGGTATGTAGGAAACTGCTGTTAATACGGTCCTATCTACGCAATAAGAAACACAAAGCCTGGGATATAAACTTGCATGTTCTTTTATTATATTCAGAAGATAATCATGTGGTACAATAATAATTATACACACAGACGGCGTAATGGTTAAAGGTTTGTTGCACATGTGCTACAATTGCAATACAGCGTCACAAAAAAAGCTTGTCCAGCTGTGCTTACGTACAGTGCTACGGTACAGTTTCGCTGCTACTTCTTGCGGTTGAGTAGCGGCTAACCACCATACAAGTTTACATAATTTCAACAATATTAACAGTATTAAACTCATGAAAAAAATTATCTTCGTCATATTTATCTGTGTCTTTTCCTCATAATAACACTTCAAATCGAAGTAAGATAAATTTTCTTACTTTTCGAATTGAGGTGTAATGATTGTAAACTGATAGTAATTTTGTTAGTAAAAAAATATTTTTGGAGGACGACAATATTGAGTGTACAGTGTTGCTGTTGGTTGCGTTGCAGTGTAGTTACGACATAGCTACCATACATTAGCCGAAAGACGTCCACTGCTGGACAAAGGCCTCCCCCAAGACTCTCCACAAAGACCGATCCTGAGCCATCTATTCGCTACCTGCGATCCTAACAAGATCGTCAGTCCATCTTGCGGGAGGCTTACCTCTCCTACGACGTTCGGTGCGGGGCCGCCACTCCAGAATATTTCCACTCCATACGGCACATAAGCGGTCATTAATTACTGCAAAATGAGGTCTGTGTGAACTGAATTTTCATTAAAATAAGCGCTCATGTGTGGTTGAAGTACGTGTGAATTGCTTCTAATGTGAATTGAAAATGTATTAGTTTCCCACACACGACCTGCAAATTGTTGTTTCTAATCAGGGTATTCTTTGTGGCCTTTGATTCTCACGAATCTGTGCGGGACTTTTATTTTAAACAAGAGTGATATATGGGCTGTAGGTCCTATTGTTTATTTTAAATTGTCTTTCGGGATATATACCACTCACCTTTGTTTGGAGTAACCGATATTTCGGCACTGTTGCAAGCGCCATGTATATATCCCGAAATACAATTTAAATTAGTTAAAATGACCACGATAGTTTAAATTCCTATAAGTTCCTATTGCTACTTGACTAGGTGAAGTAAACGGCGCTGTCTTGTGTTATTAAAACTCAATGCTTTATTTTACCCGACTACGGCGAAGCCAAAAGGAAGGGTAATGTTTTTGTATGTATGTTTTTATGTTCCACTATAGCATGCAAACACAATACGTCTCACAAGTAATACAAATAAAAGTTTTTTACTAGAAACAAATTAAATTCATGTTATGCCCGGTATACGAGCATAACATGAATTTAATTTGTTTCTAGTGGGAAATTAAATAATTACTGGACTGGCTTTTCGTATACCAGAACTATCAAATTTTTGTTGCCCTCAGTAAATAATCAAAAATAAAAAAAAAACAATCGGAGTCTAGCAGTCGGTCCTGGCTTTCGTCAAAAAACACTACCTACTGGTCACACTAGTCTTAACTATGGAATATCCTTTTGGGTTTTAGATATCATACGACAGTCACTCTGAGAAAAATAAACAAGATTTTGCAATTTTTTACTCATCGTCCGTAAGTAGCAAAAGTCAATCAAAGTAAATGATCATGTGGTGTTACTCATGCCGCAACAGGCGACAGAAGAAGTTATTTCACCGATATTTTGTTTTAATTACGGGATATTGACCGGTTACATCATTTTTTTAAACTTATAAATTATAAGTACCTTAAACCTGAGTTTTCTAACAGGTGGTGCTGCGTAAGGGATACACTTAAAGCTATAAAACGACCAATTGCCTGTTGATCTCTGCCGCAATTCTCCAAACTATAGTCCTTGTTCCACTCGCACTAGAGTTAGCTCGACATCTGCACACAGCTGGCAAATAATTAGAAACTGCATGTCAATCTGATCTCCTTAAGAGCCAATTCGATGAAATTAAGATAAATATTTATTCTGTATGCAGGTTTTTATAATAGGTTACAGTTCACTCATAAAAAGTAGCTTTTTTATAGTGTGGCAACATGGATATGCTTTTTTCTTGTGATATGATAAAGGTGTTTTAAAAGAAAACAAAACCCTTACTCATTTTTTGTCAGTTTTAGAAATACCGGAGACTTTCTACAAATGCGTAGTATTACGAAAAAAAACGAGTAGAATAATTATAGATAATAGGTACATTCGATCATTCACAGTTCATAGATCCATTTTAAGATACACAAGGTAGCAGTTTATTTTGTCAAGATTACTGGGCTAAAGAATTGAAACCAAGTTGCAATAACAGTACTATAAATAATCAAACAAATATTGAATATGGTATTTAAAAATATTAGCACTCACCATAGTAGACAGCAACAAAATAATAAGAAGCATATTTTTTCCAGTTTACGAAGGTTTGTCAACACGAGTATATACTACTTCTATTTATACTAAAAGTTATTCAATACAATACGCTAACTAAATACATACATACATACATAACGTCACGCCTTTTATCCCCGAAGGGGTAGGCAGAGGTGTATTCCTACACCCACTTTTCGCCAGATATACTTTAGTCCCACGTAATAAGGGGCGAGCTTATTGCCGTACCGGGCACATTTCCAGACTCCGTGCTGCTACTGAGAATTTCGTGACAGAAAAACCCAATAACACTGCCCGACCCAGGAATCGAACCCGGGACCTCCCGATCCCATGCGCACATTTATGCCGCGAGGCCAACGAGGCAGTCGTGTGTTGGGTTTAATGTCGAGTTTTTCGTCTCTACGCAAAGATGGTATTTGCATCGTGTTATCCCTTAGTCGCCTCTTACGACACCCACGGGTAGATAGGGGGTGGTGACACTTCTATTCTATGCCGTCAACCACACGGAATTAACTAAATAAAACTAACTAAATAAAACATGCAAAATAGGTAACTTATATGCTGCTTACACCGCTGTTTTAACTAAGATAGGAAACTATAATGTAACAGCAAGAAAAACAGGTATTTTGATACCACTTCAAATTTGTACTTATCTTCTAGAATTGAATTAATTAGACCCTTGGCGATCTGCAAATGTGATGTGAATGGAAGTTCCTATGGTTAGTTCGTCTTTTGTATCATTGAAACTCAATGCGGGACATTAGCAGAAAATTGCTAGTTAATTTCACTACGAAATGATTCTTACATAGCTCAACTTTGACATACATTGTTTTACGTCTTATATTACACACATATTATACATCGCAATGAGGTGGTATATTTAAATAAATGTCTCCCTTGCGTAAGAATACAATACTAAGCACCAAAATCTATTATGATTAAACTAGAGAAGAGTACGTGTGCGTTATTTTATTTGGGAGTAATATTTGCGGTGAACCCAGTACCATTTCCAACAAATTGAATTCTCATAATGTCTGCTTGTAGTTCCCAGAATTTCAATTTTTGTCTATTCTAGCTATCTGCTTTCATTACATACTATATTACGTAGAACTTTTTTCGAAAGGTTGACGGTGTTGTCACTATGTTATATATCTAGGTATGAAGTTGACTAGATTCTGATAAGCAAATTAAATTTGTCAAGTAGCGCTCAGTTGAGATACTCGAAAGTCGAGTTTTACCACGGTGATGTTATCTATACAATATTTTAACTTAATACGGACGGAACGCGAGTCAGGCCTACGGGCTTCCAGTCTGTTACACATCTGTATATAACGTTCTTGGGGTAATCACCAAGGGCGTCGCCATCCGATGGCCTTGGTGCAAATTGATATGGAGAATGAGAAAAGTGTGAATTGTAGGTAAAGTCGACATGTGATTTCTTTGTACAGTTGAGTATTGTTGAGCAGTAGCCAGCAAATTAACATTATAAGCAGAGATAGCCTAGTGGAGAGACCGAAGGGCTAAAGGGTCTCGGGTTCGAATCCACGGAGCGCACCTATGACTTTTCGTTGCGTTAGTTGTGTGCGTATAATATTGCTAATGATCGCTTGCTAAACGGTGAAGGAAAGCATCGTGAGGAAACCTGCATGTCTGAGAGTTCTTCATAATGTGCTCAAAAGACATGTCAAATCTGCTAACCCGCACTTGGCCAGCGTAGTGGCCTACAGCCGTACCCTTCTCATAGAGAGAAGAGGCCCGTGCCCAGCGTTTGGACAGTTTATATACTGGGCCGATGATAATGACGATGATGAGTATTGTGATATTTTATAGTTTAAAATTAAGTTATTACTTCGACAGGAGTTTAATTGATTTATGTTAAATTCTTGATAGAGAGGTCGTGGTCGTCATGTTGTAGGACTGGTATGGGCGGATAGGATTTGCTTCAGGACAGTACGCTATCCTCTTCTGCTAGAATTCACTCTGCTGCAGTCTAATATGTATCTTCCCACCGAAAATATGCCAGCTTCAGTCTACTTTACTTTAAAATCCAACAAAATATTAATTAAACAAAGTCTATGATCAGACATTAATTTATTCGGTCATTTAATAGAATTGTACCAACGTCACCAGTTTTATGTACATACATGTAAACTTGTATCGTAAGACTTACATCTCACGATATATATGATTAATTTAATAATTATAATAAATATATTATGAAAAAAATCTGTTCTTACACCAATTCGCCCGCCTTACAACAGTCGAAATCGTGGATGGTCGAAGGTTTATATTTTATAAACAAAATTAAATCATGAAAGTTTGAAACTGGTTATCAAAATCATAATTGTTACTTTCTATGAGAACTTTACTCCCACGCCATTAAACAATCTTCTCCAAAAGTTGATTTCCGTCAAATTCGCCTGCTGTGAAGTGAGATTGTAGTCTATGGCAAGAACACTTTGGTTTTTGTTGTAGTATTCCCACTTCGTACCCAAAGATCTGTCTGGTGTAGGATTTCTGTAAATTCAAGCAAACATTGTACATAAATTTAATTTAAGGGCAGGTCAGAAGTATCCTAAACAGAAGAGCATGCATGAGAAACTTGATGGGAGTGAATGAAGCAAGAAAGGACTTTCCGTGAAAGTTTTTTTTTTATTTTCTGTATCGTAATTTTTACGTTATAGCCCTTGCTGATGCAGGAGGCGCATTGGCCGTGAGTTATTGATTCCGGATTAGTACACGATTATTATAATAGTTAGCGAGAAAACTAAATACAATGCTAGTTCTTTACACTCAATGTAAGACTTACCCATATTTAGCATAATTTGTGAATAACGTGCAAGTCTGAACAATAATTCTATATGAAGGACTATTTTTTTCCAAAGTTAAATTGTATTTCCTGCCATCAAATATATACATGAGATCATCTAAATGTCCAGCGCCTCTCACACCGTATTTAAGAGCTGTTTTTCCGTAAATGTTTCTTTCGGAGAAGCCATTAAATCCATAAAAGTAAGCTTTGTTACCACCCTTTATCCACATCTCTAAGTATCTGTGGATATCAAAAGTATATTCTATATATGACTCAAATTTGATAAACTCTTTCATATTTTGCTCGCTTATTTCTTTATCACCAAAGTAATGATTTTGAATACAGTCTGCTAGATCCAAAACTTTCTTCAGATCTCGTCGTCTATATATATCAGATGGAACAAGTATTTCTTTGTAATAAGGGTATATGTCAAAAATATAATCTTTTTGTAACACAGCTATGGTTAGACCTTCTTCTGAAGTGTGTCCAAGGATCATTTCTTTTGTATTTGTTTTTCCTTCCATCAGCAATTTTTCAGGCTCTTCTGTTATAAAATGCTGGCCGTCAAACTGTTTTTCCACCACTGGTGGGTATATATTAAACTTATTAACATATTGTCTCAATTTATCAAGAGCTAGCAAATTCACATCTGCAGTCACAATATCTTTCACTGAAGCGTTTTGAAGGAAATTAAAGGCTTCATGTGGGTCTTTAGTATATAACCCAACCTTGTGTGCAAGAAGCATCCCTTGTTTTTTAGGTTCAAATGACTTAGCATAGTAACTTGTAGTTACACCGCTCATAGCAATAGCCCTTTTAAAAAGTCCTTTTGACATTGGTGACAAAACGTGATAAGCAACTGAAACTCCACCAGCACTTTGACCGAAAATTGTGACCTTATCTGGGTCTCCACCAAATTTTCGTATATTTCTCTTAACCCACCGCAAAGCTGCTACTTGATCTTTCAAACCAGCATTACCTGGTGCTTCTTTAATATCCAAACAAAGAAAACCGAGAGCGCCTAGTCTATAGTTTATAGTAACGACGACAACGTTATGATCGAGAAGAAAATCTGGTCCATATTCAGCCTCATTACCAGAACCCGCAACGAATCCTCCTCCATGAATGAAAAACATGACTGGTATATAACTTTTCTGATTTATCTTTGGTGTATAGACATTGAGAAATAAACAGTCCTCGCTGCCAGGCATGTATTTGTCTTTAAATAAGACTTTTTGTGGGCATGTGGCACCATGAGCTGTAGCATTTCTTACTCCATCCCATTTTAAAGCAGGTCGAGGTGCCTGAAGAATAAAAATAGTCATGAATTTTAAATATTTCTTCCTTAGCATTTTTAACTATGGGACAATTTATTGATCAACACGTGAGAATCTGCAAGGGTTTAAGGCGTTTGCTAATGCATGGAGTAAGCGATAATTATATTATGGCGCTGATATACCTGAGCATTCACTTGTAACAAAACATCGAGCATTCGCCGTTTTTTGATTCGTCAAACCGAACATTTTCACGATCATTCTAGCGAACACTCTAAATTCAAAAAGTCCGTAGTATAGAAAAAATATAGAAAACGCATTACAACAGCAGTTTCACCCAATATATTTACTTCAGTTTCACTTATGAATTGTTTCTGACGATGACGTTTCTAAATACTAAAATGCAGATTTTAATTTGAACAGGTTTGATAAATCACACAAGTGTCTGTTCCTACGTTCAAATTTATTTATCGATATCGAGAGTTTATCAACATTCTATTGAAATGAATTCTGAGTAAACAAAATCTATGGATCTATTGTAAACATTATTTATATTTTATCGATATTTATTCTCAAATTCAAATTCAATTTATTCTGTTAAATAAAAAGGTACAATTTACTTATTTAGAGTACAAAAGCTTAGTTTAGGTTCGTGATATAAGATTATATGCCTGAACTAGGATAAGCCTGTGTTTCAGGCGATTAGGGCTAATAAGATACTATAAAATATATTATTACTTACTTACTACAATATTTCTTAATACGTCATGTTTTAGTACAGTAATACTAGATCTACAATATCTTATCAATAATTACAACTAATAAATTTAGGTGTATTTTGTTGTGATAATTATTTTAACACCATAAATAATTTTTCTGTATCTTCGTAGGACATTTTCAGAAGGATATTTTTGACAATTTTGTCGCATTTGAAGTAGGTGCAAGGAATTAAATTAGTTACTGCGTTTAGTCTTTTGTAAAGTAGCGGCTCCAGGAATATATAAAATTTGTATGTGAATGCGTGTCTTGTTTTTATTTTAGAAAGATTATGTTATGTCGCCTTTGATTGGTAGATATAATGCTGTAGGGAAGGGCTGTGTGTTGCTTTAATATGATACTCTTAATTAATAGTTGTCGAATTGTTAATACTTTAAAAGCTTGGTATAGTGAATTAGTTGGATATAGAAACGGTTTGGAGGTTGATACTTTAAGGATTGCTCGCTGAGCTCTTTCAACAGGTTTTCCTAGCCCCGCCCCTCCCCATGTCGTAATGCAATATGTTAATATGGACTGGCATAGAGCAAAGTACACTTGCCTTATTAATGTTGGGTCTGCAATATGTCGCATTTTCTTGAAGATATATATTTATTTACGTATTCTACCGTTTAAACACTCGATATGCTCTTTGAAAGAAAGTGTTTCGTCTATTATGACATCCAGATATTTTATTTTATTTGTGCCATTAATACAAGGACATGCACAGGCAATTCCAGGAAAGGCGCACAGTGATGGGCGTACAGTGGTGTGTTAGTTTGTTGTGCTGTTAATTTGCGTATGGTAAACTTAACGTAGTTGGTTTTCTCTGCATTTAGTGTTAGTAAATTTTGCTGGAGCCATTTATTAACACAATTAAATCCATGTTGTGGATACTCGAAAACATCTTTTCTGACTCAGCGGAAAAAAGTAGTAAGCCTTTGTCACTAATTTTAACTAGTCAAGTTAAAATTAGTGACAAACTACGAATATTCTTCCCTAGATTAAAATCGCAAGTCAAAGTGAAGTAAATATATTGGTTTACCCGCCATTGTAGCGCGAATTTTATGTATTATCTATCGAGCCCGAACGTTCGTGAGAATACTCGCTTAAACACACTCATTTGTTTTGTAACATCCGCAAGAATGCTCATTACAGGTGAATGCTCAAGTGTATCCGCTCTATAATAATTTATTAAAGTCACATGACTTTTCGAAAAGTCTGAGGCCCGTGATGTGGGATTCGAACCTATCGATCCTCTCTGCATAGCACGCGATTAGCTACATCATCATCACCCTAGCGTTATCCCAGTTGCATCCAAGACTTACACGCCTTGGAGGCCGGGGTCCGCTTACTGGTCTAACCAGATATCTTCTTTTCCACAGAGCGACTGCTTTCTGACCTTCGCAACCCAAAGGGATAGCGATATTCTATCCCTTTGGGTTGCGTATCAGCTTATTTGAGGTTACCGACTCCCCGTAACGACTGTCAAAGATCTTCAGGCCAGGACTGTCGGTTTAAGGTGCTCTCCAAGGCACGGGGCAAGCGATAATTAACAATTTAATACGCACTTAACTTCAAAAAGTCATCGGTGCCCACCTTGGATTCGAACCCGATACCCTCTGCATGGCAGTCTGTTAGTATCTCCACTGGGCTATCGCTGCCTAACGCGATTACCTACCTCACTGAGTTATTAATGCTCACAAATACTTATTAATATAGCAATGACTCGTATGTAACAAATATTTTAAAAATAACTCTACCAAAAATTAAACAGCAATTTCTACCATTAACCTTTAAGTACTGACGTGGGTGTCTCACTGACGAAGAGTTAACAAATATGAGTCTTATTTCAAGGCCTTTAAAGTCATCCTCGCGCCCTTCCCTGTACCTTCAGCACGGAAACCAAAGGGCGGCCTCGGGAAGACCCCTAAGAGCCCCGCTGAGACACCCGAGCCGACAGCTCGCCCAGTCGTCGCCCCCGCGGGTTCAACCGCGCCCCAGGGAAGAAAGGCGCCATATCGCAGTGCTTCAGCACGTCCTCACCGCAATGAGCGAAGGCCGCGACAAGCACCCTGTCGTGAGCATCATCCACAAGGGCTTGGCGGTCCTTGTTCGCCAGGATAAACAGTAAGCCCTTAAGGATTCTACATTGGAACGCCCGCGGCCTGAACAGAAAGGCTGCCCTTCTCCGCCCTCTACTGCAGGAACAGGACATTGACGTGGCGCTGATAAACGGGACGCACCTGGGACCTGCATTGGAGCATGCTATCGGAGGGACGAGACATCGCCCGAAGGAAGGAGCTACCGCAAACTGGCAGTGCTGATCAAGCGACGAGTCGTACACCTGTGCCAAGCCTCAACACGGTGTACACGCTGGGTGTCGAAGTGCACCTAGGCGGTGCACACCTACATCTCCACGCCGCTTATAAGCCGCCCGCTGCACCGCTGGATGTCGCCGACTTGCGGACGTTGATATACGTCCCGCACCCGGCGACGGTGACGGATTAAGAATACGGAATGTCACCACCCAATATCATCCCATGGGTGTCGTAAAAGCCGACAGAAGGAGCATATTATGCAGAGAACAGCACTGTAAGAGAAGGAAAACTTGATACAAACCCTATACCAACCCGTTCGGCCAGCGTGGTATAGTAGGCCAATTCCTCCTTTCAAAGGAGAGGCCTAGTCCAGCAGTGGACTGTTAAAGGCTGATGATGATGATGATGATGACCCGGCCATCATAACGAGCGACTTGAACTGCAACCACCCAGCGTGGAATTCGTCGACCACCAAACGAGCTGGTGTACGACTCTTTAATGACACCGAGACACACGGGTGCACAGTCGCAGGACTGGAAGTCCCCACTCACTTCCCGGGTGACCCTACCCTATTACCCGATGTGCTAGACATACTCGTCCTCAACGAGACGCGCTGCCAGATACAGCAGGAGGTGCTCGACGACAAGCTGTTGTCGGACCACTAACCTGTATGTCACCAACCTGTGTGTCTGATGGCTTAGGCTGACATGCTTATGCATACACCTTCTGATGGCGTGGAGGCATAGTGATAGAGATCGTGCTGGCTCCCTCAATCAAGGTTGAGCCGTAATATCAAGAAAAGACTTAAGAATTTGAAGTGACAAGAAAAAATGATTCTGAGTTTGTTTCGGCCTTTCTTCTCAAGAAATCATTTAGCTAGGAAAAGCCGGCATCATCTAGAATAGGGTTTTGACTTGTATAAGTTTTGTAAACAACCAAAATGCAGAAATAAATATGTCTTCATGTCTCTTTATGTCTTTGTACTCGTCGTCATCCAACAGCAGCTAATGCGGATAGTCCCTCAAGCGCCACGTCTCAAAACGGACTGGACTAAATTCACAGAATCAGTGAGATGGAGACCACTACACCATATCAAACACAATGTAAAAATTGTTTGTGATTAAATAAATAAATAATAAATAAATAAAAGATCACCGACTCGCGCGATCAACTCCGCGGCCGACGTCGAAACGCTCGCGGCCAAGCTCGCGGACGCAATTAAAGGCGCCTTTGTGACCATTACAACACTCGTCACCACCCAGAGGAGGCTACCCCCTCTGCCGGCACATATCCAGCAAATCATCGCGGACAAGAGGCATCTTAGAAGGCAGTGGCAGAGCTTACGATGCCCCACACTGAAAGCCAGACTAAATTGGCTCGCGGAGGGAGTGAAGGACGAGTTGAGGACCTACACCGACGAGAGCTGGGAGCGCTTTATCGACGACTTTAGCGACAACTGGCAGTCTATACATTGGCTATGTCGTTGCCTCACCAACACTCCAGCTCCGGTTCACCCGCTGCTACACACCGATGGGACGCCGAGGTACGAAGCAGCAGACCATGCGGCCATACTCACTGAACATTTAGAGAGCGTGTTGGCGCCTAACCCGACTGCAAACACGGAACACACCGCAGCAGTCGAGAAACACCTCCAAGACTACTTCGCCACGCCGATAGCTCCCGAAGAGGACCCCATTAACTTCTCTTCTGGCATGTTGCAACGTACCATTCGGCAGAACCAGCCCCATAAGGCCCCTGGGGCGGATGGGATACTGAACACAGCGCTGCGGCGCCTGCCGCACCGTACCGTGGCAGCGCTGGCACGCCTGTTTACCGGGATCGTCCGCACAGGCCCCTCGTGCTGGAAGGAGGGTCGATTATTATGTTGCCCAAGCTGGGCAAGAATATCTTGAAGCCTGAGAGCTATCGACCGATCACTTTGCTGCCCATCACCTCGAAAGTGTTCCAAAAACTCCTGCTGCGGCACCTCACACTGAACATCACGCCCAGACCAGAGCAGTTCGGGTTCCACGCCGAACACTCAACCACACTGCAGCGACACCCAGTCGAGGGTACTGCATCGGATTGCGGCGGCGCGCAACAAACGCGAATATGCCGTGGCAGTATTCCTCATCCTCGAAATCTGTACGCTGACGACGTGGCGTATAGCACCACCAGCATCAACGCATACCACGCCGCGTTCAAGATGCAGCGCACCCTCCCTGAAGTGGTAACTTACATTTTATCGGTATTAAACACGTGTATGACATTTTCATCATCTGTATAGTACAATATGTAAGCAGAAAGTATCTTTTACATTAGTTTTTAATATTGGCACAATGATAACAATCACAACTTTGAGCAATGGCCGACCCAAAGAAATATAACCTAACCTAGTCCAAACTCTTTGGGCCGACCGAACACACCATCACATATCACTACTATGTAAAATCAATGAATACAGATGATTTACATTATATCTATGCTCTATGGTAAAATGTAAATAGACACCATCTGTCAAGTGTGACAAGACGTGATTGTAAAGCGTTCGGAAACGCACAAAAAAGTTATCTATTTATAGTGATATCTGAGCATTATTTTTAAGAAATGTATATAATTATATTTATTTGATATTTATATATTAATTCATAGTGTATGTACTATTTATAATTAATTATAAATAGTACATACACTATGATCCTGCGGGAAGATCAGTGTTGCAGTCTCACCTGATTCTGCAACTTATACTGACGCAGGTACCTTATTTGCGATCCAAAAACTGATTTCGTTTTTCCTTTTCTCACTATATTGTTCTTAATACTGCATTGGAGTTATAAATAAAAAACAATTTCATTTTATTTCATTTCATTTTATTACTCACCATGGAGTCACACGTCAGTAGAGTCGTGGCGCAGGTGCGCGCGACCAGGGCGCTACTGCGTCCAGCGCTCATCCCGCTTCCCGCTGCGCGCGAAGCTGGGGATGTACAAAACATATGTACGGTCCCGGCTCACCTTTTTTTTCATCGTGTGGAAAAGTAGTTACCTTGTGCCCCTCCGACCCCCACCTCGTGGGCTGGATTACCGACTAAAAACCACACGGGCTGCGTAGCTCGACGTCTAGCAGGTACAACGGGAACTGTGGTTGTATTGCTCCGCTGTACCTGTCGCATCCGTCCCCTTGCTTGGGACGCGTGCCCGGGGAAAGGCGGGGTGTGCATTGCCTTTCACAACAGACTGCGCCACACAGTCCGCTGCCTTCACGGAGCCGCTTGTGGTGTGTCGTTAGAGGCTCCCCCTCCAACGCCCGCAGACCTGAGGAAGAGTCGGGTTCAATGGCCACTGCCGCCGCCTCGACGCCGCCTTCGCCTGCGAGCGGCGTTGCGTCGTTCGCGCTCCCGCTCGGCGGCCTCCTTCTGGAGCATTACAGCTTCACAGAAAGAGACCATTGCACGCCAATTGCGGATGTCTTCTACCATTGCCGCTACTATGGCTGGTAGGGACAAATCCCTCCCGATGGTAGCGACCAAGGTACTCCGCTGGTCCGCCCAGGCGGGGCACACCTCTAGTGTGTGTTGAGCGGAGTCCAAGTGGTGGCACTGTGTCGTCTCCTCACGTCTGATCCGACTCAGATACTCTCCGAAGCAACCATGCCCGGTAAGTATCTGAGTCAGCCGGAAAGTAGTGCACTCTTTCGTCTCGAGCCAGGCGTCAAATATTGGCAAAATCGCACCGACGCAACGCGATAATTGACTGCCAGGGGAGGGAGTTAAAGGCATTGTCAATGTCAAAACTAACCGCCAACGCAGCGTCTCCCTCCCTTAGCACCGGCTCCGACAGGGAGCGGACGCGACGGACTGCGTCTATAGTCGAACGCCCCGGCCGGAAGCCGAACTGGCACTCAGACTTCGACAAGTGGAGGCGGGCAGCAATAATGCGCTCAAAGAGCTTGCCCACCTCGTCCAGCAGACAAATGGGTCGGAACGCTGAGGTAGAATCGGCGGCCCTAAAAGCCCGGCGCTTTTGGATTCAAACCAGATTGGCCTCCTTCCAATCGAGGGGGAATACGGCACAACGGAGGCAGTCGGTGAACAATTGCCTCAGCCTGTCCCCCAGGATTGCGGGCGCGAGCACCCACGCCCGACCCGTGATCCCATCGGGACCCGGGGTGGTATTGCGGGCTCGGAGCCGGCCGTCGAGAATTCGATAAATCTGTGATCTGACAGCGTGGTCACATTCTCTGCGACAAACCACCCCGAGACGAGACTCTCGGCAGAGGGAGTCGCCCACGAAAGTTCGACGATCGACTCCCCCTGCCAGCGAACGCATGTACTAACTGACCTCCGGTTTAAAAGCCGAAGGTCGAGTTCAGTCGCCCATTCGAGCGCCGTCTCTCCACGCAAGTTGTCCCGGGTGTCACCCCACACGTGAGAGCGCGCGTTGAAGTCACCCAGGACAAACACCGGACGGGACTGGTAAACCCTAATGTGGTTGGCCAGCCCATCAAGGTAGGCCTCAAAAGCGGCAAGGCCACTGTTTGGGGAGACATAGCAGCCGACGACGATCGCACGACCCCATTCGACAACGACGAAACCCGGCCCCTGGTGGAGCAGGCGGCAATGGGGCTCTCTTTCCAAGAACATAGCGACGGAGCCATCTGATGTCCCGAATCAACGAGGGTGGTCCAGGACGAAGTACGGCTCCGCCATTATTGCCAGGGCAACCGAACGCTCTGCAATAGTACGCCGCACCTGCTTGGTTCACGCTCGTCACTCATCCACTCAATTGCTCACCCTCCGTACCGCGATAGGTGCGCCGCGCACCGTCCGCAACGTCGTTAGACAGCGGGACACCCGCATGGAGAGACTGGATGCCTTCATCCGCCGTCTGTCCGTGGGGATGTTAGAGCTCGGCCTGGGACCACGTTCGAGACCTGGCCCCCCTGGCACGCTCACCCCCCGGACAAGAAGAAGCTGCAGTGAGTTCTGCTCACCTCACCCGACGACTCCACGGGCAACACGGTCACCCTCAGGTGACCACCGCCCTCGCACCACTTCATTCCCTCTGTGGCAGGTGACCGCCCCTTTCCGCGCGACATTTGCTCCTATCGACCCTGATACGTGCATCACGTGCGCGCGCGGGCGACCACCGCAACAGCGGACGCCTACACCAAGACGCCTACACACAACACCACACAACACAACAAAACACACACTACACACAGACATCCATACATGGCCGCACACTAGTAAGTCCGCGTCGCTGGCTTCATGGAGCTGGGCCTCCCTCTGTTCGCCTGGGGTCTCACCTGGCTCGTGTTGACCGCCCGGACGGCGGCGTGAAGACCGATGCCTACACGATCATGACTGATCACACGACGATGACTCTCACAGGGCACACACAGCCCACCCCAAACACCTGCCCTTTATTTAAGGGACAGTGACGATCCCGCTGGATGCGGGCACATCGTCCTGAACCAGCTTCCGCCAAACCCCAGGGGGCTGCGTGAGGACTCGACTGGCCCTGTACCTTCAGGATCTAACATGTGTATCAATCAGTCGAACGCTCACTAGCGATGCGATAACACATTCGGCTGTAGAGCTGCGCAGTGTCTCTCAGACATAAGGTCAGTATTAGTGTTGTGGGTCAAAAGCAATGTAAATGTGTCAAAAGTCAAAGAAATCGCTGCCTAAGCAGTAATATGATTAAGACTAATGTTAAAAATATTAAAAAAAAAAACAAAATAATTCTAAATAACTTTTTTATCATTTAGATTATAATTTATATTTTTTAGGTGAGCGAAACATTGGTTATGTCATTTCTACCAAATAAATACTGATCTACTATGAAAAGGTTGTTGTTTTTTTACTGACTTCACACAATAATAATAAACGAATCATTGTATTATGATTCGTTTATTATTATGATTAAACAATGTGCAAATCAGTAAATAGAAATGATCTATTTCGACTATTTACTAAACTGTCTGGGAGACGTCACGTCACCATTTATGATATGACTAAACCACGTCAGTACTTGAAGGTTTAGCCATCATTTCTGATGATACCACCTACGAAGCATTTAAATTTTTATTACTCCTATGTACTGATAATCTGAGATACATTTTGCCCCGTAGCTGGGTCTTTTTGGGCATTGGCTTTTCTTACTGACGAGTATATTCGAGATCTTCGTCAAAGCATAGTGGGTAATTAAAGAATTGCTGATTTGGATTTCGTACACCAGAGAAATCAAATATTTGATGCCCACCGTGCATAATCAGAATTTAAAAAAGTAACAATAATTGATGAGAGAGCGTTGAGCCGTTGGTCTCTGCTGACATGAAGATCTTTGACAGTCGTTCTAAAGAGTCAGTTCCTCTGAATTAAAAGACACTAGTTTAAGCCATGGAATATCCCTATGGGTTTTGAAAGTCAAACGACAGCCGCTCTGAGGAAAATAACTTTCAATGTATTCTTGTTCTCAAAGTTATCTTAACATATAAAATCCTTGCGTTACTGACTGACTGACAGACACGCTACAGCCGAAACTATTGGGCGCAGGAAGCTGAAATTTGGCATGTATGTTCCTTGGGGACCGTAGGGGTGCACTAAGAAGGGATTTCCCGAAATTCCCACGGGATCGGACAAAGCGGGTAAATTAAAAAAAATGCAGGCGTAACTGCTGGCGTCCTCTAGTTCATTATATTACTAATTACGCGATATTGACTCGTTACATAGATATTAAAATATATTAGTCACAACACAAGTACCTGAAACCTGAGTTTGCCAACAGGTGGTGCTGCGTAAGGGATACCCTTGAAGCTATAAAACGATCCGTTTCCAGTTGATCTCTGCCGCAATTCTCCAAGCAATAGTCCTTGTTCTACTCGCACTAGAACCGGTTCCACATCTGTATACAGCTAGAAATGAATCAATCAGTTACTGGATTCAACCTGATCTCCTTATGAGCCGTTTCTATGAAATTAAGATAAATATTTATTCTGAATGTAGGCTTTAATGAGGCGTTATAATAATATCGCAGCGCTGATAAACATTTTGGTTGCAATGTGATCCCGGAGCTCAAAGCCGTTCTTGAAAATTTATTTATTTCATTTTTTAACGATACCGGAGACTTTCCACATATTATTTTTTGTATCGATACAACAGAAAAACAACAGGTATAGGCGCGACGCCCATATAGCGAAGTGCAGTAGAGAGCATTTTTACTGTCAAACTATCGTCGGCCTTGTTCTCATTTTCAAATAGTCCAAGATCGATTACCACCTAATAGTTGATTGGGATTTGGGTGTGTGCGTGCATGTTGTAAACATTGTTTTATTAATTAAATTAGGAAATTATCTAGTATGAGATCAATGTCGACAAAAGTTAATCATTTAGTTCGAGACTGAGCATCTAGGGTTTATGTATATCAATGATGCCAGTTCATATTCTAAATGGATCATCCTAGATATCTATTTTAAGATATAATAACTATAAATAAATATAAATAACTCAAAAGGTAATTTTTTTACAAGATTGTTGGGCTATAGAAATCAAATCAAGTACCTAGCGATAATAACAAAAAAAAAAGACAAATCTGAATATCGTATTAGCACTTACCATAGTCCACAGTAACAAAGTAATTAGAAACATATTTTGTTCCAGTTTAGAACGGTCTCTGTATACAAGTGGGTACTACTTCCATGTACAGTGAAAGAGATTCTACAAAATACACTAAGTAAAAAAATGTAAAATAGGTAACTTATATACTGCTTTCACCGCTGTTTCAACTAAGATAGCAACTATAATTTATCAGAAAGTAAAAACAATTATTTTGTACCACTATGCGTAAATGTGTACTTATCTAATGGAATTGAATATAATTATTATAAGAGGGTTTTAAAAATGTTTGCAGGCAAACAAGCAGGCAAATTGTCTGATAGTTAGCAATTACGTACCGCATGTTGTTCTCGTAAGTTCTTTTAAACTTTCTAGTTTCATTGCTCAAAAAACAATGATAACAGCGCTTATAAGTAAATTATGGAGTACACTTCATAACAAGCATATCATGGATCTGTAAAATGATTACAGAACAAAAAATACTCATGAATAAACAGAAACCAAGAGCCACTTCTTACTTGACACATAAGTATATAGAAAAATGTATTGACAATTGAAAGGTAGGCTTGGCAGGGGTGGTATCGGTTCAGAATAGATCCATTCCCGTTGGGCATTGTAAACGACGTCTCAAGATGCGTCAAGTAGATAGACGGCGCGCTATATGTTTGCTGTTTAGTGATGAAAAAAGGGATTGTGTCTCGTATATCTCCTTTGTGTGTATATTTTATATTTATTTATTTAGAGACTTTTGGCCAAAATTAGTCCGTGTAAGACCTATCATGACATAATCGATCAGATATTGTTTACATTTATATTAACCAAAACTAGCTTTAGAAACTCACGTGAATGCATTAAAGCTGATCCTATAAAATTCTTAATATGGTAAATGCGTAACATAATTATGTAGGTACTTACTGGTGACGAATCATTAGTGTCTCTTCCAGATTTAGTCTTGAATGAATGAAACTAGTTTGGTTAGTTCAAAATGGTTGAGACATCTCGCTTATCTAGTGGTGTATTAGTACAATATCAGTACAAGTTTAAAAGAGCAGTCATGTCTATTGCTGTTTATTATGTTTATATGGCATTTGAGTTGTATCTCACTTGTACAGCTTAAAAATAAGTTCTGTATATTTACTGTCCACTATATGTATATTATTATTGATTTTATTTTTTATGTATTACTAGAGGACGCCAGCAGCTACGCCTGCAATTTTTTTTACCCGTTTTGGCCGATCCCGTGGGAATTTCGGGAAATCCCTTCTTAGTGCACCCCTACGGTCCCCAAGGAACATACATGCCAAATTTCAGCTTCCTGCGCCCAATAGTTTCGGCTGTAGCGTGTCTGTCAGTCAGTCAGTCAGTAACGCAAGGATTTTATATATTAAGAATATATAAATATATATATTAAGATAACGGTCCCAACAGAATGCCAGCGCCATCTTGTGTTGCAACATGGCATCGTGCGGAGTTGGGTACCGAATCTGCTTATGTTAGGTTAGTCTTTAAGTATTTTTTTTTATAGACTCACGCCTGTATCCCCGAACGGGTAGACAGAAGTGTAATATTACACCCATTAAGTTAATATAAGTATTAATTATACTGTTACAGTCATGTTCACCTTCATAAATGGAATAAATAAGTTTTCGTTTACCTATCTTTTCATGGAATAACTTGTAAGAAGTGTTTGGTGACAAGTTTCTTAAATACTGTCAAGGACTCATCATTGTCTTGCCCTGGTCTCAATTTATTTGGGGTCGGCGCAGTATGTTCTTCTCTTCCATACTTCTCTGTCACCAGTCATTCGATCATTTACCCTTTTCTCTTTCATATCCATCCTCACACAGTCCATCCATCTTTTCCTTGGCCGTCCTCTCCCTTTTCGTCCTTTTACATGCATATTCATCACTTTTTACCTACATACATCACATCTCACAGCATAACATGTCCATACCAGGCCAATCGACTCCCTTTTATCTTTTCATCAATGGGCGCCACTTTCATACTACCTCTTACGTAATCATTCCTAATTCTGTCCATTCTTGTCACTCCACACATCCATCGTAACATTCTCATTTTTGCCACATGCAATCGTTTCTCATCCATCTTCTTTGTAGCCCAACACTCAGCTCCATACAGTACGACATGCCTTATAACCGACTTATACATTCGGCCCTATAATTTGACAGGCATTTTGTGGTCGCATATTGTGCCTGAGACCTGTCGCCATTTCATCCATCCTGCGTTGATTCTTTGCCTAACATCCCGATCAATTTCGCCGTCATCTTGCAGGAGTGAACCTAGGTAGTGGAAATCGGAGCTAACTGGTAGAAGTGTAACCGGTATAGGACTGGAGAGACCGCCAAAGTCACAGAACATATATTCTGTTTTGATTCTGCTTATTCTCAGGCCTACATTCTCCAATCTCTGCCGCTACTCCTCCAGCTTGCTCTGCACCTTCTGTCCACTCTCTGCTACCAGAACGATGTAATTGGCAAACAGCATGCATCAGGGTGCCTCTTCCTGTATGTCCGATGATATAGCATCCATAATTAACAGGAAGAGGTAGGTGCTAATAGCCGACCCTTGGTGCAAGCCTACGGCCACATCGAATCTGGCTGTGATACCAGCTGCGGATCGGACTTGCATTCGGCATTCAGCGTACATGGCTTGAATCAACGTCAGGTATTTCCCAGGCACTCCTTTTTTCTTCAGGGCCCACCACACGACTTCACGAGGCACTCGGTCATATGCCTTTTTAAGGTCGACGAATACCATGTGCAAGTTTTTATGCGCCTCCCTGTATTTTTCGCACATTTGGCGAAGTGCAAAAATGGCATCCACCGTACCTCGACCAGGACTGAGCCTTTCTTATTGTCTCAGGGAACGAATTCCACAATGGTACAGCTTTTACAGTAAAATATATAAGAGAATCTTAGATTGAAAGAAGGAACTTTCAATCTAAGATTCTCCGATGATCTCAAGCACTTTGTATGTGCGTCGTTTCAAAGCGTGTTTTGAGATATTCGTACATGGGAAATGAAGGATTGCAGAATATTAAGAGAAGCCAGAGAACTTGAGTATTTCGGAACTGGTGTAACCGACATAGCTCGCCGTATAAGCAGGCTGAAGTGGCAATGGGCTGGCCACGTCTGCCGAAGAACCGACGACCGATGGAGCAGACGAGTCTTAGAGTGGAGACCACGTTTCGGCAAACAAAGAGTAGGACGCCCCCCAACTAGGTTGTCCGACGACCTAAAAAAGGTGGCTGGGGCGGGCTGGATGCGGAATACAGAGGATCGGTCATTGTGGCGCATGTTGGGAGAGGCCTATGTCCAGCAGTGGACTGCAATAGGCTGATTGATACAGAAATTTTGGAGTCGCTCAAGTTTGTCAAGCTGATCATTATTGAGATCGAGATAGCTGGTATCGGCATAGTCAAGAATGGGAAGAAGAATAGATTGTACAAGTGCAATTTTAGTGGCCGTCGGAAGGAAATTACGCAGTCTTCTCAACGATGCTGTGGCAGCAAAAAATCATCAACTGATGTATTGCAGCGGGCTGAACGATCCACGAAAATGTTGTGTCTATGTATATCCCCAGAATGTTAACATCCTTACTAAATGGAATAAAAACACCTGCAAATCCGTGAACATAGCACTTGCCTGAACAGTGAACAGTGCCAAAATATCGGTTACTCCAAAGAAAGGTACGTGGTATATGTCCCGAAAGACAATTAAAAAAAATATACTGATGCAAATGAAGAAATAAAATAAAACGCTCTAAACAGGACGACGCACAGTGTTTTATGTAGACCATTTTTCGGACGCCGCCTTTTTATTAAAGAAACTAATAGATATATTCAATAAAAAGAAATATTTCGTATCCCCATTAAGCTAACATCTCTAGTTTTTTAGAAAAACTTTTTAGAAAATCTTCATATTTTTAAGCGGATATTTAGAAAAAAAGATATTCGTCTTAAACTAAGCATGATACGCAATAATAATGTTACAAGCACCGATAGCGTCTCTTTCACTGCACATTTTACAGTTAAAATGAACCTCATAACTTGACTAGATTCAAATTTAAGCGAGATTTTGGATTTTTAGATTTTCTTGCTTTTCCCGAAGATACTCTCAAATGTGGAAAAGTTATATATACAGAAATAATGCTCTTTACTTTCCTCATCTACTCAATAAATTTCAGACCCCAAATCCATGGAATCTAGAAGTTATTCCAAATTAACTGTTTTTACCAGGGTTTTCACATTTGTATTCCGGATTTTAATGATAAAATTTTTATTCGATATTGATTTTATAACTAAATTATATGTTGTTAAGAAATCAATATCGAATAAAAATTTACTCATTAACATCCAGAATATAAATATGAAAAATCTAGCAAAAACAGTTATATAGAATAACTTCTAGATTCCATGGATTTGGGATCTGAAATTTATTGAGTAGATGAGAAAAGTAAAGAGCATTATTTCTGTATATATAACTTTTCCACATTTGGTAGAATCTTAGGGAAAAGTAAGAAAATCTAAAAATCCAAAATCTCGCTTAAATTTGAATCTAGTCAAGTTATAAGGTTCATTTTTACTGTAAAATGTGCAGTGAAAGAGACGCTATCGGTGCTTGTAACATTATTATTGCGGATCATGCTTAGTTT
This sequence comes from Euclidia mi, assembly GCA_944739405.2. NCBI lineage: Eukaryota > Metazoa > Arthropoda > Insecta > Lepidoptera > Erebidae > Euclidia > Euclidia mi. Next base: position 22,971,602 of record OX123194.2, on the reverse strand, counting down.
AAGAGGAATATCTTTTTTTCTAAATATCCGCTTTAAAATATGAAGATTTTCAAAAAATGATTTCTAAAAAACTAGAGATGCTAGCTTAATGGGGATACGAAATATTTCTTTTTATTGAATATATCTATTAGCTTCTTTAATAAAAAGACGGTGTCCGAAAAATGGTCTTCATAAAACACTGTGCGACGCCCCAAGAAAATACTGAAGACGTCACGCAGTTTCGAGCCTTCTAATATGAATATTGTTTAGATTGCAGAGCATTCCACAGCGCTACTTAACGATAGTATAAAGCATTTATAGCATGTTAATCTCGGTTACCAGGTCAACAAATAAAACACAGAAAATTTACTTAACAGCGTAGTAAAATTTTGATAAATATTTCTCAGCTAATACAGTTTAGTAAAACGGAGCATAGCCTCAACCCGCATCGTGGCGAGGCGTGCAACTTAATTACTCATATTAACTGATAGTAAATGACTGCTTATGCGACTGCTGATTGAAGGTCCCGGGTTCGATTCCCGGGTCGGGCAAAACTGTTACTGGGTATTTCCGAATACTCAGTAGCCGCCCGGAGGTCTGGTGATGTGCCCCGTAACGGCAATAGGCTCGCCCCCTATTACGTGTGACCTTAAAAATCATGGAGAAATGTGGGGGTAATATTTACACCTCTGCCTACCCCTTCGGGGATACAGGCGTGAGACTATAAAAATAAAAAAATAAAATAAATTAAATTCCTGCCGACAAGCATTTTCATGGAAATATGTATTATTAGCGATGGTGTAGAATAGGTACAAACGATTAATCCTTTATGCTCGTCGCTAGTAATATTTTGCATGAAAAAGCACTAGAAAAACACGCTTTTATATAGGCACGTAAAAGCAAAAAATTAATTATGGATAGTTCAAGTTGTCTCTATTTCTGGGCCGAAGTGTAAACGATGTGTTTTTAATTATAATATTTGATTGTAAAAGCGTGGGGCGCTGGAACAAGAAAGACGTTCTTGTTTAACTTGTTGAAAAATCAAGTGAACAGATGTTACGGGAAGCAGGTTACACAGATTGGCGCTCTAACTGGAATTGCAGCATGACTAGTAGGTAGGTGGCTCTCCATGAAACAGTCTGTTCAAAGTACCAGTTTGTCGAACTCAGACAAAACATGCGCGAGCAGCGAGGAGAGACGACATTCACCGACCTACTCTTTCAGGAAATTGAGTACATAAGGGTAATGCGTCAATAGTGGCAAAATGTAGAGTTCTTGTTCGTGGACGAGATATCTTTGGTTACCTTTGGTTACGCTTTGGCGGCATAAATGTTATGCTCTTGTGCGACCTCATGCAGCTTCCACCAGGAAGTTAGTATTAGAATTTATTAACAATAATGTCTTTCCTGTTCCAGCGCCCCACGCTTTTACAATCAAATATTATAATTAAAAACACATCGTTTACACTTCAGCCCAGAAATAGAGACAACTTGAACTATCCATAATTTATTTTTTGCTTTTACGTGCATATATAAAAGCGTGTTTTTCTAGTGTTTTTTTAACTATTAATTTATTTTATAATTTTTGGTCTTTAGTAACGAAATATTTTTCACATTTGTACATTTATCTTAAGTAGGCGAATGAGCCCGCATCCTCTCCATCTCCGCCAGTACGTCAGTATTGCATGGTGTTTCATCTGTCAGCTTAGAACAATCTTGTTACTCAATCTGGAGACCACTAAGCGGTTTTACTCTACATAGGGCCACATACGCCTGTCAAGCCGCAAAATTACGGGACCCTAAGTACACCACTGCGTGGTCTACAATATATAATCAGTTTGTTATAACCTTGAAACCATTGTGTTCAAAGTCCCATTACGTGGCCTTTCTCACAAGTGCAAACACGACTATGATACGATATTCCATCATGGAATGTCAGTGCCTATCTTCCGGCTTCATCATCAGACCTTGAAACCTGATCGTGGTCAAAGTTCATTACAAGACTTTTCTAAGAAATTCAAAACAGATATGCTACGATTTTCCACTATTAAGTTCCAGTTCATATCTTCCGGCTCCATCATCAGATCAATTAGACCGTACCATATTATTGTATTGTCATCATAACTACATACAACTGTCCATTTTTATTACGCCCCTTGGAAGATGGTTAAATTAGTTACCTTAGATTCCATTACATTGTTAGTTACACACAGGTCGACCTACTATTTAAAAAAAAACAGATCGTGTTCAAAGTCCATTACGTGGCCTTTCTTACAAGTGCAAACACGACAATTATACGATATTCCATCATGGAATGCCAGTGCCTAACGTTCGGCTTCATCATTAGATCAGTTCGACAGTACCACATTATTGTATTGTCATCAGAACTATATACAACTGCCAATTTTCATTACGCTACGACCCTTGGAAGATGGTTCGGGTTTAAGATTATTTATTTCTCATAAAGAATAAAATTCACTTACATGAGAAAAATCACTTAACTAATTAACAATTTCAATAGTGTCGCGGCGATACAGAAAAAAACTTACATACCAAACATGAACTCAACAACAACAATCTCATAATATGAATACCGAGGGTATCTATATGGTTAAATTAGTTAACTTAGATTTCAATACATAGTTACATATAGAGGTGGCGCCACGGTCACGTTAAGTACAAAAAAGGAGAGCTCTGTGTTTACTTTATAATTAAAATTAATAAAAGTGACTATTTATAAATGTAATGTGTGTAAAACGTTCTATATGATCTAAATAATAAGTACAAGTGTTGGTACAATCACTGAAGTTAAACTTAGCAAATAAAACAAACATAAATAATTTTAGTGAAATCGACGTGAAATAAGTGATCGAAAGTCAACAAACAAACGATAAACAAAAACTTATCAAATACCTTAGTACAAAGCATAATCATACTTAAAACAAAAAAAAATCATTAAAGTGTACAGAAAAAGTGAAAAAAAACAAACATTCAAAATTCAAAGTGACAGTGCAAAATACGGCTCAAACGATCTAGACATTTTTGCAGCATGAGTCATCGTTAAGAATTTTTTCCTAAACGGTAATAACCGAAAGCCAATTTCACGTACTTAGTACCAAGGTATCGTGGCGCGGTCGATTGTTGACTGGTTGAAATCTTTAAACGCGGAGATCATCAAGTTCGAATCCGACATTCTACAATATTTTCTTTTTCAATTTCTCATTTGAAAGTTACAAATAAGGATAAAAAATGTCAGACAAAGAGATTCTACACTTTCGTAAAATTATTAAAAATACTCCAAAAACAAGATTTTGTACACCAGGAAATTCTTCACAAAATGTTACTTTTCGAAACAAATCGAGAATCAATATTCCTACGGAAAATTCTTTTGATGAATTGTCTGCAGACTCAGACATTGAAGATACTGACTATGTGTCTTTAAAAACGACACCTACACAAGAATTGAATAGAAGTTTTCCTGATTTAAGCAATAATATAATAGATGACATTTATGAATTGAGACAAAATATATTTAAATTAGAAGAAAAAATACAAATCGCCGAAAATGAAATAGAAAATTTGCTACTAGAAAATAGTAAGCAAAATGAGGAGATAAAGGAATACAAATTAAAAATTGACCAATTAATAAGAATATGCAAAACAACCACGTCAACAAAAAAGACATGTAAAAAATCATCAAATAAAAGACTTATAAAGTCGAGACTAGATTTTACGAGTGTGGAAAATGGACAATTTCAGGATACACCATTAAAATGCCAACTTACTAATGAAATACCGCCATCTAGTGGGCAACCTTTGGAACTATATCCTAAAGATCTATCCTGTGACTGTGTCATGGATCAAGATAGCTGTTTGCCTTCCGTCCTTCCAGTTAGTTCACTAGCGAGCGAAACAGATGGCGTAACAAGCATGACAACAAAACGAAGTATTATTTTATTGGGAGATCATGAGAAATTAAGAGGATTATCTGCAAGATTTTTACAAACAAGGAATGGTAGACGGGAACATAATTACAAGCCATATTCACTGATAAAACCGGGGGCTACAAGCAAGGAATTACTCGCACAATGTGATGCTATTGCGAAAAACCTAAACGAGGACGACATTGTTATTCTTCATGTTGGTAGTTACGACTGCAATATTCAAATATTACATTACAATCTCAGCTTAATGATAGACAAACTATGTAAAGCGTACATTTATATAACTCCAATTTGCGGAAATCCTTATCTGAATCACTATATGTTAAACCGAACAATAAAGCTTTGGACAGCACACATAAAAGGATGCACTGTTATTGAATATTTAGATTATAGTTATATTGATTTTGTATGTAGTAAGGTCAATTTGGGTATTGCATATAACGAATACAAACAAAAATATCTATCACCGACTAAAATAAAATTACATCTTCATATGCCAATTACAAATAAAACTAACAGTCAATTAGACCACTTGGATACAGGGATTAATTACAAGATAAAAAAGGGCACAATACCATACTATTTTAAAATTACTAGAAAAGCATCTATTTGTTCGGAAACTAGGACTGGTGAAATACTTAATAATCCAATTTCAAAAAAGGGTAAAGAATTTTTTCGACCCTTATAAAACAAATTGCTTTATTCTATTACATCAGAACATTCATGGTATTTTCTCTAAAAAAGAGCTGTTAGAAATAACTCTTGCAGACTTAGATAGTAAAAACAGTCCTGATATATTATGTTTAACTGAAACATTTGTTAAAATGGGTACCGAGCAAAATATTAATATTGTTAATTTTGAACTAGGATCATGTTACTGTAGGCTAAATAAACGAGGTGGCTCATGCATACTAGTCAGGAAAGGTATTTCTTATAAAAAGATATCATGTTTTGATGAGTTTAGCATGGTTTATCACTTTGAACTTTGTGCAATCAAGCTTGTTGCTAATAATGTAATAGTCATTTGTATATATAGAATTCCCTCTAAAATTAAACGACATTTAGAATATTTTTTTGTTAATTTAGATCATATGTTATATAAATATTTATCCAAATTTTCTAAAAATAGGCTGATATTGGCTGGTGACCTAAATATTAATTATCTTGACAAACAAAATCAAAATACACGACGATTGATAGATATCTTCAGGAAATATAATTTAGTCTCACACATATCTGGACCAACTAGAGACAAAACATGCATCGACCTAATCATCAGTAATATAAGTGATGCCTCAGGCTCATTGTTACCATTATATTTATCTGATCACAATACTGCCCAGATTCTCACTTGGTCTGTTGCATCTAAAAGTAAAATACCTAAATCTTAATATATAAAATCCTTGCGTTACTGACTGACTGACAGACACGCTACAGCCAAAACTATTGGGCGAAAGAAGCTGAAATTTGGCATGTATGTTCCTTGGGGATCGTAGGGGTGCACTAAGAAAGGATTTCCCGAAATTCCCACGGGATCGGCCAAAACGGGTAAATTTAAAAAAAATGCAGGCGTAGCTGCTGGCGTCCTCTAGTTTGTATATAATTTTAGAAGATGCTATTCAGATGAAAAAAATCAAAGAATATCTGCCTAGCTTACAATATTAAAATTTATATACTCACATCGACCTTAATTTAGCATTTGATGAATTTTATGATTACTTTTGTCTACTTTATTATCTTTGCTTTCCAATAAATAGAATAAAGATTAACTTATCAAATAAAAACAACTGGTTATCGAGGGGCCTACGAAAAAGTTGTCTTTACAAGAGAAAGTTACGCTTTAAATACTATAATTCAAAATGTAAAAAGGATAAATATAAATACATAAAGTATGACAAATTATTTAAAAAGTGCATAATAACGGCTAAAAAGCTCAGTAATGCCAGATATGTACTAAATAGTGGGAATACATGTAAGGCGACATGGTCAGTTATTAAGAGTGAGACAAACAGTACAACTATTAATAATAATTATGTTACTAGGGTGGTTCATAATAATACAGTTATTACCAGCCCATTGTCTATAGCAAATGCGTTTAACGACTATTTTATATCTAGCACAAACCTAATAAATCAAGAAATCAGCAACACAAATTCCAAAAATAAACCCTGTGGCACTATATTTTTGTCTCCTGTAGATGAGTTGTACATACACAAGCTCATAATGTCTTTAGCAAACACCAAATCTGAAGGTTATGATTCAGTTTGTACCAGAATCATAAAATCTTGTAGTTTTCAATTGACGCCTATAATTACTTTTCTTGTAAATCTGTCACTACACACTGGCACATTTCCAAATAAGCTAAAATATTCAGTATTTAAACGACTATACAAAAAAGGAGAAAAGACTGACATAAAAAATTATAGGCCGGTTACTATCTTGCCAATATTTTCTAAATTGTTTGAAAAAGCCATGCATGATAAACTAACATCTTTCTTAAGCAAGTATGAAATATTAGACCGAAATCAGTTTGGGTTTCAAAAAAATAAATCTACTAGGGACGCTATGTTTTTCTTAGTTAATGATATTCTTCAGAAAGTCAATGACAAATTATATACAACAGTTATGTTCCTCGATATGTCAAAAGCGTTTGATTTAGTCTCACATAAACTGCTTTTGGAAAAATTGGAACAGTATGGTATAAGAGGACCAGCACATAACTGGCTAAAAACTTACCTAGAAGATAGGATTCAAAGTGTGGATATCTCTCCATTGAACTCAAATAACTATATAGAAACATATAGATCAGAATACAAAAAAAATGAATTCGGAGTTCCCCAGGGAAGTGTATTGGGACCTCTACTTTTCCTGGTTTACATAAACGATTTACCTGATGTTATAGAACATAAAACAATTCTGTTTGCAGATGACGTATCGATAATAGTGACTACCAATAAAAATATGACAGTCAAACAACATGAAAATGACATTTACAATACTCTGACTTTAGTTATTAATTGGTTGAATAAAAATAATCTTAAAATAAATTTATCAAAGACACATATAATTAATTTCAGTAATTTTAATAATAATAATATAATAATTAATTATGATGGACATACCTTATCGAATACAAATTGTGTGACATTTCTGGGAATTATAATAAATTCCAAATTTAATTGGATAGAACAAGTAGAAAAAATTTGTAACAAATTAAACCGTTTTTATATGCACTTTATAAATTGGCAAAAGTAACAAACCAAAACATTGCACGTACAGCCTATTTTGCTTACGTAGAATCCGTCCTCAGATATGGGTTACTAATATGGGGCAACAGCTCTCACATACAGAAAGTGTTTGTGGCCCAAAAACGATGCATCCGTTCGATTTGCGATATTGCCCCTGACGTATCATGTCGACCCTTCTTTAAAAGATTGCGAATACTCCCATTAGCTTGTCTTTACATACTAGAAATAGGTAAATTTATAAAACAAAATCCAGATTCGTTTAAACAGGCAAAAGATGCCACTCGACGTGACAATATAAGAAATCCTAACAGACTTATTTTAAGTATGATACCGAGAAGTAGCCGGCTTCAAAACAATTCATACGCCATGAGTATACAAATTTACAATAAATTACCAAATTTTTTAAAAATACTGCCCACAAATAAATTTATACCAGCGTTAAGTAGTTGGCTCATGCAGAAAAACTTTTATTCTATTCAAGAATTTTTATCAAACAATTATGATTCGGTGTAATGAATGCCTAATTGACCTACTAATAAATATGTATATGACATTAATACTATTAAATATGATTGTTACCTATTGACTTCACATTGTATGTTCCTACATTTGCATGCTATTTAAAATTGGCTAAACGGGCTTGCACCTATATATCATTTATATTATCATGAAATCAACATCTGTAATGTACCCTGTTTACAGCAAATAAAGATATTCTATTCTATTCTATTCTATTCATACACGACGACCTAATAAAAGCGTGTTAAAAATATCTAAAAAGGTTCAGTAAAATATGATCAGTTGGTATTGCCAGTGTCCATTGCTTTGTACAAACGAACAACGATGTACCGATCTGACGTACACCATCTCCGTCACAATGATTCGCTAGTCTCGGAAGGTAGTTGAAAGGCTTGGCTAAGCTTGCAGCCGCAACCGGTGGTTACCTACATAAGTACATACTATGTATCAGCCTGCCATATCGATCATATCGTAACTTGACTTGCCGTTCGTCTAGCTACGGAATTCAATATTCGAAATATAGATAGATCTGTAGATTTTAGTGTCGTTTTTGACATTTTTTGACAAAAGCTCCATACAAAATATGTCAAACACGTATCTAAAATCTACAGATCTATCTATAGTTCGAATATTGAAAATGGCCGTAGGTCGGCAGAGTTAAACAACGCTTGCAGAGGTCAACACTAAAATAGGTGACGAAAGCGCTACCGTATTTCAGAAGGCACGTAAAGCTGCGGTCCCCGTTTTTGTCTCAAGGCAAGAACCAGCCCTGTTGCCGCTGCCTCCGTGCCAGCGATGGCGATACAAACACGAAAAAGCAAAACTAGCCTGCAACAATTTGTTGTGTCGCTTTATTATATACTATAACTCCTAATAACTTCAATATTGACTCGCTCAATTATCATTTCGCTGCATCGTCCAATATTGATAGGACTACTAAAGAAAGCACTCTTAATTATCCTTCATCCCTGCCAACCCCTAGTTATTCATCATTTGTCTTTAATCATCACTGATAGTGATGTTAAGAAGAGCATAATGTCAATCACATCCAACGCAGCTTGTAGTGACTGTGTCAGCTGTAATTTGCTCCTTCCCATCCTTGACGTAATCCTACCCATCATCACTCACATCCTTAATTACTCCTTGTCCAGTAGCGAATCCCCATCGATGTGAAAGGATGCCCTAATAACTCCAATCCTAAAAAAATCTCATCCTTCTTCCTTCTCTGATTACCGACCTATTTCTATCCTACCATTCCTCTCCAAAGTCCTCAAACGTCTTACATGACATATCTCCTACGGTGATTGATTGGTTTCGTAGTTATCTGTGTGGCCGCCGTATAAATTCTATATCAAACAATCGTCGCTCTTCCTATCACCTTTATGCAGATGATCTCCAAATCTATTTGCCGCCTTTCGCTCAGATGTCATCTTCTATAGGTACCATCAACAGTGATCTTGCACAGATTAGTAGCTGGAGTAAATCCTATGGACTTAAGGTGAACCCCTCGAAAACACAGGTTATTGCTGTTTGTAGTTCGAGAATGTTATCGAAGATCGACTGGTCTCAACTTCCTGACGTTATATTTAATGGCACTGTAATTCCTATACAGGATAAAGTTAAAAATCTGGGCCCAATAATTGATTATACCCTTTCGTGGCGGTCGCAGCTCCAAGAAGTGAGTCGTAAGATATTTGCTTCGGCAGGTTCATTGCGAAGACTTAGGAATTTTCTTCCTACTGCCACCAAAATTGCACTCGCAAACTGTCTTCTATTACCCATTATTGATTATGCAGATGTCAGCTATCCAGATCTCGCCGAAAACCAGCTTGACAAACTTGAGCGCCTTCAAAATCTCTGTATACGCTTCATATTTGGATTACACAAATACGATCATATGTCACAATTTCGAACACAACTTTCGTGGTTACCAATACGGTTTCACCGGAATACCCACATACTTTCTCTACTATACAATATACCTATTGTTTAACCCTTCTACTCCCTCTTATCTTAAAGGACGATTCGAATACCTTCATGATGCGCATAACCGTTATTAAAGGTCATCAGAAAATTTAAAACTGAAGATGCTTGCAGATCGCACGGATCTTTATGATAAAGTGTTTAGTGTCACTGCTGTTCGCCTATGGAATGCACTCCCATTACATATAAGATAGGCTCAGACGGTAACAAGGTTCAAATCCTTAGTCAAGGATCACTATCTTTCATCATATCAGCCAAACGACGTCCACTGCTGGACATAGGCCTCCCCCAAGGTTCTCCACACAGACCGGTCTTGAGCCGCCCGCATCCAACCGCCTCCCGCAATCTTGACGAGATCGTCGGTCCACTTTGCGGAGGGCCTACCTCTGCAGTGTCGTCCGGTACTTGGCCGCCACTCCAGAACCTTTCTGCCCCAACGGCCATCGGTTCTTCGAGCTATTCTGCCCACTGCCACTTCAGCTTGGCTATCCGGAGAGCTATGTCGGTGACTTTGGTTTTCTACTGCAGATCTCCTCATTTCTGATTCGATCTCGCAGGAAATCTCCAAGCATAGCTCTCTACATCGCCCTCTGAGTGACCTTGAGCCTTCTAATAAGGCCCATAGTGAGCGACCACGTCTCTGATCCGTAAGTTATCACTGACAACACATACTGTGTCGCGGACCTTTGAAAGATATAATCCGCGAATGCAAATACAAGAATGAGCAGACATAGCAACACTACAATAATAATTCTGCAGTGGTAACACCGAGGCTGCGCGGAAAATGGCGCGCGCGCGCTAGTCAAATCAGTACGACGGTAAGTGCAAACAATTTATCTAGTTTGTGCGTAATTTATAGTTTGGTGAGAATTCGTGTTTGTCAGGCAGAGTTCGTAACGGAGTTGGCATATCTGGATTGAAAGCTGAGTATCTAATGATTTAAGATCGATTATTAATATTTTTAAATACCAACTTATATGTGTTGTTCACTGAAGCCTTTGTCTCTTGATAATACAGATATACTAATGAATAGTGATTACATATAAACCAGTGAGGTTAGTAACCTTTGTATGTTGTAGTTGTATTGTCTAGAATTACCGTAGGCTGGCAGGGATTTTCAAGGTGCGCAGTGGAAGCTGTAATACATCTACCTGACCACGATAGACAAGGATCCAGACACATGCACTGCGTTGCACAGCGAATCACAACCAACATTAATAAAATGTTTCAACTCACCTGATATCTTCACTGGTGATATTCTTGAAGTGGACCTATAGGATTAACTCATATTTTGGCCAAAATAACAAGAGAATCGAATACCAGAGTCCAGTTCAGCGTAGTCCTTCTCCAGGCACCAAACAGGAATTCACACACGTGTTTTACAAAGTTCAATATTTCACAAATGTTCATTAATTTATCACAGTGTACCGGTGCCGGTTATAGATCAAAGAAGCGGCATTCACCCGGATTTTTAGGTATACAACCAAATACAAGATCAAAAACGCGCTCACAAAACGGAATCTTCCAGAGCGAACAAAAAGCTAGTTTTTTCGCTGACCGCGGGAAATGACAATGAACGAAAGGATTGACAGTTCAGTGTGACCATTGTCAGAAATTTTCAATAGACTAAACAAAATGTTACTGAATCGATATAATCGATTTGACTTATAATAAAAACTAATTATATTTCAAACATGTATATTATAGCTGAAACTTCTTAAGATCTCAATTAGTGCTAGCATAGTGATTGAAGTATAAGCGTGAGGACCGTGAAGCTTACACGTGGTCCTCTTTGCGCTCTTGGAGGATAGTCTAGGGGCGTAAAGATTAAGAGATATTCCGTGGGGATCATGCAGCTTACACGGGGTTCTCTGGGCGCACTTGGAGGATGGTCCCAAGGGCGTAAATATTAAGAGATATTCCATGAGAATCGTGAATCTTACACGTGGTCCTCTCAGTGGTCTTGGAAGTGAGTTCCAAGGGCGGCAACCATACCGGTTTCCAGTGGTTGAGTACTAATACAAGATCTAATATCCGACATTTGGTTTCGGTAAACACCCATAACCCCATATGCTCGGATTATCGAAGTATCAGTATCATCGATAATGTCTATCAACAGATGGTGGAACTGGCCCCTGTGTTCAAGTCTTGTTGTTCTGCGTTCCATGCTCTGTCTCCATGAAGAGTTACCAAGCGAAGCAGATAAAGTAAACACAGGTACAAGCTACATATAATATTTTTTTCTCATTCGCTACGTCTGCCTAGAGTTACACCCTCATAAAAGATCAACATAATAATAATATAATCGAATAAATATAATCTGTAACATAAACGGGCAGACTTAGCGACACACTGGTCAAAGACTTTCGTCTTGAGATACTGCGGGATATCGGACAAGAAGATATGTCGTAGCTTCCCGAACGCTGCCCAACCGAGTTGGATTCGACGATTGACCTCCTTCTCGAAGTTGGACCTACCTAATTGGACTACTTGTCCCAGGTCGATACTTGTCGACAATATCGAGCGTAGAGTTCCCAACCAGAATAGGAGCAGGTACAACATGGACGTTCGACATGATTTTCGTCTTGTACATGTTTGTCTTAAGACCTACTTGTTGGGAGACTCTACAGAGGCTATCGAGCATTGTACCTAGGTCTTCCATGGTCTCAGCCATGACTACGATATCGTCTGCGAATCGAAGGTGAGTGATGTACTCGCCGTTGATGTTGATGCCGAGTCCATTCCAGTCAAAAGCTTGAAAACATCCTCCCGCGCAGTGGTAAACAGTTTCGGAGATATGACATCCCCCTGTCTCACCCCTCGCTGGAGTTGAATAGGTTTCGAACTCTGGTCCTGGAGGCGGACTGACATAGTGGCGTTTCATACAAACACTTCAGCACTTCGATATATCGGTAGTCAATCCGACACCGTTGGAGAGACTGTAGCACTGCCCAGGTTTCGATCGAATCGAAGGCTTTCTCATAGTCCACAAACGCCAAGCATAGAGGCTGGTTATACTCCTCGGACTTCTGTATAACCTGCCGCAGCGTATGTATGTGGTCTATGGTACTATAGCCTTTACGGAAACCGGCTTGTTCGGGAGCCTGGAAGTCGTCTAGCTTACTCTCGAGACGATTCGTGATGACCCTCGAAAACAGGTTGTAGACGTGGCTCAGAAGTGAGACGGGTCTGTAGTTCCTTAAGGGGTTATATCCCTTTTCTTAAAGAAAAGCACCACCACACCCCTATGCCACGCCTTGGGCGTTTTACCATCGAGAATAACGGAATTAAATAGCTTCCGAAGGGCTTCAACAGTGGGTGTGCCGCCGGCCTTCAGAAGCTCGCTCGTAATTCCGTCATCACCCGGCGCCTTGTTGTTTTTGAGCTGTTTGAGATTGAGAGCCACACTAATCTCGTGCACGCTGACGTCCAGGATATCTTCGGTATAGTGTCGGGTCAACATTTTTAGGGTCTGACGCTGGAGTACTTACGGGTTGTCACGTAGTCGTGTATAGCTGTCCATAGAACCTTTCGACTACCTATCACTATGATATTTTTTGTTCTAATATAATTTTAAGTATTATTTATGTATGCGTGTGTATGTATGTATGTTTGTATGTATGTATAATTATTTATATAACATGTGTAGTATATTGTTATAATATTACATAAATGTATATATTTAAAGTATTATCATCTTATTACTGGTACACTTACAACTACCATTTCTTTCCTACCAATAATATCTCCATCCAAAGATTGCCTGGTAGAAATCGCTGTTAGCGATAAGGCCGCCCTTTGTATTCATTTATTATAAAATTCCTATAAATGTTCTTGATAGTATACTATAAAGTATTAAATAAATAAATAAATATTATGTCCGCCTAAACGCAGGGAATCAAGTTTTGGCTCTCTCCTACTGACGTGCACTACTCGGATCCCAAATATCACGAACTTGAACATCTACTCAAATTGTTTGCTCATCCACTTAAGAGCTATTCTTATGATATTTAAAAGATAACCGTAAATTAAGGCAAACTTGTTTATTATCAACTTTGTTTATCACAACGAGTTGTTTTCAAAATTATTTAAAAAGAAAGGCTATCATAATATAAAAATCAAATCCATTACATTTGTCTTTCTATCGGGCAATCTGGGCGTTATTTTAAAGTCCATTGCTTGAATAATTAAGAACTCATTTTACAAAGTATAGTTAAAACATCCCCGAAACTCCATTGAAAGCCGCAGTAAGCCGAGGTTTTAGCTAAACTCAAATTTATAGGGATTCTAAAATCCACAACAGATCGCAAAAGACAGACAATTCTGAGTTATGAACCTTAACATTTAAACTACCTAAATCTACAGGAGCTTTAAATTCAAATTTAAATATTTTTGTTTCAAGTTGGTAATTTACATACTCTTTTGAAACGTCACTGACTCTAGTTGCCGGTTGCAAAAAGGTAGGCCCAACGAGAAGACTCCGGCAAGAAACTCTTCTGGACACTCTTTTAAAATATTTGGTTAAAATAATTGGTTTTTAAATTTCTTAAGACATCAAAATCTACTCCATACACACATAGGATACACTAGTGACGCAATCTAGTCCGTCGCCGAGGGATCAGTACTCAATTAAGTCTGCGAAATTGCCTTCCTGTTCAGTTGAATAAGTTAGAAAGCTGTTAAATGAGCATTAGTTGTCACTTGGATAAAATAAAGCAATTGGCTTGCTGATAATTGGGCAACAAATTCAAGGATACTCGCTCACAACTAAAACCACGTAAGTAGCAAAAAAATTGTAAGTAATATACTTGTTTGAGAAAGGCAGCCTACCTCTATATAGTTAATATTAAGGACAAACCCAGAATAGAACACAAAATTAATCAAGCAACAAAACCAGTTATGATAGTCCCTTCTATTCTTTGAATTATGTAGATATTTATAATGTTGATAAAGATAAGATAAAGATAAAATAATTTTATTCTCAACACCCACAAATACAAAGTACAATAAAAAAACAGTAAAGAAAACAATAAAAAAAAAATCAAGTGTGGCGTGTCAGAACAGGGCATAGTTCAGCATTTGTCAGGCAGATGCCTGACGCTGATTTTCAACTATGCCCTAGAGTGACTCCCGCAAATATCAAACTTAAAACTACAAAATAGAAACAGTAAAATAAACATAATAGTGAGGATACTTAAATACATAATATGTATATGTATAAATAAATATCAGACAAATAAATAAATATAACGAATAACTACATATTATAAATACTATACTACTATAAACTGTACGTATATTATATATACACTAATTAAATATATCGACGGGGAATCGAACGGCAGCGCGGCGGGGGTGCAGGCAACACCGGCCGCGGCTGCGCCTCCATCGCCATCGCTTCTCTCGCACAGTGACTGCGTCGGCATTGACGCGACTACACGCTGCCGAGTGCACAGTGCACCACCCAGCGGGCGCACGTAATAAGTCCCACGCGGCGTGTTCCGAGTACACAAGCGAAAATAATAAATAGTTACATCGAATGAAAACAGGCAAGTAGATAAAATGTGCATACCCTACAGTAACTATCATCACTTGCATTATTTCCAACCTTTAGCCTGGGTATTATAATGATATTTTGTTGTTGTGATTTTTAGAATGGTAAATCAACACGCAAGCAAAAGCAAACGGCCGCATGTTGCATCTTTATACCATTTACTGTCAGGTCGGCACAGTAGATAAGAATTATAATTATGAGGGATCTTAATAAAACGTTTGCATGGTTCATATCATCAGTAGCCTAGTGGTAGGCAGTGGTAGCCTAGTGGACATACCAACAGAATGCTATGCAGAGGATATCGGATTCGAATCCAAGGCGCCCACCAATAACTTTTCAGAGTAAGTGCGTCATGAATTGTAAATTATCGCTTGCCCCGTGCCTGGGTGAGCACGTTAAGCCGTCTGTTCTGGCTGTCATGAAGACATCATCTTTGAGAATCGTTACAGGAAGTCAGTACCTATTAATAAACTGACACTAGTCTATACCTTGGAATATAGCTATCCTTTTGGGTTGCGGAGGTCAGACAGGCAGTCGCTCTGCGGAAAAGCTAATATTCAGCTAAATTCTCTTAGATTAGAAAGCGGACCCCAGGTTCTAACTGGGATAACGCTATGAGGATGATAAGTTCATATCATCAGTGATATAGTCAAAGTCAAAATCCTTTATTGATTTGGGTCACAATGTGACGCTTATGAACCTCAAAATAATAAATTTATAAAATAATTACTTAATGACTCTACATTTACATTTACTGCCACGTTCGCAAAGCAAGGGCGTAGAACCATGAAAAAGAACGGGCAATAAAACTCACGGTCACTCTTTTTAACCGACTTCAAAAAAGGAGGAGGTTTACAATTCGTCGGAATCTTTTTTTTTATGTATGTTCCCCGATTTCTCTAAGACGTCTGGACCGATTTCGAAAATTCTTGTTTTGATTGAAAGAGTATACCTCCTAGTTGGTCCCATGATCATCAGATCAGGATCTGAACACGGAATCCTGAGAAATCGAAGGAACTCTTCAAATTTTATAAGCAAACTCGAAGCGATTTGACTGTAACAACCCAATGCCGTCGAGTTTGGGCTCGTTTGAGTCGTCTTTTACATGGACTTTGATGCTAGATGATTTTCATGGTCTGATGATAGAGTTGGAAGGTAACCATGAGATTTTTGTGATACAATAACCCAATTTCATCGAGGTTAAGGTCATTTGATTCGTCTTTACATGGACTTTGGTACTGGATATTTTGCAGGGTCTGATGATGGAGCAGGAAGGTTGCCATGGGATGTTTGTAATACAAAGACGGAATCCCATTGAGCTTGGGCTCGTTTGATTCGTCTTTACATGGACTTTAGTGCTGAATGTTCACCAAACTCTGATGCTGGAGCAGGAAGGTAGCCATGGGATATTTGTAATACAATTACGCAATCCCATCGAGTTTGGGCTCGTTTGAGTCGTCTTTACATAGACTTTGATGCTGGATGATTTCCATGGTCTGACGATGGAGCAGGAAGGTGGCCATGGCATCTTTGTAATACAAAGATGCAATCCCATTGAGTTTGGGCTCTTTGGATTCGTCTTTACATGGACTTTAGTGCTAAATGTTTACCAAACTCTGGTGATGGAGCTGAAAGGTGGCCATGGGATCTTTGTAATACAATAACGCAATATCATCGTGTTTAGGCTCGTTTGTTTTGTCTTTGGTATTGGATGATTTCCAAGATCTGATGATGGAACTGAAACGAACGTGTTTAGGCTATTTAGTTGAAAACAAAAAATACTTGAAATTTCCAGAAAGGTACAGGTCTACATTTCAGAATCGAGGCACGTAAGGAAGGCCTCCCCATCATGTACCACCTACACTATCCTATGTACCACCTATTACTATTTTTTATTAGTATACTTACCACTAAAAAGAAAAAAATAAAAATTATTTTTAAATAAAAAAAAACAACTTCAAAAAACACTAAGGAACTAAAAAACAAAAAATAATTGGTTTTGGAGCAAACATTTTTGAATTCGGTACCAAGCCCCTACGCAAAAAGTTATCTACTAAATTACAAACTACCTATATTAACAACGAAAGTTATATAAAAATGTGTAGAGGTTTTATAGTCAGATCAGAAATACTTTGCTTGGCACCGACTCCAAAAATGTTTGCTCCAAAACCAATTATTTTTTGTTTTTTAGTTGCTTAGTGTATTTTGAAGTTGTTTTTTTTTTATTTAAAAATAATTTTTATTTATCGCCACGTTTTGCATAATACACATAATTTACATTTTGTAAGGTGCTGCAACTGTTACACCTTCTATATCACTTGTATATATTTACAGTACATAATAATACTCAAGCAAGTATTGTACTTAATTTTAATTTTGATGTTCATTTAGTTAGCCTCCTCAGAATAGACATGGTGAAACAGGAGCATCCACTTACATTATATATACCTAATAATGCAGGCAATTCGCGAAAGTGATCAGAACCATGATGGAAATGATGCAGTTAAATATTAAAATTTAATACCAGTCAAATTGCCAAACTTAAAAGCTTCTAGTTTTGTGTAGTTAAACCTCAGATGTCTTGGTCAATATTGAAGCCATGGGTCTTCGGTTAGGTGCTCAGGTTTTTTTTTCAGATGAATCCTGGTTTAGGCAACTGAAAGGAAACATCGACGGTACAGGTACCGAAATGCTTAGAGCACCTACTGTATGTACTAAATGTTTCGTGAGATCAAAATCAGAAAAGAAAAGTGTGGGGTCTTGCATAGGTGTGCGAAAGCTGACGTGTGCGAGATTCTAGTAACGTAGTACTTACAAGAGTACAATAAGTGTATCTTTATTTCTAGCTATGTATTTGTATAGCAGAAACTATTATGTGACAATAATGAAATATAAAATGTATATCATTTAAACTAAAAATGTATGTAATGCAGTAAATATTAAGAAATAATGTAAAAGAAATATGTTATTCCTCTTTTTTTTTTTAAAGGTGGAATATTGTGGGGTCTTGCATAGGTGTGCGATAGCTGACGTGTGCAAGATGCATTTGTGTGTGTGTGTGACGAATGAGTGAGCAAAATTAGTTTGTAAGTTTAAGAATTCAGTAAACTAGTTGGCATATAACATCCGTGCGTTTCACTTGTCTCAAAACTCCCTACACTATACACATTCGTAAACGTGACACAACAAAACTAGCTATAAGAATGGCAGAAGTAAATTTTATTTTAAGTCAGTGTTTTCCCAAAAAAGCATGAGCTTAGCCAGTGATATAGAAGCCTACCTAATACCTATAGCTTTTATTTTACAAAATATAGTAAAAATATCATCATCATCGCCCTACCGTTATCCCGGTTGCATCCAAGACTGACACGCCTTGGAGCCCGAGGTCCGCTTGCTGGTCTAAACAGATATGACAGAATATCAACTTTTCTACAGAGCAACTAAACGAAAAAACGAGAAAATATATATTTTCTATAAAATATTTTTTAAATCAGCATTTCACAGAGCTGCAATGTTACGTGCACGAAGAGTAAGCTACTTTTTAAGTTATAAATAAAGTGCATTGACTTTTCACAGTGACCGTCACGTTGTTATGCTATGAAACATTTTTTGTAGCGATAATAAAAAATGTAAACAAAAAATATTTTATATATTTTGTAAAATGTATAGCTTCTATATTGTGATATAGAAGCTATGTATCAGCCCGTGGGCTGAATACATTATTTTTGGGGAAACACTGACTTAAAATACTTGGTGTATATTTAAGGTATGAACATTTGTTTAATCGACGGTCGCTGTCGGTTTACAACTATCACACCCAGAAACGAAATCGCCTCTATGAATATATAGAGAGTCGTAGAAAAGCAACTTAAGGTCTATTTAGAAAGTAATTCAATTCTACCTGTCTACCAGTCCGGATTTCGATCACAACATAGTACAACAACGGCTCTTTCTCACGTGACTGCTGACATACTTTCCAAATCCGATACTGGTAAAAGCTCAATTCTGGTGCTACTAGATTTTTCTAGAGCTTTCGATTGCCTAAATAGAGAGCTTCTACTCAGCAAGCTAATCCATTACGGCATTTCAACAGACAGCGCTAACTGGTTTAGGTCTTACCTCACAAATAGGCTTCAACAAGTCGTAGTAGATGATCCTATGGGAAAGAATGTTGTATCAGAAATGCTCTCCACCGTTAGAGGAGTCCCACAAGGTTCTATTTTAAGTCCGTTGCTCTTCATAATATTTACAGCTGATCTCCCAAATATATTACAACACTGTAACGCACATATATATGCGGACGACACACAAATATACAAATCCTTTAGGCCTCTGGATACTGAACAAGCTATAAAAGATATAGAGAGTGACCTGGGACGAATCCTCGATTGGACTAAAAAAAACAATTTAGTGCTTAACCCTTCCAAAACTAAATGGATGTTACTAGGTACTACATATCAAATAAAGACTGCGGAAAGTATACACACACCAATTTTGATGAATGGTGAAGTACTCGAAAGAGTACCTATCACTAAGAATTTAGGGCTTCTTATGGATGATCGCCTCCGATTTTCAGACCATATTAGTAATCAAATGCGAAATGCATTCTATAGGTTAAGAGTTTTATATGGGAGAATTTCTCTCTGAGGATGTAAGGAGATTGCTTACAGATTCTTTGGTGCTATCATTATTTAATTATTGCGATGTAGTATACGGGCCTAGGCTTTTCCAAAAATCTAGGAAATGTATACAGCGAGTTCAAAATGCCTGTATGCGTTTTTGTTATAAAACTCAAAGATGGTCGCACATCTCTCCAATTATAAACAAAAAGGGATTACTAAATATGGAATCGCGACGGAATCAGCATTTATTATGCTTCGTTCATAGAATTTTCAGAAGTAAAACACCTCCGTATTTATTTAATAAACTATCTTGGTGTGCGGATGCGCATAACTTAAATACTAGGTCAAAAGAAATTTTAAAGCTGAAGATACCGAAGCATAAGACACAGGGATATAACGGCAGTTTCAAATATGCTGCATCCAAAATATGGAACACAATACCACCACCTCTCCGAAATATAAAAAGTTTAATTAAATTTAAAAATAAATGTACAGAGTTTATATTTGAAGCCCAAAAAAACTTAACTAGATTATTATAAGTTTAAATAATAAAGTGATCTAAGGGTTACATTTATTTACTATGTGCTATTAAGAATGTATATAGTGCTAGATTTAAGATTGAAACAGCCGCATATGCTGGTAATAAATCAGAATCATAACATCAATTTTTAACTGTATGTAATGTATGGTTTCTTTTAATTTTAAATAGATTACACGTTTTTTGTCACTTTTAATATTTTTTTGTAAACGGGAGTTTTTTTGTAAAGGTTTAAGCTGAAAACCAGCGCTTGGTAATTCTCCGGGATCCAAGCATAAGCTGACGCTTAAACCTTTTGCTTTCAGTATTATAGTTTATTTTGTAATTTATACAAATTTGCTGTAATACTTAAACCAATAAACTTTTATTCTATTCTATTCTAATATAAAACACAACATGTAGAAAAAAAAATCGATGGATTACACAGACTTACAATGGTTTTGCCCTTTCAGATTTGATGATAGATTTGGATAGATTTTGGGGCGCTGTTTACGGGAAAAATATTCAAAAAAATCCATCACGACAAAATTTTTGATTACTCATCATCCTTTATTTTTGCCAAAATTACCTAAGGCTTCCTAGTTATTAATTAATATTTTATTTTAATCGTTTCTTATTTAACAAAAAACAGATTTAAAGGGATAAGTAGACATTAAGGAATGAGTTTTCATAAATTTAATTAAATAAAACTATCTATTAATTTACTGACATACCCTTATTATCAAAAAAATTGTGGATTTTTATGTCATTTGCTAAAGACCTAATTTCTTGTACTTTTTTAATAGAAATTAACTGAAATCGTTAGAAGATGGTTAATGAGGGTAGATTAATATTTTTTTGTATAAATAGCACCATCATTGTTTTTAAAAATCAGTACTTACGTGCAATTCGTAACGCTGACTTGAAAAATGTCATCGCGAAAGTCCTTAAACTCTCCGGACAATTTTTGCTACATTTGTGGGCATTTTATGCTGAGAAAACAGCATCATAAGATAACCGAATTCATAAGTAATGTTATAATATGTATTTCGGCCTATAAATCGCCAATAGGCGGGTCCACACCGAGCAGCCTCGCGCGGAAAATGCTTCGCGAGGCTGCGCGCTCTGTGTGGACGTGGCTCGGTCGAGGAAATGGCACGGCAGCCGCGGCCGGGCGCCCGCGTGCGCGCGAGCTACCGAATTAGACACGTCCACACAGAGCGCGCAGCCTCGCGAGGAATTGGCGCGCGAGGCTGCGCGCTCTGTGTGGACCCACCTAATCAAGATAAACAGTGGGTTCCGCATAAAATTTGTACCACATGCGTTCGTGAACTTTGAAAGTGGTCCAAAGGGAAGAACAATAACTTTGATCTAAATTATATGAACATAAAAGTGAAAATTATGAAGAAATTGTAAAGAGCTGTGAAGAGCAAGGCGAAAGATTTCACCAGGATTTGAAGGGAATGGATCGTCGCTATCAGGGAAAGTGGAATAAAACAATAATGGCAGACTATTGTTGGCTATTGAAGCGAGATGACCCAAGTCGGAATTTTAAGCGAAAATCTTACAATCGGAGCTTCGGTGAAAAAAAGCAAGATACCATTATAGTATTTAATATTTTGAATTTATTTATTAATGTCCCTTGAATATATTTTTAATGTTTTAAAGTAATATAATTGTTTCTTCATTGTAATAAAAAGATATATAAAATTTGGCCTTTTTTCCGTTTTCACACAAAATGATTTATCAAAAGAACTGAGGGTGATAGGAGAAATCCAAGTACATGTTCGTAATCAGCGCACTAAAATACACATACTAATATATAAATCTGAAGAGTTTGATTGTTTGTTTGGTTGAACGCGCTAATCTCAGGAACTACTGGTCCGATTTGAAAAATTCATTCAGCGTTAGAAAGCCCATTTATCGAGGAAGGCTATAGGTTATATAACATCACGCTATGAGTGACGGGAGCAGAGCAGCAGCCTTAAATAACGCGGGTGTAACCGTGGGCATCATCTAGTTAATATATAAAGCTGAAGAGTTTGTTTATTTGTTTGGTTGAACGCACTAATCTCAGGAACTACTGGACCGATTTTAAAAATTCTTACAGTGTTAGATAGCCAATTTATCGAGAAAGGTTATAAGCTATATCACGCTATGAGCCACGGGATCGGAGCAGTAGCCTTAAATAACGTGGGTGGAACCGCGGGCTCATCTAGTATACAAATAAAATAAAACTACAGCTACTACTACTACTACTAACTAACTTCAATTCAGTGAATAGGGACACTTTGTTGACACAAGCAAAATTAGAAACCCCCAAAATTTTTAAATTTCTTTGGCAATGTTACAGGTATCCCACAAAATTACTATATCAGGACAATCTTTTGGAATCTGCAGTTGGATGCCAACAAGGTGACCCTCTTGGACCAGTCATTTTTAGTTTAGCTATACAACCCATTATTCGGCAAATAAATTCTAAATTTAATGCATGGTTTTTAGATGACGGGACCCTAGGGGGCGCTGCAGACATTGTATTACAAGATTTAGCTTTTATTAAAAATAAATTCGCATCTATTGGCTTGGAACTAAATTCTAGTAAGTGTGAATTGTTTATAAATACAACAGACTCCACAAAAAAACATTCGATAATATCAAAATTTAATAATTTGGCATCAAACATCAAAATTATTGATAAGACTTCTCTTCGCCTCCTAGGTTCACCAGTATTTGAAGAATCTTTCGGTTCTTTCTTAGACGAAAAGATACAAAATTTTTGTGAAATTTCAGATCGCCTATTCAAAATTAATATTCATTCGGCCTATACTATTATTCGTTATTGTCTTTTCGTCCCAAAATTCACACATGCCTTAAGATCTTCCCAACTTTGGAAAAAAAAATCACTTTTAGAACAAATCGACCAAATTATCCTAATTACTTTAAAGAGAATTTTAAATGTGGACTTGGACGACCGAGCCTGGCTACAAGCGTCTTTGCCCATACGTTTGGGTGGGCTCGGCGTTCGCAAAATTTCCAGTGTTAGTTTACCGGCGTTTCTGTCTTCGGTTCACAGCACGGAAGAGTTAACTAGGAAAATTTTATCACCTACACTAGTTAACTCAGAAGTGTTGTGCAAAACCGAAGCTATAAACGCCTGGAAAATGGCTTGTCCAAGCACTGATTTGCCTACCAACCTATTCTCCCAAAGACTGTGGGACGCGCCGCTTTGTAACATAGTAAGAAAAAATCTTTTGGATACTTCTTTAAATGTTGCAGAGCGTGCTCGCTTACTGGCTGTGGGAGAATGGGAATCCGGTCTATGGCTTCAGGCACTACCATCGTCCAACACTGGAACCATGTTGGACAATGAGACATTCCGTATTGCCATTTGTCTTCGTTTAGGTGCTCCGTGTGTTTTTCCGCATCGATGTCATTGTGGAGAAGACGTCGATAGCCTCGGCCACCATGGGCTATCTTGCAGCAGAAGCGCTGGTAGAATTCCTCGTCATGCCCATCTGAATGATATAATCCGTCGTGCTCTTGTCGCGTCTGGCGTACCAGCTGTACTTGAACCAAATGGTTTGGTACGCGACGACGGTAAGAGACCTGATGGTATGTCATTGTTGCCTTGGAACATGGGTAGGCCTTTGGTGTGGGACGCAACCTGCGTAGACACCCTCGCGCCATCACACGTTCCAAGCACGGGAGGCCATGCTGGCGCTGCTGCTGCAACTGCGGAAACCCTCAAACGGCGCAAATACAGTAATTTAGTAAGTAATTACGTGTTTGAGCCGTTTGGGGTGGAAACGCTAGGCTCATGGGGTCCGAGCGCTCGTTCCCTTTTCCGGGAAATTTCGAAACGGTTAATCGACGTCTCACGTGACCAGAAGGCTGGTTTATTCTTTGCTCAGAGAATCAGCATTGCCATCCAGCGTGGCAATGCTGCCAGCCTTCTGGGCACGTTACCCGATGACATTGATGCGGAGGCATTTTACGACGCCTAAACCATGTAAATATTTTCAGTTTCTAAATTTGTTTTTAAGGTTTTTGTATTAGATTAGATTACATTAAGCTTCTTATAAATTATGTTACTTAATACAAAATGAAATAAAAAAAAAAAAATTTTACATATTAAACTACTTATATAACAGAACTAAACTACAAAAACTTATGGTTATTTTATAGGGTGCAGTTTATTTTAAGATTCGACTAATCGCCTTAATAGCTCATTAAAATGTTTTCTTTAATAATTATGAAGGGGAATAATGTAACAGTTCAAGTGCAAACTTGTAAAACTCAAATGAATGAATGGAGAGATTTATTAGCAACCTTACCCAATATATTCACTTCACTCTGACTTATGATTTTTTCTCATGTAAGAAAAAGATAAATATACATATGTCATTTAGAATCTTCGAAATTGTCGTAAATTTAAACTAGACTAGTGATGACCCACTCAAAATGAATTTCGATAAAATATTGATAATGTTTGCAATAAATCCTTAGATTTGGTTTACTCAGAATGAATATCAATTGAATGTTGATAAATCCTCAGATAAAGTAAAATATGTGAATAAATCCAGCTTATATTTAAACACTAGTAGTAACGATAAAAAATATATTTTTAAATTACCTTTTTAAGGTGAATAAAGCAATTGATATTCACAATATTACTAATTATCACTACCTTTATGCAATGATAGGGTCAATGACGAGATCATTACCACGTAATGGTTTTCGAATACAAAACCACGTTACGTATTTCAGACTTTTGGAAGTTATATGCTTATTATTTCGAAAATTATCACGATCGTCAAGTGTTTGTCTAAAATCTTCCTAACTAAATTAGGCCTTCTCAAATTAAAGGGAGGCACGAGCCCAGTATGCTCAGTTACATAATTATATTAAATCACCAATCTAGAGCAGGCTGCAGTAATAAGTGAGTTAACTAATAGATTAGAAATAAAATTTAACTTCAGGATCAATTTTAAATGAAATATTTCACACATAATGAATCACATTTATTTAAGGTAAAATAGAAAAAAGTCACTGACAGTGTCATTGGCTTAGTTAGAAAAAAAAACTCAAATCTTTACAAAATCATATTATATATACAGGTCAAATTAATTACGCCCTTATAGATACGCCTAGGTCTAAATAAGTGAGAAATAAAATAATTTAAAAGAATTAAACCAGGAGCCCGCATGGTGAGTAAGAAAGAAAATAAAATTGTGTGCGTACTTCTAACTGGCACCGAACTCAAAAAGTGTTGTTGTTAAAAATATTAGTTTTTCTGCTGCTTAGTGCGAGCATCTTTAGATGTTGGTAAAGGCTCTTGGCGATTTGTCCATTTACTGACACAACTATCGGCACAATGATCGCCGAGTTCACATCCCACATATCGACAATCTCATGAGCTGGGCCCAAATATTTGAACTCCTTCTCTTTTTCTGCTTTTACGAGATTGCTGTCATGCGATATGGTAATAACGTCTATCAATGCGAGTCGCTCTGCTCGGTCGATCACTACAATATCACGCTTAATGGCTACAATAAACCTGTCTGTAATGATAAACCTATACCAGGACAACAATGTACGATCATTTTTTCGAGAACTGGGTCGGGCACAATCTGTATCTGTAGTACGGTGAACCAATGAGATTATATTTAAGAACTAGTCGCTGATGGATTATCTTGGCCACTTGATTGTGTCTGTGCAAATACTGGCCATTGGCAAAACTCGAACAACCGGATACTAAAAGTCTGAGGGATTCCCCGGGCTGGTGACATGCCAGCCATATGTCAATCCCACCGTCCCTCAGTATATACTATCTATCGGTAGTTGTTTGTCATGACAACTTCGTCCATAATTATGAAGACAAGACCTTTGGTTTCACCGAAGAGAATAATAGAAATAAGAGAATAGAATATTAATAAAAATTATGACACAAACCTACAGTACTGCAGGTTTATGTAATTATTTTTATAAAAGTAAAAGACAGGCGAGGACTAGTCTCAGCATCAAAATGTGTATTACATATTTTTAAAGTTACAGTAAAGGTTGTACGTGAAGGGAGCGATAGCTTGTGTGCGATAGCTGAAAGTTTGTGATGATCGATGAAAAGACTTTTCTTGAGATATATAATTGTATTCAAGTATACTTATTTTTCAAAGAAATATTGCAATATAGTTTCTACATCACAATAGTGCAAAGGCTACCTTTTTTTTTGCAATAACTGTCACCCACATCGGCGAATACGTGGTCCGAAGCTAGTTTGTAAAATAAAAGTATCGATAAAGTTATAACGTCACTATGTTTATGCGTCACAATCTTTATGCGAATAAATCAAAATGTCTACGAACGAAGTATCAAAGTTACAAATGGAGATCTATTAAATTTTGACGGGTAATGGGGCCCATTACGGTGACCTATGTCAGACCTTAGAGTGATGGGATCCCTCCGTCTACTAATTAGTATATATAGTCTAAGGTCATTTTGCGGCATACGTGAACGTGCACTAGTATCATCGTCTTCACTCAGTAAACACGCAGCGCTGTCAAAGTCATCTGTAGGCGGTGTGCACTTCTTTCTTAATAAATACAAGTACCTAGTTTTCGTTCTCTCCCATTCGATATTTGCAAGCTAAACATATCCTTTTTGAAATACAGCATACATCTTAAGTTCTTTCTGAATAAAACTACATTAATACGTATTTTGAAGAAGTATATTTTAATTTTCACTCAACTAATTTCTACACTGGACGCTTGACGCCTAGAGGTTTTAGAGTAGCCGCCATGCATCGGACGACGCAGCAAGGGAAGGCACCGGCGATCTTGGTGGGATCACAAGCAGCAGTTGGATGCAGGTGGCTCAGACATGAACATCATCCCCTAAGAAAATGTTATTCCTACAGAATTATATAATTCTCTCCAGAAGTTGATTTCTGTTAAGTCATCCCGCTGTGACGACAGATTATAGTCTATATTGAAGATGCTTTGGTTTTTGTTGTAGTATTCCCAAATAGCTCCCAGTGAGGTATCCGGCGTTGGATTTCTGTAAGCAAGAATGTATTTTAACATACATTATTAACCGGGGTAAAGCGGCCTCCGATATGGTCTAACGATTCGTGTCCTGAAACGAAAACCGGAACGGAAGACTTTACGTGGCTCTCAGAGCACGTTGACGTTCTGATGTAAATGCCACAGCAAGCGGTCACCCATGTGCAGATATGTTACGAACAGCAAGTCAACATACACTAAGAGCTGGCTTCATTACTATTGCTCTACAGTGTGGTGATATGCATTTGCAAATAATTATGTTCAGGGGTAAATATACTACTATACCTGAATACAAATACATGAAAAAATAACTCACTAAATCTTAAAAATTGTTTTCGACATCATACATATTAAAAATCAGCTCAGTGTATTGACCGCCGTCACCGCTCAGCTGATCGCCGCAAGCTCGCACTGCAGGTACCACAAATAAGCACACCTACCTACCGTGCAGTCTTATTCTGCACCAGTAAACAGTTTTTTCTGATTTACAATCTAAGTAGGTAACATTCAATGAAAATAGGTTATTTTATCTCTGTTTGTAATAATTTTAAGTGATTATGTATACTGTCTATATTGTATCATTAAAATATTTTGCAAATGCAGATCAACATACTGTAAGATTAATTATAACTACCGTTACAATTATTTTTTATATATAATTAGTTAATTATATTATTACTGTTTAAAATTATTATAAGTACAAAAACAGATTTCTAACGATTGATTGCAATGTTTCCCCACAGTTTTCATACGTATATAGAAACGGTTTAAACCAATAAAACAATGATCATCATGTACTAGAAATTTAATGAATGTAAACTCTATCAGGTTGAATCAATATTATTAATTTGCACAAACGCGTTTACTCACGCCAATCGTCACTGATAATTATGTAAAATACACAGTAATCAGTGATGTTATCAATAAACATCTGTTTATTTAGCTGTAATGAGGCCAACTTACATATTCAGTATTTTGTGGTATGGGAAATCAAGAAAATTAATTTTCAGGAAATTGAAAGCGATAGTAATGTGATAATAGTGCTGGATATTTATGCAGAGGAACGCCTATTAATTAATTTCCCCATAGAATCTGTCTTGGCTTAAGTTTAAATTTATCCATATAAGTTAAAACTTGTCCATATAAGTTAAAACTTATCCGTATAAGTTTTCACTTAGGCTAAGACAGATTTGATGAACGCGTGCAGTGCAACCGTTTTTGCTACCCTCGCGCACAAAACACACGGCTTTTTGGCGCACGCAAATCGAACGCGAATCACGCGCGCAGTTTGCATGGCCATCAGCTCGCTGCTATATTCCAATAATACTTCAGGTCTACTTCAGGTTAACCTGTCAGATCTGGACGCAGCCTCAGCAAAAACTTATACACAAAAACGAGCATAAATGAATAAAGCGAATTAAATTAATTTGTGTGCCGTTGTTAGTTACAAGTAGTTTTAATTTACAATTTCCACATTTTCAGATACTTACCCATACTTGGCGAAGTTGGTAAACAAATTACAGGTCTGAACAATCATTTTGTATGAAGGTCTTTCTTTTTTCAAAGTTATATTATACTGCCTGGCATCAAATAAATACAAAAGGTCATCTCTATGTGCGGCTCCTTTAACACCATACTTTAAACCAGTCATACCATTAATGTTTCTTTCTGAAAAGCACCTGAATTCGTAAAAATAGGCTTTCTTACCACTCTTAGTCCAGATTTCCAAAAATCTATGAATGTCTATGAGAAATTCTGGGTACGCCTGAAACTTGATGAAGTCCTTATAGTTTGTTTCATTAATGCCTTTATCGCCAAAATAATGGTCTTGAATGAAATCGGCCAATTCTAAAACCGTTTTTGGATCTCGTTGTGTAGTAATCATGGATGGAACTAGCAGTTCCTTAAAGTATGGATAGGTTTCAAGAATGAATTCTTTTTGTGTCACGGCTGATGGTAGTCCTTCTTGAGAAGTGTGTCCAAGAATAAGTTCATTTACATTTGTCTTACCATTTAGAAGCAATTGTTCGGGTTTTTCTACCATGAAGTTTTGTTCACCAAATTGTTTTTCTACTACCGGTGGAAAACCATGAGTTTTTGAAACATATTCTTTTAATCTATCTAGAGCGAGCAAATTTGCCTGCGCTGTTACAATGTCTTTTACAGGTGCACTTTGAAGAAATTTAAAAGCTTCGCTTGGATCTTTAGTGTACAATCCTGCTCTATGTGCAAGTAATAATCCTTGTCTTTTAGGTTCAAACGCTACGGCAAAGTCGTTTAAGCATACTCCGCTCATCGCAATAGCTCTATAGAAAAGTCCTTTGGACATCGGGGATAACGTATGAAGAGTAACGGATGACCCTCCAGAACTTTGTCCAAAAATGGTAACTTTATTAGGATTGCCACCGAATTTACAAATATTTTTCTTAACCCATCGCAAGGCGGCTACTTGATCTTTCAATCCAGCATTGCCTGGAGCTTCTTTGATGTCTAAACATAGAAAACCTAGAGCACCAACTCTGAAATTAATCGTTACAACTAATACGTTGTGATCTAAAAGGAAATCTGCTCCGAATCGATTTTCATTACCAGACCCTGAGACGAATGCTCCTCCATGTATAAAAAACATGACTGGCAGAGGCTCTTTTGGATTCATGGTTGGGGTGTACACGTTGAGAAATAGACAGTCTTCACTTCCAGGAATGTATATGCCGGTGCCAAGGTCTTGCTGTGGACACATTGAGCCGTGCGCTGTAGCATTTCTTACGCCTTGCCATGGTATTGGCGGTTGAGGAGACTAAAATAATGATAAATTTGATATTAATAAACTATTACAGTATAAATAGTTACCTATCGTACCTATGTGCAGAGCGCTTTGTTAAAATATTTATCTATCCTTATCTTTTTATGTTTGTTTGTGTTCAAAGAGAGTATAATGACTGATAACTATCAAACAGATGTCTTAGCATTTTTGTACCAAATGTTGCTGTAACTACATACCTATGTTATACATAGCTGCTTATTTACGCACCATGATTCAGATTACTAAGAAAATTTTGTACTACCTACATATCTACCGAATGATGTGCCCGTAATTTATAAAACCACAATCACCTTGAACCTCAGTAATCCAACGGGGGGCGCAGCGTAAGGTATGCCTCTGAAGCTGTAGTACTCGCCATTGCCCGTCGATCGTTTTCGAATCTCACCTCGTAGCAGGCCTTGCTCAACCCTCACTAGAACTAGCTCTACATTTTGACAGAGCTGGAAATTAAGTAAATAATTATAATAGATATGGAGATTGTTTTGCATTCGGTCATTGTTCCGGCCTGCGTCGTCACACTAAAATCGGTCATGTTGAATTGTCTATTAATTCATTTCTTTTATACACTAATCAATCCTGATAAGCGGGCGACTAACATTCAATTCAAGACCATAACTCGAAACAACGTGTGTTGATCCCTTAAACTAATACATCATCCCTATAGGAAAAGTTATGAATACTTTTTGTTCTTACCGCAATCCACAATAATAAAGCAATTATGAACATGTTAGTGAATTTCACAGCCTCAAGTGTTTATTGTAATATATTTAAACACACGTACAAAATAATATACCAGACACTACATTCTGCACGTTCACAATATTAAAGAATAACATTCAAATTAAATAGGAGTATAAAATAAAACGTATAATTTATACTATTTTCATTGTCACGAAGACAATGATAGCCGCATCGAATAAACGTGCAAGTGATAAATAACAAGTTTTTAGCAACAATGCTACCTATCACCGACAACAATTTATTCTAAATTAGTTCTTTATTATGTATACAAATGTTAAACAAAAACATTTCGTTTTCAAATATGAGCCTATTAATTAACGGAAATTACTTGAAATGATAAGGTTATTGCTAGCTTAGTTTGGGTTAGACGAAGACGATGTTCCATTGTCTTATTTCGTGCCTCTTACTTTAAAAAGTGAAAGCAAAAACAAATTAAAATTCTTCTTGGATTTACGCGAATGTTACACATTGAAATTAAACTACAGTTTACGGATTTTATCGCGATGTATTGGTTTCACTAAGTTATTACATTTGAAACTAATGATCTAGAAACTATATTTTTAATTTATTACTAGCCGACGTTTCGAATTCTTTACAGAATTCATGTTCACGGCAGACTGAGGTGATATTTGTCTTTTTCCTGAATGTATAAGTTATCTCAAAGTACCCGAACATTTTTCATCTACTGGTGTTACTATTTACGCAGAATGAGCTCACAGTGTCCTTAGGTCTTCTGGTGACTTTGTCCTTCTTGGGTTTCATTAGCCTTATGACAGGGTCCCAAGCTGGAGGAACATTCCAACCATCTTCCCTATTGAAATTAGGGTGTTTTTTAATTTCAATAGCCTCTCGTATCATCCTTGGAAGAAAACGGTGTTCTTTTGCGAGTATCTGTGGTTCATCAAATCGCAGGTAGTGGTTGGGTCCCTGTTCCACATGTTCACACACAGCAGACTTTGTTGAGCGTTTATGTTTTATGTCAGCTATATGTTCTTTGAGTCGAATGCCTATGCTTCTCTTGGTTTGTCCAATGTATGAGAGCCCACATTCACAGTCAATTTTGTAGACACCGGCCTCTTGCAAGGGTAACTGACACTTGACAGATGGTAATAATTGACTGATCTTCGTTGGCGGCTTGTAGTAAGTTTTGATAGAAGCTCGCTTCAAGATGTAGCCAATTTTGTCGGTCACGCCCTTGATGTATGGGAGGACAGCAGGTTATCTTTCTACTGTGGCTGGTTTTTCTTTCTTCTGGGATCTGTGACAGTGGCGTGGCGGTCGGAGCTTGTTGTCTTGCAGAACTTGCCTGACATGTTGAAGCTCAGCGTCCAGGTGTTTCTTGTCACAGATCCCGCGGGCTCTCTGAAACAGAGACATTCCTACAGTAGCTAACTGTTTAGGATGGTAGTGAGATTCACCGTTTAAGTACCTATTTGTATGGGTCTTTTTCCTATACACAGTATGGCTTAAGGAGTTGTTTTTATTCCTGATGACAAGTACATCTAAGAAAGCTAAAGAATTGTTTGCCTCTAATTCCATTGTGAATTGTATTTGGTTATTAATAGAATTAAGATGGTTTAGGAAAGCATTAACACTATCTGTTGGTAAAATTGTGAAAGTGTTATCTACATACCGCTTGTAGAACCTCGGTGTGATGGTGGCAGTCTGCAGGGCTCGCGCCTCGAAGTCCTCCATGAAGATGTCAGCGACAACAGGCGATACTGGAGAGCCCATTGCTACACCATCTACTTGTATGTAGTATTTCTTGTCCCATAACAGATAGCCCGTTGTCAGGCAGTGTTTGAGTATTTCTGCATATTCCTCAGGCATGTTGTTTTCTGTCAGCTTCCTTCTAGTAATTTCTACACAGTCATGTACTGGTATGCATGTGAATAATGACTGTATATCAAAACTAACCATAGTTTCCTTGTCAGAGAGATGTAGGTGTTTGATTTCACTGACAAAATGGTAGGAATCTTTCACATGTGCTCTCGTATTGCCTCTGAGCGGTGAGAGAATCTTTGCCATGTGTTGAGCCAGTCTGTAAGTTGGTGCGCCTATCTGACTAACTATCGGGCGCAGAGGAGCGTTTTCCTTGTGTATTTTCGGTAGCCCATACATTTGAGGAGGTTTTACACACGATGGTATTAAATATTTCACGTCCAAATTAAGTTTTTCGGAGTATTTCTTAACAATATCACAAGTTTGCTTGAGTATTTTGTTCGTAGGGTCTGACTTAACCAACTTGTAGGTACTTTCATCCGACAAAAGATGTTCCATTTTTTGTTTATACTCGGACGTGTCCATCACTACCGTTGCATTTCCTTTATCTGCTCGGAGTACTGTAAGTTCAGGCCTAGCTTGTAACTTCTTCAGTGCGAGATATTCGGTCTTTGGTAGATTCCTTGCCGGTACTTTCGATTGACGTAATACAGCAGAAACGTCCTGTCGTATGGCCTCGAAATCTTCCTTACTCACATTGTTCTTCACTAGGCAATCCTCAACGTTGCAAATAATGGTTTCATACGGTATTCTTGATGGAGTTATCGCGTAATTTAAACCTCTGGTAAGCACTTTCTCGGTATTTTGATCTAACATGTGTTTTGACAGATTGACAACTGTTTGTCTATGGGCGGACGATAGCGTGTGATTGGTCCGTGCGAAACACAAGCTCCGACCGCCACGCCACTGTCACAGATCCCAGAAGAAAGAAAAACCAGCCACAGTAGAAAGACAACCTGCTGTCCTCCCATACATCAAGGGCGTGACCGACAAAATTGGCTACATCTTGAAGCGAGCTTCTATCAAAACTTACTACAAGCCGCCAACGAAGATCAGTCAATTATTACCATCTGTCAAGTGTCAGTTACCCTTGCAAGAGGACGGTGTCTACAAAATTGACTGTGAATGTGGGCTCTCATACATTGGACAAACCAAGAGAAGCATAGGCATTCGACTCAAAGAACATATAGCTGACATAAAACATAAACGCTCAACAAAGTCTGCTGTGTGTGAACATGTGGAACAGGGACCCAACCACTACCTGCGATTTGATGAACCACAGATACTCGCAAAAGAACACCGTTTTCTTCCAAGGATGATACGAGAGGCTATTGAAATTAAAAAACACCCTAATTTCAATAGGGAAGATGGTTGGAATGTTCCTCCAGCTTGGGACCCTGTCATAAGGCTAATGAAACCCAAGAAGGACAAAGTCACCAGAAGACCTAAGGACACTGTGAGCTCATTCTGCGTAAATAGTAACACCAGTAGATGAAAAATGTTCGGGTACTTTGAGATAACTTATACATTCAGGAAAAAGACAAATATCACCTCAGTCTGCCGTGAACATGAATTCTGTAAAGAATTCGAAACGTCGGCTAGTAATAAATTAAAAATATAGTTTCTAGATCATTAGTTTCAAATGTAATAACTTAGTGAAACCAATACATCGCGATAAAATCCGTAAACTGTAGTTTAATTTCAATATTTAATTTCAAATTAGAATTGTTTCTGTAATGCCAAGACAACACAACCATGACTAAGTCAAGACTAAGAGTTGAATTCTTTGTAGTACTTCACCTTTCAGCCGGTGATGGATGGCGATTAAATTTTAAAAAGGCATTCTACGTTTTTGCCGCCAGCCTCATTACCTTTTTTTTTTTTAAGTGGACTTAAGTACACATTAAAGATTACAAGAACTTACAACATACATTTTTCAATTCATTGCCATTTATGGCGATAATATCCATAGGATTTCTGTTGTAGTCCGTGGTTGTAGTATACGATCCTGTAAAATGGTAGTTCAGTTCAAAGGCGAAATTTATAAGTGTAAAATCGCAATCATCGTTCCAGTTGTTCACTGCAGACAACGCAGCAGAAAAAAAGCTACTTTCATTATTACATCAAACAAAATAAACTTTATCGCACAGATATGAGAACTCATATCTGTGCTTTATCGTTCCAGTGTTGACGTCCATCCTTACTGCAAGGGAAGTCTATAGACGGTAAAGTTAAACGAAGCAGTTTAACTACAAAGTAGTAAGCAACAAAGAAGCAAACTCAATATAAAATTTGTTAACCTCTAATGTGATTCGAAGCAATTAGCTAGCTTCGCACCGTGTATCGAGTGCGCTGCGGAATAGTTACACAGAGTTATGAAACTAGGCCAATCGCATACTGCGATATATGTGCGAGAACACATATGGTGCAACTTGCAGACTCTGTACATATGCAACTTGTATTAAGATCCAATAAAAAAAAAAGTATATATGTATGTTTATCCATTATCTAGTACCCATAGTACAAGCTTCTGCTTAGTTTGGGACAAGATGGTGTTGTGTGAATGTGGTAGAATATTATTATTATTATAAAAAATATTGACTCGAGCGATTCGCATAAATATAATTTGAATCTCTCCTTTAGAGAGCTACTGCATAGATTAATTATATTATCAGTATCGCACAAACGATTCTAATTAAACATCACTGCCGTTTTTAAAATCTCTCAAGAAGAAGTCACTCGTATTTTTTTGTCACAACTAATTCCAAGTGACGTTAAGTTATCCTGTATACTATAAATGTACTCGTAAGTATAGTAGGTATAAGTTCAGTTTTTCTCCAACTAATGTTGAAACTTGCTAACTTTGTTAAAGTTTTGCCGATCAACTTATGCAACTTAGCGGCACTGCCACAATTTAAGTAGCGCTTTTATTTCATTCTCTCAGCATAGTAGAAGGAAATATCGTCATCTATCATACAAAATAAATTAGCGGGTCTTAAACGCGTACAACTAACTTATTTAAGGTATAAATACCTATTTGGTTCCGACGTTTCGCTCGTCTTGCACCGAGCATGGTCGCGGAGAGACTGATGAGAGCTCAGCGCCGTCTTGTGGAAGTGCGGGTTTCGGCACCTACCCTCACTTGGTCTTTATTTAAGTTCACAATGTCGGTACTCCGACACACTACACTAATGACGTCTACACACTATTGAGATTTATCACTGCCAACCAAACCAAATAGGTATTTATACCTTAAATAAGTTAGTTGTACGCGAAACGATTCAAATTAAACATCACTGCCGTTTTTAATATCTCTCAAGAAGAAGTCACTCATATTTTTTGTCACAACTAATTCCAAGTGACGTTAAGTTATACTTTATACTATAAATGTAAGTATAGTAGGTATAAGTTCAGTTTTTCTCCAACCAATGTTGAAACTTGCTAACTTTGTAAAAGTTTTGCCGATCAACTTATGCAACTTAGCGGCACTGCCACAATTTAAGTAGCGCTTGTATTTCATTCTCTCAGCATAGTAGAAGGAAATATCGTCATCTATCATACAAAATAAATTTGCGGGTCTTAATCGCGTACAACTAACTTATTTAAGGTATAAATACCTATTTGGTTCCGACGTTTCGCTCGTCTTGCACCGAGCGTGGTCGCGGAGAGACTGATGAGAGCTCAGCGCCGTCTTGTGGAAGTGCGGGTTTCGGCACCTACCCTCACTTGGTCTTTATTTAAGTTCGCAATGTCGGTACTCCGACACACTACACTAATGACGTCTACACACTGTTGAGATTTATCACTGCCAACCAAACCAAATAGGTATTTATACATTAAATAAGTTAGTGGTACGCGATTAAGACCCGCTAATTTATTTTGTATGATGTATACAAATCGCGAAAGTTTAAAATCGATTATCGTCATCTATGTTTCAAAATTGTTTATTTTCGCCTTTATTACTGAATGATTATAACATGATATTAAACTTGACACAGCTTAGAGTGCAGATATTATGATGCGGTTCTGTAAGTAATACTTTTGAGTTATTGTTATACTTACATTTACTTGTTTAGGACAACTCGTAATTAATGTTGCAGGTGTAATGATTTAAATTGCGGTTAAAGTGAATAAGAAGGAACTTGAGTTTTGTTCATCAAGTATAATTATATTAAGTATTTCTGGAGTCCACCAGCTGTTTTATAGTGAATTGTCGGAAACTTCTCAGTAGCACTTTATTAACTGTTAGTAGTCTATCTATTTAAATATTTATTTTTATGTGTTTACTTTTCTATGTAAATGCATTTATATTATATGATCTTGTATGTATTTATAGTATGTTTTATATCGAATATTCTATTTTATTTTACTCTCTTCGAGTAAGTACACACCTGCCACGATCATATCTGCATCACCCAAAGGTTGTCTGGCAGAAAATGCCTATAGGCATTAAGTCCGCCTTGTGCAATTTATTTGGCAGGAAGTTTTAAATAAATCAATAAATAAACAAATATATATGAACTAAACAGTTTGGATGTTGAATTAGCTTCAAAAGAAACATTTAGAGTAATCGATTCATATGTTTTATTTAGTTTAAAACTTCTGGACATGAAAGTTTTAGCTGCTACGCTTTTTACTGCTTATAAGAGTTGTTCGGTTCGTTTTTTAAATACACTCAAGTCACAAATAATTAGGATAGTTTTTAAATGAAAGAATTGAATCAAATTACAAAATAAAAATGTCTTTAATGGAACTTCCAAAAATTAAACATTAAAACAACTTGTCCAACGAAACGCTAGGACGTCATAAATATACAATCATAATATTAAAAATAATACAATAAGTTACTTATTTCTAGTTTCAATACAATAATAAATGCAATATAATTTGCTACATGCAAATCAATTCAGTTATAATTATATGCAATTTTACAAATAATTACCAATTCAAAATATATAGTGTTTCTAAAATATTGTTTTTGAGTGCATAATAATCGATATTTTCGTAACATTTCAAGCTATAACTGGTAAAAGTAATAAAGTAAATAAAATCTTAAATAATAACATTGTTTTTGACACAGTTGACTAGAATTTAGACATCTCTGACACAGTCCAAAATTTTAAAAATAAATTATTGCACTGCCCGCATGTCAGTCTTCTAAAACTCAAAAATACACAAGTAAGAGTTTTAAAACTGAAACTTAGCACTAGAAACTACACTTTGGCAGCGTGGGCACAGCGAATTTACGTCATATTATACTGCGTAGAACTAAATACATAATATATTATGAACAATCAGAAGATGCTATGATATTATACAATGCGTGTAACATCAATTTATTTAGAATTTAAGAAAGGAAAAACATTATTCTTAAATCCGTTTTAATTTTTATTTTAAATTTTATTCGAAGAGAATATATATATTATAATATAATAATATATATTATATCTTCGGATTTTAATGTTAAAAAAGTAAAGTAAGGATTACTATACTTTTGTAACATAATAAAAACTAAAAAAGCAATAAGTCCTTTCCCAAATTCTAAAAATTTTATCTATTATTGACAGCCTAGTGAATTCTACAAAACTACGAACGATTAGCTTGATTATAAAATTCTATTACCTAATGTGTGACTACCTTATATTGGCGATAAATGGTAATATGACCTGAAAATATGATTTGATGATATGAACGCTATATGTTGGGTTTATTCACAGATTGGTCCTTATACACAACTAATGAGAAATGGGAATATTTTTCGATCAAATTAAAACATTACCCCTTAATTATACAAATATACTTTGATTGATCTTATATAATTGTATCTATTATTTGCTATTGGAATAAAATCAATCTATCGAACTTTTTTCTTTTCCCCGATAATTACTTTATGCGTACTTTTGAATTAGACACAGAATTTAAACCAAACTTTAGGAAAGCCAAATTCCGAGTTGGGATTTCACTATGTTGAACAATCTTTTGAGTGTCATAAGACAAGAATACAGTCATGATAATTGTTATTTGTTCGAGATATGTAAAGAAACTTTAGAACAGTGTGATCGAAATCTTATTCAAAAATATTCATTTACTTAAACTAATGTTACAATTTTTATGATTGGGTTCAGGGATTACTTTATAAATAGCTATATTCGTTTTTATAAATAAGGGGTACACGTATTCTTATGTATCAGTTTCCAACATCAAGAACAAAGTGACTTCGAAATACTTAATTAAGCCTTAATATTATATTTATCAACAATTCTATTGCTATCCGGTGAGTCATCTGCAAATTTTATTTCATTCGATGAATCGGAATTCTCGTCAGCAAATTTAATATCGGCGAAATCGTTTCTTTTAAGCGTACCTGAATCTTTTTCTTTAGAATCATTTACTCTTTTTAAAGTCGACGTGTCAAAGTCAGTTCGATTTTCTTTTCTGTGTACTCTAACTGGAGAACGTGTGAGCGTCAAATCTTTCATTTGTATTGTCACGGGACTCTCAGCTTTTTTCTTCTTACTTCTCTTTGATAATTTGGGCGAGTTTTGTAAATCACTTATACTGAAATTTAGAGGATGTATGATGTTGCCCTTCTCAATTACTTTTCGGATGGATTTAATAGACTCGTTCGATCTATTGGTACGATTATCACTTCTTTTTAACGTGCTTGACGTAGGCCTTTCTTCCGGTGATTCAGTATTACTGCCGGGATCTGGCGCCATACCTTTCAGCAAGATTTCCTATAAAGAAAAACGACCAGTCAGAATTTTCTGGTATTCATTATGTTTTCAGTTTTAGTTTTGTGTTTTAGCGTAAATTACAAACCTCGTAGACTGGCACTGAATTTTCGTCAATCTCCTTTAGTATGTCACCCTCTTCTAATGGTGGTATCCACACAAGGAATGCTGGATCCATCCCCAAATATGAACCGGGAACTGAGCCTGTAACAAAGTTCAATACTTTTATCTCTTCTGAATCGACAAACGAAAGTGAATGATATTTGCCCATACTAATTATTATAATGGACACTAGTCAAATAAATCACCTTGAAAAATATTTTATCGGGCTTCTAATTTAATTTTATTTATTTTGAGGGTTATACTTATGCCTAATCCAATTTCACTGTAATACTACTAATTCACTTTATTATATCCAGAATCACGCCGTAGCAAAGTAATTTACAATATAATATCTAACCAGCATTATTAACTTCATAATCATAGTAGTCGATTTCCATCTCGGGATGTGAAGTAAGACTAAGATCTGATTTCAATAGTCGTCGATTGCAGGATTCCTTCGTATGTTTTGGGTTGTCGCGGATCTTGGCAGCAGCAACGCCACTTAGAGCGGGGGAGTACCAACCCTGAACAAAAAGAAATTGCGTTTAGCTTTTTATTTACTTGTAACATCGTTGGCGATTAGTATCTATACTATACTATATTAGTTTATATATCTGTTTTAGAGAGGCATCAAACTATTTGCAATGAAAAAAGTCTCTACTACCACTCACGTTGGTCAATGTCGCAGCTGATGTTGAAGAAGACGCGCGGCTTTCACTACGATCTTTATCCCACATGCTGTCTTTGTCCTTCTCACTACTGCAGGTACTCTCCCTCTCACTCACACTGCTAACACTGGCACTCATTTCCGCTACACCGGATTCACTTGTTGACTGCTGAGGTGGTGACGAAACCTTGAAAGATCAGAATATAATAAGAATTCTTTATCGGAAATAATTGTATCAAGGCTAAAAGCTATAATAGAAATATCGAAATTTTCTTCTTTTTTTTTAAATTAAATATACTGAATACCTTGGCTTGTGGTTTTGCAACGTTTGTGGCTGATACAGTATGAGATCGTCTTAGTGGTGATGGAACTATAATGTTTCTTCCAGCAGGTGCACTACTTGATGAGACAGTCTCAGGTGTCACCGTAGCTTGGCTAGCTACACTGTCTGCGCTCGCTACACTTGTATTATCGCCAACATCAGCTTCGACGTCAGTACCAGGATCTTCCTCTTCATCCCTAAGAAAATAACAGACGATAAAATAATGTACCTATATTACATTATATAATATGGTCATAAAATAAAAGATAAATTTTAGCGATATATAATATACTTAGTGATATTATGATACTTTCTTTCTATTCATGAGATCCGACCGAATATTTTTAATGATGATATAACATAAATTTGAAATAAATTTTCACTGCATTTAACATCGTGCACAATTTAATACTATTAACATAGGGATAAAGAGATAACTATTTATACATGAATAAGCTGGTTAGTGATAAAATCATCGAATGTAAAAGTGATGATGGATTTACAACATTTTAATTAGGCAGCGAAATACCAACAAAATGCTCCAAACTCATTATAAATACACAATGACAGTAAAACAATAAAACATTACTAACGAGTAGATAATTATCGGATATAGAGAAAGTTTGTATAGCGATACGTGCCAAAACAATAGCGCCGAGTCAAACAACGCACTCATTATATTTCAGAGGGAGAAACTCAAGTGTTTGTTAATTAATTATTCTTTCGACTCACTTCACCGAAGGGTTCTCAAAGAATCCCAAGTGATCTTAAATGAAAGGTTAGGGA
The DNA here is from genome assembly GCA_944739405.2 of Euclidia mi. Taxonomy (NCBI): domain Eukaryota; kingdom Metazoa; phylum Arthropoda; class Insecta; order Lepidoptera; family Erebidae; genus Euclidia; species Euclidia mi. The sequence continues at coordinate 22,930,221 of OX123194.2, read as the reverse complement.
TTTTCGAAAGATGACTTGAAATGGAATATAATAAATTATATGTATTCTAATCAATAATGATTCAAGGTTCTTTGGTATTTCGGTCCATTTGCAAATGATCTTGTTTAACGTTAACACTTTTTTCGAAAGTGATTCTTTTCTAGAATATATTTTCTGACACAGAAGGGAATAAATTATACTCCTTTGTCTCAGTCAAAGTTTAGCTTCGGCTTGAGCGAAGTGGAAGTAAGTACCTATTTTTCTTTGGAACTTTAAATATAAAATCTTAGGCGTTATTAATTAGCGTAAGTAATTTTCATTATAAGTTTCTTAAGTTAAAGGAGAATGAAGGCTATACTTAATTAGCGTTGTATTTTAGAATAAAAATATAAGATTTGGAAATAAATTTCTGACAGTAAATTTTAATTACAAAAGCACTGTAGGAAGATAAACCAACTACTAAGTAAATGTCGCATACAGTTTTCCTTGTGTTTTTAGTACCAATTTTTTTTTTTATTAATGGATCTTCCTACCTTTGTTCCACATTCTCAGAATTCCTGTCCGAGTCTCTTAGTCTTGTATGCCGAGTCTTGCCCGAAGGTAGGAGTCGTCGTAACGAGACTCCTCCACCGACCACTTCTGATAGTAAGGTACTGCGGGAGCCAGATGTTGCGCCACCAAGTTCTAATGACGCTGAACATGCTGCAACAAAGATATTTTGTAATAAAAAGCTAGCAAATCAAATAAATAAACCGAAGCTTATGATTAAATAAATTTCGTCAACGCCTTATATTTGAGACTATTTATGTTTTGTACTTTGCAAAAGTGTAAGACTTTTTAAATGAAGTGAATGAATCAAAGTTAATAATAATATACTTGTGAGTGTTTTATTCTTCTTTTAAGAGAACAGTATGCAGTACCCTATAAGGCGCCTGCGCCTAAATACTATTGGGCAAAATATAAAAAATAGTCAACTTTTCTATCAGAAAATAATGAAATTAAGGTCTTATGTACATAGTTTTGGTAGCAAGTTTCACCAATTACATAAAAGAAAATACTTAACCTTGTAAGGAAAAATAACATTTAATAACGGATTAATAGAAAAGTTTATGTCAAAATAATATTTTGTCGTCTGACCTAGATCAAATAAGAGACATTCTTGTCTAGTCATCCGTCGCTTTAATGTAGGTACTTTTTACTGACGAAAAAACTAACCAGATTCTTATAACGATTGAATATTATAACAATTGTTAAGGATGTATATGCATAAACGTAAAGATTCGGATGAAATTTGGCACAGGTATAGTTTATGACATGGATTCGTACCAATAGAATTTCATTAAAATATCTGCTACACATGCTAAACCGCGGTCGGAAACAGACTCGTGTATAATATTTTTTAAGACTGATTTTACTCATCACTACTCGTAATTTGTGTTTGTCCCAGAATAATGTTTTAGTGTTTCACAAACATTGTAAACAAATCAAATTATCTAAATAATTATTACTGTTCGTCAAACTCAAACTCAAATATGTTTATTTCCATACAAATTGTTTAAATTTTTTGGACACGTCAGAAGGTCATACAAATTAAAAAATAGAAAAGTAACTTTAAATGCATATTAACATAGTTGAGCATTAAAAAAAATGCCTGTTCAGAAAGAAGAGCCTCGTGAGAAGAATCAGGCAAGAAACTCCGGGCCACTCTTTTCTTCGTCTTGATTCTATACAATTTAAAAACTAAGTAACTACATTGAATTTTTCCCTATATGAGCTGGTGTGTCTATAATGTTGTTGTCAATTAATAAGGTTTTTTAATAATAATATAAAAATACTAAACTAGCATAATATAGACACAATAACTCACACTCACATGAAACTTAACACTAATCAAACATAAGTAGCCTGTGGGACCGAGCAAATTAATCCCAAGCATTTTTGTCTTCAATATATAATCTAGCACTGAATATTACCCTTTTCGACAAAATTGTGTTTAATTAAGTCTATTCAGTTTCGGAAAATATTGTATGCAGTCCTTCGTTCCTAAAAATCTACATAGAGTCAAAAATGAACTAAAATAATAACTTTTAATAAGAGAAGTACGAAAAAGTCACAAAGGGGAAAAGGAACTAGCTATCAATGATTTATTCATACCATCACTATCAGTGAGCGATTCCTTGTCTGCAGCGCGCTGATACGCTCTAGTCCGGTGAGCTGAATGCAGCGCAAGACACAAGGCAGCCAGCGCTGCAGCAGCTGCTAGAGCAACGGCAGCCCCTCTGGCTCCACCGCCACTGCGCCACCATATGCCTCCGCTGACGGACGCCCAGGCAGCTGACGCGTTGCGGATGGGCTCTTTATAGCAAATGAAGCATAATTTACTAATATTCTGACACATACAAACAACACAGAAGAAAATCAGCATAGAAACACCCAGATCATATTAACCATCCATGTTCGGGCATCAAATGTTTGAATTTAGCGGGTATCGAACCCGCAATTTTCAGCGTGGCAGATGTTTACAGTCCCGCCACGCCCCTGGGTCGTCAAATTTTGTTATGAGGTATGTGATATTGTTGGTTTTGGCAAGCAAATTTATTTTTACTGAATAAACTAAACCAGAAAAACATAATAAATTAGAAGGCCTTGGACAAAATTGCTTAATGCGCTTTGAGAGGTTGGCTTTCAACATTTTCGAATATCAAAATTCTTGGTAACTCCATACGCACCAACTTGCGAGGCATGAGCTAAAAATCCACCAGCGCATCGGTCGCTTGTGTCTCCGGACCTCAACTCTACAAGAATGTAGCGTCCACCAGCTATCTCCATCGAACCGCTTGAATCTGTTGTAGTTTCTACATCGCCGACCTAGGAGAAAAAGAAACACTTGTCACTCCACACATCCAAAGAAAGGTCAGTTCAAAGTAAGATACACTTTTAATTGATGTGATGAATCAAACTTCTCTTATTTTAGTCAGAAGGCCAATTCTTGTATTTCTTTTTTTTTTCTTTTACAGTCTCACGCCTGTATCCCCGAAGGGGTAATATTTCACCCACATTTCGTCATGAATTTTTAGGTCCCACGTAATAGGTGCCGCTGATGTGGCCGGTTACGGCAATAGGTGCCGTTACCGGGCACATCACCAGACTCCGTGCTGCTACTGAGAATTCGGGAAAACCCAGTAACACTTTTGCCCGACCCGGGAATCGAACCCGAGACCTCCGATCAGCAGTCGCATACGCTATCCACTAGACTACGGAGGCAGTCCAGTGGATAGCGTATGCGATATCATTCAGATATCATTTGTGACATAAGTATGACACTAAATAGCTTGTTTCTGCATTTTAAACAAATATAATTTACAGAATTGGGCCTCAGGTTATAGAGCTTACCGAGGGCACACTATTAGGGCCGTCCCAGGACGCGAGTAAAGGAGATCCTAAGGAATCACCGTCTCTGGCCCTCAGAGCTTGTCCAGCGCAGGGCAGTCGAACTGCCTCCATTCGCAAACGTACCACTAGACCTTCTTCAGCCTGTGACAATAAAAGAGAAATTACATTAAAGGACTGGTGCGGCAATGTTGCTTTAACATGTTCAGGAAGAATATTGTGTAACTACTTAATTACTCTTGGTCTTAATATGACTTAACAAACAAGTTCATACTAAACAATATGGACTGTGTCTGCCTGTAATAAGAATACTATTAAATAAAATTGTTTTATTCCGTCCCTATTAGATCACGTAGTTTCACACATTGCCATTTGGTCACAAAACATCAAATTTTTCATATATGGCGTGAATGGCATTTCTGGGTATTCCAAGCAACTGCAATTTCACGGTCAATCGAATAATTCCTTTGGATACGACTTTTATTATAATAAAGTACCGTTTAGAATTCTATTGGTGTAATTTCTGTAATAGTTGTCTGTGTTTTTTGCTGTATTATATGTTATCTTATGAGTGAAATGCCAAAATTTGTAGGTTATTGGCAATTTGTCCTCTCATTATCATTCTATTATTATAAAATAAAAATATACTTAGGTATTATACCAAGTATTATACGGTGCATAACTGACTTTAATTCTAATGTTTCAGTGCCCAGTGTCAATCTAGTTTTACGCTAAAAATAAGGCTTAGCAACACACAATTTATTTTTTTATATAATTTTTCCAAGAACAATAATTTGAATAAATTTAGAAAAGATGTATTCGTTTGCAATTCGATTTCATCAAAGCTTATCCCAACCAACCCATTTTTGAGAATCGGACGAAATCCTAACAGTTGTAACGACTATACAATGAGTTTCTGTAAAACGAATAAACAGTAACTTTTAATTGAAATATAACTGGAACAGATCGAGAGGAATGAAAACCGTTCAACAAATCTATTCCGGGTGGTTGAGGTATAGTTACTGTAAACGAAACAAATAAAGCGATTCGAGAATAACATAGCAGCACTGCACTGTTTGATAGAAGTTGCTGTCGACTTCGCTGCCTATGTATACATAATTATATTATCATTAACTAGCTTCTTCTTCTTTCCGTATGATTGTGTGGCTTACTCTAGTGCCAGAGTTTTCAGTCCACCCGAAGTTTTCAGACTCGCGTTTTGCTAACACTACTCCGCGTCCAGGTGGTTCATTTTTTGGACAAATAATATAAAAGTTTATAAGAGTGATTTTAGGGGGTGATTTATAGAGACATTGTATGAATGCTGCGGCTGCGTCATAGTTTTTGTAGTTTTGTACCTGCCACTATAGTAATTGTTTACGTGAATATGTATGTATAATTTGTATGATAATTTTAATGTTTATACACAGTAACTGTACAATAAATGGAAAATATTTAGTATCTTTCATATCATACAAGAAGGATTTGTAATTAGTTTGTCACAGTATTATTGTATTCGTATTTTCTATAAAAATCTAGTATTTCGCCTCAGAACATGATATTTTTCTATTTGCAACATATTTTCTATAATGAATGCCGCTAGCAGTGCGACCTTACTTTATCAGGATAGAAATTCTGATTGAGGCTGTTACGGCCGCTTAACAGTTGGCGATTTTGAAATTGCCGCAACAAATTGATACGATGGTGTCTCTCTAAATTTTGCTGGCAAGTAAGTTTATTTTCTCTAGTCATGTTGCTTAAGATTTTAACCTATAATCTATCTCAGGTTACTTGTGATTTAAATTACCTTGCTATATATACCTAGTCGATGTTCATTGTTACTGCTAACTTTATAATGCCATTGACTCAACAATCAATGTTATATGAACCATACATATCATATCAACATACCATTCGGTATTACAATATCCGTACGTATTACATTCTATGTTGTCGTGTACACAACTTTAAGTGGACGATAATAAATATCATACCCAAAACCAAGATGTCAAGAGCTTCTTTATAATAATACCAATTAAACCCATAGAAAGCCACAAAACTCGATAAAAAGTTAACTAAATTAGTCATTTTTACAATCAGACAAATTCGATCATTTGACAAAAGTTAAAGCATTTTTCCCAAATAGTTCGCTTTTATTCTTATTTCCATTAATTACTTATTTTAATTTAGCCTAAGCGAAGGTTCCATTTAACTGACTTCGCCGAGGAAATTACTAATGGGACGGCTGAAGTTGAAGGAATTTCCTTTAACAGATTTTACAAATTAAGAAAAAGAAAGACAGACCAAGTAGCAGCTTAGAAGTTGGAACTCAATTAAACTAAAAGATTTTTTTTTTCTACAAAGTTGTCTAACGAATAAAGTTACCCTTTTTAGTTAAAGACAACTATTGTATTAAAGTAAGACTGTTTTGTTGATCAAGTGAAGTTAAACACAGGACGGTGAAACTTAAAGGGTCTGGTTAGTATATTGGATCTCGAAAGGCTGTTTTGGGCGTTTCTGTCTGAAAACTTTTAGTAACAGTTCACTCTTTGGTAAACACGTTAAGCCTTGTACCTGTCATCAAAGTCGATGTGAAGACTCAATATTACTCAAATATCAGTTTTCGACTAATTAGAAATATACGTTCTGTGCCTGGAATAACTACAATACAACGTAAATTATCTTTAGAAAGGAAGAATATAATGATTAGGTTTCTATTATCAATAAATTTTAATAATTATGTATTTTTATTTTTGTAGTGTTACTGTTCCCTATAGAACAAAATTAAATCATTAAACTAAAACACTCCTTAAACATACTCCTTAAACATTCCTTAAACTAAATACATTTAGGATACCTATGTTAGTAGACGGAGTGCAGACGGACTTTTTATTTTTTTAAGTCATTGGCCTGGTTTTTACTTTATCCAAGTTTAATATTTTCACAATAAACTTTACTTGATGTCTTTGCTTACTTTTATCGAAGACTGATACAAATATATATACATTTCTCTAAATAATTGAGTTTCGCAAACTTTCCATAGCTTTTGTTATTACATTGAATAGTAGCTATTAAAACTTCTAGATTTGTTCAAAGAAATTTGGATTTCACAATGTTAAGTAACACTTTAGTTTAGTACCTACATACTTTGAAGAAAACTATGTAGATTAAGTTGTTGAAGATAATGATGCTCAGTTAGACAAGCCCTCTGTTTATCCAGAATGAAGAGAATTTCCTTTATTTCTGAACTAAAAAAAAGAACTTAGTAAAGTCCTTGTATCAGTTCGCATATTGACTCTTTTACTGTGAAATACATGTTGTAAAGTTTAGGTAAAATCAGTGAAAACATGTTAAGTCAAAGGATTACTAGGGGTGCCACCTTCTGTTGTCCTGTGTTTCTGTTGTCCGACATTCAGCAAAGAGCATAAGAAAAAAAAATCCAAAAATAGTAACTCAAAGTATCATAATTGTGCAAATAAAGTAACATAAAGTTTTCTACCATTACAATGTTATTTTTCTGGATAAAAGACTGTGGTCCTTTTCAATGTATCTTAAAAATTAATTGCTCTACAGAACCATTGATAGGTACACGCGCCGAGATCGTGTTTCCCGGTTTTTTTATATAGCATTTTTTTATATACTATGAGAAAACATACAATTCAAATAAATCCTTATAAATGTCACATTTAAAGCGAATTATTACTATAAAACTCATGTAGATAACATATACAGTCAATTTCTTAAGACGTTTTAAAAAAATGAAATCATGGAAAACTCATCCCAAGATCATCGTTTCCTAATACTTCCAAATATTAGAATATTTAACAATAAGAATAATTTCTTCGCCTAACCAAAAGCGAAGTAATAATTGAAGACAGTGTTCCACTCAGCCGATTCAATTATAAATTTCATTTCAAAGGTTAAACCTCCGAGGAACTGAAGTGTGTTATCCAAGGCTTCGATAACACACTTCAGTTATCATTATATATATTCGTTATATAAATAACGTCATAGCTATTGATTAGCAGTGCCTCGCTTTGCATTTGCATTTTAGTACGGATACTTTATGGTATTCTAGAATGGTGTGTGACAACTGATAGATAACAATATCAGTCTTATATATAAATCTTACTCAATTTTAATCAACTTCTTAGCAACTGATTAAGTTTCTCAAAATTAATCTGTGGAGAAAAGATTACAGTGTCAAAAAGATTGCTGATTGATCTATTTCCTTTTTTTTTATTATAGACTCACCCCTGTATCCCCGAAGTGGTTGGCAGAGGAGTAATATTACATCCAGGTCCCACGTAATAGAGGGCGAGCCTATTGCCGTACCGGGCACATTACCCGGGCACATTACAAAAATTACTAGAAGTTTTAAAATGACCTTTAATAATTTTGCCTAAATATTATTATTATATTTCGTATTACATGACATGTGGAATATTAAGTGTTATTTTTTTTCGTTTTTATATTATTAATTTATAATAAATAGTCTGCCTAAATTATATTAAATCTTGATAAGCTTAATTACTTACACACTATGTTATAATATTAGCATAAAAACATGTACATAATATTGTCGTTTGTCTCTAAGTTTTAATCAAGCGTCAGCTCGAAACACAGGTCTAACCTAGTTCGAGCAGGTAGTCGATAACTACTTGAGTCATAACGCAATCCTAGTTTTTGCCAATATTGCAAATATATGTATATTAAGAGGCTTTATGTACACTATTGTTTTTATTAGCCATGTACTTATGATATAATGTAAAACTAAATATAAGACATTAGGCTAGTTATACCAATGGATCTAATTTAAGACGAATTGTAGTGTACGTACCTTTTGTATTTTTGTGAATAAATAAATTATTATTATTATTATTATATATTACCAGACTCCGTGCTGCTACTGAGAATTTCCTAACGGTAAAACCCAATAACACTTTGCCCGACCCGGGAATCGAAGCTGAGACCTCCCAATCCCACGCGCACGACCAACGAGGCAGTATTTTTTGCTATGTGAAAATTGAACCTAAGGGTGCTTGTACACGGCGCATGTAGCTTGAGCATGTTGAGGCACTTGCGCGGGTTACATGCACCGTAAACATATCGTTTAAAACAATGTGCGGGTCCAGCGACTCGAGCATGTACCAAAGCGAGCCACCCGCGCAAGTAATTCGCGTGCTCTGCGACGCGCGCGGGTCACTCGCGCATGTTATCTGTTAAAATTACATTTTTAACATATGATTTTAAAATAATTTTCGTTCGTCGAGACATTTGACGCGATTCAATTCATAAAGCTACCCCGCGAATAGCATGCACATGTAGCTCTTGACCACGAACAAATAAATTGTACATAGATACAGCTTGCGCAAGTAGCCCGCGTCTTTACTTGCTCCAGTTATTTGCACCATGTAGAAGTACAAGCGAGTAACTTGATCAAGTAGCTTGCGCATATTACCCACGCGTCTAACCCGCACCTTTACTTGCTCCAGCTACATGCACCGTGTAGAAGCACCCTAAGACATACAATGCACTGTCAGTGGCGATACAAACTGCACCATCCGTGTCAATATAACCTACTAGGGGAAGAACGCAACTATGATTGCACATATTTTTAAGTTATCCCTTTCATCTCGATCCCTGGGAATTTAGTAAAATTCCACCTTTTACACCCCTATTTCAACATCTTGCGCCTCAAAGTCTTAGCTGTCAGTCAGTCAGTAACGGACAATTTTACATAATAATATACAGATTATCTAAAAACTTATTTACCCAAAGTATCATTTCGCCACCATCCCATGATGAATTTATCCTAAACTCCTATAACGGATAACTTTTAGAAAGCTCGGCAACAAAATTTAATTAACTACCATATTGTGACTTAATTGCCATTTGAGAGTGGCTGACAACCGTAAACTGTATTGGGAACAATATTAGTTTGTTAAATTGGGTATCCGTAGTACCTTACTTGGGAAATGGACAAGTTTAAATGACTTCGTGGTGATACAATAACTGTGCTGCGTTTAGTACGTTCCAGTAACTTGAGCAAGTATTATAAATGTCCAGATTTCGTCATTCTTTTGTGGGTGGATACAAAGTTACAAATATTGCGAGGCGTGTTAAGTGCATCGCATGCTTTTCAAAGCGGATATTTAGTTGTGGAGAAGCATGTGCTTATAATGTGGAATTTAATTCGAGGCGTGCGTTGCGAAGCATAAGCACTCGCCTTGCAACTGTATTATGAGTTTTCAACACTAGGGTTTATATTAAAATAAGCACGAAATATAAGTTTGAAGTCTATTCCTTGCCCTAAAAGTTATTATTCATAGTGTCATGCAAAGGTAAATGGGCACCTTAGTATGGAAACCATACCCATGGCGGACACAAACGAAATATAGCCGAGTGTATTCATCTATGGCTCTCATTTACTATGGCATTAGTCACATTAATGTGAGCTATGGGAATCTCAAAAAATTCAAGTGTTATCTATGTATATATCCATACTCTTTATCTCTGAAACTACTGATCCGATTTGGAAACATCTTTTTGTGTGTGTTAGCCACATTCATGAGAAAGGTTATAGGCTGCTTTTTATCCCGATATTCCTGCGGGATCACTGAATGAGGCCGACGAAGTCGCGGGCGTCCGCTTATTAATTGATGTAGGTAAGAAAAATAAAATGCTAATTCATTAAAATATTTTTTATTCAATTTTATCCAAAGCAATCATAAGATCATTTAAAAAGGCAGCGGGTGCGCCAGTTGCTTCCTGGTGTATGGCTAAAGACAGATAATAAACAATGCTAGCGATATGGGCGCAGCTTTTTAATGTGCAAAAAAAACCTGTTCAATGTGCGAAAGAGACAGCGTATAACATATCTCTAAACATTAGCTCATTTCGATATTATTGTCATGCCTTTATAAGATGAAATAAAAACCTTTGATACCGTTTGTTTTCTTTTTTAAGGGATCCTGTACATTTTTCTCTCACGATTTTTAATCAAACAATTATATGCAATGAAAGGTCATATTATTCCCCTTTGTTTAAAACTATTTTGGTTAATGTCCGCCACTGTTCGCAAAGCGGGTCAGATATGCCCAATGACCTTTTTTGTCAAATATTTGTTTCTAACATTTGTTAGGACAAAATGTCCAATCGAATTAATATTAGCAAAAAGACAAAAATATTTGATAGAGTAAATCTGGGACTGTTATAATATTTAGTATTTGAAACCTTTGAAACAATATTTATCTAAATATTACGATTCATATAGAAGGCCTGGCAAAAACGTACATTTATTGATTGTGATAGTGATCTCATTAATAATACCGTTTTGGTCTTAGGCACAACTAGATGTTGATATGACAATTTTTTTTTTTACTGTGAGTGATCATTTTATTTTACTGCTAAGTATAGGGACTTAAATAAGTATTTTTATTACAATTACTACACGATACTTATTGAATTTTGCGTATAGGTACAATTTCGAAATTTGGTAAGACCATAGTACCTGCAATTAATACACAAAATTATTGAAGAGTATATTTATTTTTATTTATAGTCTCACGCCTGTATCCCCGAAGGGGTAGGCATATTACACCCACATTTCGGCATGAATTTTTAGGTCCCACGTAATAGGGGGCGAGCCTATTGCCGTTACCGAGCACTTCACCAGACTCCGGACTGCTACTGAGTATTTGGAAAAACCCAGTAACTCTTTTGCCCGACCCAGGAATCGAACCCGGAACCTCCGATCAGCAGTCGCATACGCTATCCACTGGACCACGGAGGCAGTGAAGAGTATAAGAGATAGAAATTGTACCATTATTATTTTTGTGGCAATAATAATAATCCATTTATTTGTTAGAATATTGTTGTAACAGTGGTGTTACAAAATGATAGATGTCCATAATATTCTGCCGTTTCTGGCGCACAAATCTTAAACTTAACAACATCGTACGATAACTTAGCTTTCAAATTAAAAATACAATAATAATTAAAATTGATTACAATAATAAGTTTGAAGCAATTAGTAATAAATATATAAAATGTCAAATATCATTATAATATCAAGTTACAATTTTAATTTCGTGTCAAATTTTTCACATAAGAAATCATTCGTCGAGTAAATAGCATTTGTCTAGCAAGAAGCAAAATAATTTGTTTTTAAATGTAGTGAGGTTATAAGTTTTAAAACTATCGGATAATTTGTTGTAAATGCGTATTGCCATGCTATAAACATTCCTAGAAAAAGTTCTATTCTTTGATGGGGTACATATAATTTACGCATTTTTCGACTTTTTCTAATTACAACTTCATTATGTGTCTCAAACAAGCTTATATTTTTGTGTACAAAGATACAGGTTTCGAATATAATTATATAAAGCTGGGAGAGGTAATATTTTATTGTTTTTAAAAAGAGGAACACAACTTTCTATCGGTTGGGTTTTATTTATTGCTCTAATACACGATGATATTAACCGAGTTATATAGTCGATAACATCAAACATTTTATAAAATGATAACCAAATTAATCGATGCCTAGGCTAGCTGACTAGTCACTCCAAACGGTCCTCTGTCTGTTACAACTCAATGAAATTCGTAAAAGTCCCGTCACATGGTTCGGCGACAGCGTGGAATAACTTCGTTCATGCTGCGTTTGAATAAATGTACAGTGTTCGACGTTTGATTAAAAGCCAGGCATTTTAGTAGACTAAACGGTGCTGACAGATTAATAGGTAACTATTCGACCAATAATTTTGTCGTTGACGAATGAAAGTAGGTAATTGTCTGTGATAAATGCTTACAATAACACGAATGGTGACATTATTACAGCATGAATGAAAAGACCGGGAGCCTCGGTGAATTCGCGAAGCCTTGCCTCCAAGGGAGGTCGAGAATACCGTGGTAGTTACGACACGATAGTACGAACAGCTTAAGTGAGCCCGTCCGCTGGGATCCAATTTCAAATTTTGGTTGGATTTGGGCCTAGAGAAGGTAAGGACGTCATCATTCCATAGCAAAACAAAAAAGAAACCCCTCACAGGAAATCGATTTAAAGTGGCAGTATTTCTACTTCTGCGTTTTGCACGGTGGCGTGTGATTGCCAGGGGCCAAAAGCCTCCCCCCCATGGGATCTTCACCTTGTCGTGGTGGGGGGGCTCAGTAACCGTGGGTTTGAGGTACACCCACGGTGAAGCTAAGCGGGATCCCGGGAGGGGACGCTCCACGTGGGCTTGAGTGAGGCCTGCGTAGGAAGCGTCCCAAGGTGCGGGTGCGGGGGACAGTTTTGTATGTCCCTCGCAGTCGGGTGCGGTCGCGGGAGGAGAGGCGTGTCGGTGTTGCGTTGCCGCGCGCCATATCTCCCGCGACCAAATAGGGGCGCACTATTGTTGCGTCACGGTGGGGCCGCAGAGGAAGAGGAGATGCGGTGTTGTGTTGCCGTCCTGCCTATCCTCTGCGGCCGCTGTGTGTTTTGGCGGCGGAGCCCAACACCTTCATCCGCCGCCAAGGGGGTTTTGTTCGGGGCCCGCCTGACCATCTGGCGGGCCAATACCCGTCGGAGGGTTGCGAGGAATGCTTCGGTGATACCCGACCCTCCGACACATGGGTACATAAGGAACATTTTTTAATAAAAAAGGGGCCAAAAGCCTAACTACCCTTTTATTTTTCATCTTTGATAGGAAAAAAGCAATGGAGACATACACACAAAAATATATTACAGCACGCTAAAAACAGCATAAGCTTATACTGTTAGTAAAAGTATTTTTATAAACAAAACTTTAATAAATAATAATATAAAAATGAACAATATGAAAACATTTTCTGCGATCGTATTATATATATTTTTCATGAAGAAGCAAAAGTATTAAAATAAAAGTTTATTTCAACAGCAACGAAAACAGTCCATCTTTCATTATAGACATCACAAGAATTATTGTCAACTTGTCAACAAAGATTATAAAACGTATTGTGAAAGTTATGAGAAGTTGGGCGACGCCTACAAACTCTCAAGAAAAGACCTAAAGGAAAATGCCTAATGCCTATATTTATTCATATCAATCTTTTACGTATGAATTAAAAATATCCGTTATGTAAGCACATACATTTTGCCGTATATTCTTCTTTTGTATGAGAGTGTGGCCATTACGCTTATCAATTCTTGTCGTGCGAGAAAAACTGGGACAGAAGGTTTTCCCGGTTGTCATCAAGATCTTTGACAGTCGTTATAGGGAGTACAGTTCCTATGAATTAACTGACGCTAGTCTAAACTATGGAATATACGCTATTCCTTTAGGTTGCGAAGTTCAGACAGGCAGTCGCTCTGTGGAAAAGGTAATATTCAGTCAACGCCGGTTAGACTAGAAAGCGGTCCCCGGGTTGCATCCGGGATAACGCTAGTAAGATAATCTACATAAAAAAGTAAATAACGTTGGTTCTTATTTTACGGCGCATTAAATCAAACAGCGTTGTTTAATGCACTTTACGCCATCACATATCCTGTACATAAGAATGTTAAAACTAGAAGTTAGTTCACCTAATTTTACTATTACTTAATATATTTCAAATGTAGGATTTGAAAGATTCTAACAGAAACATGAAGTAACTTACCTGCAGCAACCAGAATGACCTAGAAGGACAAGCTCTGGCTGAGCCCGCTAGAAGCCTGGCAGCCGGCGCTAGATGCAATACGCAGCCACATCGACACCTTGCACCCACTTCTGCCACCACCACCGATGAGTCTCCGGCCCAGGGTCGCGCCGAACACTCACAGGCCTCCAGCTCGACCGCTTGACCCTAAGTTATATAAATGATGATGGTTAAGAATGCATTGGAAAAGGTTTTGTTCATGGTTAAAGGATAAATACTGAAGTAGTAGTAAGTCAAATACTAAGCAAGAGGACGATATTTATAGCGTATAATGTTTTGAGAGCACGCAGACTGCGTCTGACGAATATCTGGGAACGGTAAGAACGGTAATTTTCAATTTTCGCAATTATCACCGACTTAATAGTGAAGACTAAAAATTCAACAAAAAAGATGAAGTCTGTTAAGAAGATAGCGACGTTTGTTTACAGAACCGTGTCACGCAGTTCTTACATATAATGTTAATATGGTACGAATTCATAATTGTAATCAAAAATCATTTTAACATTGCAAAATCTCATAGTCCAGATAATATTTATGGTCGTTTTAGTAAACTTGTTTAACTTAAGATGGTGTGCAGTTTTTACTAGTTTACGTTTTAAGCCAGATTTAAATAATATCAATGATATCTAGCATTACTTTTATGCAAGACCCGATGCGGCTTTTCAGCGGCTAAGTTATACAATGAGGTGATTCTAGGGCTAAAATGGAGTATTTTTCCCGAAAGAAGGGAATACGAGCAATTACAAATCACCCTGTATAGTTTAAATGTCTCTACAATCACTGTTCTATTTGAAGATATTATATTCTAGAAATTCAAAGAGATGATTAATCTATACTAATAAATTAAAGTTTAAACTTTAATTTATCTTCATAAAGATTAACAAAAAGCCTTAAGGGACTTTAAAAAGAAGGAGATTTTCAATAAGATGACTATAATCTTTACTTATTGTTATTGAAACGTCACGCAAGATATGAATTTTACAGTTAAGTGCAGGTCAAAACCTAGCAATGTAATAAAATAAAACACGTGTTAGTAATATTGGAACTTTATGAGATTTTTTATAAACACAAGAAAATGTAAGGAATATGATAGAGCTAAAATTTCATTTCTATTTAGTCTTTTTTCTTTTTCTCTTCGTCTTCTTTGCTGTCTTCTGCTGTTTCAGCAGGTTTTTCTTTAACATCATCAACTTGTCCACTCTTAATTTGTTCATCCGTGGCCTCACTTTTGCCCACGTCTGAGACATCTGTCTTAGAGCCCTCAGCTGTAGTACTTGCTGCTTCTATTGTAGCTGTTTCAGCTGCAGTACCTTCGTCTAAACTTCTCTGCGACTTGCTAAAAGTAACAGATGATGGACGCCTCGGCTCTATGAGGCTTAATCTTGACTTTATACCAGTAGTCAAATCGTGGCTTTGTCGGGTCAAACCAGTCTGAGACAAAGCTAAATCTTTTAATATAGATTTTTGTATTTCAAGTTTACTGAGTGCTAATTGTTTTTCCATGTCATCCATAGCTTCAAATGAGTCCACGGGTGATTCTTCACTAGAATCTACACTAGAATGTAGTGACGTGACCGTGAATGAAGGAATACTTTCTTTAGAAGCTATTGAAACTGCCTGTTCTTCTTCAGGCAGTATGGTTATACTCGGAATCGTCTTCAAAGTGCCAAGTGAAGACTCTTTAGTTGAAACCGAAGCAGCACTACGTTTTTCTTCATAAGACTCCTGTGATTGAGTCGTAGTAATAGACGACTTTGATTTTCTTTGTTTTGCAAATCCCGGTGCAGGTTTTGGAACAAATCCAAGATCGCCTTTCTCATAAACATCACTAAATGAAACTAATGAATCTATCGATTCAGCTCGTACTGCGAGGTGTTGTTTGTTTATGACATTGAGGATGTTATTCAATACTACTTTCCTCTCTAATACTTCACGTGTAGGATCTACTGCAGCCCATTGATCCATTTTAAGAGCTGACTGTATATTGAAAGTCGTATCTTTTATTACCTGTCTGTATTTATCACGTTCTCTTATAAGTTTTGCTGTTTCGACGAGGTATTTATTTTGCTCACCTAGACTTGCATGCAAGTTCTGTTCAAGTATTCTTATTTGTAATATCATGTTTTCATTTTCTTTTGATAGTTTATGTACCTTTGTTTGAAGATTTTCAAAATCATACATTTTTCTTTCGTTTAATGCTTTATTTTTCTCTACGTTTTGGAATGCAGTAGTTAATTGATCAATAACTTTAAGTTGCACGATGCTTTTATTTATTGCTTTATCTCTTTCAGCTTCAGCAACTTCTAAAGCATTCCTTGCAGCTCTTTCATCTTCTCTGTACTTTTCGTTTTGCTCGGCTACTTTTGCTTGTGTGTATAGTATATTGTCTAATTGGTTATTTAGAGCAATATTTTCTCGAATAACTCTGTGTGTGGAAGCAGCAATTCTAGTCTCACTAGCGTCTTGAAAATCTTGTGCGAGCTGTAAAAGCCTAGCTTCCATTTCTCTTTTTAGTTTATCTTTGCCTATTACAAATTTTTTTTCAGCATCATAAACTATCCTTTTATATTTCATTTCTTGGTCTTCAAAGTCTTTTTCTTGTTTCTCGAATTTTCTCATAAGATCCTCTCTAATTGCTCTAAACTCTTCAAGGGTGTTGATTTTGCCAGCTAAAAGCTTATTTTCTGAGGTAAGTTGATCTTTCATAGTCGTGAAATTCTTTTCTAGTTCTGCAACTCTCTCGTGAAATTCTAATGTCTCCTGCTCTCTTAGCTCTTCAAGACCTTTTACTCTCTCCTTTAGTTCCAAATTCTCTTCGTTCTTTGCATTTAAAGACTTTTTCAAGTAAGCAATTATGTCAGCTCTATCTTCATCCAGCTTATCGTATGCATTTTGCAGTTCTTCATTTCGAACTTCATAATCACTAACAGCTGATCTAAGTCGAGCTAATTTTCTATTAAGATCCGCTATTTGTAGTTCATACAATGCCTTATCAACTTCGGAAAATACTATAGCTCTTTGTGGCTCTTCACCACCCTTTTTGGCTTTCGGTGGTTTTGGCGCCATATTTAGCAAAATATATTCTTAGCAATTAATATAGTTATAAACAAAAAAACGCAATGATACGTTTATTTTAAAATCTGATTTATAACTCAAAATACATTGTAATATCTAAAAACAAACACGATGACAATACTGCCTTTGACATTTTCTATTAATCAATATTCTTCTGATTTAGGTATATACTTCAAAGTAAAATTTTCAAAAAGTATTGTAGGTAAACCCGTAGTATTTGTATACTCTTTGGGTAAACCTTTTTTACAAAATTAATCACAATCTGGTTAAAAGGGCTCCAAATCATAATCCCCTTTTAATATTATTATTTTAATATACATATATAGTCTCAATGTATTATCTTAAGGCCTGAATCACTGATCTGTATAGTATCTATGTAAAGTTATACTTGAGGCAAACAGTTATTTTAAACAAAACATTTTAGATATGTATTAATATCTGCATCAAACCATAGGTATTTACCGAGTAGTACATAATATATTGACGACACAGTGGCGTACCGGGATTGTAAATGACTGCCACGCCAAAGGTCACGGGTTTGATTCCCGCTCAAGTCAAACATTTAACTGGGTGTTTTTATGTATAATAGTACCCAAAGTACAAGCTCTGCTTAGTTTAAGACTAGATGGTGTAGTGTCTATGTGGTAGAATATTATATCATTAATTAAATCGGGGGAGGGAAGTCGCTCGCGACCGCAGGACTTACCATCTTTTCCTAGACCCACCCTACATGTCTCCCCCGGGTGGTGCTAAACGAGCAACAACGCCGAGTCTCGGGCGGCGGATAACTAACCCGACTCAGCTTGCCTAACAAGTAAGTCTTGTTGGGGGTGGGAAATCACCTCCACAACCCGCAACTCCATGTTCAAACATTAAAACCGGGGGCACTGGCTTCAGCGCCCGTGTCACGAGGTAGAAGCCTCTCTAAAAATTCACCCTAATCTTACGGTGGGAAACGCGCCAGAGGATGAATGGCTTACAGATAGCAAGTTACTAGCGCCAACCTCAACGGACCCGGCTAACGTTGTTGTATTGAGACTTCTTGAGGGAACAGGCGTCATCCCTCAAGGGACAATTTATATCGTCCTTACTCGTGGGAACCGAATGAACGAAATCAATAAAACTCCAACTAATTCTAAAAATATGATCCACCAGCAATTGAACAAAAATGTGTTCATCAAATACCGGAGCGTAACAGCTTTCCATCAGTCGCAGCAAGTAAAGCCAGCGACAAACAAACTGAAAGCAAGGAAACAGACCCTGCAAACGATGCGGTAAACTATTCAATACAGTGG
The DNA here is from genome assembly GCA_944739405.2 of Euclidia mi. NCBI lineage: Eukaryota > Metazoa > Arthropoda > Insecta > Lepidoptera > Erebidae > Euclidia > Euclidia mi. Next base: position 22,911,829 of record OX123194.2, on the reverse strand, counting down.
CAATAAGACAAAGTACCTCCCAAACGACACAAGAGAAAGAAAACAAGTCCGATACAATGTGACAATACAAAGAGTGCACTAAACTACACTGTACCAACACATAACAAATATGACATCCTAAACAGCGAAAAAAAACAGAAGAACCTATCAAAACTAATGAGTACATACCAAAGCCTGAACCAATTTTTGTGACAGGTGTCTTGGATAATATAGCATTAAAAGCTACACTTAATACAATTGTTGACAACAAATTATATAAAATGACGACTTTAATATCTGGCCATATCATCAAGCTAACGCCTAATGATATCCAAACCTACAAAACTGTCAGAGAGCAGTTTATAGAAAACAATATATCACATTACACCTATAAATTAAAATGTGAAAGAGCATACAGAGTCATATTGCGGGGCCTACACTATACCTAAGATACTACTATAATAAAGCAAATAGTAAACGTTTTACACAAGTCGACAAAAAAGCCATTACCAGTCTTCTTTGTGGACTTAGAACCAAACAAGAACAGTAAAGACATTTTCAATATAAGATATTTAAGCCAAATGAGAGTGACTTTTGAAGCTCCTTATAAAAAAAATAAGTAATGCAATGCAAAAGATGTCAGAGGCTTGGGCATACCAAAAATCAGTGTTCCAGGCCATTTAGGTGTGTAAATTGTGGCAACGATTATCCTACCTCTTAGTGCACTAAAACACCAGAAACAGATGCGACAAGTGCAAACTGTCAAGAGAGACATCCCGCAAGCTACAAGGGTTGTATAAAATACAAACAATACAAGAATAGAATATTAAAAACCAAATTGGACGTTACACGAAAACAAACTAAGTATGAAAGAGGCATCCAAATAATAATAATAATAAAAACGTTTATTTCAGGCAAGCCCATATATGGTTAGTAACAATAATCTTACATACTATGATTAGTAATGTTTTCAATTTATAAGATTTAAATGCTAGTGTGGAGTTCCTGCCAATATCGCAGCATTGAGGACTCCCATTTATCAATGAACACACTCAAGATACTGTTGGTAGTGGCGCGGACGCGCGCGAGTAGCGAGGCACACCGTTTGCGTATGATGGCTGTAAAGCTATCTATGCTTCTCTGTGAACATGTTCGACGCACTACAACGCCATGGCAGCCCCAGCAATATCCTGAGTGCATTATGGTACTGAATACGTATACACGCCCACCATAACGGGTCCACAGACTGCACGTGTAGAACGATTGGCAAAATGCCCTGAAAAGTGTAAGTTTTACCGGTTCTGTACATCGCGCAAATCTGCGGGCCAGCATGTTACAACGCACAGACAGCGACCTACGCTCCCTATCTATGTCCCTGTTGTCTTTTAAATCTTCGGTGACCCAGTGACCCTGGTATTTGAAACTACTCACTCTATGAAGAGGTGAGCCGGAAAGCAATATTTCAGGTAGGACATTATACCCTATGGCACCTGCCTTAAAAACCATAATTTCGCTCTTCTTAACATTGTACCTGAGTCCTTGAGCCACCGCATACTTCTCACACACCGATAAAAGCTTTCTCATGGCACCGACCGATGGGCTCAGCAACACCATGTCGTCAGCGTAACTAATGTTATTAATACAAACGCCATCAACATAGCATCCGACATTCGCGTTGCTGAGCTCAACGATCAGCTGATTCATATACAAATTAAATAGCCGCGGTGAGCTTAAACCGCCTTGCCTCACGCCGCACGCCATGCTATATACCTAGGAGTACGTGCCCACCCATTTTACACTATTACCACAGTATATTACGTTGGTTATTATACCAAAATTTAAATAACGATATAATTTCATTTGGCAAGGTAGTTTCCTGTTGTAATTTTTGCCATAAAATATTATAATTAACAAGGTCAAATGCCCTGGAGAGGTCTAAAAAACAGGCTATTACAGGTGTTTTTTTGTCAGTATAGTACTGAACAGTCTGCTTAAGGCACATAATCGCTAACTCCGTAGAGAGTCCTGGTCTAAATCCGAATTGACTGTCATGTAATTTTATATGCTTAGACAGTTGTGCATCGAGCAGACTGTCCAGCACCTTGGCTATGACAGTTGCCAAAGATATAGGCCTATAGTTTGAGATGTCAGAGACATCGCCGGTTTTATCCTTGACAATAGGCACTACCGTTGTAAACATTAAGTCATCGGGCAGGTAGCTGTGACTCATGCACAGACTATAAAACATAGCCAGTACACGCGGCAGATGTACACCCGCATGCTTCAGGTGCTCGATGCTAAGACCATCGTGGCCAGGCGATTTACTTCTTTTCATGCCCGCTATTACAGATCTAACCTCATTAGCAGTGAAGCTGACAGCAGCATCGCCGGACACGCTCCTCTCAGCATCCAACGTGCGCGTCGCTCCGTTGAGCTGTGAGTCGATTGCGAAATGCTGCTTGAAGCGATTGGCTATGTTTTCGGTCCCTGCACACCCGCTGCACTCACAGGACGACTCGACTTTGGGTTCAAACTGTTTGTGGCTTTCCAAAAAGTACTAAACTGTTTCTCTGCGTGTGATTTCGCCAGTATGTCCATTTTTATTTAATGTTCATTTTCTTGGCAATATTTTAATTTGTTTTTAAATATTATTCTAGATCTACACATATTCTCATATACATACGTAACTACTCCTAGGCTTGTCGTGTAAAAGCCAAGTTTGATATCATAGTCGGGCCTCCCTGTGTGCGTCACGAGCATATTTATTCCAACCTGGTATATATCTTTTATTTTGTCGCTTCTCACAACCAACGTATGAGAGCACTGCACCATTTTGTAATACATCAATTATTTCTCCATACATATGATTTAACAATGTGTAGTGATGCGGATTCGAACACAATTCATGGACACAATTTCTAAACTCAAAGTGAAAATCTAAACATCTTAATTTTTAATGACAATAGTTAGAATATTGATTTATACTATTTTTATTTCTTTCACCCCATAGAACTTTATTGACGACATGTGGTCCACATTGTAATTTAGGAACAATCAAATTTATATTACATTCTATCATCACAGGAATGTGATCAGACGTGTATACATCGTACCTAACAGATGTTTTTGTAACTAATTGTCTCGCTGCACTACTTACAATACAGTGTCCAGCCATCGGAGCGAGCCGTTCGCGTCACTTCTAAACGTATACGTGTCATGTGGCAGTAACTCCAAGTCCACATATGACCACAATTGCTCCTCACAAACTCACTCGCGAAACGTTCACCGGCATGGATGCGCATTGAAGCCCCCGAGTATAAACACGGATTCAGTGCCAGGATTCTCTGAGATAGCTATTATTTCACTCATACAACTAGTAAATACTACTAGGTTAACCACTTGATCAGTAGGCATGTATACCGAAAATATTAACATAGAACGATCCGCGTAATCGATTTTAATTGCCACTAATCTATCACTGTTACACGACACCACCGTTACCGATTGATACATAGACTTTCTCCACGATAGGGCTACTCCACCGTATGGTCTACCCGATAGAACTCCGGTAAATGTATCGACTGTAGACTTCCCCGTATACGCAAAATTGCTATATAAACTTCCCAGATACGCTATGTCATGGGGAAGAAGCCAGGTCTCCTGTAGAGCAATTACACCACATTCTTCACATAAATCCCGTACAGTTGCCGCTGATCTGACAACATTTTTGCAATTAAATGTAGTAAATATTGTATTTTTTATATTACTCATCATGTGTAATAAAAGGGGACCAAAAATATGGTTATTTTCGAGCTAGGATGCACCGTTACCAAGATACATAATAATATGTGATAGGTACTTTACTAATACGAAGGTACTAGGTACCTACTTATTGCATGAAATTAAAATCACACTTGAATCGAATATTACCTTACAACGCATATTTTCTTACGTCTGCCAGGTTGCTTACGTACAATGATTTAGTACTTTATTCTCTGATTTGGCTAGACATGAGATATTGGTACGTGCACATTCTTTTTAAATTTATGAAATCTAAGATTTTTTGAATCCTTATTTATTTATATCTTTAAACAGCAGAAAGAATTTTCAGAAAAAGCCGACAAAAGAATTTCAATATCTCACAGCACAATTCGCATGCACCATCTTAATTATTATCTGTGTATCCCGCCTCAAGATATCCTCTTTACCATTCTTGAAATGTATAAACCACCTGAAGGTGATACCCTCCGGCCACAGTTTGTCATCCAGAAAAGTGTCTAATTTGTGCTTTGGGACAAATAACTTAAAGGCATTGTACGACCTCTCTTTCTTCATATTATTTTTTTCTAGAGTAACTACTTCATTTGATTTCATTTTTATGTACTCGCAATTATCCTTCTCTGTGGTTTCTTTGTTTACGTGGGATATAAATAAAGGCACCTTTACCTCAGCAGCTCTAAACTTCCCCTTATCATTAGATATTGCTTTTCCTGTCAAACCAGCAAATCTATATTTGTTTCTCTTCTTTTGCACCAAATGCCATTCATTTTCACTTTTATTTTCAATCCACTTGCCATTACTGACAATTTGCGCCATTGTTATTTTCTGTGCGTCTAAATTATCGCGCACTAAGTCGTTCTTATCAGCGATACCCGAGCTAAGCGGCGTGAGTGGTATAGCTTGATATTGTGTCTCTTCTCTGCACTGTGAGCGAGAGGGTGAGACGTATGCGGCTGCCGGCGCCGGCACATCACTCGCTCTTTCGTTGTGAGTCATCGTCGTGTCTCTGTAACACGGTTGAATTTGTAACGAACTAGCCGTCTCATTTTGTATATACCCTCCTCTACTTGAATTTTTATTAGAAATTTCCAGCGGTATTTGTAATTGTTTACTACTTAATTTTATGTCGTTAATTTCATCCTTTGTTACGTAGTTTTCTTTAATGTCCGTTATTTCAGCCTTAAGGATCAACAGATCTTTTAACAACTTTGTCACATCAACGTGATCAAAGCATACGGGCGATAATTTATATAGATCATATGCCACATATAACGGTATTTGTTCGGGATCTGTGCTCTTGAACACATTTATCATGTCTTCTAAATCCTTTTGCTTTTTATTCTTTCGTCTAGACACTAATTTCTGAGTAGTTTTAGACGAAACAAATAATAACTTTTTTGTTTCATCAATGTCCTCCTCTGAAAACGCCGATGCACATATTCTAATTAGGCTCTCGTTATCAACGACGTCGTGCCTATTTCGGATAAAAGCTAGCACCTCCGAAATAACAATATTAGAACTCGTACACTTGAGCGTCTTCATATTCGCACTTGTCACAGACATTTCCGTGGTAGTACTCAAACCGCGACCGTTCGCCATTGCGCGCGCTCGGAATAAGAGCAGAAGAAATAATTAAATCTAATCCAAGGCAGATTCACCTTAATGAAAAATTAAGTTATGCAGATGTAACAAAAGATTCAACACCAATCAAACATTTACCCAATCCGTAAAACCTTCCAGACAGACTAATGTTCGCCAAATTTCAACAAATCATGATGAGCATGATTGACAAAATTATGGACCGTATGATCCAGCTTGTCACTACCCTAGTAAACAAAATGATTAATACCCCTCGAATTGTCATTTGGAACGCCAACGGCTTGACGGAACGTCGTGAAGAGTTTCAAACATTTCTCCGAATAGAAAAAAATGACATCGCATTAGTTTCTGAAACAAGATCCACTGAAAAGTTTCACTTCAAAAAAATACTCAGTATACACAACAAACCACCCATCTGGGAATAGTCATGGTGGATCTGCAGAAATTATAAAAAATAACATTAAACATTACGAAATGGAAAAATACCAAATGGATAAAATACAAGCTACGTCAATAAAAGTTGTCGTCAACGAGAAAGTCGAGATAACCTATTCTGTGTACTGTCCACCCAGACACAGGTTGACTAGAGAGGACTACAATATGTACTTCTCTTCCCTTGGGTCCAGATTTATTTGCGGTGGCGACTGGAATGCAAAAAACAGTATTTGGGGCTCTCGTCTAATCACGTACCGTGGAAGACAACTACATGGCACAATACAGAATTAAAGACTCTAGTGCATGACCTCACGTGAACCAAAATAGTGGCCAACTGATCGAAATTCAATTCCTGATCTGCTCGACTTCTATATTATTAAAAATATGAGTCGAAATTGAAAACATGACAATTGAAACCTGCACGGACCTGTCATCTGACCACACCCAAGTTATATTGAACGCAAGCAAAACAGTGATCTTAGTGCAACCGGTAGAAAGACTATATAACAAAAATACTTACTGGAAGATATATCAGGGCGAAATCACAAGGAGGATCAAGCTCTTAAGCGCATTAAAAATAGTTGAAGACGTAGAAGAGACAATTGAAAACCTAAATGAAGCAGCTACCATCTCCACAAAAATACGAAAAAAATTACCTCAAACACCTAATGAATATCCAAAAATCATTAGAGATAAAATACTAGCACGTCGTAACTTAAGAAAAATATGGCACAGAACTAGATATCTGGTACTCAAAACAGCGTTCAACAAATCTTCTAATGAACTTAAAGACCTTATCAAAAGTTTTACCAACAATAACTTCCAAGTTTTCCTGTCTAACTTAACCTCAAACTCAGACACTAACTATTCGCTTTGGAAGGCAACTCAAACAGAACTCAAAAATTAAAACGTCCCAGTAGTCAAATACCGCCAATTAAGAAAACAAATGGGAACTGGCCAAGATCAAACATGGAGAAGGCTACTATATTCGCTGAACACCTAACTCGTGTATTTCAACCATTTCCTGAATTAATGCCTGAGCACAACGATGAAATAAAACATAACCTGCAAAGTGCAAAGCAAATGTGTCTTTCATTGAAACACACGAGTCGTACTGAAGTAGCACGTGAAATAAAACACCTCAAGGATGGAAAGTCACCAGGGTACGACGGTATAGATAGCGTCCTGTTAAAACATCTGCCTAAAAAGGGTATACTAACAATTGCTAAAATTTTCAATGCCTGTCTAAGACTTACCCACTTTCCAGGACAGTGGAACATAGCACAGTGATGATCCCTAAACCAAATAAACCACCTACCACATATACACCTAATGGTGTAGCTTCATATTGACCAATAAGTCTTCTACCTCTACTAGGTAAACTTTTCGAGAAGGTCATAATGAATAGGATGAAGGCACACCTAAATGACATTATTCCAAATCACCAATTTGGGTTCCGGGAAAATCATGGAACTATTGAGCAAGTACACCTAATCGTCGACATTGTAAGTAGAGCACTGGAAGAAAATTCAGTTCAGCAGTATTTTGGATATTAGCCAGAACTTTGTCAAAGTATGGCATGAGGGCCTGTTATACAAAATTAAGAAAAGGCTCCCTCACTCATTTTTCCGTATTATAAAGTCCTATCTCAGCAAAGCCTGGCTGATTCTTCTGCTCGCATCGGTCTCTGGATGAACTTGGATAAAACCAAGATAATGTTCAATGAATATGTCTCCCCGGAACCGATTATCCTACATGGGTAGTACCTCGAAGTTGTTCAGGATTACGTCTACCGTGGGCAAATCTTGCAGTTGGGTAGAAACAACTTCGAGAGGGAGGCTTGCAGAAGAATACGGCTAATAGCATATAGGAAACTCCGTCGAGTATTTTCGTCATCCCTACCGCAAAGCCTTAAGACAAAAGACTTCAATGAGTGCGTCTTACCCGTTATGACTTACGGTGCCGAAGAGCACGGAGTTTCTCTGAAGGATCGAATTCGTAATGAAGTGATTCGACCAAAGAATCAAGGTAATCGACATAGTTCAGAGAATTAGCACGATGAAGTGGCAGTGGGCTGGTCACATCTGTCGCAGAAGCGATAACCGTTAGAGTAGTCGTGTTCTAGAGTGGAGACCGCGCTTTAGCAAACGTAGTGTAGGACGCCCTCCGGCTAAGTGGAGTGACAATATACGCAAAGTGGCTGGCAGCGGCTGGACACGAAGAGCCGAAAATCGGACTCAGTGGCTTGCCACTGGAGAGGCTATCCAGCAGTAGACTACGGCAAGCTGATGATGATGATCTCAGCAAACGATGTTTTGAAGTAAAGCAGCATGATGAACTTTAAGATTTGTATGAGATCAAATCAGGAGTACCACAGGGAAGTACCTATACTGGGCCCATATCTCTACATAATATTTACTGCTGACCTACCAACAACAGACAAGACAATGGTCGCAACATATGCAGACAATACAGCTTTGCTATCCACACACACAAATCCAATAATTGCATCAGAACACCTACAACAACACATTAACAAAATAGAGGACTGGCTTAAAGCCTGGAGAATTCGCGCTTATCAGAGTAAGTCAACATACGTAACTTTCACTCTGAGAAGAGACACATGTCCACTAGTTACAATAATCATCATCAGCCTTTGATAGTCCACTGCTGGACTAGGCCTCTCCTTTGAAAGGAGGAATTGGCCTACTATACCACGCTGGCCAAGCGGGTTGGTATAGGGTTTGTATCAAGTTTTCCTTCTCTTGCAGTGCTGTTCTCTGCATACTATGCTCCCTCTGTCGGTTCTTACGACACCCATGGGATGATATGGGGTGGTGACAATTCGTATTCTTAATCCGTCACCACACGGACAGTTACACTAATAATAATGAGGAAATCCTGCCAGACTATAATGCAAAATACTTGGGCAAACACTTGAACAGAAGACTGACATGGCAAAAACACATTTGGACAAAGAGGAAGCAACTAGATATAAAACTACGTAATATGTACTGGCTAATTGGACGCCACTCACAAATGAGCAGACAGAGCAAGTTATTAGGATACCATCTTGAAACCAATATGGACTTATGGCATACAGCTCTGGGGTTCAACCAACAACAGCAATATAGAGATATTGGAAAGATTTCAAACAAAAACACTGAGGACTATCTTTAACATCCCCCAATACATTAGTAACAAGTTTAAATATCTTGATATAAAACTACCAACTGTCAAACAGGAGATAGCAAAATTTTGCGATGCCTACCAGAAAAGACTATCAAAACACAAAAATGAGCTTGCTGTTAGACTGTCTGGAGACCAAAGTCTCCAATATCGAATACTGAAGAGACATAGTATACAAAGTCTTCAAGATAGATTCGTCAGGATGGAATGAGTCACTCATCTAAGAAGTGTCTTACCAAGCTAAAAGCCTAACAGATAAAAAGTATCAGCTAAATCAGTGGCTTATTGTTTTATGCAACAGATGGCCATGGAACAGAAACAAACAAACTTAAAAAAAAAAATATTAAATCAAGTGCAATTAGGACTCGCTCGTAAAAATTCGCGCTTTCCCCAACTCCTTAATTTCCATTTCTTGTTACTTTTGTACGAAAATCGTAAAGCGGTTCACAGAATATAATCTGCCTAATTGCCTACTAAGTTTCAATTGTGTATTCTCAATTCGTAAGGAATAAAGTGGCTGTAAACACAGATCATAAAGCTGTAGCATATATGGTCGGAATAGTGGATATAGCATTATGAACCATATCGGTATTTGTTGTCCTTGTAGAGTAGTTTAATAAATTATATAATTTGTTGTTTGTACATAATTTGTTCTGACAATAAACTTAATTACTAGACATCGCACGCCCCTGCGACTTTCAGAGATGTTATGTAATATGATAACGAACTTTCCTATTTTTCATTCGGTTCCTTTTTTAAAACAACTTCCTCTCTCCAAGTGAATTGGGACACATCATCATCATCATCATATCAGCCAAACGACGTCCACTGCTGGACATAGGCCTCTCCCAAGGTTCTCCACACAGACCGGTCTTGAGCCGCCCGCATCCAACCGCCTCCCGCGATTTTGACGAGATCGTCGGTCCACCTTGTGGGGGGCCTACCTCTACTGCGTCGTCCGGTACGTGGCCGCCACTCCAGAACCTTTCTGTCCCAACGGCCATCGGTTTTTCGAGCTATGTGCCCTGCCCACTGCCACTTCAGCTTGGCTATCCGGAGAGCTATGTCGGCGACTTTGGGTCTACTGCGGATCTCCTCATTTCTGATTCGATCTCCAAGCTTAGCTCTCTCCATCGCCCTCTGAGTGACCTTGAGCCTTCTGATAGGGCCCATAGTGAGTGACCACGTCTCTGATCCGTAAGTCATCACTGGCAACACACACTGGTCAAAGACTATGATCTTGAGACACTGCGGGATATCGGACGAGAAGATATGTCGTAGCTTCCCGAACGCTGCTCAACCGAGTTGGATTCGACGATTGACCTCCTTCTCGAAGTTGGACCTACCTAATTGGAATACTTGTCCCAGGTAGATATAATATTAATAATAATAATATTTATTTGCCTTAAGTGTTGTACAGAAGGGGATCTTATAGGTAACTAGTCATGTTTCAAACACTTAGTCAAAAAAATAGACATGCAAATATCTGGTAGGTAAAGTCATCATATACAGTTGAATTAGATTAACTGGAGACAAAATTCATTTATCGATGTCAAATTAAAAAATGTCAAATAATATACTTGTCGACAACTTCGAGCATAGAGTTCCCAACCTGAATAGGAGCAGGTACAACATGGACGTTCGACATAATTTTCGTCTTGTCCATGTTCATCTTAAGACCTACTTGTTGAGAGACTCTACAGAGGCCATCGAGCATTGTGCCTAGGTCTTCCATGGTCTCAGCCATGACTACGATATCGTCTGCGAATCGAAGGTGAGTGATGTACTCGCCGTTGATGTTAATGTCGAGTTCATTCCAGTCAGAAAGCTTGAAAACATCCTACAGCGCAGTGGTAAACAGTTTCGGGGATATGACATCCCCCTGTCTCACCCCTCGCTGGAGTTGAATAGGTTTCGAACTCTGGTCCTGGAGGCGGACTGACATGGTGGCGTTTTCATACAAACACTTCAGTACTTCGATATATCGGTAGTCAATCCGGCACCGTTAGAGAGACTTTAGCACCGCCGGTTCGATCGAATCAAAGGCTTTCTCATAGTCCACAAACGCCAAGCATAGAGGCTGGTTATACTCTTCGGACTTCTGTATAACCTGCCGCAGCGTATGTATGTGGTCTATGGTACTATAGCCTTTACGGAAACCGGCTTCTTCGGGAGGGTGGAAGTCGTCTAGCTTGCTCTCGAGACGATTCGTGATGACCCTCGAAAAAAGCTTGTAGACGTGGCTCAGAAGTGTGATGGGTCTGTAGCTCTTTAAGAGGGTTTTATCCCTTTTCTTAAAGAAAGCACCACCACATCTCTAGGCCACGCCTGTGGCGTTTTACCCTCGAGAATGACGGAATTAAATAGCTTCCGAAGGGCTTCTACAGCGGGTGTGCCGCCGGCCTTCAGAAGCTCGCTCGTAATTCCGTTATCACCCGGCACCTTGTTGTTTTTCTGCTGTTTGAGAGCCACACTAATCTCGTGCACGCTGGCGTCGGGATATCTTCGGTATAGTGTCGGGTCAATCCAGCTCTAGGGTCTGACGCTGGAGTACTTGCGGGTTGTTGCGTAGTCGTGTATAGCTGTCCATAGAACCTTTCGATCTCCTCTAAGAGCTCAGGCTTGCACGATACGATTCTGCCATCTTCTGTCTTCATTTTTGTCAGCTGACTCTGCCCAACAGACAGATCTCTCTGGAACACTTTGGATCCCTTATTCTGCTCGATCGCCTCACGAACACATTTTGTGTTTTATTGGCCGAGATCGCGAGTCAGAGACTTAGAGAGTTCTGTTGAGGTGCCGATATTTCAGCATGTCGTCGGACGATAGCAGAACCATCTTGCGCCTTTCCTCTAACAGCTCGAGGGTCGGACCCGTGATCTTGTTGGTTCTCTTGCTTTTCTGGGGCTTAAAAAATTTAGCCTCTGTTGTATGGACAGCATCCACGAACCCGTTACTCTACTCGTCCACATCTACGCATTCACCCAGGCATTCGAAACGGTTCTTGAGTTCGAGCTGAAAGCTCTCGGGGTTTTGGATATGAACCGGTGCCGGTCGGAGCGTGGACTTTATCAACCTCGACCGTTCGAGGCTTGTACAAATATTCAATGTGCCTCTTACCATCCGGTAATCGCTCCCCATTTTAAGCGAATAGATCACGGAGACATCATTGAATATCTGCCTCTTCGTCGACATGATAAAGTCTATCTTATTTTTGGTGGCATCGTCTGGACTTACCCAGGTCTACTTGCGGCATTATCGCTTCTTGAAGAAGGAATTCATCATATAGAGTCCTTCCTTCTCCATAAAGCTAGCCAGCAAGTGACCCCCGGAATTCCGATGCCCATATCCAAATTGCCCCACTCTCAGCTCATCACCGTCGCGTTTGCCCAGTTTTGCGTTAAAATCTCCCATGACCACAGTGTAATGAGTTTTGAAGCCATGTATAGCCCGAGATATGTCCTCGTACATGGCTTCCACCTCCTCATCGGGGTGCGTCGAGGTCGGAGCGTAAGCGGTATTCGCTGAAGGTCGTACAGGTAGTATGACCTTCAGCGAATACCGCTTGGATATTCTGATTATAAGGCACGCTACCCTGCTCGACACACTCCCGATATTTACCAAGTTGGTCACGAGAGATTTGTGGACGATGAACCCGACACCACCTTGGGACTGTTGGTCGCCGTCCCGGTAGAAGAGCAAGCTACCGGAATTGAGAACTATCGAGTCCTCCCCCTGTCTTCGGACTTCAGATAGGCCTATGATATCCCATCGCAACTTGCTCAATTCTTCTTCCAGCTCGAAAATCTTCTCGTCGGTCCGCAGTGTGCGCGTGTTCAGTGTTGCCAGGGCCAATTGTCGTTGGTGGTGGTAGCCCGATCTCTTCCGGAGATTTTTCGCACCCCTTGCCCCGCCGTTACCATGGCCGCTACCATAACCAGGACTAGCGGGGCCACCGGCTTTTATTGATGTGGTTCATGTTTGGGGGGGATTTGCCGTAATCGCCACGCTTGGCAGGCGTATTGGCGATCGCAGTGGCAGAAGTCTTTGGTGCTGGACGCTGCTGCCCATCTAGCATCTTGGGATTTACTTCCGCCAGCTTCGGATGGTTTGACCGCCATCTTTCGGTTGACTGCTTGCGCTGGGGGAGAAACTATGACGAGTATCTACTCGTCAGAGTAACTCATCCAGTGGGCGGTGGGGTCGTCACGTCCCGACGCCGATTTTGAATTGGGACACGCTGCCATATAAATATTTAAACTACTCTATACGGGCTACAAAATCTTATACGGTTCATAATGCTACAATTCACTTTTCCTCTAGGTACACTTTTACCCATTCTACATTCACAATATCTATTTGCCTATGATATATTTGTACGTTGAGTTAATACAGGTGTCCTAAATGAAAATTATTATTATGTATATTTTGCGGCTGCATCCGTGGTCCAGTGGATGGTATTTGTGTCTGCTGATCAGGAGGTCCTGATGCGCAGACGTAAACGCTGAGGAGGATCCTGGGTGCGATTCCTGGGTTGGGCTTTTGCGCATTCTCAGTAGCAGCACGGAGTCTGACAAAGTGCTGCAGTAAGCTCACCCCCTATTACGTGGAACCTACAAAATCATAACATGGCGAAATGTAGGTATAATATTCCAGCTCTGTCTAACCCTTTGGGAGACAGGCATGAGTCTATATAAACAAAATATATATTTTGCAATATAAAGCCGACTTCCCATGGTGCAGGGTTGCGCAGACCGACGCGCGCAGCACCTTTGATAAAAACTGAAAAGGTGCCGCGCGTATCCGTCCGCAAAAGTACTCACCGTGGGAAGCTGGCTTAGAATGCGTATGACCTATCCGATGACAGTGGTGCATATTAAAATATTATTGTATTTAATTTTCAATTTATTATTATACTACTTAATGAAAAATGAAACATAAATAATTATATTCACCAAAGTATTTATTCTCGAAGTAAAAAATCACAAATAAAAACAAATACCTACTGATTTGCGTTTAATATTACACTATCTTCTATGTAAACCACGCTGTCATCACACTAAAAACAATACTATCAAAATACTATGTTTCACCTGTTTTCTCCTGTTGTTCAGATTTATCGTCTTTCACTTCTTGCTCAGAAGTTACACGCTGTGTTGGTTCGTCTGATTTTGACGAGTCCAATTCAACATCAGGTAGTGTTTGATCGTCAATTGACCCCTCAGGTTTCTCACTATCTTCTTTCATCGGATCAGACTCAAGCTCAATTATTTTCGTTTCCGTTTCTTCGGCTTGTACGCCTTTCATAATAGTAACAGATTTCTTTCTCGGTTCACTTGGCACTTGAGAAGTAGATATACGTGATGGTTTTATAGTTACTTGCGAGGCAGCCAGATCTTTCATAATAGACTTTTCAATCTCAAGCTGGCTGGCTAATAGTTGTTTCTCTACCTCAGATTTATCATCGTGCTTTGTTCCTGATTCTTCTGAGCCTGTAGTTCCAATGGATGTCACAAATGATTCTAGACTCGCCTTGATAGGTATTTGATCATCTATACTGACAGGTATAATATGTATGCTTGGAATAGTTTTAATACTACTGCTTGCTGAAGTAGTCGACCCAAATGTAGAGGTAATACTGGTTTTGTCCAACTGCCTAATCGACTCTTGTTCTTTTACGCCTTTGTCTGGTTGAGAAGATAGTTCGCTAGCTGGTTTCTTTTTCTTTATTGTAGATTTTGGAATGAAACCAAGATCGCCTTCTTCATATACTTTACTAAACGAAGCAATTGTAGACAGTGAATCTGATCCATGTACTTCACGAAACTGTGATATAATCTCCAATAAATGTGAAAGAAGGAATTTCCTGTCCACTGTTTGTCGTGTCATATCTGTACCAGCCCACTGATTCAAGTTTAAAGCAGCTTGAATAGCAAATGCAGCTTCTTTCAATATTTTTAATAATTTATCACGTTCAGCAGACATTTTTTCAGCTTCTACAACGGCTTTGCTTTGTTCAGTTAATCTTACGTGTAAATTTTGTTCGAGAATACGTACTTGCAGTGATAGATTTTCGTTTTCTTTGCTCAGTTTTTCTATCTTGGCTTGTAACATATCAAATTCAACACTATTTTTTTCATGTGAGCCTTTATCTTTTTTGATATTCTCAAAAGCAGTAGTAAGTTGGTCAATAATTTTAAGTTGAACAATATTTTTATTAATAGCTTTATCTTTTTCTTCTTCAGCTAGTTCTTTTGCAATGATTGCGGCTCTAAAAGTTTCTTTGTAGCGTTCGTTTTGTTCAGTTACTTTTTGTTGATTGTGTAAAATATTATCTAACTCATTACTCAAGGCTATATTTTCCCTTATCACTCTATGAGTTGTTGCAGCAATTCTGAGTTCAGTTGCATCTTGGAAATCCTGAGCTAGTTGAAGTAGCCTAGCTTCCATTTCCTTCTTTAATTTATCTTTGCCAATAACAAACTTTTTCTCAGCGTTATATATGATCCTTTTATATTTCATTTCTTGATTTTGGAAATCTTCTTCTTGTTTTTCAAACTTTTTCATCAAATCATCTCTTATGCAACGGAATTCTTCAAGAGTGTTAATTTTCCCTGCTAATAATTTATTTTCAGATGTCAGTTGATCTTTCATTATAGTGAAGTTCTTTTCCAGTTGAGATACTGTTTCTTTAAATTGGGCATTTTCAATGTCTCGTATTTCTTCCAGACCCCTCACTTTTTCTTTCAGCTCAGCGTTTTCTTCACTTTTTGCAGTAAGTGTCTTTTTCAAATAAGCTATAATATCAGCTCTATCTTCATCCAACTTCTCATATGCTTTCTGTAATTCTTCATTACGTGCTTCATATTCATCCACAGCTGCTCTAAGTCTTGCGATTTTGCGGTTACACTCGGCTATCTGCAGTTCCAAGAAAGTTTTTTCCACTTCGTTGAAAACTCCAGTTTTCTCATCCTCTTTTTTACCTTTGTCCTTTTTTGGTGCCATTTTTAATATTAATCACAGGACATAAGCAAATTTATAAAAAATAATTGACTCAAAACTTTTCTGTACAGAGATATCGACAAATCGATGGTTACTAAGTTGCTTGTTGCGTGGCAACAGATCGCGTTGGCTTGTATAAACTAGTATCACTAGGTTGATAATTAAAGTATTGATTATCAACTTATAACAACAGTACTACTAGATTGCATGGATGGTGCTGTATTGATGATGTACCTTTCTTTTCTTCACGATATAGTAAAATAGTCCTCAAAGTTACGTCATTTGCAACAACAGGATTATGCTATAATCCTTAATACGTTTATCATATTTAATGAAGGAATCTAGTATAATGTTAAACTACTCACTCACTACTGTCACTACACTGTAGATGTATGTTCTTATTATTTATTTTATTTACCGTCACGCCTGTATTCCCGACAGGGTAGGCAGAGGTGTAATATTACACCCAGATTTTACCTTATGAATTTACATAGGCTCCGTGCTGCTACTGAGAATTCAGAAAAAAACACTTTTTCCCGACCCGAGAATCGAACCTGGGACCTATCAGCAGGTGCATACGCTTTCCACTGGAGCACGGAGGCAGTCATTATCATATCTTGTCTTATTATGATATACTAATATACAATGTTATGATAGCACAAGTGAAATATTGCTAGAGCTCTAAACACACACTACTTTGATAATATATTTTTGTCATGTGTGGTGTTGATGGTTTATCAATTGTAAATGGGAATTTAATTTACCATTTACTTTTAAACATTATCATAACATTGACCACTTCAATTTATATTTGTTACGATATTAATTTCAGAGTCTCATCCGGTTACACTAGCTGTGGTCACAAGCAAAAGTATTTTATAATAAGGCAAAATGTAGTCTATTGGTATCTTCACTAAGCGATAGCCTTGTTGAGATACTAATACTACTAATAGACTGCTGTGCGGAGGATAACCTGTTCGAATCCACGGCGCGCACTAGGTAGTGACTTTTATGAGTTGTATTAATTGTTAATTTCATACAATTTTACTAAAACGGGTCTTATTCGCGATATTTAATTAATTTAAGGTATAAATAGTAGTCGCGGCAGGACTAATGTCATCTCAGCGTCGTCCTTGTGAAACGCGGGTTTCGAGGACGACGCTGAGATGACATCAGTCCTGCCGCGACCAAGGCTGTTGTAAGACGGCCGAAACGTCGGTAAAACATAGGTATTTATACCTTAAATAAATTAAATATCGCGAATAAGACCCGTTTTAGTAAAATTGTATGATGTATACAAATCGCGAAAGTTTAAAATCAATTGTTAATTTTACTATCTCTTGCCCCATGCTACGGAGAGCACGTTAAGTCGTCGGTCCCAGCTGCCATGATCATCTTTGACACGTGTTATAGAGAGTCAGTACCTCGAAATGAACGGACAATAATCTAAACCATGGAATATCACTATCCCTTTGGGTTGCGGAGGTCAGACAGGTAGTCGCTCTGTGGAATAGTAAATTCGGACAAATCCGGTTAGGCTAGAAAGCGGACCCCAGGTTCTGTATAAAATATTGTAGTTTCTTAACCGCCTGTAATGCGTTAAAAGGTATTAATCTTGTATCTAAAAGCACTGTTCATCACCGGCTTCGTTACCCATTCAAAGCATCATAGAAGCAGTAGAAATATAGTTTAAAGCAATGTATGGTGAAACATACCTCACAGAACTTAGCGCCATACGCAGGTGGTGGTGAGTCACAGAAGCGGTGCCTGCTGCGAGTGCGTGTGGAACAATGAGCTGGCGCTGGACAAGCAGACCATGCCGACCACTCGCCCCAGCCACCGGCGCCGCCGTCTGGAGAAAATATACACAGAGCAATTTAATTGGAGTGAGCGGAGAATAATGTTTCTAAGATGTCAATAATGAAACCTGCTTATAATTATTAAGAATAGAGCCATGGAAATTTTATGAGAGCCAAGATTAGTGTAGAGCAATAGAAGGTTTATTTATGAGAGCCAAAATTACTGTATGTTGTCATACTGCCAAATATCGTCAAAATTAGAAAGCATAAAGTTCGTCCTAACTAATAATTACATATAATATAAGACAGAGAAAATTATTAATGAAAGGAAAGAACATTGAATGGGTTACGGTTTATGATACATGAATGATCACTTTCATTACCGCAGTCTGTCAATATGGTCCCCTAAAATGACCCAGTTAGTTTCGTCAGACCACTACTTATATTTGGTGGTTCTAATAGGTCCGAAGCTGTGAATAAATATTGGTGTTGATTTTTAACAAAGAATTTAATCACAACGCTACTTTTCAGAAGACAGTTTTTATGGCTTTTGCTTTACCTGATAGAGGTGATGTAGGCAGACAGTCCATCCTGACATCAGCGACGGCACCCGTGACTGCCTGCGATACATACACGAAGCAGTACTCCGGGTACCGCTCTGTGAACAACCGGCAGTCGAACGACGCTGTGTGCTGCCCTCTGTAACAATACAAAACACAACATTAGGAGACAAGAACTGTCTTAACGCATTAAAGAAGTCGTAACAATGACACGAGAAGATAGATAGTACCTATACAAAATCAGGATTTCTCAAACTTATTTTATTTGATCCAATCAAATGAATAAGTTTTGTGTGAAACTTTTTTATGATTCGGATGACAGCCTCGAAGTGAACTTACTAATCAAAACTGACATTCCTAAAGTTAACTTTCTTTAAGTTGGACGCGTTTCAATAGTACAAAACATTACATGACAGCGCATTAAGTGTACCTATATTTAAATCTTATAATGTGGTAAGTATAAATAAATTGAACATAGCCTACTATCTTTATAATCCCCGTACCACGCGGTATAGTAAACTAGATTATAATTGGCACAATATTATTAATATTACATTAATGCCTAATAATAAATTGTTAGACTTCGACGTACTTTAGTACATATATATCGATGACTTCGACACACTAAATTCCGTTATGCTTTACTTAGAAAATAGATGTAACAATAATTTGTGTATCTAGTTGTAGTTCGCGATACTCGGTAATCAGTTTATTTGACCACAAGCGATGCTATGGTTTTATTTGCGAAGTAGACTCAGAGACTCACGCCTGTATCCCCGAAGGAGTAGGCAGAGGTGTGTATTTGCGAAGTGTTGAGAATTATTGGATAGCATGATTAATAGCTATTATAAAGGTTCATGCTTTTGGTTACTGTTGCTTCCACATCTTATTTAAAATCTTTATGAGACGATTGGCAAATCAAAGATATTTGCCGGAGTCCTTCGCGACCCAGGATGTTTTCCAAGTCCAAGCTTTTGGAGTCTTTAGTAAAAAGATAATTTAATCATCGGCAATAATGGTATTGCCAGTCGTAAACACAAGCATTGCACTGCCATGGTATCATGAACCATATCTAAGTGTAATATAACCATGATTGTTCTACAAACTATTATGTACATTACATTATAACATAATCACCAATGTGTGATTATATTATACCGTAGTAAAGTGATTAATTAATATAGTGTCTTATGTCACACGAGACTGGCATTCTAGTGTACTTACCACAAAGGGATATGAAACTAATCAATCCAAGACTCCAATTACTCTCGTCTAAACATAACCCTTTTGTGTTAATGCGGCACGTATAATTTGGTATTATCAGTAACATTAGCCTATAACAACTATGATATAATTATGTTACATAAACTACAAATGTACGCCTGAATTACTGTCAAAATATACCTAAGCAATACAATTACACCGCATTAATTATGTATCTGAAATGATATTGATACAGATCAATACTTGTGCAAATGCTATTAGACTCTCTAATATAGTTAAAGCCATGTGTGTTTTCATTATAATCCAGAAAAATAAAAGATAATTCAGATTATGTCATCATCATAATGTCAGCCTAGAGACGTCCACTGGTGGATATAATCTACCCCAAAATTCTGCCCACAGACTGATCTTGTGCCGCCCGCATCCACCTATTATATCATATTTAAGATTAAAATTTAGACTGCCATCATAAACTTCCGGAAAGAATACTAAACCGTGATTCATATGATGAAGCCGCTATTGGAAGTTCACGGACACAGCTTTAAAATTGAGGGAGTAGGCCTCGCACCTCTGTAGGTTAAAATCCCCACATACTCTCTCGGCTCTATGTAGCAGACACAAAACAAAACACAAAAAATTAAGCTGCTATGACACTAATTAGGAGAGGGCTATGAGCAGCAGTGGACTGTGAAAGCCTATATGATGATAGTGATACATACTCGTAATTGACTACCTCTATGATTTATATTTGAAACCTCTTTCATCAATGTATGGGTTTGTGATGCGCACTTGAAAACCTTTCAAACGTCAATCTACTTATCTTCTGTTAAAGACATAAAGACATATTTATTTCTGCATTTTGGTTGTTTACAACACTTATACATGTCAAAACCCTATTCTAGATGATGCCGGCTTTTCCTAGCTAAATGACTTCTTGAGAAGAAAGGCCGAAACAAACTCAGAGTCATCATTTTTTTTTGTCACTTCATTTTGTTTAGTATTTTCTTCATCTTTTAAAGTCCAGACAAAAAAAAGGGTTTAGTATGCAAGTACAATGCAGGAAATCATCTGACGCTTTTGACTGACTCGGCCCACTGATGGCCCGCATTCAACAGCAATCGTACGGCTCAACCTTGATTGAGGGAGCCAGCACGATCTGCATCACTATGCCTCCACGCCATCAGAAGGTGTATGCATAAGCATGTCAGCCTAAGCCATCAGACAGGTTGCCACAACTATTTGTTTATATGTTTAATAATACCCACATCATACTCACAACTTTACAAGCTAATACATAGTAAAATACATGTTGCAAACAATATGTAAAAATAATAAAATTTTAACAATAAAATGTCATATTATATTTAATATGACATTTTATTGTTTTGTTGTATAAGTCCTTGGTACGATCCCAGTTAGAGTATGCAACGTGTGTTTGGAATCCTTATTATACTAAATACAAAGACCAGATTGAGACAGTGCAACGTAAATTTTTACGATCCATGAACTACCGATGTTATCGCTCTAAGTCCTCCTACGATAATCTACTATTGAAGTTTTCTTTGCGTACATTAGAATAAAGAAGAACGCTTTTAGACATTATGTTCTTATATGACATTTGCCACAATAGATTCAACTGTAATCAGCTTGTAAATCAAATAAGTATTCGTATACCTCATCGTTCAACGGCACTTCGAATACACGAAAACGTTGTCTGTTTGCACCAAACAAGTGTAAATCCAATGCAGGAGACCGCTGCCCCTTGCGTAGAATAATGAATGTGTATAACACTGGTTTTACTGACGTTGGTATATTTGCATGTCTGCCCTCTAGTTTTAAGAAACACATAAGAAATATAATTGCTTCTGAATAGAGTAACATTTTGCTACAAAGTTGTCTATGATGCGAGAATTTGTTGCTTATATGCTAAGTATACCATGTAATAATTGATAGTGGACGTACTTTCTGTAAAGGTACAATTACTTGTTAATTATTTGCGGACAATGTCGCTGGTTTCACTGTAAGTAAGTCATTTGTCTTTATATGTATTAACTTAAGCTATCAGTGTTACTGTTTGTTGTCCTAAATAAATAAATAAAAAATATCATCATCTCAGCCTTGAAACGTCCACTGCAAAACCTAGGCTACCCCATGGTTCGCCACATAAACCGATCTTGAACCGCGTGCTTCCAAAGTACCGCGATCTCACTAGATCGTCGTTCCACCTTGACCAGATCGAAGCCAACTTGGTAACCTCTTTAAAGTATGATAATATAATTTACCTCCGCACTCTCTTCTCAGCTACGTATCGTAGCCGATCTGCGTCTCGTCCAAACACTCGAACCCTGTCAGCTCCTTCCAATACGCACTCCGGGTACTGGAACAGAACCCTGACGCCATCGCCGCACGGGAACACAGAACCGCCGTGCACGTTCAGCACAAATTGTTCTGACCAGTCCGCCTGTGGAAGAAAAATATCATATTAGATAAGTAAAAGCTAATCTTTTGTATATATCTAATTCTTGAGTTACCGACTGACTGACTGACAAGATACAACCACAACTATAAGGCGCCATAAGGAATTTCTTGAAAAACAGACGGCTGACCCCGTGTACATTTCAAGAAACGGTTACATTGAAAAAAATATGTGTGGGCGTAGCTGCAAGCATCCTCTACTCAACTATAGAAATTATTCCCGAATTGTAGAAAACACTCGCTGTCTTCCCAAGACGCTTGCGTTTGGTGTAGATAATAAAAGATAATATTATTATAACCAGGCTGCATACCTGGTTCGGCAGAAAATATTTGATCTGACTGTACTGCTGTCTCCTTGTCAGACAGATAATTTCAAAATATTTATACTTAATCGCAGCATTTTCCTACAAGAGGTTATCTACTCCCACTACAAAAGTTTTCTTTTGGGTGTTAGCTATTGCAAACCAATTTTATTTTTTTCTGTGAAAGAGTTATAAAAATCAATTTATCCTCATAAATATTCTACCTTTACTATAAACATAATAGTAGGATAATCTATTCAAATTAATAAAGCTCTGTTCCCTCTACTCTTGGTAATATATAGCCCTCCTTCCTTGAAATAAAAATGTAAAATGCGAACTTGAAGAACAAGTGCTTAATCTAAAAATATAAATCGCAGTTTCTCCCCGTTGGAAATAAGTATGATTACCTTCCTACATTGGCTGAACAAAATGGTTTCCTTTGCTAATGGAAACTCTTCTCATTGGTTAATGGTCTGTAAGTAATGGGTCACCTGAGGTATTAGTAGATTAGAATGGATGTTGAAATTAATATTATTTTTATGAATGGCTTGGTATTACTCACGATCATTTATTTAATACGTGGAATATTTAAAATGTCATCTAATTTTTCTCAGCTTACGACAAATAAAGGTTTAGCTGTTCATACGTAAATGAAAGAAGGTAGAAAGGAGAATAATTCGAAGGCAACAAATATTTAGCATACTTCATACGCAATATTGGTTTGGAAAATTTTTATACCTGCTTGGCTCATTGGTTTAAGCAGTTGTGTGCTGCTGACATCAATAGCATTACCTAAAATAAATGCTCAAGAAAATATGTTAAAAAAGATTTAATGACATACCTGAAAATACTTTTTTCTAGCGCAATTCGAGATGCTCTTAGCAAGCGCTCTAATTAATAGCGCCGACAATTACTCCCTATATTAAATATCTATATATAATGGCAAACAATATAATGACAATAAAATCTCTTTAAGAATAGCATATTCAGGCGTACTTCAATAAAACGTCTTCCAGCTCATCAATATTCTACAAACTTCTAAAGCGCACAGATAAAATTATTCGCATCATAAAAGTGCTGTCTACGCAAAATAATGGTACACAACACTTAAAACCAGGACCATTTATTACACATAAACTTTTATGTAGATTGTTACACAGAGTTTATGTACCAGCCGTTATAAAGTATAATAATTTCCTTTACACTCATCTTAATTTTAGAAAAAAACATCTTTTTATGTTCGTGACATTCTTTAACACGGTACTTTCATTTGACCTTACCAGCTGTCTCCATTAGTAAGGTCAAATGAGTGAATGACTACCAGAGTAGAGTGATAATGAATAGGTACCAACATATTATCAGCAAGTGATCTCGGTTCAATCGCATCTAACATCTAGTTATTTTGTTTGCTGGGATACTCCTAGACGCAATGCTTACGGATAGTTCTTAGATTTTATTATATTATAAAACTTCAGGCTGAAACTTTGAAACCCAAATACTGACACTTAGTACAATCAAATGCTCTACCACTTTTGTATCGATTTGAATGTCAAATTCATATTAAAATTAAAATAACAATTAGCTACCTAATTTATACTTTTATCGTCTACGTTGAATTTATTCATCATAAATTCCCTATTCAAACATTTTAAGAGCCGATCAATCCCTTTCAGTTGTTACTCTTTTCAGGTTTTGTGTAAAAATTATATTGAATCTATCTCCACACCTCTTCCCCGGCGCTTTATAAAATATGAATGCGATAGGGGCACCACACCGTGTACAATTTATGACGGATATGTATAAAATGTTCGTGTTCCAGTACTTCTCTAACATCTATGTGTAGGTATGGTTTATTGATGCATAAATAATCAGAATAAAACAAAGTGTGTAAAAAGTTATGCATAGAGTACACGAATTTCATACTAACAGTAAAGAACGGTCAATACGCACGGTCCGCAGCCACCAAAAAATGTAAGTAATAATAGTAATATTTATTTATTTATATTTATTTGACACATCAACAATGTACATGTTATGTATTACAGTAATATATATGAACAACCATCACAGTAGGTAGTAGATAATGGATAAACATACATATATACTTTTTTTTTACTGCCTCCGTGGTCCAGTGGATAGCGTATGCGACTGCTGATCGGAGGTCCCGGGTTCGATTCCCGGATCGGGAAAAAGTGTTACTGGGTTTTTCCGATTACTCAGTAGCAGCCCGGAGTCTGGTGATGTGCCCGGTAACGGCAATAGGCTCGCCCCCTATTACGTGGGACCTAAAAATTCATGGCGAAATGTGGGTGTAATATTTACACCTCTGCCTACCCCTTCGGGGACACAATCGTGAGACTATAAAAAAAACGATTTTTTTGTAAATAATAATAATAATATTCTACCACATTCACACAACACCATCTAGTCCCAAACTAAGCAGAGCTTGTACTATGGGTACTAGATAATGGATAAACATACAAATATACTTCTTTTTTGTAAATACATACATAATATACATAGAAACACCCAGACCAAGACAAAAATCCATGTTCATGCACACAAATGCTTGACTTGAGCGGGAATCGAACCCGCGAACTACAGCGTAGCAGTCGCTTATACTCCCGCTGCGCCAACCCGTCTATACTAACAATTTACAAAGAAGACTAATAATAATCTATAATACACTTTTGACTATTAGTTTTGACTGCAAAGAACCTTTTATCATTACATTTGAGGTTCATATTCTGATGATTAAACAGTTAATGCCTCATGATGTTACAGTTTTAATTTTCATGCTGTTTATAACAGCTTAGTTTTAGAAATTTCGTGATTTTAAAAGGATTCAGAGCATTTCTAAAATTATAAAATCATAATATTTTCCGTTTTCTCATAAACTAATATTACGTACCGGTGAAATAAACTGCATAAAAAGAAAAACTACGCAATTTTTTCTTAATCTATTAGTGTAAACATGGAAAGTCCTGACAAAATTTCAACACCTGGCTGCCGTACCTAACCTGGGCCTTTGTAAATATTTATGGAGGTGCTCATTTGAAAAGGCTTTTTACGAGGATTGAAGTCAGCCGAGGTTTCATTTTGATTACCTCGTACAAACATTCCTCTAAAATTTAAAACGTGTTGACAACAACGGGCCTCAACAGAATCTGATAAATTTTCTTTAATTTGAGCCAAAAGACTTGAAGAATTTTAATTAACATTGCTCAACCCTAATAAAATAAAATAAACTGAATGTGGAGTTGCCAAAATAGGTTCCACTTAAAAGAAGCGGACGAATAGTAGACGTAAATTTCGTGGCATTTTCACCTTTATACGTAATACACTAAATGCTTATATGTAATGGTTTCAAACTTTTATACAGCGTTGTAGTTTGTCAACTCTGAAATGTTTATAATTAGGTAAATTTTATGTATCTAGTTAGCATTACTGGCTCTGCCAAATTTGCGAACTGCGTGTGCCCGTGTATGTATTGGCTATTTGTTCATTAACAATAATTACTCTGTAAGAAGCACCAAATTATGAATTCACAAAATCTCTTTATATCTTATCACCAACATAATATCAGACGAAAATCGTCCACTGCTGCACATAGGCCTTCCCCAAGGCTCTCCAAATAGACCGATTTTGTGTCACCCGCATCCATCTTCTACCCACGATCCCAACAAGATCGTCGGTGCACCTTGCGGGAGGCCTGCCTCTGCTACCAAGAAATGTTCGAGTTCATTGACAATGTTACCTTTATAAAAGCAGTAGCCAGGTCTTGAGGTCCAGCGGCCGCGGCCGGCCTCAGTGTGAGCGCGTAGTCACCAGCCTGGCCGAACAGTTCACAACGCAGGGTCATCGTACGACGACCTGGGAACCCGTGCATCTGGGGAGAAGCAAAAGTACCTAAGTTTGTACTTCTAAACATCCTAATTCAAAATTCATCGTAGTACTTAGTAATAACTTTTACTTTATTACACACAAACCTGTTTATTGGTTGTTAAAGAACACAAGTTCTGACTGTGTCACTTTTATCAAGAACAATTACACATTATTTATGGTAAATAGATGTGTTTTTACTCTACGTTTATATCGTCTTTATTGTAGCCCAGAGCAAAAGCTCTTAAATAATTGACGTACCTGTTCAGAATATAAAACATGTGCATGCGAGCTGGTGTTCTTTCCATCACAGAGCACGGCTCCACCACTGGAATGACCACAATAAAGCAGCTCCAGCCAGAAGTCAGCACTGGATTCCACCGGCGTACACACCACTCTCGGAAATTCCAAGATTGCCATCACCTGCCTCTCAGGATACGTTTGTATCTGCTCAGGCGTCACGTCCAAATTGGCCGATGGCCACAACACATCAAACTTCCAAGACTTTACTACACTGTCACCAGTTTCCATCACACTGCCCTCACTAACGTCCCTTTTAACCTTGTTATCCACATCGCGTTTAGCTAACTCTGTCGTGTTATCATAATCTGGTAAGTAAGTGTCCTTATCGGAAACTAATTCTAGATAATAAGTGCCTCCTCTTGAGAAGTAGCCGCAGGGTAGAGTCATGCGGTTTTCAGAGTCAAGTGCTAGAGGCATGGTGGCGAGGAGTGCCCTGCCATCGTCGTCTTCGCGAGCGAGGCGGACTCGAAGGCCGGTGCCCGAAGCTCCGTGGACGTGGATGTGCACGTCGCCTCCCAAGGCCACGAGGGTAGAGGGAATCTCCACCCATACTTGATTGAGGTCGACGCGGTCTTCGCTCACGTAAGGATTTACGAAGGTAGCGCCGCCTGTGGACAAAAATTTAAACTTGTAATTCCTGTGATAAATTTTATATAAAGCTATGCTATTTAAATGATTTTATAGTGTTTTTAATGATGATGCGTGCGTAGATACCAAATAAAAAAAATATTTTAATTTAGTATGGTTTATAATAGGTATGTTTTTCTTTTATAATATCTGAGTTATATAATATGTTTATGATTTTGTATTAATTTATACGACAAAGCTGATGAAATCTGTGATTCGCTACTAAATATATCACCTATAAATGTACCATGTTTTTCACAAATAAAGGATTTTTATTTTTTGCTGATGATACTAGTGATAAAAATGTGTTTTACAGATACAGAATGAATGGTCTTCAAAAGTCTGACTATACATAAAACTTTCATATATTTCGTGCAAAACAACAATTTGAAGTCAAAGTTCTCGTCTAGACATTTTTGCAACAAGATAAGTTAGTCTAAGCCCCATTTTTCACAGAATGGCGCGCGATTTGCCACAAACTACTATTTTTTCTTCATATTATTCAACTATCAATCCTCCGGTTTCGCTTGCTCCAAACTTTTAACCCCTAATTTATCCTTTTAGGGGTCGCATATGAAAAAGCCTTCCTTACTGAGTGCCAACGTGATATAAGGATCCCACTATACCTATTATATTTATATTTCATGATTCTACCTTCAGTAGTTTAGTAGTAAATACAGTTAACATAGCAAATGCTTAGGTTCACATTTATTGCATGTTTATTGCCATGCAATACACCACAAGGATATGTCAAGGTATGACACAACGCAATTATTATTCGTGTAATTAAAATTTACGTTATTTAGGTACAGTTTACAGTTTTTTTAGGTTACAGTTTCGTACTCAAAATTGTAAGGAAATTTGTATGAGTTATCTGAAAAAGAATTAATTTAACAAGACATTATCAGACGCGCGAAACTGACATCTATCACATATCGTATAATATACTTATCATAATTTTATTTACCAATATATGATAGATCGATAGTCAACTAGCAGGGAATCCTTCGCCTATGCAATCACTTAGCATAGGCATTCGATCATCTAAAGCTTGGTATGCCCTCAATAACAGAATGGACTGCGCTATTGAAACTGTAGCACAAATCTTACTACTAAGACTAGCGCCAATCAGAGTATACGGAAATTGATGGTTTGAATGGGTCTCAATACTTTCAATCTGCATAAGCGATTAGTCCTACTGTCAGCGATGGGCGATTTCAAATGACAACATATTTTGGATGACTTCTCTAAGTTAGCTTATTACATAATAATTTTATTATTAAAAAATATATAAGTATTTATGATGACAGACATGGTTTGTTCTAGGTATTTTCAGCTGTCTGTTTGTCAGCTGATTGTATTTGATTACGCTAGTAAAGAAAACGTCGCATTAATATGACATAGGTACATACAAACATACACATATATAGACTCACGCCTGTTGTCCGGAGGGATAGGCAGAGACTACGGAACGCCATTTGCAACGATCTCGACATATCTCTCTTGCTTCGTTCACTCCCATCAAATTCCTCATGCATGCTCTTCTTTTTAGGGTACTTCTAACCTGGAGGTCTTCCCCGTCGTCCTGTCCCATTCACGCTTGTCTAATGGCGCTGATACACATGAGCAGTCACTTGTAACAGAACAGCGAGCATTCGCCCTTTTCTGTTTTGTCGAACCGAACATTTTCACGATCATTCTAGCGAACACTCTAAATTCAAATAGTTCGTAGAATATAGAAAAATATAGAAATCACACTACAGCAGCAGTTTTACCCAATATGTTTACTTCAGATTTATAAGGCAAATGTGTGTGGGTAAGTCGGTCGCGGCAGACCTCGTCGGACATTCCTCGATCAAATTGGGGACGTCCTAAAAAACGGCAAGGTCCGAAGTACTCGAAACCGGCGAGCATGTATGAAAAGAGTAATGAGTGTAGAGGAAGCACGTGAGGTTTGTAAGGATAGAAGCAAGTGGCGTTCTGTTGTCTCTGCCTACCCCGACGGGAAAAAGGCGTGAGTATATGTATGTATATATGTATGTTTACTTCAGTTTCACTTAGGAATTATTTCTAGAGTAAGAGTAATATAGATAAACAAATGACGTTTCTACATAAAAAATGCAGATTTTAATTTGAACATGTTTAATAAATCACACAAGTGTCTGTTCCTCCGTTCAAATTTATTTATTGATATCGAGATTTTATCATTATTCTATTGAAATTAATTATAAGTAAACCAAATCTAAGGATATATTGTAAAAATTATCGATATTCTATCGATTTTTATTCTGAGTAAGCCCATCACTAGTCAAGTTAAAATTAGTGAAAAACTACGAGGATTCTTTCCTAGATTAAAATCATAAGTCAAAGGTAAGTAAATATATTGGGTTTAATCGCCATTGTAGCGCGAATTCTATGTTTTATCTACATTCTAAGGCTCGCCCGAATGTTCGTGAGAATGCTCGCTAAAACACACTCATTTGTTTTGTAACATTCGCAATGCTCATTATAGGTGAATGCTCAAGTGTATCAGTGCCATTATATATCTGCTTAGTCAGTTCGTCATTCATACTCTCCATGTGCACACCTTTCTAGATATTTGTCACTACATATTCTTTTACCCCTCAACACTCTCTTATCACACAATTCTTTACTCTGTCAGTCAAAGATACACCACACATACTTCTCAAGGATCTCATTTCTACAGCATTTATTCTACTTTCAAGTCTCTTCTGCCATACCCAACTTTCACTATCGTACATAAGTGTAGGTACTAACACCCATTTATATGAAATATCACAATACCGTTAATAATGTGCAACAACCTTGAAAGCCACCCTATGTACAAATGTAAAAGGAGACCCAAAGAATTAAAAGGAGGACTAATTAAATTTAAAACTATTTAGAATTATTAATCAAAGGATGATGTTTAGTATTCATCCAATCTAATGAAAAGGCTGCCTCGAATATCTGTCGAGACTTAGAAACATTTTTCATAAACGCCTTCTACAAAAAGGTAACAAAAAAGCTTTTTAAAGTCAGTTGCAATACTCTGAAAAGTATTTAAAAACGTAGCTGTTCTTAAGATTTTCATAATACAGGGTAATCAAGGTGGATGTCAGTATTTTCTTCTTTGCATAAATAAGGATGCTGTTAAGATTATGCACAGAGTTTTCCATTTAACTTTAGTAAAACACGTAACGAGATAGTTGCTCGATAGATAAGAAGTATTATAATATCTATTTAAAATTCTTTAAGTTGTTTCCTGTTTCTAGTAAGATTATCCTTACGACTGTTTTAAGAAAATCTGCATTTGAACGAAAATCTAGTTTACAGGTAATATTATGACAGACTTAGAAAAAATTAGAAAAATATGAACACGTGCGTACTATTTTAACATAATGTTCAAACCATGCTCATTGCAGCGTGGATAAAGTCAATCAGGGCAGTGGTTCTTTGAGAGGTTTTCAAAAAAGATCCAAGTCAAATAACAGTATCTCTACTGATTTATTTCATCCGGCGAGTGAGATTGACGGAAGGCTTGGTGTCACTGCGTATCGCATCTTCTTTTTCTAAAAAGGATTACAAAAATGTTACGCTCATTTCTATTCTCTTCTTTCTTTAACCAAAATACCTTGCGAGTGCTGTTTGGTTGCTCTTACTAACGTCTTTAGGGCCTATGTAAACCACGTTTTTTAAACGCGCCGTCGAAGACGACGGCGCGCTTTTTTCCAGCAGAGCCGTTTGTTGTCGTTTGTATCGATACAAACGCGCCGCACCGGCGCGTCTGTATCGATACACACGCGCGTGTGCATCGCGTCTGTATCGCTACACACGCGCGTCGACGGCGCGCTTTTTTCCAGCAGAGCAGTTTGTTGTCATTTGTATCGATACAAACGCGCCGCACCGGCGCGTCTGTATCGATACACACGCGCGTGAGCATCGCGTCTGTATCGCTGCACTCGCGCTTTTGAATTTATACAGGTGTGCAAAGGTCTACAGGCTGCGTCTGACTTGCGTGCGTATCGCGTCTGTATAGCTACAAACGCGCGTCGACGGCGCGTTTAAAAAACGTGGTTTGCATAGGCCCTTACGCTTCCGTTACCGCTTGTCGGGGACAAATTCTTATTTCAAAGAAATGGTTTCTTTTCTAAATAAAAAAAGATTCGTTTTAAAAATTATAATAACAGCTTTGTGATTTATTTTATGCTTATATTCCATAATTTCACAATGCTCTCAAAATAATTGCTTTTAGTATTTATGATTGACCGTCTGCTTTGTTACTGTAAATTGCTTTGCTTTCAACTGAAAGCCATCGATTAAAAAATACAACACAATTTATACTTTATTTTTCAATTTATATCTACCAAAATATTATAGGTACCTGAATCTTTAAAATTCTAAGTGTGTGTTACGTCGTACATCAAAATTTACATACATTTTGTCATTAAATGCAATGCCGTATAACGCGGTGTGCGAAGTGCTCGGTCGTATTATGTTTGCAAGAGCCTAATTACCACTCCTTTGTTAAAGGAATAACGTTTATAATGAACTTGAATGTTGGTAATGCTTCTTCTTCCTGAAGATTTCTATATTATATTTTGAGGTTATTGCATTTATGCTGCTAACGGTGTTTCACAGTTTTACCAGCCAGTCCTTTTGGCTCAGCTTCTTTTCCGATTTGCTCGGCACTTAAGTTTCATAGCGAGATGTTTTTCCGATAATCTTCCTTAATATCATTTTGAAATCACACTGACTGCAAGTCTAGAACTGTGTTTGAATCAGCCGCGCTAAATATCGAGCTAAGTACTGTGGGTTTGGTTACCGTGTGAGTTGACACTTAGTGAAATCATTCATGTCCATTGCTTGAATGTTTGTATAGCTTTGGCTATACAGGTATTGTGTGACTCGTATCCGTTTCTTTAAAGGATATAAGGGATACGAGAAAAATATCTGTAGGCGATGCATCGTCGTAAATCTTTTAAATGGAAGAAAGCTTCCAAATAAGAGTAAAATGTAATTGTGTACAATTACAAAGTTCTTCGAAGTGATATGGAATGAAAATTGTCGCGGCGAAAACCACTTTCTTTTGGAAATGTTTTTACTTTTGCTGGCGTGATACTTGGCGAAGTGATTAAGTTGAAAAGTAGTATTGACTGAAGCTCTAAAGCTGTTAATGATTGATTACATAATATAGAATTCAATAGA
Source organism: Euclidia mi (assembly GCA_944739405.2). Taxonomy (NCBI): domain Eukaryota; kingdom Metazoa; phylum Arthropoda; class Insecta; order Lepidoptera; family Erebidae; genus Euclidia; species Euclidia mi. The sequence goes on along the minus strand of OX123194.2, from coordinate 22,879,465 downwards.
AAATTTGTTCTGTTAGCTACAGAATAAATTTTCTATTGAATTGTTGATAAATTTTGAAATAAAAATAACGCTCACCGAAGATTTTAAATACTGCAGCGCTGGTGACGTTAGAAAGATTAAACTATAGCGGACACAAAAGACATCCGATCCATATTATAATTATTACTAAGCAATTCACACATTTCAAAGATTCTTAAATTTATATTTGTACATTTAAAAATCATCATCATCGCCCTAGCGTTATCCCGGTTGCATCCAAGACTGGCACGCCCTGGAGCCCGAGGTCCGCTTATGGGTCTAACCAGATATGACCGAATATCAACTTTTCTACAGAGCGACTGCAGTCTGATCTCCGTGACCCAAAGAGATAGCAATATTCCATGGTTTAGACCAGTATCCGTTTATTTGAGGGTACTGACTTCCCGTAACGACTGTCAAAGATCTTCATGATAGCCGGGACCGACGGTTTATCGTGCTCTCCGAGGCACGGGGCAAGCGATAATTAACAATTTAATACACACTTAACTTCGAAAAGTCATTGGTGTGTGCCGTGGATTCGAACCCGATACCCTCTGCATGGCAGTCCGTTGGTGTCTCCACTAGGCTATCGCTGCGTACACATTACATACATTTAAAATATTTTTCTTATAAAAAGTTTATAAACATGAGTTCAACAAAAAGTTTTGTATTTGTTCATTTTTAAGGTTGGCAAGTCTAAAATAACACATTCTCAACGAAACGCTTATTTTGTCAAAAGCTCATTGCCTTTTTTCTTCACAGACTCCAACTTTATATTTACACCTAGGTAAGATAAGCTCACAAATATTATTCAGACCACATTTCCCGAGAGTCGTGTTCAATATGTGCCCACATTATTTTCTAGATTAGTCTTCGTGTAGCATCGTAATTTAAAATGTGAAGGTAGGCCAGGATACTGTCAGCGATAAAATAGAAATAGAATGTAAAATTGTGTCGATAGAAATCATGTGGTCGTGTGAGAATCTAGTTACGCATAATTACGATTCGCTAGAATAACTTGTCAGATCTTTGAGAATGTGAAAAAAGACTACCCAATATTGTCTAAGGTAAGCTCCCACCCACAAAATTGATTCGAATATTGAGTCTCACCACTTAGCTATTTTAGAAAAAAGGTGGCTTTAAATATTGTTCTAATGCTCAGAGACCCTAGTGACAAGTAATATAATAATATTCTACCACATACACACATCACCATCTAGTCCCAAACTAAGCAGAGCCACTACTATGGGTACTAGATAATCGATAAACATACATATATACTATTATTTTTTGTAAATACATACATATTATACATAGAAACACCCAGACCATATATTTTATTTATTTATTTATTTAATAACTTTATATACACTGAAGCGTATAAAGGCGGACTTAATGCCTTGGGCATTCTCTCCCAGTCTACCTTAGAGTGGTGCAGAGATTAAAGTAGGTGTATTGAAGAAGTGAGTGAAGAAGAACTTTTGTACCTAGCATAAACATAATACATATTCACGATCCGGTACACGTTTATATCAAAAAAAAAAAACAAAAAACATTTATTAACTAAGAATAATTTCAATTTTTGTTCATATCCAGTGGCCCCACACTAGGCAAGCCTGTCCTGTGGGTGCCTACTACTATTACCTAAACGATTACAAAATGCGCTCGGACGACATCTTAAAACTAAATTTTAAATTAATTATAATATAGAGAAGGGTAAAGGTAAACTTCTTAACTAATTCTATAGACTATTTATGTAAATCAGGATGTAGTAATAATACTTAAATATATATGTATATATTTATATGTAAATTTAAATAATAATAATATATATATTTCAATCGTTGTTATGAAATTTATGTAATCATTTACTTAATAAATAAAATATTGTACTTTCGTATTCGTGATAGCTATGCCTTAGTACCTACTAATTTATTCTTTATTGAACAAGAGGTTATCATGTCAGGTGCACTAAAAGGTTTTCGGTTAAATCGTATGACAGTGTTAGGAGCCAGTTTGTGATTTTTATTCTTGCCTCGTTAACGGAACACTGCTTAATATCACACATATTAGCCACTCTGTTGTAAACGAAGTGGTCGATGAACGGACTAAAGCGTCTGGCAAAAGATGATCTAGCTTTGGGTACCTCAATTCTGTAAACGCGGCGTTTCAGAAGACGTGGATATTCTTTGCTATTTATTGTTTCCTTATGCATTTTTAAAGAGGATTTTAAAATAAAAAGCTGGCGCACATTAAGCGTTTTGGAATCCATGTATAGTTGCTTAGTGGGGTACCTAAAGGGCTTTCTAAGCATTGTTTTAAGCACCGATCGCTGAGCTCGTTCGACCATTATCATGTATGTTTTGGCGGCACTTCCCCAGCAGTTTATGCAGTATGTAATTAAAGATTGGCTCAACGCATTGTATACTGTTTTTAGAATCTTTAACGGCGCTGAGGATCTGAGCAATCTTATTATATTTGCTGTTTTGCGCACTCTACCTGCTAGGGCTGCCATGTGTGCTTTAAAATTTAGATTTTGGTCTATTATGACACCGAGGTACTTTATAGATTCCGTCTTCTTAATAATTTCGCAGTGACAGTGTGTCTGATTCCTACAGCTATGTACTTTGACCTTTAATGATGAGTCCGGGGCCGACGAGTTTGTCTTGTGGAATGTAATATATTGAGTTTTTTTGGCGTTCAGTGTTAGCAGGTTACGACGCAACCACCTGTATATATTGTTCATTCCTGTTTCGGCATTCGTAACTACCTCGGACCATGTAGCACCATCAAAAAGTATAACAGTATCGTCTGCATAGCATATTATATCAGCCTTGATAACATTATGTATATCGTTCATATACATTATGAATAATGTTGGTCCAAGGATGCTACCTTGCGGAATGCCAAAATTAATTATGTTTAGTCCACTTTCATGGTTACCAACTCTAACGCTTTGCTTTCTATCCGTCAGGTAACTTTTAAACCATTCGAGAGCAATACCTCTGATTCCGAACTGCTTTTCTAGCTTCCGCAGCATAATCGGAATCGAGACGGTGTCGAAGGCTTTTGCTAAGTCGAGGAAAATGCCTATGCTGCACCTGTTTCTGTCAAGCTCTGCTGACACTGTAGAGGTGAGTAGCTTCACGGCTTCCTCCGTTGATTTTCCTCTTCTAAAGCCAAACTGTTTAGAGGAAATCATGTTATTGGTGTCAATATACTTGACAAGCCTTTTGTTTACAATTTTCTCGAGGAGTTTTGAAAATGCCGTTAGGAGTGTGATTGGACGGTAGCTATCCGCTGCGTCTTTTGGGCCATTTTTATAAATTGGAATGACACATCCTGTCTTCCAATTTTCGGGGAAAATGCCTGTTTCAAGACTGTGGTTGAATATTTTTGTAAGCGGTGGTATAATACTGTCCCTGATTTCTTTCAGAAGACCATTGGTTAGACCATCAGGACCTGGTGCCTTATCATTATCTAAAGACAATATAAGAGCCTCTACTTCAGACTCGTCTGTAGGCTGTAGAAAGAAGGAGTGAGTCAATAAATTATTGGAGACTTTGTCTGCCAATGCTTCTTGTGATTGTTTTAAATCGTGTAGTGTTTCGTTCGCTAATCTTTGTCCAACCCTCGAGAAATACTTGTTACACATGTCCAGTGAATGTTTAGCAGAAATACTACCAGGTATTGTCAGTAATTCGCTGGAATCCTTCTTAGCACTGGAGAGGTGGCATGTAGTTTTTATAACCTTCCACATTTTTTTCGGGTTGTTTGTGCTAGTAGAAAGTTCTCTATTATCATGTTCGATTTTTAGCTTTCTTAGTAGATTATTACAAAAGTTTCTGTAGCGATTGTATGTTACACGTAGGATGTGATCATTTGATGATTTTCGAGACCTGATATGCAGTCGATCTCTATGTTGCATGCCTCGTATGAGACCTGGTGTGATCCATGGCTTGATATTGAACTTTGAGTGGCTTACTCTGACTTCTCGGGTGTGTTTATTAAGAGTTTCCGCAAGCCGTTCACTGAAACTTCGCACTACACAATTTATATCAGTTTGTGCATATATTTGTGACCAATCCACTAACAAAAGCTCGTTCCGGATAGCCTTTGCGTTCCGCCTAACAATGGTTCTCTGAGGACTGCTATTCTGCTTCTGATTATTGGCTAAACCAAGGATGACTAATTCATGGTCTGTTATATCCGAGCAGCATACCAAGCCTACAGCATTTTTCACGGAATTAACAAAAATGTGATCCAGGCATGCTTCACCTCTTGTAGGTTGTGTAATTGCGGGGAATAGGCCGTTTTCTGCCATTAGACACAGGTACTCCATATCTTGATTGTCACTGCAGCCAAGCAAATTGATATTCATGTCACCTGCTAAAATGAGTGACTTGGATTTAGTGGACAACGCGCTTAGTATGCCGTCAAGAGAAGATAAAAAGTTATTTAGATTTTTGAACGACGGTGGACGGTAAATACCGAGAATTGTTATTGCGTCAGTCAGATCAATTTGAAGACAGTTAGCGTCGTTAATATTTGGTTCTGAAAGACACACGCTCAAGGTATCTCTCACATATATTACTACACCACTATTCTGGTTAATGTTTACTGTCGTATTATAGCTATTAAACGATTTTATTTGTGGTATTATTGAAAAGTCATTAAGCCAGCATTCTGTCAATATTATAATATCCATGGTTAGAGAAATTCTGTCCATAAGTACCATAAAGCTATTAAAGTTCTTATTTAGACTCCGTATATTGTATGTTAGTATTCTAAAGTTGTAGAACGTTGTGATTGCTGTTGATATTTCCTCAGGCGCATGAACTACACTGCAATCAATGCGTACTGAGTCTAGCTCATCAGTTAAATTATCAAACACTGGTATGTGGTGAGTTATTACTAGACATCAGCATAACTCTACGATTGAATACATTTACATGTAGTACATAATATATGAAATCATGCAGCAATAAACAAAAACGTGAAAAAAGTGTAGATATAAGTGTAATCATACATCTCTTCAATATTTTCAGGGATATGAAGTCTACATTATTGTCTATATTATTATTCCTTGGTTCTTGTGATTGATCATTTTCTAATATTGTAAATTGTGTCGTATCACAGGTTAAAAATAAATAAGATTCATTGCTTATTATATAAAATATATCATGATCCTTTGCAGCAAAATCAATATAAATTATGTAGCTATACATGTATAATTTACGACAGTACCGTAAAAATAATTTTTCCAATATAATATATAGATAATATATATGGAATAAATATATATAGATAATAAATATAGCATAATAGTATATAGCTAATAAAATATAGAATGTTATAAAAATGTGTGATGTATTATAAAAGGAATATTCATTAGGGGGATTTACGTGTCTATGTGGAAGATTGTCGTGTAGTAAGCGTGTTGAAGCTGATCCTGCTGATGCCTTTTCAGTTTGCAGTTGGCGGATTGAAGATGCGCGAAAGATCCTCTTGAGTGCGCACAGGTATGGCTGGTCTCCCTTCACGTTGCTTAACGTAGATACTGCCATGTGTGCACCAGCAAAAAGAGTATCCATGTTCCTTTGATTTCGCTCGTGCCGCACGAAAAAGCAGTCGGTTCTCTTTAGTTAACCGTTCGTTGTAGAATATTTTCTGCGGCTTGCCGGGAACGTCAAGATCAGAACTTGTTATAGTTTTTCGTGTTTTTGCGGCTTTTATGATCTGGTCCCTTTTACTGCGACGTAATAGGCGAACCAATACCGGTCTTGAAAATTTCATGCCGTGGTCAGCAGATAACGCAGATATAACTCGGGGTCCAGCTCTAGCTACCCAGTCAATCTCGGAGTCTTCCAGACCGACACCCACCTTTTGCGCCGCCAACATAGCAAGGTGATGAAGATTTTCGTTTTCGTGCTCTGGTATACCTGCTAGTTCTAGTTCATTTCGCAGGTGGAGCTGGGCTTGCACGTTAAGTTGATTTTCCAGCTCGGTCACCTTTGACTCTAACAACTTAGAATCTTTATCTCTGCTCTCAAGTTTCTTTATCCGTTCGTCGTTATTGGCAATCGATGACCCCAATTCTTCCAGTTTCTTCTGACAGTAAGATAATGACGTCGTGGCATCTTCCAGTTTCTCCTTAAGAGAGTGTATTTCTCGTGTGAGTAGGCGTACTTCTTCCGTTAGCTCTTTTACTTCCGTGCATATATGTTGTGTGCTTTCTACATTTGTTTCAGCCCTTTTCCTAGTAGTGACGTTATCTTCAACGCATCGCAAAGGGGTTGAGCTGTTATCACCGCCCTTTTTTAGAAGGGCACAGCAATCCGGACATTTCCAAGCTTTTTTCTTTTCAGCTGTCAGTGACGACGGATGAATGCACAGTGCACAGAAGCTTTTTCCACAAGTCACAGCAGAACATGTCATATAATTTGTGTCCTTTGACTTCTTTAAACAACCATTACATTTCAGCATGTTGAAGTTATTTAAATAAAATATAAAAATAACAAAAAGTGACTTCGTCACTGGGACGCGAACGCAGTCTTTCTAGATCGTATGTCCGACGCTATGCGCACGACGCCACGGCAGCTTGGATAGACAGAGCGAAACAGGTAAGTAATAGTTACAGTAGAGTGTGTAGTGCAATTAGGTATGTAACTTTAGCGAGGACGTTGTATTGACCTTGGCTATTGTCTTTCAATGTCACTGTCCGTACACAAACACTCAATAACGGAATTCTTTTAACAGTTTTTCGATGATAACTTATTAGTTTGTTTACGCACGATCACAGTTTTAGCACTTTCTTGTTCTGTTTGTAATTATCTACGCACTTTTGTATATTTCAAATAGGATAACACGGTATTAACTACACTTTGGCAATATTTATTACGGAGAGTTCAATAACACGTCTGCTACCGATGGCGAGCCGAGCGAGAGATATTATATACATAGTTTAAAATACATACATTCGATAGTACAAGAACATATTAATAAATAAGTAGCTATACAAAATATAAAATATATAGTAATTATAAACTAAGAATACATAACAAATTATAAAAATATTAAATACATACATACACTAAATACCAATATACATAAACATATTATTAGGATACTTCTGCCAATTTATCCAACAACAGCTGTTTCACTCTGATTTAAAGCGATCCTTTGTAGTAGCCATCCTGATTTCTAGAGATATATTATTAGATATATTATTCATATACACCTAGACCATATACAAACATCCATGTTCATGCACACAAATATTTGACTTGAGCGGGAATCGAACCAGCGATTTTCAGCGTAGCAGTCGCTTACACGCCCGCTACGCCAACCAGTCGTCGAAAGTAACGGTATCAGTTAACGTTGTGTATTGGAAAGGCTGGTCTAAGGTATAAACAATGACTCTTTGATACTTATGGCCTCAAAAGTGAAAACAACCCTCAGCAACTAAGCTCAAAACTTGCGTTGAAAAAAAAACAATCTTATTATTGTGTACTGGTATGCACAAAGATATCAAACGATTAGATAACTTCTCTTGCTATTATGACCACCAGGATTCATGTATTTGAAGGGTGCACTAGGATATTCAAAGTAGGTAGGTATATAATCTATACACATAATTTTAAGTCTTAAAACAAAACAGTATCTGTATAGTAGTATATATATTATTTTGTATGTCTCTTATAATTATAACTTTCTGCTATCGTAAATTCAATACAATTATACTTCAAAGAACGTGATATTCGTTAACCAATTCTTCGTAGTCGTTTTATTTTTTAAATGATACCTTATAAAAATAACTATACATTCTAGCTAAACATCAAACGACAACCTCTATTTTCCTTCATGTACTGTATAGTTAGCGAAGCCGACCAACTGGGCGGGACAGACACATTAATTTACTCACAGACAGTTTATACAAACTTGCACGTAGGTCGAATCGATTTAACAAAAGATATGCAGAATGATATGGGAAAGATAAGTAGCTAAGTTATCGGAGTGGGATCAGGATTACAAAGTGTTAGTTTAGTTTCATCCCGTGGGTATCAGCTAAGGAAAATAGTATATTTGCAAAGAGCCGACAAGCTTGACATCAAAGCCTAAGTATATCACGCTGGTCAGAATTGTTATTAAAGCGAACCCGTTATGGTAGGCCAGATCTTCCCATTGACTAACAATGCTATTGAAAGCAATGTTCAGCAAGGACTGTGAAAGGCTGTGCAATGAAGAACCCAAATGCATTAACGTGTAACTTTACCCATTAAATAATCATTATCAACTTACTATTTATTTATCATTCTGTTGAAACATAACTGAAAAAATGGCGACTGAAGAATGGCGTAGTAGTTTTATCAGCCGAGTGTTGTGGGTTCAATTCTGACATGGCACTATATTTTTTGGAAATCATAAATAGCTCGATACCTTCTGCACTAACAGATGGCCGTATGTATCAATTCATGTTATCGCTGCATTAAAATGTATACCTTCTTTATTATCTCTCAGCAAAAATTGCACCACTAATTTTGACTAAGCTGTTGGCCTAAATAGTAAGAGACTTCTGTTGTTACTAAGTAATTAGGGGCATCAACTAACGACTTTCTGTTCTGACTTTCTATTCCTACCCAAGACAAAATATTTAAGTATGCTGATCAGTTGTTGGATCGCCATAGTAGGTAGAGGTTAGAGCCTGTTAGAACCCAAGATATTTATATACTTTATTATAATTATAAAACTCTTGCGTTACTGACTGACAGACAAACCACAGGCAAATCTATTGGGCTCAATAAGCTGAACTTTAGCATGTATGTTTCTTTGCTACCGTAGGGATGGATGTCGGCGTAGCTGCGGGTATCCTCTGGTTATTAATATTTTTGTCTAGAATTACCGTAGCCAGGCAGGAAGGTGTATCAGAAGTGCGCAGTGGAAGATGTAATACATCTACCTGACCACGATAGACAATGATCCAGACACAATGCACTGCGTTGCGCAGTGATGAACTGAAATCAATCAATATCAATACTGTGCTTCACTTACCCGCTATCCTGGCTGATGTCAGGCTTGAGCTAAATTAGACACATTCATACAAGTATATTGGCCAAAATAAATGAATGAAGTATCTTATACTTAGCTATTAAGCTTCAAACGCGACGTTTTCAGGACACGTTGGCACGTGGAAGTCGATACCAGATTCACAATTTTCACAAATATCAATCAATAGTTCACAATCAATTTACCGTTGCCAGCACTAGATCAGGCGGCGTTCAAAGCGGTTTACTTATTCGCGTAGCTACAATGATGTGCTTTTCAAAAGGCGAACAATTATTCTACGTACGAGTCGACAACGTGGTAATTTCTCAAGGAAGCGAACGGAAGTGACAGTTCAGTGTGACCATTGTCAGAAATTTTCAATAGACTAAACAAAATGTTACTCAATCGATCTAATCGATTTGTCTTATAATAAAAACGAATTCTATTTCAAACATCCACCCGCCCCGGACCGGCCTACCGGTCCGCTAATCGGTTGGTAGACGTGACAATGTTGCAACCGCTCTCCTCAGAATCGAACCGTCCACCAAGACCTCAGCAAATCGGGGAACTCCATCAGCCCCAGTTACCAAATGAAGGATGCGCCCCCTGCGCCATCTGAGTGGCGGAAGGTTAGCCTCCTTGATCAAAACGAGGTCACCAATCTTGGGTGGATCGGTCTTGTCGGTCCACTTAACGCGTTGCTGGAGTATGTGCAAATATTCCAAGTTCCAGCGTTTCCAAAAGCTCTGAGTAATCTGGCGTACCAATTCAAAACGCGAGAGACGACCAGGTCTCGTATCAATATAGGGGTACTCAGGCAAGGCGACAAGTGGGCGACCAACCAAAAAATGGCCCGGCGTAAGGGCCTCCAAATCATTCGGATCTGAGGAGATCGGGCACAATGGCCGAGAGTTCAAAACGGCCTCAATCTTACAAAACACAGTTGCGAGTTCCTCAAATGTAAGGACAGATTCACCGATTGTCCTGCGCAAGTGTGTTTTGGCCGATTTTACGGCGGCCTCAAATATACCACCCCAGTGTGGACAATTTGGTGGGGAAAACAACCAATTTATCCCACGTCGGGCAAGCCTATCACCTATATCAGCCTTGTTGGTTTCAAGGAAATTAACAACGTCATTCAAATAATTATAGGTGCCCTTGAAGTTAGTGCCGCAGTCAGAACGGATCAAGGAAGGCATCCCTCTGCGGGATACAAATCTGTCAAATGTGGCTACAAACGCCTCGGTCGTAAGCGAGGAGACCAGTTCTAAGTGTACGGCCTTTGTGGAGAGACAAACAAAAACACACAAGTAGGCCTTAACAGTCTTGCTGTTTCGAAGTGTCGACGTTTTCACCAAGAAGGGACCAGCGAAGTCCGTGCCAACACCGTCAAACGTCCTGCTTTCAGTTACGCGATCTGCCGGTAAGTCCCCCATCAACGGCTGCATGGTGGAAGCCTTGAGCTTATAACAAGGGATGCAGCGAAAGACTACACTCCGAATAATTCTTCGGGCAGACAAGATCCAAAATTCGCGTTGCAAAATGGCCAACAAGGCATTACAACCAGCATGCGAATTTTTAAGGTGACGGTCAGTTACCAACAAGCGTACCAAATGACCGTCCTTAGGTAACAAAAGGGGGTGACGTGCTCCGTAAGGGAGGTTGGCGTTCTTGAGACGCCCTCCAACGCGCAAGAGACCCGTTTCGTCCAAAAAGGGGTTCAATTTAGATACAGCTCCCGACAATTTCGATCTCCCTGATTTAAGGATAGCAATCTCCTTTTCAAAATGCGCCAATTGCACAGAACGAACCCAAAAGGTGAGGGACTCCTGTCGTTCCTGTGGTGAGAGAAACGGTGTCAGTCGTTTCTGTTGTGGGTGCCTAAAATTAAAAACAAAACGCTTTATCCAAGCAGTGACACCTAACAACTTGTCGAGGGAGCTGTAACGATTCAACAAAAAATCGGGGTCGAAGGCGCATTCTACCTTCTCAAGAGCGAGTGTTCGTAGACCCGGCAAATTAGAAGTATTCAAAACTGGCGTTCGAGGCCAATCAATTTCTGGTCGACTCAACCATTCCGGACCCCACCACAGCGAATGACCTATCAAACTAGGCGTCAAGCATCCGCGCGAGGCACAATCAGCGGGGTTGAGCTCACCTGGCACGTGTCTCCAAACAAGTTTGACTTCGGATTTCTGGATTTGGGAAACGCGATTAGCGACAAATACCTCCAAAGTGTGGACAGAAGCCTTCAACCAACAAAGAACAATTTGGCTGTCTGTCCAGGCGTAGGTCCCATTAATGCAAATGCTTTTACCCAAAGTACTGGACACGTGGTTCAACAAGCGTACAAGAAGGGCTGCTCCCGAGAGCTCCAATTTTGGAATGGTCAGAGATGTCCGAAGGGGTGCCACCTTGCTCTTTGCCATGATCAGGGAAACCCTCACCTGACCTGAGGCACTAACTGTGCGCAAGTACACCACGGCGGCGTGACCACGTTCCGAGGCGTCACAAAACCCGTGAAGGGTGGCCTTGTACTTCCCGGGAGGAAGGATGGGACGAGGCAAGGAGATCTCGTTGACGGCAGGAAGTGAGGATACAAAAGAGGTCCATTCCTCAACAAGAGTGCCGTGTAGAGGTTCGTCCCAGGTCAATCCTGCTGTCCAAAGCTTCTGCAAGAAGCATTTTGCCCAAAATATGATAGGACAAATCCAACCGTTCGGATCAAAGGTTCTGGCGACAGTAGACAACACGAGACGTTTAGTCCAAGAACAAGGCAGTTTCAAGTCTACGTTATACGTAAAGATGTCTTGGACTGGTCTGTACTGAACGCCGAGAACAGCCATCATGGCGGGGTTGTCAGCAATCTCAAATAGATGTGGATCTTGCTGATGATCCTCTGGCAAGCCTTCCAAAAGCGCTGGTGAGTTGGAAATCCATTTACGCAACTCATAACCAGCGGAGGCCAAAATACCTATCAATTCGTCCCGCAGGAGGATCGCCTCGTCCGCTGTGGAGGCGCCCGAGCAAATGTCATCGACGTAAATATCGTCCTTCAAGATGGCGGAGGCTCTTGGGAAACGTAGGCCTTCGCGGTCTGCGAGCTCCCAAAGAGAACGTATTGCCAAGTAGGGGCTTGACCTTAACCCGTACGTATTTGTATTGAGCTCGTAGACGACCATGGGATCGCGAGGAGACTCTCTCCAAAGGATCAGCTGGAAGCGACGGTCATCAGGGTGGATAATCGTCTGCCTGAACATCATTTTTATGTCGGCCACAAAGACAACCTGATGTCGTCGGAAGCTGGTGATGACGTCACAAAGGTCCTTGACCAACTTGGGACCAGAATGCAAGCACTGGTTCAAGGATACGCCTGTTGAAGTCTGCGCAGAACCATCAAACACTGTGCGCAGCTTGCCAGTCGATGGCTTCAATACCGCATGATGCGGGAGAAAGTAATGCTCCACCGAACGCCAATCCAAATTTGACACAGACATGTGTCCCAACTGTTCATATTCCCTCATGAACTCAATGTACTTCTGTCTGAGCTCCGGATCACGACCCATGCGGCGCTCCATGGCCAACAACCTCTTTTCGGCTAAAGGTCGTGACTCACCAAGCGGAGGCCGAACAGACAGGAAGGGAAGCCTCGTAATAATCCGACCAGAACGGAGTCGACCAGTGTTGTTCTGGAAGAACAGCTCGCACTCCTCATGTTCTGGATTCAAACGGGCAGCTTGAGGGGTCTCCTCTACTTCCCAAAACCTCTGAACCGCATCAGAGAGAGCAGAGCCTACAGCCAACAAATTATCAAGTTCAGGTGGAGGGGGGTCCCTAGGTACAGGTCCCATCAAAGCAAATCCAAATATGGTCGGGATGGCAGTCAAACCATTTGGCACCAAGACCCGTTTCCCACCAATCAAAATTCCACCGAGGACATCAGAGCCAATCAACAAGTCGATTTGTCCCGGTGTGTCAAATTTGGGGTCTGCCAGTTCCAATCCCGATGTCAAATTCACTACAGCAGCGGGTAGCTGTTTCTGTGGATGCATGCCCAAAATATTCTTCAACACAATAGCCGAGGTTTTAATCCTCGGGTGTGAAGATTCAACAGGGCCAAACAAAACCTTAACTTGCCCTTCAACATTAGAGGCTACGTCACCTATGCCCCGAATACAATTTGGAAATAAACCCATATTTAATTTAAGCTGCCTTACCAAATAAGTGGAAACAATGCAACCTTGTGAACCTGTGTCCAATATAGCACGGACAACAACAGAGGTCCCCGTGGGTCCCCAGACCCTAACAGCAACCGTTGGTAGGATAACGGTCTCAATGGGGGAGGTTGGCGTTATAGGGCAGGGGTCAATGACCTATTGTTGCCTAGGCGGCGACCGTTGGCCAGGACCAGGCAAGTCAAAGCGAGGGTGCGGCTTGAAGTCCTCAAAGGCGCGATGACTCGATCCGCGTGCCATCTGTGGGGGGTCATAATGACGCACCCGCCCAAAACGAGGTGGGCGCGAGTCAAGGCGGGGACGCTCCGCCAAAGGAGGGGAATACCTGGGGCAGCAGTCATGGTGCTGGTGACGCTGAACAGCACATTCAGGTGCGCGAGAGAGAGGAGGCGTGCGCACGCTACGGTTCTCCAAGCGGGGTGAGTGGCGATCAATTGAGCGAGGCGACTCTCGGCTACGCGCCGGTGAGCCTCGGCTGCCACCTTCAAAACACCCGCCCGTGCGCGGCGTCGGCTGGTTGGACAAGCGGCCAACCTCTCTGGCATTCATACAGAGAATGTCCAAATGCTGTCCTCCACAGTGAGGACAGGGGCGAGAGTTTGGGCAGTCTCGCTGGTAGTGGGACCCCAAACAAGAGAAGCAAAGGCGGCGGGCATTCGCGATGCGCCTACGAGAGGCGACATGTAGGTCCAAGAATGCCCTACAATTGGCCGTTCTGTGCCCCGTGACCTTGCAGTAGGAGCACTCCGCTGGGCTCTGCGTGACCGCAAAGCGAGGAGGGCGCCGGTCAACATTGGCTCGGGTGTGAACGCGAGCCTGCTCCTTGACCTTGGGCGGCTGCGACTTAGCCGGCGTGTCACCACCGGAGTTGTCCAAGACCCGGCACTCATCCTCCAGGAACTTCTCCAGGTCAGCAAAGGGGGGCAGATGGGTCGCGCTATCCCCACCAAAGCGCTGTTCAAAACGCGACCTCAGGTCGGCAGGCAGCTTCTTCAGCACAATGTGCACCAATAGATAAGACCATTGGTCTACGGGCAGGTCAAGGCACTTAAGTGCGTTGATGGCCACCAAAAGCGGGTTCAACAGTTGGGTGCGCAACCCAGAGACCCGGGTGAGCGTCGGCAAGCCCAAAATCTGCTCAATGTGCGTGTCGGCGAGGCCACGCTTATTATGGTACCTACGGGTGATTAGGTCCCGAGCCGTCTGGTACGCCTCGTCAGACACGGGCAGATGCTGGATGAGGCCCTTTGCCTCCCCATCCAGTACCGACATTAGTTAGGCCAACTTTTGTGCCGGCCGAAGGTCAGCCCTATCATGGACTAGGCTGTCGAACAAATTAACGAAGCCCAGGTAGCTTCCTAGGCAGCCATCAAAATGGGGGAGGTCCAAAGTAGGGAGCCTACTCACCAGCCCCGGTGCTGACCTAGAAAGCTCCTGCTTCAGGCCGGGTTGCCCTTCCCTATCGGCAACTAGTTGTCTCGCACTATTGGAGACAGCATCATACAGGTCTAAGACCTGGGCATAGTCTTCGCTGACCTTATTTCGCTGGTCAGCAGTGAAATCAGTGACTGACACTTCGAGACAGCAAGCGCTGAAAGTGCGGAACTGCTGTTCCACACTTGCCAGGCGATCATCGATCCGCTCGTACCTTTGAAGTAAGGCCTGCTGGCGATCAGGCCGGTTCACTAAAGCACTGGCTGAGGCAAACCAGCGCAAATCTGATGCAATAGCACCAGCAGCCGCACGCAAGTCCTTGATAGCTGACATAATCAAAATTTCAAAAGAGCCCGGACAAGCGTTAAACAATATTAACAATCAAAACTTAATTTTTTCTCAATTCTTTGAAACCAACAAAGTATTAGCCTGTTTACTGCAAGTGCAGGCAAGTGACAGGAATTTACTGCCCAACAAAATTAAAGCTTTCAGTATATTGAAACAAACACAAAAGTTATCAAAGTTATAACTTATAACAAATTAATAAAGTTGAAACTTCAACTTAATTAATTAATTATTTGCAACAGACAGACTAACTGTGTTATTTATGATATACAATAGGAAGTAAGCACAGAATATGTGTTACCTAACAATATTATCTATATTATAACAAAACAAAGTTTATTAATGTGACCCGCCCAAGTGGCAAGGTCAAGTTTGATTATTACAATGTTTATGAATATATGCAATGAACTAAATTTACTAAATTTATTGATACATACAGCTGTTATGTATCCAAACAAACTGACTTATTAATGCAACAACAAATTTAAGTTAGATTTTCCAACAATACAAATCAACAATTACTGATTGAGGTTATGTGACAATGTGTTTCAAATTATCTAGGTCAACTTATACAATTAAATATTATGTATTTTAGACAATAACTGACCTGACAAACACTACAATACTGTCTACAAGGTGATAAGATACAAGCTCATACCAATCTGAGTTTATACTCAGTAATGCAACAGCGGCTAAATTTCAACTACGCTCTGCTACCAAAATTATGTCTAGAATTACCGTAGCCAGGCAGGAAGGTGTATAAGAAGTGCGCAGTGGAAGATGTAATACATCTACCTGACCACGATAGACAATGATCCAGACACAATGCACTGCGTTGCGCAGTGATGAACTGAAATCAATCAATATCAATACTGTGCTTCACTTACCCGCTATCCTGGCTGATGTCAGGCTTGAGCTAAATTAGACACATTCATACAAGTATATTGGCCAAAATAAATGAATGAAGTATCTTATACTTAGCTATTAAGCTTCAAACGCGACGTTTTCAGGACACGTTGGCACGTGGAAGTCGATACCAGATTCACAATTTTCACAAATATCAATCAATAGTTCACAATCAATTTACCGTTGCCAGCACTAGATCAGGCGGCGTTCAAAGCGGTTTACTTATTCGCGTAGCTACAATGATGTGCTTTTCAAAAGGCGAACAATTATTCTACGTACGAGTCGACAACGTGGTAATTTCTCAAGGAAGCGAACGGAAGTGACAGTTCAGTGTGACCATTGTCAGAAATTTTCAATAGACTAAACAAAATGTTACTCAATCGATCTAATCGATTTGTCTTATAATAAAAACGAATTCTATTTCAAACAATTTTATTTATTATATTGGTTACGTAATACACCTCTGTCTATCCCTTCGGGGATAAAGGGCGTGAAGTAATGTTATGTTATAGGTGACGAGTTTTATTTGTTCAAAATACAAAAATTGGCACTAACTTTGTGCGTATAATTACATACCCAGACTTCAAATTGTCTATTTAACCTCACCGCATAACCACAGACTGAATATGATACCAAAAATCGTGCGGCTTTCGGTAAAAACAAGAATTAATTAAAATGTAATTAAACACCTGTTCCCAAATCTCATTTACAGGTATTGCACGTAAAACGTAGAGGTCGTAAGTTTAAAGGCCTGCAGGTGGGAATGGTTACCTTAATGTTATTGCCATACGAGCTTTGAAGGTTGCTATTATACTCAGCGGAATTGCTACTTCCAACTTTCTTGGATAGGCAAAAATTATATTTCCTAATATAAACCCAGATTGAAGTGCTTTTTTAACAGCGTATAATTGAATCATTTTAGTGAACTGAAGCATTCAGTTATATGGAGCCGTTCTTAACGAGAGCGAGAGACGACAGTGCTATTAGAGCTTGTAGTTCAATCGTAGACACGGTTCTATACATAATATTTAGAAGTAGTGAAATTACCTCATTATATCACCAAACAGCCTTTTCCAGATCACTACTGGACTTAGGCCTCTCCTACTTTAATTGACTCGGGTAGGCAGAGGTGTAATATTACACCCACATTTCGCCATAAATTTTTAGATCCCACGTAATAGGGGGCGAGCCTATTGCCATTACCGGGAACAGCCCGGAGTCTGGCTCCGGGCTGCTAATGAGAATTCGGAAAAATCCAGTAACACTTTTGCCCGATCCGGGAATCGAACCTGGGACCTCCGTTCAGCAGTCGCATACGCTGTCCACTGTCCAGTGGACAGCGTATGCGACTCGGACACGGAGGCAGTTCGGAAAATAAAATTGTGAGTCAAAAGGTGGATTTGGCCTACACTGGTCAGACAGATCCGTGTAGAGTCTTATAGCGAGTTTTTGTTCTTTACAAATATTTTATTTACTTGTATTTCCCTTGTCGTCTTTTACATCACTCACGGAACGATAACGGGTAGTGACTCTTTTCATTCTTATTTTTTCACATTGATACCAATATTATAAAGCAGAAGAGTTAGTTTGTTTGGTTGAACGCGCTAGTCTCAGGGACTACTACTAGTTCAATTTGAATAATTATTTAAGGAGGAAGGCTATGGGTTATATAACATCATGTTATTAGCAGCGGTTGCTGAGCAGTAGACTTACCGATATAGCGTGGGTGCACTTTTTTGTAAATCCATACATGCATTTTATACATAGAAACACCCACACTAAGCAAACATCTATGTTCACTCACACATTCATGTTTGACTTGAGCGGGAATCGAACCCGCGACCTTCGATGTAGCAGTCGATTACACTCCCGCAACGTCACTGGATCGTCAATATATATAAGAGAGTCAATACATTATATTAGAGTTACCTGTGACTGCCTCGTTGGTCTCGCGGCATAAATGTGCGCGTAGGATTGGGAGGTCTCGGGTTCGATTCCCGGGTCGGGCAAAGTGTTATTGGGTTTTTCCGTTAGGAAATTCTCAGTAGCAGCGCGGAGTCTGGTAATGTGTATCGGTACGGCAATAAGCTCGCCCCCTATTACGTGGGACCTAAAAATTCATGGCGAAATGTGGGTGTAATATTACACCTCTGCCTACCCCTTCAGGGATACAGGCGTGAGTCTATAAAAAAAATAGTTACCTGCGATGATGATAAGCCGCAGCAGCGCGGCTAGCGGCACGCGGCGCATGCTGCGTCACCGCCCCATCAAACCGTCGTCGCACGCACCGCTTGCTCTGAAACAAACATACATGTACATTTAAATATATAAATAACTGGATATCAGAATAAAACTACAGTCTATGGATTTTACCGTGAAAAATTATTGAGATTATATTGTAACCATATCTCTTAAAACTACATTATTTATTACTATCCGGTTTCGATTTCAAAAATATATAAAACAGATACAGTTTAGACAAACTCAAACGAAAAGAAAGGAATCTGACAAATTTAGATTACTTAAATACGGTTTCTCGCAAATTCAAACTAAAATTACAGCGCTTCGTTTTTCCGGTCCATAAAATTTCTTCTGTAGAAACTATTATCGCAAGGAAATCATTTAATAAATTAATAGCTTACAACATTTTCAAAATAAAAACACGTTTCACTTTCAGATTTCTTAGTATTTCACCTGCGTTTCCTACATAAAACCATTAGCATAGTTAAAATTCGAATACTCCAAATATCAAATTATACGGTGAGTTTATTTTGTCGTCCAATTTCAGACATGTCATGTTTATTATCTAAACATCGACCTTATTACGGCTGTCTCACGGTAATACCTGCTTTTGTAACATTTATCTTAGCTACAATGAATAAAATATTAGATGAATATAAGAATGAAATATTAGATGAGAGAACTAAACAAAATACAGAACAACAAAATCCCTAATACGTTCTTCTAAAATATTATTTTACGCACAATTTGGCTGCGTAGTTTTATACTCAATACAAATAATTATTTTGCGGTCTTAGTGGTAGTTTTAAAAGTAGGCTTTTATTTTGACTGTTGGTCTAGAAATTAATGACACCAACTAAGACTTGTACGGTAGTAGAGCCTTGGTGATTTCAGCATGAATAGGCCGCCGGCTCGACCGGGGAAGTACTAGCTCTCACAGAAAATCGACGTAAAGTAACAGTACCTAAACTGTTGCGTTTCGTTCGGTGAGTGAGAGTGCCGGAGGCCCTATCCCCTATTCCTTCTCCCTCATCCCACTCCTCATCCTATCCCTTTTCCCAACCCCAAAGGGCGGCAACGCACTTGTGACTCCTGTGGTGTTGCTTGTGTCCATAGGCGACGGTAATTGCTTAACATCAGGCGATCCGTCTGCTCGTTTGCCGCCTATTACTATAAAAAAAAAAGACTAAGCTAATGAGATTGATTCACATCCAGAACATATCTTTGTGTAATGAACATGTCACTTGAACACTCGTGTGTCTCGGTGGCACTCAGCTGGTTCAAAAATATTAGCAATGATGTGACGTAAAATAAATCCGTTTAGTGTAGCGCTTGGCTTGCCGTTCGTAACAGATCGGCAAAGTTAAGCAACGCTCGCACCGGTCGCCACTTGGATGGGTGACCACGTGTGGCATTTACATCTGAGCGCTAATGTGCGGAGGAGGAGGGCACGTAAAGCTGTCGGTCCCGGTTCTTGTGTCAGGATAAGAATCGTTAGGCCATGTCGGAGGCCTTCGGGCGGTCTGAAAACTGTGACACTAGAGTTGGCCACACTCACACGAAAAACAAACAATCCGTTTAGTCACACGGGTGGAATTAAGTGACCAAGAGTTAGTCGAAAAAAATGTACATTTATTTTAAATCAATTTTAAAGCTCGGCTATCATTATTTGAAACGCTTGGTATGATCTAAAATTCTAGAGTAACAAATTTTTCAAAATTATTTGTAAAGAAAAACCGTGTAAATCTGTATATCTATTTGATCAGTTTTGGTATATTTATTTTATTTTAACATTAATAAAACTGAGTTTCATTTTCAGTTTATTTTTATGAATGTCAATATAAAGAAATCCTGGCTCCGCAACATCAGGGAGTGGACGGGGATCGCGAGCGCTGCCGAGCTGTTCCGCTAAAGACAAGGAGAAGTACACGGATCTAACGGCCAACCTCCACTAGTTGGAGAGGCATTGAAAGAAGAAGAAGATACAAAGATTCTTAACCTTATCAAGCTATTCATTAAAATATAAAACTATTCAGCACACAAAAATTCACAGTACTATGAAAAATGCTAGAAACTGAAATCCTCTTAAACATTTGGACAGTTTTAAAACTCCGCTTCCATACAAGGCCAGCGCTTTAAACCAAACTTTATTTGAAAAATTTTAACACTCGATTTTCTGAAAAGAAATAAAACGAACGCTTTAAAACAAAGGTTCAGTATTCGGTATAATTATATTTTTCTGCGCAGAACTCGACATGGACCTATTTCTGAAGCAAAAGTTTGATAGGAATTGAAAATCTCAATACTTTGTAATATCATATTTTTGAAGTCCAATAAACGAGTACTCTTTTCATTCGATTTTTTATAAGTTTTTACATCAACTGCATCCGGCTCAGATCATTATATTAAAAGGTTTTTTATTTAATTCTGATTAAAGTCTTACATTCCTTAAGAGCTTAGTAGATTATTACAGGCGAGTGTTATATTATTTTCTATACGCAATATTAAAACCTCCTTCCAACCAATAATAATCGATTGGATTATTACCATAGCAGACATGGAGTTTTAAACTATCTAAAACAATAGAAAATACATAACAGCAGTTTCAACAAAGTAGGCCAAAATAGACTGATGTGTCTCATCGATTTTCGGAGGAAATTTATGCAATACTGTTAACTGTTAAGTAGCATGATCGATAACGACAGTTTGATCTAAATTGAGTAACATCATATCCATTAAAAATCCAATAACACTGTAACGTAACTATCAAAATTTATCATAGTAGCCACTTCTTATTATTGACAATGTCTTAATGTCTAATCACAATGCAGAAACTTTGATAAGCAAATCACCGCGTCATACAAGGTTATGTAGCGGGTCTTACTCGTGATAAATAATAAATTTAAGGCATAAATATTAGGCGGTATTTGCCTTTAAATTACCGCGTAAGTTCAAAACGACGTAGCAATCGTCATCATCTAATGTGCATTAAATTACATGCTTTGTTTTACTAGCTTGACTCCCTTCCAGTGTATAAAAGATGAACTGTAATGGCTAGAAGCTATCGAAGGTTTTTAGAAGAATACAAAGCAAAAGTACATTCATTGGTAACGCTAGATTTACGATGCGCTGCTTTAAAATAGGTTAAAGGTAACTCCATAAATCGAACTAGAATCCTACTTTAGTACCACCATCTAACCGTTCCTACCGCAACAGAATTTTATTCTAGCTTAAAGGTAAGGTAGTGATCAATCGCCCATTGCTCGTATTTAATTAAAAACTAAGTCTTTTAAAGGAAGAAATTCTTTTCCAGAGCAAGGCAAAGTTGTACTGGAAAATCAAACCGCAATTTCTAATTGTAAACTTCTTAGTTCGAAATGTGGCATCAGAGCATCGAAAATCAGGTAGTGTATTTATGAGGGCATTATTTTTAACATCTGCCTTCATAAGTGATATCAAATGTTTGTTGAATCGAGTAAAATAAAGTTGGGCTAGTAGGTAATCCAGCGCAAACAGCCAACAACATAAGGTGTCAATAATTTGTATACAGTGATTGTCAACGGAGAAAAGTATTTAGTTGTAATTGATTTTATCTCACGACTGAGGACTGACTACCATTGTGTTGTCTTTTACTCGTAACTTTTATAACCGTCAAAAACAGAAAAGTAAGTTTTTTATTCATCCAAAAGAACCCTAAACCAACATTTATCACAATATTTCCATGTTGGGAGTACATTCAAGTGTTCAAAGCGCGTCGTCACTTTGATAACTCAACTCAGTCATCCCACTGTTTGACAAAAGAAATTCCCATTGATTCCCTATTAACTCACAAAGGGGGAAAACTTGTGATCAAAACATGAAAGATGGGACTTCATGATTTTTGTTCCTTTGTAAGAATTTGTAAGTCTTTTGTATAAGTTACGCGTGAATTGTCACAATCAATGTAATGCGAGATCAGCGTTCTGTGAAGTATGAATCTACATGACCCGATTATACACACATATTTGCATAATGAACGAAATTTCTTTAGAGCAAACAATTTGATGTGCGCGTCTGATTTTCGTCGCGTTTTCCTTTTATAATGTAAGCTTTAGTAACAATGCGTGAATGAGTAATTTTCTGAGAATATTAGGTAACCTTTCCCTTAATAATCTAAGCCTTTGTGTAGTCTTGTAATTTCGAAGTATTTTTAGTCCGAGCTTTAATGTAAGTGTGTATCTTTTTCCCTAGAAAAAGATGGAGACTTTCCGGAAACGCAATTACTTTTTGTAATTTAATTTGTCATAAAGAATGTCTCATGTCTGTAAGATGTACATGTGACTTTTAAGGTCTCTTTTAAAGGGTTAAAGGAGGAACACTTCAAATCAATAATAAATGGCGATGAATTCCGAAATGAACGTTGATTTAAACTGTTATTAAACTAGCGTCATTACTAAGATTTCTAGTAAATATAACAGTGTTTCTTTCATGTACACCTTTTAAAACTGAACGTACTAAACAACATTCCTCTGCTCCAAACAATCTTGTTAATAAGGTGACCCGGTGTGTATTTGCTTTCTTTAAATATACGAAACCTCATTTACCCTTTTATTATACACGGTAGTTCGTAAGAACTATCTATTCTGTGACGGTAGCTAGTTATTACACGTTTTTATTACTTATAAAGGTGCTTACACCACGGCACGTGCACTCTTGTCACGTGCCACATTTATGTACCAGAGTTGCGTCTCAGCATTTTCAACCGGAATTTTCCGGAATTTGCCGGAAAATAAACGCCTCACTATGCGAGATGAGAGCCCGTCTTAAGTTTAATACACGTGGAATTTGGTGCAATTTAAATTAAGCAAGTGAATTTTCACTGTTAATAATAGTTTTAATAAACCCTACCGTGATAAAATTGCGGATTTCCTAAGGCGTTCATTAAAAATTCAAAGCCTCTTCGCGCGTCGGTGGTAAAATTAAGTTGAATTTATGTATAGGCGTAGTAGTGATGCGATGCGGAAAAAGCTTGTTTATTTATATTTTCCGACATTTTTACTAGCTATCTTTTATACGATATCTAATTTGCGCTTGTTTTTAACGTAAGTGTCGTGATAATAGAATGACTTGATTCGTAATGTGCGGTAGTTATACGACGAAAATACTAACATTCGATTGATTGAATAATAATTTTTAATTCGTTATTATTTGTATATAAGTAACGGTTCTTAGAGCGCTCTCAATGTTTCCTCTTAACAATATAATTAATGCGATTTTGTAATAAAGTTTATAGGTCAAAAGGGTGTAAAAGGGACTGGCTGCACAAAACTGTATTTCTATCTAGATCTACGTGTATTTTATAATTTTATTGGCCTAATTTAGTATATTGAATTTTAACAACATCTTACTTACTTTATTAAATAATCTTAAAACTCAGCAAAATATTTTGTGTAAAGCTAAAAATGTTTCTTGAATCGGAATTGACGTTCGCGTAAATCTAATATACCTTATTTTTCGGCCGCAAGTCTTTTCTGTCATGTTGCTGAAGTTTCTAGAGTAACTTTTCAACAGCTATACACGCTGCGAACCAAACACAATTCATAATATATTTTCGTGAAAGTATCCCTTTGTCTGTTTACTGGTTTCATTTAATCAAATATAAGTATTTCAGGAGTAGGTAGCCGGTTTGCAGTCTTTAAAAACGATCACTTGTCTTGCTGCTTTTCTGAATGCTTTTATTGTAATCATCACATTAAGATGAATGAGATAATATCGTGAGAAAATTACAAATATTTAAAAAACGGACACCAAGAACACTCAGAATCCTAAAAACAATTTGTGAATCACAGAAATTCTTGTATGGAGCTCCCTGCGGCAATCCCCCACCATATCATCAAATCGTCATGTACTCTCATGACAGAGCAATGTTATCTATCTAATATTTTATAGGTAGTAGAGCCTTGCTGATTTCAGCATGAATGGGCCGGCTCGACCGGGGAAGTAAAGTAACGGTACCTTAACTGTTGTGTTTCGTTCGGTGAGTGAGAGTGCCGGAGGCCCTATCCTCTATTCTCTTCTCATCCCACTCCTCATCCTGTCCCTTTTCCCAACCCCAAGGGGCGGCAACGCACTTGTGACTCCTGTGGTGTTGCTTGTGTCCATGGGCGGCGGTAATTGCTTTCCATCAGGCAATCCGTCTGCTCGTTTGCCGCCTACTAACATTTAAAAAAAAAATCTTTGACCTGTTAAAACATGCAAATCTAAAACTTTTATAAGTATTGCCATGTAAAATTATAAGTAAGCCACAAAATTATTGGACATCACTACGGACAAATTTCATTGAGATTTTTTACCGGAATATTTCGAGAGGCACCGCTTGGTCGTCATTAATAAATACTTGTTATAACAAGCTTAATCTGTAGCACAAATTGGCCAAATCGTCCAAATTAGAAGAAATTTCCTACTTGCTGATGGCAAAAAAAAATTCAAGTTCTACTTGTGAAATGAAATGTGGGCGCAATTTTGGATAAAGTTTTCTAAAACTCGATTTGCGTACTGGTGTGGAAAATGTGTTAATGAGATGCAAGTTACCTTACCAGTTTTGTACGAGCGACAGATTTTCGATACTTTATACAAAAAAGAAGTGAATCATTGCACTAGATAAAATGTTTTTGATTCTTACTTATATTGTATCAATTATTTTATTTATATCTAATACTTATTTATTTTTTTAATGAGCAGTGGATCGTATCGATCTTATACGAATCTTGTATCTGATCTGAAGCTTTCTTCAACATAGAAATATGATGCTCATTTTGCATGCAACCGAAATAACATTAGGATGATGATGGTGATGAAACGCAATGTATGGTTTGTAAAGTTCTCTATGTCACTTTTTCCAACTGGCCACCGCAACTAGTTCATACTTGTATAACAACAAACAACATAAACACATATAATATATCAACATTACAAATGGTCCGGCTGTGTTGAGACGTGTGAGGATTATCCCTGTCCGTAGATCACGGGATCAACGATGTTAACTGTGACTATGAACACAGTACAGAGGTGTCAAACGACTGGAGGGTCGACGGTCGGTGAGTACACGTTTCAACAGATAATAATATGTCATACTTGGTACTAATATTTGAGTGAGAGTGCACTTGTGTATGCGCACACACTTGTGCACTATAATATGTCCTGCGCACTTGGCAAGTCTTATATATAGACAAGCCGCCGTAGCTGGAATCGGTCGGGAAGACATTATTATTATTATTCCATTGTCTTTCTACCTCATCCTGCTCCCCCACCTATAATTCACCTATTCGCACGCAACGCACCTGTGACTACTCTGGTGTGGCAGGTGTCCATGGCCAGATGACATCAGGCGGTCAACATGCTCATTTGCCGCCTATTACAAAAAATAATCAATACTGTTGCTTAACCAGCCACCGATAAATAAGCGGCAAGAAGTAGACAGGAAACATGGGCTCGTGTTAAAGAATAAGGCTAGGCTTTGAACTAGACATATTTTCAGGTTAGTTCTGTTTAAACCACTACTCTCTTATTAATAACTGTTCATGGCATTATAATTCAAAGCAACAGAGATGTTAAAATTAGAACACATTATAAATTTACATAAAATTTAAATATGAATATGTAATTATATTAGACGCAGAAAAGGTTGTGTTCCACAAAGTACCATCCAATATTCACGGAGCAGACAACACAAAACATTTTAGCGATAGGTACATTTAGCAATACCACATCACGTATTCTGGAGTGTTTCGTACCGAAATCCAGTAAATTCCGACCGCATTTCGTCTAAGCCCATGGCATTCAATAAATTGTTTTCTGTTGGTCCCGTCAGGCAAGAGTGACGTAGGTCGTAGGTCCCGTCATTCAAGGAGTCGTAGCGTTAGGACGACGACTTATGATGAGAATATAAGGTAAGAGGTGTTATGTGGAGGTCCTTAACAATATTTTTATTAATGATGTAGAACGATGTTTTTTTTGGAAGGTAGAAAGTATAAATTTTGTATTTCTAGGCGTCAGTTAGAATTGTTTTGAAATATGTTGGTTATGAAAGTGTATTGGCAGACAGATATTGAAGGGAACATGACGTTAGAAATATAAATGTTGCTTATTTTTGTGTGTATATACAACTTCTAAATTATATTTACTTTGCTATTCGTTTAAGGCAGCGATAGCCTAGTGGAGATACCAACAGACTGCCATGCAGAGGGTATCGGGTTCGAATCCACGGCGCGCACTGATGACTTTTCGGAGTTGTGTGCGTATTAAATTATAAATTATCGCTTGTCCCGTGCCTCGGCGCACGTTAAGCCGTCGGTCCCGGCTGTCATGAAGACCTTTGACAGTCGTTATAGGAAGTCAGTGCCTATGAATAAACTGACACTAGTCTATATGAAAGTCCATGGAATATAGCTATCCCTTTTGGGTTGCGGAGGTCAGATAGGCAGTGGCTCCGTGGAAAAGCTAATATTCAGTCAAATCCGGTTAGACTAGAAAGCGGACGCCAGGTTCTAACTGGGATAATGCTAGGAGGATGATGATTGCTATTCGTTTAAGTAACACCTATAATATCTTTGCGGGAGATACAAGTAGGAAATTGGCTGGGGTCTCTATCGGATGAAAAGGAAAACAATATTTTTTGGCTATATAACTTTTTATCATACACAAAATATCAATATGTAATTTTAAATTATATGAAACTATACTAAAGAAAATTGAGCATATTTTTCTTAATAGCTAGAAAAAGCCCTATATTATTTTACGATACCTACTTTTTTGTATTTGTTGTATTGACTGACTGACTTGAAGCAAACAATAACTTCCTTAAAAAATAACGTCGTAAAGTGTAAAATTTACACAATTGTTTTTGCTTCGACAGGCTGTTTGTGTATGCACCCCAATTGTTAAGTTACGTGTGCTTATAAATAAAATAACAAATTCTAATATTTGGGGAGACGAAGACTTGTTTACCGTGTTTTGAATTATTAATTACATAAACGTACCTTCTGGAATTGAAGACAAAGTTATAAGAAGCGAACTTATATAGAAATATGAATCTGAAGTTTTATTATTTAGATCTAGACCTCAATCCCAAAGTGTGTTTTTTTCTCAAAGTAAAGCCATCATTAAGGCATTCTCTACAAAATATTTTTATTGCTTAAGACTTTTCGAGCTTGATTAAGAATTTTAAGTCATACTAGAAATAAAGCTATGTTACAATATTATGTAGGTACGTATAAATGTACTCATTGTTTTTCTTATATTATTGGTCCGGCAACTTAAATAGCTGGCTCCACACATTTGGCAGCACTAGAAAGTTGCTTCCGATCAGACTCGATACTACGGGATTAAAAGCAAATTAGAGTGAAATATAGGCAGTAGCCAGATATATACTACAAACGTAGTATAGGAATTCATGATTTTTATTAGTTTTACCCTACAGTTGTAGATAAACGAGTTAGAAAAGGGTAGACTTATTAACTTGTAAAGAATACTAATCTATCAAAAAGACTTCTGTAAATAGTATGCGCTTTAGAAGTACAAACATAGTTAAAAGACAACAAAGTTCTAAATTAAAACGCTCACAGTTTCAGTAGGCAAGCGCTTGGAATTTTAAAGCGAACTGCGCACATTTCTCATTCCACAATCCCAGAACCGTCAAGTATTTTGCTCAGATAGTTTAAAATACCTGGCCCGTGAATGATGCGTCTATGATGCGCTGAGTTATAGCTCGACTTCTGCCCAAGAGCCACGATGTACGGCTGATTTATGGCTGCCATATCTCATAGACTGTTGCGATATGGTACAGGTCATAACTAAATAGCGGTTATAAATATTATAATAAAGATACTATTATACCGGTCACACATACCCGGTGATGTCATTACGCTGCCGTCATGGCATACTTTGTATCCTTATACTACTGGCAGATGATTTTTCTCAACCATGGTTTATTATAACGTTGTATAATAAACCATGATACCCTATAACCCACATTTTTTGAGATCCATAGTTAACAATAGTTCCATCCTTTCTCTGGAAAATACTTACGTTCAGTAAGTACAGTTCATATTACAGTAGTGAGGCTCCTGACTTATCAAAGCAAAGACATCTGAGAAAAAATCGGAATCGTCTGCCTCTCAGATTATGGAAGTATCAGATGGAACGCATTCGTCCAACTAAGCGTGGCACGTTGACAGCTATGTGTGCGTGACATTTGGCGACTGGCACTGTACGGACACGCGCGACTATGTGTGTGTAAAGTTGCCAGATTATGAATAATCTCCCACTATTTTGCATATAGTTATGTAATATTCTTATATTCATTTGCGGTTTTGAAGAATTTACCATGGATTTAATTAATGCTTTTATAAGTACATTTCTTAAATGTAGGTACCGAGTTAAGTTTTAACTAATTCGTAAATTGAGAAATGAATAGAATATGTTTTGTGATTCATACCTTCGATCCAGGAGAAATATATAATACCAACTAGGTACTTACATATATTTACGAATACCAATCATGAGGTTCAGATCTTAGATCGGCGAATATGTTGTTTATTTTTTTATTAGAAATTCTCAGTATGGTATCTGGAAATGTTTGGTTAATTGCAAAAGGCTTGCTTCCTATAATTCCTATACTTAATATTATTTAGCTAAAAATGTACACATGTGTTGCTGTACGATTTTGATACTTATTCCCTACGCCATAAATATGTATGTACACACGGCGCCAAGTCAAGCTAATCAGTTGCTGTACGATTTTGATACTTATTCCCTACGCCATAAGTACGTATGTACACACGGCGCCAAGTCAAGCTAAACAGTTGCTGTACGATTTTGATACTTATTCCCTACGCCATAAGAACGGTACAAAGGTCAAAGTGTATAAGCTTGACGAGTAGCAGAAGGTGTACACGAATATTTGGATCGTTTGGGGATCGAACTCAAAACAATATATGTAAGGTATATATTAATGGAAATTCTATTACTATATTTATAAGAAAGAATATATATCTACAATATATTTTTATAATCCGTTAATGTATTTTTCATTAACATGACAATCATTATTACATAATCAATTGACAAGTGCATTTTCCCTAATTCAGGCAGAACGGCGTCGACAAAAACTGGCAACACTTACATATTTCTTGCACAAATACGAATGTTATCGAAATTAAATTAGGAAACAGTCAAATTATCACTAGTTACCTGTGAAAAGATATTCCATTTTCCTGTTTTCGTTTTTGGGAACAACTTTTACAGTGTTTAAGAACGCAAGACGGAATTTTGAGAATTTAAAAGTTGAAGTGATCGTGGCGCGTGAACTGTACGATGCTTCGTAGTGCACTGAGACGAGTTTGTATTCGCTTTTGAATTTGTAGTTGCTATAGTGGCCGCACGCAACTGTGCCGCGCGTTCCATCTGATACTTCCATAATCTGAGGTCTGCCTATACCCATTCTATTACGAAAGTATTCCTAAATGTACGTTGATTTAGAGATCATTGAGATATGGTAAAATCGCTTTCAGTCTATGACTTCAAAACCGCTTCAAGATTGACCTCGACTTATTAGTAAAGTTTATGATAGTTCAGCCTGAATCATTTGTTTGCATCAAGGATTCAGTTAATATGACTGATCTTGCGAGGTAGTTGGAGATACTTGTGACGTCCTACTGATATGTTCACGTTAAATTATTCAACATTTAAGGGGAGTTGAATGCGGAGTTATGGATATTGTGTGCCGTAATGCGCTTAAAAAAATCTTTTTAGAAATTTTAATATCAAATTCTAATAATTCCCTGCAAAATACAGTGTGAGCTTGTTATTAGCATTTGGTTATTCATTTATGTAACTATTACTGCTATATGTCTGTAAGCTCTCCTAAAAGTAAATAAAAAAAAAAAAAAAAAAATTATGTCAGGAAATTTTAATACTTATTTTTGCGATAGCAGTTCATTCCCAATTTCGAACACTTTTTAGTTTAATTGTGTATTACGGATAACCCCCCCGTTGGATCTCCACCTTGTCGTGGTGGAGGGGCTCAGTAACCGTGGTTAGGTCACCCACGGTGAAGCTAAGCGAGATCCCAGGAGTGGACGCTCCGCGTGGGCTTGACGGAGGCCTGCGCAGGATGCGTCCAATGGTGCGGGTGCGAGGGTCAGTTCATCTGTCCCTCGCAGTCGGGCGCAGTCGCGGGAGAGGTGTGTCGGTGTTGCGTTGCCGCGCGCCCTATCTCCCGCGACCAAATGGGGGCGCACCATCGTTGCGTCGCGGTGGGACCGCAGAGGAAGAGGAGATACAGTGTTGCGTTGCTGTCCTCCCTATCCTCTGCGACCGCTAGATGTTTTGGCGGCGGAGCCCAACACCTTCATCCGCCGCCAAGAGGGTTTTGTTCGGGGCCCGCCTGACCATCTGGCGGGCCAATAACCGTCGGGAGGTAGCGAGATTGCTTCGGCGATACCCGACCTTCCGACACACGGGTACATGAGGAATACGGGATGGTTTTTAGTCAGTAAGAGTCTGACAGTCCACTTCACCCTTCCCCCCCGGGCGGAGGGACTCCATGAGGATTTTCCAACGCAACACAAAAAAAAAGGGTTTTACGGATAAGCCAATAAAACTTTCGTCAATAGATGTTCTTTCAACTCATAAGAATCATCATCCTTTATGAAACATGGATTTACTTTTGAGTTTATTTGAGAGACGTATTAACACGATCTTTGTTCCTTGTCTGTCTCTTGCCGCCTTTTTTTCTTATCGAACAATGTAATATAAACTAATCCACTCAAAACTGTTACCATTAACCCGTCAATTAATATTGTTACGCCATCTATCGGTGAATGGACCCCCCGGGACACACTAGAAGAGATTGAATGTATCGGTGGTTTAAAGGTAATTCAGCTACTCTGTACTAGATGGCGTTGCTGTATCGAGCATAGACTGTTCGCGATTATTCGACAGTTTTGTGGAAGTATCTAGAATGCGCTAGTGATGTTATCCGGCCAGTATAAATAGAGTGCGAGCGAACGAAACGGACACAGTAACAAGTGAAGAGCGAAGCGATAAACAAGAAGCGAAGAAAGTAATTCGGAAGTGTTTAGTGTTGTACTAGTGGTGTGAATAGTGTGTTTTATTAGTGTTGGAAAATTAAGTGTGTGTATCTAGTGTTATTGTGTTAGTGAATAAAGTTCAGTTTAAGTGGCATAGTGAGTTATAATTTATCGTCGAACCCCAGCTCGTAACAAATTGGTGTCAGAAGAAAGGGATAAATTATGCCGGTTATGCCGAAGGAAGAAACTGAAGGTGTGCGTACCAGGAACCAGCGCCAGCAAGACCTGGACCAGAGACACTTCGGAGACGTTCCTTCTCCATCGTCTGGTGGATCAGGCGACTCCGCGGCTGCAGTGGAGCCTGCAAGCGCACACTCCATGGCGGTGCTCGACATCGCGGCTTTGATGGCGTTCATGCAGGAGCAGGCCCGCCGTCAAGAGGAGCACGCGCGCCGCCTAGAGGAACAGCTGCAGCGCGACAAGGAGGAGCAGGCCCGCCGTTTGGAGGAACAGCTGGTGGTGATGAAAGACCTCAGCGCCGCTGTAGGGAAGGACCTGAAGGTGGTAAAGGAGGAGCTCCAGCAGCACGAGGCTCGTATCAGCGACGTGGAGAAGCTCGTACACGACCAGCTTGAGACTCGCGTCGCCTCTATAGAGAAGCGTGTACACGACCATCACGACACCTGTGTCGCTGAAGTGGAGAGGAGATTGCGTGGGCCCGGATCCAACGAAGTGACATCTGTGACTGTAGTGCCCTCACCTCGTGGGTTTAAGGTTCCACCATTTGATGGCTCGTCATCATGGTCTGCATACAAGATCCAGTTTGAGGCTGTGATGCGTTCGAATGGGTGGACCAAAGAACAGGCCTTAACCGCCCTAACGTGTTGGAGGCACTCGGACAAGACGTCACCTACGAGAAGCTTCTTGAGGCGCTGGAGGCGAGGTACGGAGACGCGCACCTCGAACATGTGTATCGTGCTCAGCTGAAGGACAGGACGCAACGCACCGGAGAAACTCTGCAGCAGTGGGCTCTAGAGGTGGAAAAGCTGGTCAGGAAGGCATACCAGTCGTCTCCTGCGCTTATTGATGGGAACCTCGTATAGGCGTTTACGGATGGGATCCGGGACCTGGAGGTAAGAGCAGCAGTGAGGCTTGGGCACTTCAAGGACCTCAAGGATGCCTTAGCCCACGCTCTGGAGGTGGAAGCAGTGCGACGCGACGACCGAGGTCACCGCATCAGGGAAGTTGTGTCGTCACCTCGGTGCTACAACTGCGGAGAAAGAGGCCATATCCGCTTGAGCTGCCCAAAGCGTAGGCAGCCTGGTGACACCCTGTCTCCACCAAAGGGGTCGCCTGATGTGCCTGCCAGGCAGCGAGAGCAGGGAAACGAGTAGAAGCCAGGACTGCGGGGTGGGTGCTGGCTGGTAATGGAAGAGCCCCAAGTATCTCGATCTCGCAATCATGCGACGGGAACAGCCTGATCATCGAAGGCGAAATTAACAGAACACCATGCAAGCTGACATTGGACACGGGTGCTTCTCGGACAGTCGTCGGTTTCCATCTGGCAAGACGGGTTCTTCGGGGCTGCTTCAGGAACAATGAATGTGTGAATCTGAGAACAGCTACCGGTCAGCACATAACCGTCCGAGGTGAAATGGAGGTGGATCTGAAGCTAGGCAACAAAATTTACCGTCACAAAGTCATCGTGGCCGATATAGTGGACGACTGCATCTTAGGCCTAGACTTCATGCGGAAGTATCACTGCGAGATCGATGTTAACCAAGGAGTGTTGAAATGTGGCTCGGAAGAAGTCTTCATGGAAGGCGCAACTTCAGGAAAAGTGTACTGCCTGAAGAATGTCACGCTTCAACCGCGGTCGGAAACGGTAGTACCGGTTTGTTTACCCGGGAGTTCTGGTCGAGGTAACCGCTGCGTACTTATCGAAGGCCTAGAGGAAGATGCCTCATGGAAGATTGCACGAACCTTGGTAAGGGGTACCAAAGTTTCATCAGTACGCGCACTAAATGCAAGGGACAAGGAAGTGTTGCTCAAAAAAGGGACGGAATTGGGCACCTATGAAGGAGCGGCTTGGATGCGTAGATGTCAAGAGCAACCTACCAGCGACAAGGTTCAGGGTGCACGATTCGACGTGTCTTCACTTTTGGAGGACTGCCAAAGTACCCTGTCAGAAGAAGAGAAGACCAAGGCTAAGAAGATGTTAAACCGGTTCGCCGATACAAAATAAACACGGGAAGTGAAGCACCGATTCGCCAGCGACCAAGAGCTTCCACTTCACGTTCCCGTGCCACTGGCACACGGCCAGTGGCACGGGAACGTGAAGTGGAAGCTATGATCGACGGTATGGTGAAAGAAGGCGTCATCGAGCCTTCGTCCAGCCCGTGGTGCTCTCCGGTTGTCCTAGTAAAGAAGAAAGATGGCAGCATGCGCTTCTGTGTAGACTACCGCAGATTGAATGACATCACGAAGAAGGACAGCTACCCGCCGCCAAGGCTTCGATGAGGGATCACTGGTGTGGCTTCATAATCCAGTACGAAGCAAAGGAAAATCGCCTAAGTTACAAGCCAGATGGGACGGGCCATATCGCATAATTACCAGGATGAACGACGTCACCTATCGAATCCAGAAGGGGTCTCGAGGTGCACTGAAGATTGTTCATGTGGACCGGTTGGCTCGTTACCATGGGTCCAACGATGTTCGAGACGAACACGTTTAAGAGGGGGGCAGTGTTACGCCATCTATCGGTGAATGGGGGTACTAGAAGAGATTGAATGTATCGGTGGTTTAAAGGTAATTCAGCTACTCTGTACTAGATGGCGTTGCTGTATCGAGCATAGACTGTTCGCGATTATTCGACAGTTTTGTGGAAGTATCTAGAATGCGCTAGTGATGTTATCCGGCCAGTATAAATAGAGTGCGAGCGAACGAAACGGACACAGTAACAAGTTAATAGCGAAGCGATAAACAAGAAGCGAAGAAAGTAATTCGGAAGTGTTTAGTGTTGTACTAGTGGTGTGAATAGAGTGTTTTATTAGTGTTGGAAAATTAAGTGTGTGTATCTAGTGTTATTGTGTTAGTGAATAAAGTTCAGTTTAAGTGGCATAGTGAGTTATAATTTATCGTCGAACCCCAGCTCGTAACAATATATTAAATATAACAAACAAAGTAATTAGGGTAAATTACCTTAATTACTTAGAAGTAAAGCCTCACTTCATTTCGCTACAAAAATTATATCGTGCGCGCGCGGCCTAAGCTAACACATTCCTAGTCCATTTTGTATCTCAACTTTAGTAGGTATAGACATTAGGGTTGCCACCATACTATTTCAATGTAGGTTTGTTAATACCACTGCAATGTTCAGTTTGATTTAAGCCTAGTGGAGTTAGCCAAACTAATATTCCGTCGTATCTGGTTAAACTATAACCGGACCCCGGGCTCCAAGCCTTGGACTATATGCAACTGAGATAACGCTAGGACTATGATAATGAACGTACATACTTGATTAAGAATAAGTTTTTAAGATCATATGATCTTAGATATTACGCCGGAATGTTGTTTGACTTTAAATTATACAATCAATTTAACACAGACATCTCAACAGTTTTTATAATAGGTCTTATTTTTTTTATAGTATTAGGTGGCAAACGAGCAGACGAATCGCCTGATGGTAAGCGATTACAGCCGCCCTTGGGCACTAGCAACACCGCACGCGGAGTCACAAGTGCACTCCAGCACTCCGGTACTCTCACTAAAGGAACTCTGTGTTACTTTACGTCGATTTTCTGTGAGAGGGTAGTACTTACCCGGTCAAGCCGGCCCATTCATGCTGAAATCAGCAAGGGTCTATCTACTACCTTAGACCTTACTCTGACGACCCTCTCACTCCTCGTATAAAGTGTGTCCAACTTCGCAAAACACCGAAACGGATTCTTCCCCTATATAAATTAAATTCTTAAAAGACACCACCCGTTAGGCATAATACTATGCGTGTATCAACCCTGTCTGCTAGAGAGCACTTAACGCGACCTTACCCGAGGGCCTGAGTGTATTTACATAAACATATGAATGGTCGTTTGCCAAAGGAATTAGGATACAATTTTGGAGGTTCCCCGTAATCCTCAGGACAGAGGACTCTATGGCAAAGATAGTGGTGCGTAGGTTAAGAACCTGAGGGTTACTTTAATACTCTTTGAATATGTATACGTAACTAGAACTGAACGAGAGAGTTTAGCCTGCTTTGTAGGGCGCGCTAAGCTTTTGGTCCTGACTGTAGTCTCAAGACAAGACACATGAGGCTGTATGGCAGGCATTCAAATGGCCTATAAACTTGTAGGAGTTTATAGGCCGAACAAAGGTTTCGAACAGACTAAGCCCACGAAAATTAAGACCCAGGTACAGACATAAACAACTGCGTAGATGATGCAGTGACTGGAATTGTTATCTAACTACGGCAAATTTTTTATTTTTTTTAAATATTGATGAGCCATTCATACCTCGGTACACAGTCAATAAATATTGTAATAACGCAAATAGTTTTATTTTCAGTCTGAGTTTGACTTCAGTATTTTAAAAGTGAAGGTAATATAAAAATTATGTTTCTAATAAAATTAAAACTCAAACAAAAGGCTAATATTCGTGCGGTTGACATGAATTCACTTCTGACACAGGCTTTATAAAAGTCACTTAAGTAATCGTAATAATAAAACTACTATAAACCCATTATAAACCTCTACAACAGCAACATCGCTTGACCTACAGCGATAATGAAGGTCTCTGCACCATACCCGTTGAAACATATGCATCAGCTACTAAAATATGTGATTAAACTGCTAATAGTTTGTTTAGTACGATCGGTTAGAAGGGTCTGTTGTTTATCTGGCACAAATGGCAGCCACTCGACTTACTCCCTTCATTCTGTTTATGTTAACTAGTGCTGCGTAGATTTCGCAGTGGCCTTCAGAACTTTCTGACGAACTATTTGTTCTATTTAGTTCCTTATTGCTGTGTAAAAAGTTGTTTTAAAATATGAAAGGCTTGTATGTTACGTACATAACATTTTATTACTGTTGGCATTTGTGTACGCCTATTCCAATTTTTTTCACAATCCCAAGTTAGGTCTTCATTATGTATAATCCGCGTAATTATGTATTAGTTTATCGTATCACAGAGATGTTTGGGTCTGGATATGGCTAAAAACTGTATATTGATAAGAAGAGGTTAGACCTCAAAATTTTAACTACAACTGGTTCAATTTATTTTTTATTATCCTAATTATATTTATAAATACGATATAACAAAACACCTATGAATATTTCTTGTCTTTTTCTTTTAACGTTTTTCTGTTAAAGAAAAAGTTACAAGAAAAAGACAATAAATGTTAATTTCAAGACAAGGAGGTCCTGGGTTCGATTCCCGCGCCAGGCAAAAGTGTTACTTAGTTTTTCCGAATTTTCAGCAGCAGCACGGAGTCAGGCAATGTGCCCGGTAAAGGCAATAGGCTCGCTCCCTATTACGTGGGACCTAAAAAATTCATACGGTGAAATGTTGGTGTACCTAATATTACACCTCTGCCTACCCTTTGGGAATACAGATGTGATGACATAAAAATAATTGTGTTTGTATTACAACAATTCAAGGACCTTATGCACACCACTAACGACTTTTTTTTTCATCATACCTATACCTTAACTGGTGATGTCTAAGTTTTACTAGTCCTTATCATTCGCACCAGCAGATGGATAAAACACTCCAAATTTTAACCAAAATACAAGTTATCAATACAAAAATTAGATCCTATCAGTCATGTCATACACACATTTCCATTTATTTCTATCTGAACAGCAACTCAGCATCGAACAAATCGAACCAGTTTCAATTTGTATAAACGTACATCATAGAACGAGTCCCAGCCTTTATACTTCTAATATCCCTTTAATATCCGCTGGATATTCGTCTTTAAGCAGTTCAGAATACTTCAGTATTCAAGGATAATTAATATTCGGCTTGTACCGTCGACACAGATGCTTCTAATGCCAATACTATATTTATAGGGATGTTAAAATTAATACAAATATATAATACTAAAGTAACCTTTGTAAGGCAATGAATATCAAAAAAATTTTGTAGGAATATGAATGTATAATGGAGGTATCGAATGCTATTAAGGACTGGCTTAAGTGTAATGGCCCTACGTAGTAAATGGAAATTATCACTGAGGCAAATTGATACTATCCGCTCTGAAGAGTAATTCATACGTCCACGTCCAATTAGCGAGAAAGGGACAAACGTTCATGTGTGAATGTGACGGAAGTATAATATTAAAGGTAACAATTTATCAATGTCGTTATCACTTTCATAACTGCAGTAAATTACGTATCTATATTTATGTATAAAAGTCAATAGTGGTTTATTAGTCTCGTAATATATAAAAATGGCTGGTTATGTTCAATTTTTTCTGTTCTTGGCCTGGGTATTAGGGTGGTTTAGAAAAACAAACTATTCGGTAGTAACCCAAATAAACAATCAAAATCTCGAGAAGCCAAAATGGATAATTTTGGTATGGAATTACTACCCGTTTGAAACAACTATGTATACTGAGTCAATTAGTAAATGTACTTAATATTATGATGACAATGCCGATACATACATGTAAAAATACCACATCTATTTACTATCCTAAACTCCAATCTAGACATACAAAGCAAACAAGACCGTACAACACAAACAGTCCTAGTTCAATAACTTGAATTTCCCATCCCTTTATCGTATTCGCAAATCAGATTGCAAAGTTCCTCAATATTACACATCCGCACCAAACTCTACAATGATTGGATGTAACAGAAATCTCGCATTGAAGTGTCGTTACCTACAGTTGAATCTTGTCCAACTCAGATTGCAAGTAGAAACTTTGCTACGTCTTACCTCCAAACGATTCTATTCCACACCTGTTTCTTTAATCTGAGATGCTTGATCGAAAATCTATACGAGTACTATAATGATAAGGTTCGTTTTTGTTAGGTTATATGAAAGTTGGCACCCTGACGGTGTAACAAAACTTCATTAAAAGTATCAGCATACAGGTTTTCGCAGTCCACTACTGGACAGAACTCTTTGCTAATTCGTGTCATTATAACATAGACACAAGGAGGATTTGGCCTACTATACCACAGACTGCCTCCGTGGTCCAGTGGATAGCGTATGCAACTACTGATCGGAGGTCCCGGTTCGATTCCCGGGTCGGTCAAAGGTGTTTCTGGATTTTTCCGCATTTTCAGTAGCAGCACGCAGTCTCGGTGATGTCCCCGGTAACGGCAATAGGCTCGCCCCCTATTACGTGGGACCTAAAATTTCATGGCGAAATGTGGGTATAATATTACACCTCTTTGCCTATCCTTTCGAGGATACAGGCGTGAGTCTATAAAAATAAATACCACAGGCCAGACGGGTCGATATGGGTTTTATGACGAGTTTATCGTCTCTTCTGAAATATATTTTTGCTTCGTGAATGAAATGGGATTATGACACTTTGTATTCTTAATCGGTCACTACACGGACTTCCATATTAAAAGTCTGTTTTGGATAATGGATGGGTGCTTGCTACTCTTTAACAGAAAATATACCGTACGGACTTTGATAAGATATTGCTTTTTTTTTTCAAAGACATCTCCCGCAGTAGGACTAAATCCTGTGTCGCGGGGGACTTTATAAACATACAACTAACGGACACAATAAACACCCAGGCTCAAAACAACACTTTTATGAATCTCAAAAAGTGTTGTCTCGTGTGGGGATCGAACCCACAACACTCGGCGCATTGTCAAGCGGCGAGGCGGCCGGTTAAACCTATACGCCAACCGTGCAGTCATAAATATCAGAAAATCTCAAGAGCTACCTTTTTTGAAATCAAACTACGGTTAACGGATTCTATCGCGATATTTTATTTTTAAGGATAATTATATTCAAACGTATAAACATATAAACTGCACAGTTTATACGAAACAGTTACAGGTAAGATAAACCCACATGAAAGAAAATCAGAAATATGTTTGGCTACTGTTTACCAATAAAGTTTACTAGCGGATGCCCGCAGTTACGCACGTAATTTTTATTTTGATTCAACCGTTTATGCCTGATCCCCAAGAAAATTTGGAAATCCCAGATCCTAAGAAACATACTAACCAAATTTTAGCTTCTTGCACTCTTCAATAGTTTTGGCTTTGCTTCGTCTGACAGTCAGTAACGGAAGTATTTTTATTAATATCTATACATGATAATAATACACTAAAAAAAAGTATTCCTGTACATTGAATATCTATTCAAAAAAGAAACTCAGGGAGGCTAAGTAACAGTAATAGAGCAAGAATCTCTATTACTGTTACTTAGCCTCAGCAGTCTGTTTGTTTGTTTGTTTGTCTGTTTATCTGTTTGTCAGTTGGTACACGCTAATCTCCGAAGATACCGGACGGATAACGGATTTGAATGAAACTTAATTTGTATATTTTGTTAATATTTGAATTTTTGTTATATTACTATTAGGTCTGGTCAACATATAGGCTATAATTAATTTTGGAAAGTGGAACACCTGACGCAGAACCACAACAGCCTAGCGAAACTTTAAGACATAACAAATTGCGGTTTAGCAAAAAATATTACGCCTAATGGGCATTTTCTGATGAGAGATAAAAATTTGAAGATCTCGAACATCTGATGCGCAATTCAAAAACTTCACTATACCATATGGGTAGTTCTACAAACTAAGGAAGAATCCGAGGCTGATTTCGGCTCGACATTTTTTACACATTCTGATGGTGAAATTCAGTCTAATAACAAGAGTACAATGTCTTTGAGCTTATCCTAAAAGGAACAGCCAAAATATTTAATATTTTTATTTATGGCCATTTAAGGATAATCAAGCAACAGGAAACTGAGATGGTCACCAGGAAACTGAGAAGACTAAAAATCAATCGAGACCTATAATTTATTTCACAAATTTACAAAATTAGCTTCTTAACTTTAATTTTAAATAATCAAACTATCTTTTTTAATATTAAAAATAATAGTGTTATGCTTGGCTTAGATACTAATTAATATATAAGTACCTAAAACAGTCTTGAACAGGACTTGTACTTTTTGTTTAGTTTATTTTTACTGTTAAATTCTTACAAATTCTTTTATGCCTGCACACAGACTACTGTACTTGTCGTCTTCTAAAATATTTGGTCCAACTTTTTCAAGCATCTGTTTGCTTTTCTTATCTTTGCATATTTTGTAACCCTGTTTTTCAACTTCACAATCTGGTCCAAAAGTAATTTGTGTGCTACTTTCTTGTCTTGGTGAGTTTTTAGACATACACATTCATACAACATATTACCTGATATTTGCTTTTCTATGACATCACCAAAAAACTTCTTTGACGACGTACAACCGCAGAAATTGGACAGGATCCTGAGACCAGGTACCTGATAATTTATTTCCGTCTAAAAATTAAAAAAACATGCTAATTTATAACATTCAACAAAAATAAGCAAAACTAGGCCTATGCGCTAGCAACTTACATAGCAAAATGCTAAAATTACTCATATTAATAATGTATTTCGATAATAAAAACTTTACCAGGACTCTATGAACTCCACTGATTATGACAACATTTCACTTGCCGAACTCACTGGCCTCACTAAACAACGAGCTAGGTGAGATTAGATAGATGATATTCTTTGTCTCTTCCGTAGGTTCTATCGACACATCTGAACGGCAACGACACACGACAAATGGCTAAGTCAATATTTGGTAATTTTACAGCGAACAGGATACGGATATTTAATCGTGGGGACAAAATATAAACAAAATTTACTCAATATATTTTTAAGAAAATAATTTAATTATTGTTCTACCTAGGCCGAAAAAATAGTTAACTTTTTAATTCGGGTTCCATTTATGACCTTCATGTAGAAGTAAATGGATTACAACGCACTTTGAACTAAAATTTGGTCGAGGGACACCACAGCATCTTGAGAATTCGGCACTTTGAACAGTTATTTTGTTCAGAAAATAATTGTGAATCTTAATTATTTTTAGTGACCAACAAGAAACAATTGTAATTAACAGTATACCATACAAAAATAATAGTTATTAAAAAATTTTTATCACATTTTGGCTGAGCCGCCGAAAATTCCTCAGTTTGTAGAACTACCCATATACAGACTTGACGTCTTTGCAAAAGTTGTTCAGTCTGATGAGCATTTTCTGTTGACTTATAAAAATCGAAGATCTGAAACTTCTGATGAGGAACTATAAGAGCCCATCTGCACAAATACAGACTTGACGGCTTAGCTGTAATTGTCTAGTATGATGAGGATTTTTTGTTGAGAATTCTATATTTATAATTCTTCGATCAATTAAAGACCCGAGGAAGGACGTTGACGGAGGAGTTTTTATTGCGATAACTGACACCCACGCGGGCGGAGCCACGGGCGACAGCTAGTAAAAAATAAATATACAGATTGGACGTATAAACGTTTTTTCTTTTTCCGACTCAGATAATTTCTTCTGCAGAAACTATTATCGCAAGGAAATCATTTAATAAGTTAAACATTCAAAATAAAAAAATATACTTTCATTTCAAAAACTTCGTCTTATTTCTATCTTCAACTCTTACACAAACCATTAGCGTACTTAAAATTCGAATACTCCACCGAATATAAAAATACTGTTTGTATATTATTTTGTCGACCAATTTCAAATATGTCATGTCCATTATCTAAACGTCAACCTTATTACGGCTCTCTTACGGTAATATCTGCTTTTGTACGGTAACATTTATCTTAGTTACAATGAATAAAATATTAGATGAGAGAACTAGCCAAAATACAGAACAACAAAATCCCTAATTCGAATTCTTGTAAAATTTTATGTTACGGATGATTTGACTACATGCTGCGTAGTTTTATACTCAACCCAAATATTTATTTTGTCGTCTTTCATCATACATCATCACATCATGCATTATTATGCATTATTTATGATGGTAGGATTATTTTAACTGGCCTGCTGGTCGTGGTTTGATTCAAACCCAAGTCAGATATTTGTGTAATGCGCACGCTCAAATACCCGTCTTCCACCCGTTCGAGAGACGCCTGTATGTTCTTGAACATCCAAGTTCGAAAACGTTGTGGTACTCGCCGGGTAAAAATATCAGACAGCAATGATGGAATGGTACAAAAAGTTCCTGTTGGTCACACAAGTGGATTTACGTTACCAAGAGTCAATCAAAAAAAATAACTTTATATTTTAGCTCAATACTGGTCTATTATAGTTTTAAACGCTTGTTATTAATCTAAAATTCTAGAGTAACAAATTGTTCAAATTTATGAGTAAAAAAAACGTGTAAATCTACACCTATTGGATCAATTTCGGTATATTTATTTAATTTTAACATAAATAAAACTAAGTTAATAGTTACATTTCCAGTTTATTTATGTGAATGTCTATACAGTAAACACCGATTCTAAGCCTTATCAAGCTATTCACTAAAACATAACATAACGATTGAGCACACAAAAAGACAAAAAACTACGAAAACTGCTAGAAACTAAAATCCTCTTAAACGTTTGGACAGTTTTAAAACTCTGCATCCATTCAAGACCACTGCTTTTATCCGAAAATTTTTAACCCTCGCTGTTCTGAAAAGAAATAAAAGGAACGCGTTAAAACAAAGGTTCTGTTCTCGGTATAATTATATTTTTCTGTGCAGAACTCGACTATTTAAGACGCAAAACTTTGAAAGGAATCGGAAAGCTCAATACTTCGTAATATCATATTTTTGAATGATGAAAGTCCAATAAACGAGTACTCAGTTCTGTCGAGTTTTTATAAGTTTTTACATCACCTGCATCCGCCTGAGACCATTTTGTTAAAAGAATTAGATCTTTTATTTAATTTTGGCAATGGTCCAACATTCACAAAAGGCTCAAAAGAGATATTACATGTGGATGTTAGATTAAAACCAATCAAGATCATGTTTTTATTGATGAGATGATTGTTCCGTTGGAAAACTTTTCGCACCTACCTGTGTGTTCAAAAAAGCCTAATATTCCGAGATCTAAACCTACAAAACAGGCAAATTTAAAGCAATTTAAAATGAGAGAAGACCAAAATTGACTGATGGGTCTGATCGATTTTCGGATTAAATGTATGCAACATTGTTGATCGTTGTGATCGATGGCGACAGTTTGATCTAATATGTGAAACTTATATCCATTAAAAATGACAATACTGTAATAATTAAAATTTATTATAGGAGCATCACTTATTGTTTACAATGTCACCATGTCTTATGCCGATGCAGAAACTTTGTTTGATAAGTAACTCACCTTGTAGGTAAAAAGCCCTACAAAACAATGTTTCGTCAATACGATCTAAGTGCATTATATAACATTTTTAGTTTTACTAATTTAACTCTGTTCCATTGTATCAAAGATGAATAGTCGTTTGAACTGTAACGGCTAGTAGCTATCGAAGGTTTTTAAAAGAATACAAAGCAAAAGCACATTCATTGGTAACGCTAGATTTATGATGCGCAGCTTTAAAATAGGTTAAAGGTAACTCCATAAATCGAACTAGAATCCTTCTT
Source organism: Euclidia mi (assembly GCA_944739405.2). NCBI lineage: Eukaryota > Metazoa > Arthropoda > Insecta > Lepidoptera > Erebidae > Euclidia > Euclidia mi. The sequence continues at coordinate 22,835,525 of OX123194.2, read as the reverse complement.
TAGTACCAACATCTAACCGTTCCTACCGCAACAGTATTTTATTCTAGCTTTAAGGTAAGGTAGTGAACAATCGCCCATACCTCGTATTTAATTAAAAACTAAGTCTTTTAAAGGAAAAAAATCTTTTCCAGAGCAAGGCGAAGTTGTACTGGAAAATCAAACCGCAATTTCTAACTGTAAACTTCTTAGTTCGAAATGTGACATCAGAGTATCGAAAATCAAGTAGTGTATTTATGAGGGCATTATTTTTAACATCTGCCTTTATTAGTGATATAAAATGTTTGTTGAATCGATTAAAATAAAGTTGGGCTAGTAGGTAATCCAGCGCTAACAGCCAACAACATAAGGTGTCAATAATTTGTATTCAGCGATTGTCAACGGAGAAAATTATTTAGTTGTTATTGAATTAATCTCACGACTGACTACCATGTGTAGCTTAAATCGCCCTGTGTTTTCTTTTAACTCTTAAGTTTTATAACCGTCAAAACAGAAAAGTAAGTTTTTTATTCATCCAAACCCTAAACCAACATTTATCACAATATTTCCATGTTGAGAGTACATTCAAGTGTTCAAAGTGCGTCGTCACTTTGATAACTCAACTCAGTCATCCCACTGTTTGACAAAAGAAATTCCCATTGATTTCCTATTAACTCACAAAGGGGAAAACTTGTGATCAAAACATGAAAGATGGGACTTCATGATTTTTGTTCCTTTGTAAGAATTTGTAAGTCTTTTGTATAAGTTACGGGTGAATTGTCACAATCAATGTAATGCGAGATCAGCATTCTGTGAAGTATAAATCTGTATGACCCGATTATACACACATATTTGCAAAATAAACGAGATTTTTTTAGAAGCAAACAATTTGATGTGCGCGTCTGATTTTTGTCGCGTTTTCCTTTTATAATGTAAGCTTTAGTAACAATGTGTGAATGGGTAATTTTCTGAGAATATTAGGTAACCTTTCCCTTAATAATGTAAGCCTTTGTGTAGTCTTGTAATTTCGAAGTATTTTTAGTCCGAGCTTTAATGTAAGTGTGTATCTTTTTCCCTAGAAAAAGATGGAGACTTTCCGGAATCGCAATTACTATTTGTAATTTAATTTGTCATAAAGACTGTCTCATGTCGGTAAGATGAACATGTGACTTTAAAGGTCTCTTTTAACACGATCACTGCGTTACGGGGTATTTTCAACCTCGTACACTGCTGTCGTTCAGTGCGGACGGAAAAATTAGGGTGTACTCGCTGGCGCGGGAGCTGTATCTATGTTATTAATTACTGTATGAGAGAGATAAATATATATTTTCATGTACGCCGATTAAAGAAACAGTTTATATTTTAATAACATACGGGGTCTTATAAACCCTGTTACGACCAGAGAGCAAAAAATACCTTCCAGTGTGATACGGGGTTCAAAAAACCCCGTATAAATTATTGTGTTCCCGTACGTGGTCGTGAGCTCCTTAGCATTAATGCTGTTATTAGCACGTAGTGTTTAATTATCGATAATGAAGCGATCGCGACGTATGTTGGAACTGTCAAATAGTAAAATGTTCGTGCCTAGATCATATTTTCATAATAATAATAATAAACAAACTTAATTCAACTTTATTCGGTTTCAATATATTAATATACATACCTATATATTTGAATTTAGTGTCATAATGTGCTCTAGTAAGCTAAACTGTATAATTCCCACTGTTTAAATATTTTTGATTTACATAATATGTGAATCAAAAATATTTAAACAGTGGGAATTATGTACCTGTAAAATGTGTAACCTAAGTTCCTAAATAAAGTTCCTAAGCTGAAATAAATGGTTTTATTCAAGAAATTTATCGTTTCTTTTATTTCTTATCACTATAACTTTATCGATATAATTGAGTTCTGTGCAGTACAGTCCCGTGTGTTATTATTTCAAGTGCGGTACGGGGTTTCCCAGACCCCGAACAATATTTGTTTTCGTTTTATTTTCGTAAAAATTTTGCCAAATCTACTGGCGAAAAGACTTTTACATAGCTCATTTCGTAATCTATCAAACTATAAAAAAAAAGTAAACGTTAAATTTCAGTCAGTTATAGACTAAGAAAGCAATAAGGGTGTATGGGGCACTTTTATACCCGTAACGCAAAATGTAGTAGCACATTACGGGGCGCATTATATCTCGTAACGCACTCGAATTCGAGACGGGTTTTGAGCTCCCGCAGTGAACGTGTTAAAGGGTAAAAGGAGGAACACTTCAAATCAATAATAAATGGCGATGAATTCCGACATGAACGTTGATTTAAACTGTTATTAAACTAGCATCATTACTAAGATTTCTAGTAAATATAACAGTGTTTCTTTCATGTACACCTTTTACAACTGAATGTACTAAACAACATTCCACTGCTCCAAACAATCTTGTTAATAAGGTGACCCGGTGTGTATTTGCTTTCTTTAAACATACCAAACCTCGTTTACCCTTTTATTATACACGGTAGCTAGTTATTACACGTTGTTATTACTTATAAAGGTACTTACGCCTGTCACGTGCCACATTTATGTACCAGAGTTGCGTCTCAGCATTTTCAACCGGAATTTTCCGGAATTTGCCGGAAAATAAACGCCTCACTATGCGAGATGAGAGCCTGTCTTAAGTTTTATACACGTGGAATTTGGAGCAATTTAAATTAAGCAAGTGAATTTTCACTGTTAATAATAGTTTTAATAAAACCTACCGTGATAAAATGCGGATTTTCTAAGGCGTTCATTAAAAATTCAAAGCCTCTTCGCGCGTCGGTGGTAAAATTAAATTGAATTTATGTATAGGCTTAGTAGTGATGGGATGCGGAAATAGCTTGTTTATTTTTATTTTCCGACATTTTTACTAGCTGTCTTTTATACGATATCTAATTTGCGCTTGTTTTTAACGTAAGTATCGTGATATTAGATGGAATAACATGATTCGTAATGTGCGGTAGTTATACGATGAATATACAAACATTCGATTGATTGAATAATAATTTTTAATTCGTTATCTTTTGTACATAAATAACGGTTCTTAGAGGGCACTCAATATTTCCTCTTAACAATACAATTAATGCGATTTTGTAATAAAGTTTATAGGTCGAAAGGGTGTAAAAAGGGACTGGCTGCACAAAACTGTATTTCTATCTAGATCTACGTGTATTTTATAATTTTATTGGCCTAATTTAGTACGAGTATATTGAATCTTAACAACATCTTACTTACTTTATTAAAATATAATCTTAAAACTTAGCTAAATATTTTGTGTAAAGCAGAAAATGTTTCTTGAATCGTAATTGACGTTCGCGTAAATCTAGTATACCTTATTTTTCGGGCTCAAGTCTTTCTGTCATGTTGCTGAAGTTTCTAGAGTAACTTTTCAACAGCTATACACGCTGCGAACCAAACACGATTCATAATATATTTTCGTGAAAATTTCTCTTTCGTTTGTTTACTGATTTTAGTCTAAGAAACGTATTTCAGTAGTAGGTAGCCGGTTTGCAGTCTTTAAAAAAGATCACTTGTCTTGCTGCTTTTTTCTGAATTTTTCTGAATGCTTTTATTTTAATTATCACATTTGGATGAAAAAGATAATATCTCGAGAAAATTACAAATATTTAAAAAACGGATACAAAGAACACTCAGAATCCGAAGAACAATTTGTGAATCACACAAATTCTTATATGAAGCTCCCTACAGCAATCACCCACCCATGATCGTTATCAAGATATTCCAAAACTTCTGTCGGGTATATTGAAAAACTCGTCATGCGCTGTCATGACCGACCAATGTTATCTTTGACCTGTTAATTTATCTGGTTATGTCTACAGTTTAACAGGAGACATAGGTGAGAATTTCTGCCCGATTTTGACACTTACTTCGTCTGACATTAGTTAATAGTATTTCGTAGATATAATTATATCTAAAAGGCTCTAATATAACAATTATTTGTTAAAACATGCAAATCTAAAACGTTAATAAGTATTGCCATGTAAAATTATATGTAAGCTACAAAATTATTGGACATCACTACGGATAAATTTCATTGAGAATTTTTTACTGGAATATTTCGAGAGCCAACTCTTGGTCGTCATTAATAAATACTTGTTATAACAAGCTTAATCTGTAGCACAAATTGGCCTAATCGTCCAAATTAGTAGAAATTTCCTACTTGGTGATGGCGAAAGAAAAAAAATTTTCAAATTCAACTTGTGAAATGAAATGTGGGCGCAATTTTGGATAGTTTTGTAAAACTCGATTTGCGTACTGGTATGGAAAATGTGTTAATAAGATGCAAGTTGTCTTACCAGTTTTGTACGAGCGACAGATTTTCGATTCTTTATACAAAAAAGAAGTGAATCATTGCACTAGATAAAATGTTTTTGATTCTTACTTATATTGTATCAATTATTTTATTTATATCTACTACTTATTTATTTTTTTAATGAGCAGTGGATCGTATCGATCTTACGCGAATTTAGTACCTATCTGATCTTAAGCTTTCTTCAACATAGAAATATGATGCTAATTTTGCATGCAACTGAAATAACAATATATATAGCAATAATAACAATAACATTAGGATGATGATGGTGATGAAACACAATGTATGGTTTGTAAAGTTCTCTATGTCACTTTTTTTCCAACTGGCCACCGCAACTAGTCCATACTTGTATAACAACAAAGAACATAAACACATATAATATATCAACATTACAAATGGTCCGGCTTTGTTGAGACGTGTGAGGATTATCCCTGTCCGTAGATCACGGGGATCAACGATGTTAACTGTGACTATGAACACAGTACAGAGGTGTAAAACGACTGGAGGGTCGTTGGTCGGTGAATAGACGTTTCAACAGATAATATATCATACTTGGTACTGGAATATTTGGGTCAAGTGAGATTTTGTTCATTGTGTGATTATTCTGGTAATATAGCTTACAATCAGTTCGTCTTATGAAATTATAAAAGTTTTGTATTGTTGTGGAAGAACATGTCGTCTGCAGGAAATAAAGCATTCATTAACATACTTAAGCTGTATAATATGCTTACATTACTAGGGTTTTTCCATTTTATTTCTACCTCGTCCAGCTCCTCTACCTATTTACTTTCCCATCGTAAAGGACGCCAACGCACTTGTGACTACTCTGGTGTTGCAGGTGTCCCATGACCGTATGACATCAGGCGGTAAACATGCTCATTTTCTGCCTATTACAAAAAAAATAATCACTACTGCTGCTTAACCAGCCACCGATAAATTAGCGGCAAGAAGAAGACAGGAAACAGGGGCTCGTGGTAAAGGATAAGGCTAGGCTTTGAACTAGACATATTTTCAGGTTCGTTCTGTTTAAACCAATACTCTCTAATTAATAAATGTTCATGGCATTATAATTCAAAGCAACACAGATGTTAAAATTAGAACACATTTTAAATTTACATAAAATTTAAATATGAACATGTAATTATATTAGGCGCAGAAAAGATTTTGTTCCACAAAGTACCCAAAATTCACGGAGCAGACAACACGAAAACATTTTAGCGATACATTTAGCAATACCACATTACGTATTCGGGAGTGTTTTGTACCGAAAGCCAGTAAATTCCGAACGCATGCCGCCTAAGCCCACGGCATTCAATAAATTGTTTTCAGTTGGTCCCGTTAGACAAGAGTGACATAGGTCGTAGGTCCCGTCATTCAAGGAGTCGTGGCGTCAAAACGACGGCTTATGGTGAGAATATAAGGTAAGAGGTGTTATGTGGACGTTCATAACAATATTTTTATTAATGATATATAATGTTTGATTCTTGGAAGGTAGAAAGTATGAATTTTGTATTTCTAGCCGTCAGCTAGAATTGTTTTGAAATATGTTGGTTATGAAAGTGTATTGGCCGATGGGTATTGAAAGATGATGATGATGTTAGAAATATAAATGTTGCTTATTTTAATGTGTATATACAACTTCTAAATTATATTTACTTTGCTATTCGTTTAAGGCAGCGATAGCCTAGGGGGGATAGACAGCGATAGTCTAGTGGAGATACCAACAGACTGTCATGCAGAGGGTATCGGGTTCGAATCCACGGCGCGCACTAATGACTTTTCGGAGTTATGTGCGTATTAAATTATAAATTATCGCTTTTCCCGTGCCTCGCACGTTAAACCGTCGGTCCCGGCTGTCATGAAGATGTTTGACAGTCGTTATAGTTATTGTTATAGTTAAAGTCGTTAGCTATCCCTTTTGGGTTGCGGTCCGCAACCCAAAGCCACTGCCTATCTGACCACCGCAAGTTGCGGGGTCAGATAGGCAGTGGCTCCGTGGAAAAGCTAATATTCAGTCAAATCCGGTTAGACTAGAAAGCGGACCCCAGGTTCTAACTGGGGTCATATTTTTTTCAATAGAAAAAGCCCTATATTATTTTACGATACCTACTTTTTTGTATTTGTTGTATTGACTGACTGACTTGAAGCAAACAATTACTTCCTTAAAAAATAACGTCGTAAAGTGTAAAATTTACACAATTGTTTTTGCTTCGACAGGCTGTTTGTGTATGCACCCCAATTGTTAAGTTACGTGTGCTTATAAATAAAATAACAAATTCTAATATTTGGGGAGACGAAGACTTGTTTACCCTTGTTTTGAATTATTGATTACATAAACGTACCTTCTGGAATTGAAGACAAAGTTATAAGAAGCGAACTTATATAGAAATATGAATCTGAAGTTTTATTATTTAGATCTAGACCTCAATCCTAAAGTGTGTTTTTTTTCTCAAAGTAAAGCCATCATTAAGGCATTCTCTACAAAAGATTTTTCTTGCTTAAGACTTTTCGAGCTTGATAAAGAATTTTAAGTCATGCTAGAAGTAAAGCTATGTTACAATATGTACCTATAAATGTACTAATTTTTTTCTTATATTTACTAGTCCGGCAACTTAAATAGCTTGCTCCACACATTTGGCATTTAGAATCACCATCGTTTATGAAACATGGATTTAATTTTGAGATGGCACCTTATTTGAGAGACGAATTAACACGATCTTTATTCCTTGCTAGTCTTTTTTAGCCTCTTGTTCTCATCCTACAATGTAACAACCAATCCACTCAAAACTGTTACCATTAACCCGTCAATGAATGCAGGATTAAATATAACAAACAATGTAATTAGGGTAAATTACCTTAATTACTCAGAAGTAGAGCCTCGCTTCATTTCGCTACAAAAATTATATCGTGCGCGCGCGACCTAAGCAAACACATTCCTAGTCCATTTTGTATCTCAACTTTAGTAGGTATAGATATTAGGGTTGCCACCTTAGTATTTTAATGTAGGTTTGTTAATACCACTGCAATGTTCAGTTTGATTTAAGCCTAGTGGAGTTAGCCAAAGTAATATTCCGTCGTATCTGGTTAAACTATAACCGGACCCCGGGCTCCAAGCCTTGGACTATTAACGGAGATAACGCTAGGATGATGATAATGAACGTACATACTTGATTAAGAATAAGTTTTTAAGAGCATAATTATGATCTTAGATATCACGCTGGAATGTTGTTTGACTTTAATTATACAATCAATTTAACACAGACAGCTCAATAGTCTTTATATTAGGTCTTATTTTTTTATGGTATTAGGCGGCAAACGAGCAGACGAATCACCTAACCAAACCCAACACGGCAGGAGTGACAAGTGTACTCCGGCAGTCCGGCACTACCGAACGAAACGCGACAGTTTAGGTACTGTTACTTTTACGTCGATTTGCCGTGAGAGGGTAGTACTTCCCCGGTCAAGCCGGCCCATTCATGCTGAAATCAGCAAGGCTCTACTACTACCTTAGACCTTACTCTGACGACCCTCTCACTCCTCGTATAAAGAGTGTCCAACTTCGCATGGCACCGAAACAGATCCTTTCTCTATATAAAATAAATTCTTAAAAGGCGGGTGGCGTTAGGCATAATACTATGCGTGTATCAACCCTGTCTGCTAGAGAGCACTTAACGCGACCTTACCCGAGGGCCTGAGCGTATTTACATAAACATATGAATGGTCGTTTGCCAAAGGAATTAGGATACAATTTTGGAGGTTCCCCGTAATCCTCAGGACAGAGGACTCTATGGCAAAGATAGTGGTGCGTAGGTTAAGAGCCTGAGGGTTACTTTAATACTCTTTGAATATGTATACGTAACTAGAACTGAACGAGACTGTTTAGCCTGCTTTTGAGGGCGCGCAAAGCCTTTGGTCCTGGCTGTTGTCTCAAGACAAGACACATGAGCCTATAAATGGAAGGCATTCAAATGGCCTATAAACTTGTAGGGGTTTATAGGCCGAACAAAGGTTTTGAACGGACTTAGCCACATACACACAAAAATTAAGACTCAGGTGCATATATAAAAGACTGCGTAGATGATGCGGTGACAGAAATTGTTATCTAACTACGGCAAGGTTTTAAGATTTTTAAATATTGATGAGCTTCAGTACACAGTCAATAAATATTGCAATAACGCAAATAGTTGTATTTTGAGTCTGAGTTTGACTTCGATATTTTAAAAGTGAAGGTAATATAAAAAATATGTTTTTAATAAAATTAAAACTCAAAAAAAGCCTTATATTCGTGCAGTTGACATGAATTCTGACACAGGCTTTATAAAAGTCATTTAAGTAATCGTAATATCTGACGCAATACTAAATCTACTATAAACCTGTACAACAGCAACATCGCTTTACCTACAGCGATAATGAAGTTCTCTGCACCAAACCCGTTGAAACTTATGCATCAGCTACTAAAATATGTGATTAAACTGCTAATAGTTTGTTTAGTACGAACGGTTAGAAGGGTCTGTTGTTTATCTGGCACAAATGGCAGCCACTCGACTTACTCCCTTCATTCCGTTTATGTTAACTGGTGCTGCGTAGATTTCGCAGTGGCCTTCGGAACTTTCTGACGAACTATTTGTTCTATTAAGTTCCTTATTGCTGTGTAAAAAGTTGTTTTAAAATATAATAGGCTTGTATGTTACGTACGAGTATTATAATAACATTTAATTTCTGTTGGCATTTGTGTACGCTTATTCCACTTTTTTTTCACAATCCCTTAAGTTAGGTCTTCATTATGTATAAATTCGCGTGATTAGGTATTAGTTTATCGTATCACAGAGATGTTTGGGTCTGAATATGGCAAAAAATTGTATATAGATAACAACAGGTTACATCTCAAAATTTTACTACAACTATATTATACATATTTATAAATACGATATAACAAAACACCTATGAATATTTCTTGTCTTTTTCTTTTAACGTTTTCCTGTTAAAGAAAAAGTTACAAGAAAAAGACAATAAATATTAATTTCAAGACAGGGAGTCCTGGATTCGATTTCCGCGCCAGGCAAAAGTGTTTTTTAGTTTTTTGCGAATTTTCAGCAGCAGCACGGAGTCTGGCAATGTGCCCGGTAACGGCAATAGACTCACCCCCTATTACATGGGACCTAAAAAAATCATACGGTGAAATGTGGGTGTAATATTACACCTCTGCCTACCCTTTGGGGATACAGATGTGATGACATAAAAATAATTGTGTTTGTATTAGAACAATTCAAGGACCTTACGCACACCACTAACGACTTTTCTTTTCATCATACCTATACCTTAACTGGTGATGTCTAACGTTTATTAGTCCTTATCATTCGCACCAGCAGATGGATAAAACACTCCAAATTTTAACCAAAATACAAGTTATCAATACATAAATTAGATCCTATCAGTCATGTCATACACACATTTCCATTTATTTCTATCTGAACAGCAACTCAGCATCGAACAAATTGAACCAGTTTTAATTTATATAAACGTACATCATAGAACGAGTCCCAGCCTTAATACTTCTAATATCCCTTTAATATCCGCTGGATATTCGTCTTTAAGCAGTTCAGAATACTTCAGTATTCAAGGATAATTAATATTCGGATTGTACCGTCGACACAGCTGCTTCTAATGCCAATACTATATTTATAGGGATGTTAAAATTAATACAAATATTATAATACTAAAGTAACCTTTGTAGTGAAATGGATATCTAACATTAATTGTAGGAATATGAATGTATAATGGAGGTATCGAATGCTATTAAGGACTGGCTTAAGTGTAATTGCCCTACGTAGTAAATGGAAATTATCACTGAGGCAAATTGATACTATCGGCTCTGAAGAGTAATTAATACGTCCACATCCAATTAGCGAGTAAGGGACAAGAGATCATGTGTAAATGTGTCGGAAGTATAATTTTAAAGGTAACAATTTATCACAGTCGTTATCAGTTTCATAAATGCAGTAATTTACGTATCTATATTTATGCATAACAGTCAATAGTAGTTTATTAGTCTCGTAAAAAATATAAAAAGGGCTGGTTATGTTCCAATTTTTTTGTTCTTGGCCTGGGTATTAGGGTGGTTTAGAAAAACAAACTATTCGGTAGTAACCCAAATAAACTATTAAAATCTCGAGAAGCCAAAATGGATATTTTTGGTATGGAATTACTACCCGTTTAAAATTACTATATGTACTGAGTCAATTAGTAAATGTACTTAATATTATGATGACAAAGCCGATACATACATGTAAAAATACCACATCTATTTACTATTCTAAACTCCAATCTAGACATACAAAGCAAACAAGACCGCACAACACAAACAGTCCTAGTTCAATAACTTGAATTTCCCATCCCTTTATCGTATTCGCAAATCAGATTGCAAAGTTCCTCAATATTACACATCCGCACCAAACTCTACAATGATTGGATGTAACAGAAATCTCGCATTGAAGTGTCGTTACCTACAGTTGAATCTTGTCCAACTCAGATTGCAAGTAGAAACTTTGCAACCGTCTTACCTCCAAACGATTCTATTCCACACCTGTTTCTTTAATCTGAGATGCTTGATCGAAAATCTATACGAGTACTATAATGATAAGGTTCGTTTCTGTTAGGTTATATGAAAGTTGGAACCCTGACGGTGTAATAAACTTCATTAAAAGTATCAGCATACAGGTTTTCGCAGTCCACTGCTGGACAGAACTCTTTGCTAATTCGTGTCATTATGACAAAGTTAGACACAAGGAGGATTTGGCCTACTATACCACAGACTGCCACCTTGGTCCAGTGGATAGCGTATGCGACTGCTGATCGGCGGTCCCAGGTTCAATTCCAGGGTCGGGCAAAGGTGTTACTGGGTTTTTCCGAATTCTCAGTAGCAGCACGGAGTCTCGGTGATGTGCCCGGTAACGGCAATAAGCTTGCCCCCTATTACGGGGAACCTAAAAATTCATCGCGAAATGTGGGTGTAATATTACATCTCTGCCTATTCTTTCGGGGATACAGGCGTGAGTCTATAAAAAAAAATACCACAGACCAGACGGGATGATATATGTTTTATGTCGTGTTTACCGTCTCTTCTGAAAGATATGTTTGCTTCATGAATGAAATGTGGTAATGACACTTTGTATTCTTAACGGGTCACTACATGGACTACCACATTAAAAGTCTGTTTGGGATAATGGATAGGTGTTTGCTACTCTTTAACAGAAAATATACCGAACGGACTTTGATAAAACATTGCACTAACATCAGAAAATTTCAAGAGCTACCTTTTATTGAAATCAAACTACGGTTTACGGATTCTATCGCGATATATTATTTTCAAGCATAATTATATTCAAACGAATAAACATATAAACTGCACAGTTTATACGAAACAGTTACAGGTAAGATAAACCCACATGAAATAAAATCAGAAATATGTTTGGCTACTGTCTACCAATAAAGTTTACTAGAGGATGCCCGCAGTTACGCACGTAATTTTTATTTTGATTCAACCGTTTATGGCTGATCCCCAAGAAAATTTGGCAAATTCCGTCTTATAAGTCTACGATCCCAAGGAACATACGTACCAAATTTTAGCTTCTTACACTTTTCAATAGTTTTGGCTTTGCTTCGTCTGACAGTCAGTAACGGAAGTATTTTTATTAATATCTATACATGATAATAATACACTAAAAAAAGTATTCTTGTACATTGAATATGTATCCAAAAAAGAAACTCAGGGAGGCTAAGTAACAGTAATAGAGCACAAATCTCTATTACTGTTACTTAGCCTCAGCAGTCTGTTTGTTTGTTTGTCTGTTTTTCTGTTTGTCAGTTTGTACACGCTAATCTTCGATGTTACCGTTTTGTTAATATTTGAATTTTTTGTTATAATAATATTAGGTCTGGGCAATAAATAGGCTATAATTAATTTTAGAAAGTGGAACACCTGATACAGAACAACAACAGCCCAGCGAAACTCTAAGACATAACAAATTGCGGTTTAGCAAAAAGCATTACGCCTGATGTTTCTGATGAGAGATAAAAATTTGAAGATCTCGAACATCTGATATGGAATTCAAGAACTTCACTATATCATATACAGACTTGACGTCTTTGCAAAAGTTTTTTAGTCTGATGAGCATTTTCTGTTGACTTATAAAAATCGAAGATCTGAAACTTCTGATGAGGAACTATAAGAGCCCATCTGCACTATATAACATACAGACTTGACGGCTTAGCAGTATTTGTCCAGTATGATGAGGATTTTTTGTTGAGAATTCAATATTTATAATTCTTCGGTCAATTAAAGACCCGAGGAAGGACATAGGATAGTTTTTATCGCGATAACTGACACTCACGCGGGCGGAGCCGCGGGCGACAGCCAGTAAAAAATAAATATACAGATTGGACTTCTAAACGTTTTTTCTTTCTTTCTTTTTCTGACCCAGAGAATTAATTCTTCTGCAAAAACTATTATTGCAAGGTAATCATTTTATAAGTTAAACTTTCAAAATAAAAAATATACTTTCATTTGAAAAACTTCCTCTTATTTCTATCTACAACTCTTACACAATCTACAACTCTTACACAAACCATTAGCATAGTTTAAATTCGAATACTCCACCGAATATCAAATTATACTGTTTGTATATTATTTTGTCGACCAATTTTAGAAATGTCATGTCCATTATCTAAACGTCAACCTTATTACGGCTGTCTTACGGTAATATCTGCTTTTGTACGGTAACATTTGTCTTAGCTACAATTAATAAAATATTAGATGTGAGAACTAAACAAAACACAGAACAACAAAATCCCTAATAAGAATTCTTGTAAAATTTTATATTACGGACGCTTTGACTACATGCTGCGTAGTTTTATACTCAACCCAAATATTTATTTTGTCGTCTTTCATCATACATCATCACATCATGCATTATTACGCATTATTTATGATGGTAGGATTATTTTTGACTGACCTGCTGGTCGTGGTTTGATCACACCCAAGTCAAATATTTGTGTAATGCGCACGCTCAAATACCCGTCTTCCACCCGTTCGAGAGACGCCTGTATGTTCTTGAACATCCATGTTCGAAAACGTTGTGGTACTCGCCGGGTAAAAATATCAGACAGCAATGATGGTATGGTACAGAAAGTTCCTGTTATTCACACAAGTGGATTTACGTTACCAAGAGTCAATAAAAAAAGGAACTTTATATTTTAGCTCAATACTGGTATATTGTAGTTTTAAACGCTTGTTATTAATCTTAAATTCTAAAATAACAAATTATATAAATTTATGAGTAAAAAAACCGTGTAAATCTACACCTATTGGACCAATTTCGGTATATTTATTTTATTTTAACATAAATAAAACTAAGTTTATAGTTACATTTCCAGTTTATTTATGTGAATGTCTATACAGTAAACACCGATTCTAAGCCTTAGCAAGCTATTCACTGAAACATAACAAAACGATTGAGCACACAAAAAGACATAAAACTACGAAAAATGCTAGAAACTAAAATCCTCTTAAACTTTTGGACAGTTTTAAAACTCTGCATCGATTCAAGGCATCAGAAATCAGAAAATTTTTAGCCCTCGCTGTTCTAAAAAGAAATAAAAGGAACGCGTTAAAACAAAGCTTCTGTTCTCGGTATAATTATATATTTCTGTGCAGAACTCGACTATTTAAGAAGCAAAACTTTGAAAGGAATCGGAAAGCTCAATACTTCGTAATATCATATTTTTGAAGTCCAATAAACGAGTACTCAGTTCTGTCGAGTTTTTATAAGTTTTTACATCACCTGCATCCGCCTGAGACCATTTTATTAAAAGAATTAGCTCTTTTATTTAATTTTTGCAATGGTCCAACATTCACAAAAGGCTCAAAAGAGATATTACATGTTGATGTTAGATTAAAACCAATCAACATCATGTTTTTATTGATGAGATGATTGTTCCGTTGGAAAACTTTTCGCACCTACCTGTGTGTTCAAAAAAGCGAAAAGATCTAAACCTACAAAACAGGCAAATTTAAAGCAATTTAAAAAAATAGAAAATACATAACAGCAATTTCAACAAAGTGGACCAAAATTGACTGATGGGTCTGATCGATTTTCGGATGAAATGTATGCAACATTGTTAAATGTTGTGTAACATGATCGATGGCGACAGTTTGATCTAATATGTGAAACTTATATCCATTAAAAATGACAATACTGTAATAATTAAAATTTATTATAGGAGCATCACTTATTGTTTACAATGTCACCATATCTTATGCCGATGCAGAAACTTTGTTTGATAAGTAACTCACCTTGTAGGTAAAAAGCCCTACAAAACAATGTTTCGTTAATACGATCTAAGTGCATTATATAACATTTTAAGTTTTACTAATTTAACTCTGTTCCATTGTATCAAAGATTAATAGTCGTTTGAACTGTAACGGCTAGTAGCTATCGAAGGTTTTTAAAAGAATACAAAGCAAAAGCACATTCATTGGTAACGCTAGATTTATGATGCACAGCTTTAAAATAGGTTAAAGGTAACTCCATAAATCGAACTAGAATCCTACTTTAGTACCACCATCTAACCGTTCCTACCGCAACAGTATTTTATTTTAGCTTAAAGGAAGGTAGTGAACAATCGCCCATACCTCGTATTTAATTAAAAACTAAGTCTTTTAAAGGAAAAAATTCTTTTCCAGAGCAAGGCGAAGTTGTACTGGAAAATCAAACCGCAATTTCTAATTGTTAACTTCTTAGTTCGAAATGTGACATCAGAGTATCGAAAATCAAGTAGTGTATTTATGAGGGCATTATTTTTAACATCTGCCTTTATTAGTGATATAAAATGTTTGTTGAATCGATTAAAATAAAGTTGGGCTAGTAGGTAATCCAGCGCTAACAGCCAACAACATAAGGTGTCAATAATTTGTATTCAGCGATTGTCAACGGAGAAAAGTATTTAGTTGTTATTGAATTAATCTCACGACTGACTACCATGTGTAGCTTAAATCGCCCTGTGTTTTCTTTTAACTCTTAAGTTTTATAACCGTCAAAACAGAAAAGTAAGTTTTTTATTCATCCAAACCCTAAACCAACATTTATCACAATATTTCCATGTTGAGAGTACATTTAAGTGTTCAAAGCGCGTCGTCACTTTGATAACTCAACTCAGTCATCCCACTGTTTGACAAAAGAAATTCCCATTGATTCCCTATTAACTCACAAAGGGGAAAACTTGTGATCAAAACATGAAAGATGGGACTTCATGATTTTTGTTCCTTTGTAAGAATTTGTAAGTCTTTTGTATAAGTTACGGGTGAATTGTCACAATCAATGTAATGCGAGATCAGCGTTCTGTGAAGTATAAATCTGCATGACCCGATTATACACACATATTTGCATAATGAACGACATTTCTTTAGAGCAAACAATTTGATGTGCGCGTCTGATTTTTGTCGCGTTTTCCTTTTATAATATAAGCTTTAGTAACAATGTGTGAATGGGTAATTTTCTGAGAATATTAGGTAACCTTTTCCTTTATAATCTAAGCCTTTGTGTAGTCTTGTAATTTCGAAGTATTTTTAGTCCGAGCTTTAATGTACGTGTGTATCTTTTTCCCTAGAAAAAGAAAGAGACTCTCCGAAATCGCAATTAGTATTTGTAATTTAATTTGTCATAAAGAATGTCTTATGTCGGTAAGATGAACATGTGACTTTTAAGGTCTCTTTTAAAGGGTAAAAGGAGGAACAATCAAAATCAATAATAAATAGCGATTAATTCCGAAATGAACATTGATTTACACTGCTATTAAACTAACGTCATTACTAAGATTTCTAGTAAATATAACCGTGTTTCTTTCATATACACCTTTTACAACTGAACGTATTAAACTACATTCCTCTGCTAAAAACAATCTTGTTAATAAGGTGACCCGGTGTGTATTTGCTTTCTTTAAACATACCAAACCTCGTTTACCCTTTTATTATACACGGTAGCTAGTTATTACACGTTGTTATTACTTATAAAGGTGCTTACGCCACGGCACGTGCACTCCTGTCACGTGCCACATTTATGTACCGGAGTTGCGTCTCAGCATTTTCAACCGGAATTTTCCGGAATTTGCCGGAAAATAAATGCCTCACTATGCGAGATGAGGGCCCGTCTTAAGTTTAATAAACGTGGAATTTGGAGCAATTTAAATTAAGCAAGTGAATTTTCACTGTTAATAATAGTTTTAATAAAACCTACCGTGATAAAATTGCCGATTTTCTAAGGCGTTCATTAAAAATTCAAAGGCTCTTCGCGCGTCGGTGGTAAAATTAAGTTGAATTTATGTATAGGCTTAGTAGTGATGGGATGCAGAAATAGCTTGTTTATTTTTATTTCCCGACATTTTTACTAGCTGTATTTTATACGATATGTAGAAGGACGAAAAGGGAGAGGACGGCCAAGGAAAAGATGGATGGAATGTGTGAGGATGGATATGAAAGAGAAAGGAGTACACGATTGGATGACTGGTGACAGAGAAGTATGGAAGCGAAGGACATACTGCGCCGACCCCAAATAAATCGTAAAAACGATATGTAATTTGTGCTTGTTTGTAGCGTAAGTATCATGATAGCCGAATGACTTGATTCGTAATGTGTGATAGTTATACTACAATATTATTAGACTGTGTTTATACGATGAAAATATTAATATTCGAATGATTGAATAATAATTTTCAATCAGTTATCTCTTGTACATAAATAACTGTTCTTAGAGCGCAGTGAATGTTTCCTCTTAACAGTATAATTAATGCGATTTTGTAATGAAGTTTAATGGTCGAAAGGGTGTAAAAATGGACTGGCTGCACAAAACTGTATTTCTATCTAGAACTACATGTATTTTATAATTGGCCTAATTTAGTATATTGAATCTTAACAACATCTTACTTACTTTATTAAATAATAATCTTAAAACTTAGCGAAATATTTGGTGTAAAGCTGAAAATGTTTCTTGAATCGTAATTGACGTTCGCGTAAATCTAATATACCTTATTTTTCGGGCTCAAGTCTTTCTGTCATGTTGCTGAAGTTTCTAGAGTAACTTTTCAACAGCTATACACGCTGCGAACCAAACACGATTCATAATATATTTTCGTGAAAATTTCTTTTTCGTTTGTTTACTGATTTTAGTCTAAGAAACGTATTTCGGTAGTAGGTAGCTGGTCTGCAGTCTTTAAAAACGATCACTTGTCTTGCTGCTTTTCTGAATGCTTTTATTTTAATTATCACATTTGGATAAATGAGATAATATCTCGAGAAAATTACAAATATTTAAAAAACGGACACAACGAACACTCAGGATCCTAAAAACAATTTGTGAATCACACAAATTCTTTTATGAAGCTCCCTACAGCAATCACCCACCCATGATCGTTATCAAGATATTCCAAAACTTCTGTTGAGTATATTGAAAAACTCATGCACTCTCATGACAGACCAATGTTATCTTTGACCCGTTAATTTATTTGGTTATGTCTACAGTTTAAGGAGACATAGGTGAGAATTTCTGCCCGATTTTGACCCTTACTTCGTCTGACATGAGTTAAAAGTATGTCGTAGATATAATTATATCTAAAAGGCTCTAATATAACAATTATTTGTTAAAACATGCAAATCTAAAACGTTAATAAGTATTGCCATGTAAGCTACAAAATTATTGGACATCACTACGGACAGATTTCATTGAGATTTTTTACTGGAATATTTGGAGAGTCAACGCTTGGTCGTCATTAATAAATACTTGTTATAACAAGCTTAATCTGTAGCACAAATTGGCCAAATCGTCCAAATTAGAAGAAATTTCCTACTTGCTGATGGCGAAAATTTTTTCAAGTTCAACTTGTGAAATGAAATGTGGGCGCAATTTTGGATAAAGTTTTGTAAAACTCGATTTGCGTACTGGCATGGAAAATGTGTTAATGAGATGCAAGTTGTCTTACCAGTTTTGTACGAGCGACAGATTTTCGATACTTTATGCAAAAAAGAAGTGAATCATTGCACTAGATAAAATGTTTTTATTCTTACTTATATTGTATCAATTATTTTATTTATATCTAATACTTATTTAATTTTTTAATGAGCAGTGGATCGTATCGATCTTATGCGAATCTTGTATCTGATCTTAAGCTTTCTTCAACATAGAAATATGATGCTAATTTTGCATGCAACCGAAATAACATTAGGATGATGATGGTGATGAAACACAATGTATGGTTTGTAAAGTTCTCTATATCACTTTTTTCCCAACTGGCCACCGCAACTAATTCATACTTGTATAACAACAAACAACATAAACACATATAATATATCAACATCACAAATGGTCCGGCTGTGTTGAGACGTGTGAGGATTATCCCTGTCCGTAGATCACGGGGATCAACGATGTTAACTGTGACTATGAACACAGTACAGAGGTGTAAAACGACTGGAGGGTCGACGGTCGGTGAGTAGACGATTCAACAGATAATATATCATACTTGGTACTAGAATATTTGGGTCAAGTGGGATTTTGTTCATTGTGTGATTACTCTGGTAATATAGCTTACTATCAGTTTGTTTTATGAAATTATAAAAGTTTTGTATTGTGGTGGAAGAACATGTCGTCTGCAGGAAATAAAGGATTAATTAATATACTTAAGCTGTATAATATGCTTACATTACTAGGGTTTTTTCCATTTTCCTTCAACCTCATCCTGTTCCTCTACATAATTACTTTCGCACGCTACGCACCTGTGACTACTCTGGTGTTGCGGGTGTCTATGGCCGTATGACATCAGGCGGTCAACACGCTTATTTGGCGCCTATTACAAAAAATAATCAATACTGTTGATTTACCAGCCATCGGTAAATAAGT
This sequence comes from Euclidia mi, assembly GCA_944739405.2. Taxonomy (NCBI): domain Eukaryota; kingdom Metazoa; phylum Arthropoda; class Insecta; order Lepidoptera; family Erebidae; genus Euclidia; species Euclidia mi. The sequence continues at coordinate 22,816,250 of OX123194.2, read as the reverse complement.
GGACAGGAAACAGAGGCTCGTGGTAAAGTATAAGTCTAGGCTTTAAACGAGACATATTTTCAGGTTCGTTCTGTTTAAACCACTACTCTCTAATTAATAAATGTTCATGGCATTATAATTCAAAGCAATACAGATGTTAAAATTAGAACACATTATAAATTTAAATAAAATTTAAATATGAACATGTATTTATATTAGCTGAGCAGTAGAATAAGGGGTTGTTCCACAAAGTACCACCCAAAATTCGCGGAGCAGACAACACAAAACATTTTAGCGATACATTTAGCAATACCACATTACGTATTCTGGAGTGTTTCGTACCGAAATCCAGTAAATTCCGACCGCATTCCGCCTAAGCCCGTGGCATTCAATAAATTGTTTTCTGTTGGTCCCGTCAGACAAGAGTGACGTAGGTCGTAGGTCCCGTCATTCAAGGAGTCGTGGCGTTAAAACGACGACTTATTATGAGAATATAAGGTAAGAGGTGTTATGTGGACATTCATAACAATATTTTTATTAATGATGTAGAATGTTTTGTTCTTGGAAGTGGTGGAAAGTATGAATTTTGTATTTCTAGCCGTCAGTTAGAATTGTTTTGAAATATGTTGGTTATGAAAGTGTATTGGGTATTGAAAGATGATGATGATGTTTAGAAATACGAATGTTGCTTATTTTTGAGAGTATATACAACTTCTAAACTATATTTACTTTGCTATTCATTCAGATAATGCCTTCAATATCTTTGCAGGGGATACAAATAGGAAATTGGCAGGGGTTTTTACCGCATAAAAAAGGAAAACAATATTTTTGGCAATACAGGTTTTAAAATTTAAATTATAAATAACATAGCAATGCAATTGATACAATGTCAAAAATATTATGCTTAAAATTTTAGTATAGATTCACATATTTATTTGGCAATAATTTTATATATGAATCTATGCATCGATATACTAGTAAACAAGCTAGTATATCGATGAATCTATGCTAAAATTTTGAGCATAATCATTTTTTTAGCTAGAAAAAGCCCCATATTATTTTAAGATACCTACTTTTCTATATTTGTTGTATTGACTAACTAACATAATAACCCTAATATTCCTAATACAAACCAGGAAAACAATAGCTTCCTTAAAAAATTACGTCGTAAAGTGTAGACTTTACATAATTGTTATGTTTTTGCATTGATAGGCTGTTTGGGTATGCACCCCAACTGTAATGTTACGTGTGCTTGTAAATAAAATACCAAATTCTAATATTTGGGGAGACGAAGACTTGTTTAGCATGTTTTGAATTATTAATTACGTAAACGTAACGGCATTGAAAATAAAATTATAAAAAGTGAATTGGAATTGAAATATGAATAACTGAAGTTTTATTATTTAGATCCATTGAGGCTTTGAGTAAATACTCAAAGTAAAGCCATCTGGCAAAAAGGCATCTCAACAAAAGACTTTTCTTGCTAAAGACCTTTCAAGCTCTTCAGAGAATTCTTAGACATGATAGGAATAAAGTTATGTTACAATATGAGCTAATAAATGCACACTTTTCTTTCTTATATTAATTGGAGCAGCAACTTTAATAGCTGTCGATTCGCTGATGAGTTATACCGTATATGATTTTCGCAGTAAAGTTAAATGCATGAAGACCCATTATCTTTGACTTGTATGTAATATTCATCCATCCAATATACCTTTTCAGTACATTTTTAAACATGGTGCTTTAAAAGTACAAACAAAGTTAAAGGACAACAAAGTTCTAAATTAAAACGCTCACAGTTTCAGTGGGTATGCGCTTAGTTAGAATTTTAAAGCGAACTGCGCACATTTCTCATTCCACAATCCCAGAACCGTCAAGTATTTTGCTCAGATAGTTTAAAATACCTGGCCCGTGAATGATGCGTCTATGATGCGCTGAGTTATAGCTCGACTTCTGCCCAAGAGCCACGATGTACGGCTGATTTATGGCTGCCATATCTCAAAGACTGTTGGGATATGGTACAGGTCATAACTAAATAGCGGTTATAAATATTATAATAAAGATATTATTATACCAGTCGCACATACTCGGTGATGTCATCACGCTGCCGTCACAAACTTTGTATCCTTATACTACTGGCAGATTATCTTTCTCAATCATGGTTTATTATACCATTGTATAAAAAACCATGATACCACTCCTATAATCCACATTTATTGGGGTCTATAGTTGACAATAGTTTCATACCTTCTCTTGAAAATACTTACGAACAGTAAGTACAGGTCATAGTACAGTAGTGAGGCTCCTGACTTATCAAAGCAAAGACATCTGAGAAAAATTCGGAACCATCTGCCTTCCATTACGAAAGTAATCCAAAATTTACGTTGATTAAGAAATCATTGAGATATGGTAAAATCGCTTTCAGTCTATGACTTCAACCCGCTTCAAGATTGACCTCGACTTATTAGTAAAGTTTATCATAGTTCAGCCTGAATAATTTGTTTGCATCAAGGATTCAGTTAATATGACTGATCTTGCGAGGTAGTTGGAGATACTTGTGACGTCCTACTGATATGTCCACGTTAAATTATTCAACATTTAAGAGGAGTTGAATGCGGAGTTATGGATATTGTGTGCCGTGATACGCTTAATAAAATCTTTTCAGTTTCAATAAGAAGTTCTAATAAATTCCTGCAAAATGTATTTGTCAGACAATCTCTTAATGCCATAATATATTAGGTATGTTTGCGATAGGAGCTCATTCTTAATTTTAGGGACTTTTAAGTTTACATGGCTACTACTAAAAAGCCGTGAAAAAAGTCATCAATACCTGCACTTTTAACTTATTAGAATCGCCATCGTTTATGAAACATGGATTTAATTTTGAGTTGGCACGTTATTTGAGAGACGAATTAACACGATCTTTGTTCCTTGGCAGTCTCTTGCCGCCTTTTGTTCTTATCGTACAATGTAACATCAACGAATCCACTCAAAACTGTTACCATTAACCCGTCAATTAATGCAGGATAAATATAACAAACAAAGTAATTAGGATAAATTACCTTAATTACTCTGAAGTAGAGCCTCACTTCATTTCGCTACAAAAATTATATCGTGCGCGCGCGACCTAAGCAAACACATTCATAGTCCATTTTGTATCTCAACTTTAGTAGGTATAGATATTAGGGCTGCCACCTTAGTATTTCAATGTAGGTTTGTTAATACCACTGCAATGTTCAGTTTGATTTAAGCCTAGTGGAGTTAGCCAAACTAATATTCCGTTGTATCTGGTTAAACTATAACCGGACCCAAGGCTCCCGAGCGGCGAGCCTTGGACTATATGCAACTGAGATAACGCTAGGACGATGATAATGAACGTACATACTTGATTAAGAATAAGTTTTTAAGATCATATGATCTTAGATATTACGCTGGAATGTTGTTTGACTTTAATTATACAATCAATTTAACTATAGTATCATGCATATAAATATAGTTTCATTACACAGACAGCTCAATAGTCTTAAGGTCTTATTTTTATATAGTACTAGGCGGCAAACGAGCAGACGAATCACCTGATGGTAAGCAATTACCGCCACCCTTGGGTAGTGCCCAAGGGTGGCGGTAATGCAAGGTAATGCAAATGCACAAAAACAAAAAACAACACGGCAGGAGTGACAAGTGCACTCCGGCAGTCCGGCACTACCGAACGAAACGCAACAGTTTAGGTACTGTTACTTTACGTCGATTTTCTGTGAGAGGGTAGTACCTACTTCCCCGGTCAAGCCGGCCCATTCGTGCTGAAATCAGCAAGGCTCTACTACCTTAGACCTTACTCTGACGACGCTATCACTACTCGTATAAAGAGTGTCCAACTTCTCATAGCACCGAAACAGATCCTTTCTCTATATAAATGCAATTCTTAAAAGACGGGTGGTGTTAGGCATAATACTATGCGTGTATCAGCCCTATCTGCTAGAGAGCACTTAACGCGACCTTACCCGAGGGCCTGAGCGTATTTACATAAACATATGAATGGTCGTTTGCCAAAGGAATTAGGATACAATTTTGGAGGTTTCCCGTAATCCTCAGGACAGAGGACTCCATGGCAAAGATAGTGATGCGTAGGTTAAGAGCCTGAGGGTTACTTTAATACTCTTTGAATATGTATACGTAACTAGAACTGAACGAGACTGTTTAGCCTGCTTTTGAGGGCGCGCAAAGCCTTCGGTCCTGGCTGTAGTCTCAAGACAAGACACATGAGCCTATAAATGGAAGGCATTCAAATGGCCTATAAACTTGTAGGGTTTATAGGCCGAACAAAGGTTTTGAACGGACTTAGCCACATACACACAAAAATTAAGACCCAGGTACAGATATAAAAGACTGCTTAGATGATGCGGTGACTAAAATTATTATTATCTAACTACAGCAAGCTTTTTAAGATTTTAAAATATTGATGAGCCATATACACTTCGGTACACAGTCAATAAATATTGCAAAAAAAAGATTGCAACAATGCAAATAGTTTTATTTTCAGTCTGGGTTTGACTTCGATATTTTAAAAGTGAAGGTAATATAAAAATTGTGTTTGTAATAAAATTAAAACTCAAACAAAGGGCTAATATTCGCGCGGTTGACATGAATGCACTTCTGACAAAGGCTTGATAAAAGTCACTTAAGTAATCGTAACATCTGACGCAATAATAAAACTACTATAAACCTCTACAACAGCAACATCGCTTGACCTACAGCGATAATGAAGTTCTCTGCATCAAACCCGTTGAAACATATGCATCAGCTACTAAAATATGTGATTAAACTGCTAATAGTTTGTTTAGTACGAACGGTTAGAAGGGTCTGTTGTTTATCTGGCACAAATGGCAGCCTCTCAACTTACTCCCTTCATTCTGTTTATGTTAACTAGTGCTGCGTAGATTTCGTGTTGGCCTTCGGAACTTTCTGACGAACTATTTGTTCTATTAAGTTCCTTCTTATATTTTTTAATTTTCTATAGACTCACGCCTGTATCGCCGAAGGGGTCGGCAGAGGTGTAATATTACACCCGCATTTCGCCATGAATTTTTAGGCCCCACGTAATAGGGGGCGAGACTATTGCCTTACCAGACTCCGTGCTGCTACTGAGAATTTCCTAACGGAAAAACCCAATAGCACTTTGCCCGACCCGCGAATCGAACCCGAGACCTCGCAATCCCACGCGCACATTTATGGCGCAAGTCCAACGAGGCAGTCCCTTCTTGCTGTGTAAAAAGGTGTTTTGAAATATGATAGGCTTGTATGTTACGTACAGAACATTTTATTACTGTTGGCATTTTTGTACGCCTATTTCATTTTATTTTTCACAATCCCATAAGTTAGGTCTTCATTATGTATAAATCCGCGTGATTATTTATTAGTTTATCATATCACAGAGATGTTTGGATCTGGATATGGCTAAAATTATATATAGATAACAACAGGTTACATCTCAAAATTTTACTACAACTGGTTCAATTTTTTTTTTGTTATAATTATATTTATAAATACGATATAACAAAACACCTATGAATATTTCTTGTCATTTTCTTTTAACGTTTTTCTGTTAAAGAAAAAGTTACAAGAAAAAGACAATAAATGTTAATTTCAAGACAAGGAGGTCCTGGGTTCGATTCCCGCGCCAGGCAAAAGTGTTACTTAGTTTTTTCCGAATTTTCAGCAGCAGCACGGAGTCTGGCAATGTGCGCGGTAACGGCAATAGGCTCGCTCCCTATTACGTGGGACCTAAAAAATTCATACGGTGAAATGTGGGTGTACCTAATATTACACCTCTGCCTACCCTTTGGGGATACAGATGTGATGACATAAAAATAATTGTGTTTGTATAACAACAATTCAAGGACCTTTTTTTTGCACACCACTAACGACTTTTTTTTTTCATCATACCCATACCTCAACTGGTGATGTCTAACGTTTATTAGTCCTTATGATTCGCACCAGCAGATGGATAAAACACTCCAAATTTTAACCAAAATACTAGTTATCAATACATAAATTAGATCCTATCAGTCATGTCATACACACATTTCCATTTATTTCTATCTGAACAGCAACTCAGTATCGAACAAATTGAACCAGTTTCAATTTATATAAACGTATAGGAATTTAAACTTTCGTGGTCATTTAAACTTGATTTAAATTGTCTTTCGGGATATATACCACGTACCTTTGTTTGGAGTAACCGATATTTCGGCACTGTTGCAAGCGCCATGTTCACGGATGTACTGAGGGGATTGCGGGTGGGTGAATGTTACGAGCAAGTATAACGGTCTACCCGCTTTTTTACTCGTTTTTTGCGTACAACACCACTGCCACTGTTTTCACTATCGCACTGTACCCGATCACGACATACTACACTCACTACGTAGGCTCGCGGTTTGAGTTTTTCCGTTTCACGGGTTTTACATAGACGCACCACTGGATGCCAGATACTCGACAGTTGAAACCCATCCTCTCTATTGAAATTCTTAAACTTTTTAATTTCAATAGAAATTTAAACCATATTGCTGTGGTATATGCCGACCTGGTACATCATTGCCTGACCACGAATTACTTCTTATACAGAGGTGAGTACTACCTACAAATTGATGGCGTAGCGATGGGCAGCCCGGTAGCTCCAGTGGTAGCCAACCTATGGATGGAACATTTTGAAAACCAAGCCATTGCTACTGCCCCATTAAGTGTAAAAATTTGGAAACGGTATGTAGACGACATTTTCTGTGTTACGGAAGGCGATGAAGAGATGGTTCAAGAGTACTTGGCACATTTAAACAGCATCCACAGTAAAATGAGTTTTACCTATGAAATCGAAAGGGACAGAAGAATGGCGTTCCTCGATGTTATGATTGGCGTACGGGATGACGGTTCATTAAGCCACTCTGTATACAGAAAGCCAACACACACAGATCACTATCTACACGCCGACTCACATCATCAACCACGTCAACTGAATTCCGTTATAACCTTATAACGTCGCTTACCGACCGGGCATACAGCTTGTGTGACGATGAACATTTGGGTAAGGAACTTTCGCATTTAAGCGACGTTCTACACAAAAACGGATACAGTGGGCGAATCAGACCACCCAGACATACTAAAAAACACCTGGACTTCAAGGTTGAACGACACCCAGCGTACTTACCGTACGTCAAAGGAGTGACAGATAAGATCGCCAATATTCTTAACAAAGTTTCAGTAATAGTTATTTGTGCAACAAGAGAGCAAAGTTGTGTTTTGTTTCGAGTGCTGATTAGTAGTATGTCGTGATCGGGTACAGTGCGATAGTGAAAACAGTGGCAGTGGTGTTGTACGCAAAAAACGAGTAAGAAAGCGGGTAAACCGTTATACTTGCTCGTAACATTCACCCACCCGCAATACCCTCAGTACATCCGTGAACATGGCGCTTGCAACAGTGCCGAAATATCGGTTACTCCAAACAAAGGTACGTGGTACATATCCCGAAAGACAATTTAAATCAAATATATAAACGTACATCATAGAACGAGCCCCAGCCTTAATACTTCTTATATCCCTTTAATATCCGCTGGATATTCGTCTTTAAGCAGTTCAGAATACTTCAGTATTCAAGGATAATTTAATTAATATTCGGCTTGTACCGTCGACACAGCTGCTTCTAATGCCAATACTATATTTATAGGGATGTTAAAATTAATACAAATATTATAATACTAAAGTAACCTTTGTAGGGAAATGAATATCTAAAATTTATTGTAGAAATATGAATGTATAATGGAGGTATCGAATGCTATTAAGGACTGGCTTAAGCGTAATGGCCCTACGTAGTAAATGGATATTATCACTGAGGCAAATTGGTACTATCGGCTCTGAAGAGTAATTAATACGTCCACATCCAATTAGTGAGAAAGGGACAAAAGTTCATGTGTGCATGTGACGGAAGTATAATTTTAAAGGTCAATTTATCACGGTCGTTATCACGTTCATAACTGCAGTAATTTACGTATCTATATTTATGCATAAAAGTCAACAGTGGTTTATTAGTCTCGTAAAATATAAAAATGGCTGGTTATGTTCCATTTTTTTTGTTATTGGCCTGGGTGTTAGGATGGTTTCGAAAAACAAACTATTCGGTAGTAACCCAAATAAATTATCAAAATGTCAAGAAGCCAAAATGTACAATTTTGGTATGGAATTACTACCCCTTTGAAATAACTATGTATATTGAGTCTATTAGTAAATGTACTGAATATTATGATGACAATGACGATACATACATGTAAAAATACCACATCTATTTACTATTCTAAACTCCAATCAAGACATACAAAGCAAACAAGACCGTACAACACAAACAGTCCTACTTCAATAACTTGAATTTCCCATCCCTTTATCGTATTCGCAAATCAGATTGCAAAGTTCCTCAATATTACACATCCGCACCAAACTCTACAATGATTGGATGTAACAGAAATCTCGCATTGAAGTGTCGTTACCCACAGTTGAATCTTGTCCAACTCAGATTGCAAGTAGAAACTTTGCTACGTCTTACCTCCAAACCTGTTTCTTTAATCTGAGATGCTTGATCGAAAATCTATACGAGTACTATAATGATAAGGTTCGTTTCTGTGCAAGTTGGAACTCTGACGGTGTACCAATACTTTACTAAAGGTATCATAATAATAATGATCCCCAACTAATCCCTTCCCAAGATGACGAGTGCAAAGTGACCGATATGTGCCGAAGTATAAAAGGCCTCTGAGTATGTCAGTGGAACACGGGCTCAACACCCTGCGATGTCTGGCACCTTTACAAAAAAAATAAAAAATCATATAGCATTTCGCTGTCCACTGCTCACTCCTAATTTACGTTACAATAGCACTGTTAGTCAATATGAGGATTTGGACTACCTTTCATATCTGGCCAGGTATCCCAATACGTCGCCATACTGACTACCACATTAAAAGTTTGTAAGGATGGATGGGTGCTCGCTACTCTTTCATAGAAAATATACCGAACGGATCCTGATGAAACATTGCAGTAACACAGGTACCTACTACATCAGAAAATCTTAGGAGCTATCTTTTATTGAAATCGAACTACGCTTAACAGATTGAGAGAAGTAGCCATTTATTAATTAAAAAAATAATTAACTACATTTAAACCGAATGATCTACAAAATTACTTTTTTTTCTAGCTGACGCGGACGTTTCGATTACCTTACAGGAACCGTAGTCACAGCAGACTGAGGTGACATTTGTCTTTGTCTTGAATTTAAAAGTTATCTCAAAGTACAACCAAACAAGTCGGCGGTGGACCAGTTTGAAAAAAAATCCCTTGGCTCGCTCATAGAGTCGAGGCACACTAGAAACTGGTTTTGTATACGAGTGCAAATGTTCGTATAAAGTAGCACTGGAAGCGACGATATCTTGCTGAGCGATTCTCGCCTTATAGCGGTCTAGCGGGAAGCTGTTCAACTGTACATTGTTCAACTATTAGGGTTATTACGAAGCAGAAGCTACCTTTTATGGCGATAACCTGCACCCATTCGAGCGAAGTTACGGGCACAAACTATTGCACTATAATAACAATGTTGAGCGGGGTATAAACCATGTTCCATTGTTTAGAGGTGCCGATATTTCTGCACTGTTGCAAACGCCACGATCGGATACATTGATGAGTTTTCGGGTGGGTAACGTTCATACGGATAGTAATAATAATGAAGAATCTCTAATGCTAAGGCTATACTGTATAGATTATAGAGCCTCGTTTATTGCTAAGAGCTAAGCTACTCGCTTAGTGGCTTATCCTATTAAAAATACTTATTATACAGCTTGAAACACAATATGTATAATAAACGAGATCAGGCAATTATGGAATGTTAGACAGATCTAATTAATTTGCGGCTATAATTTTAAGCTAACATTATCTTTAGATTAAGCGTAGATTAATTATAACATAAAATATTCATAAACGAAGTTTCTAGTACATCCCGATGTTTTACTGAATAAAAAACATTATTATTATACTACCGGAGTAGGTCACACCATAAGCTACGCTCATAAGCAGAAGCCTAGTTTCGTTATCATTCATTTAAAGTTTGGCTCCTGTATTTTCTATAATTATATTCATACATCTGTCTACGTGCTCTTTAATAGAGTTTCACGAACAAACTACGTTGAACTCGTGATATTTCGCAAATTACACTGAAGACATCTCTGTTACAATTGCCAATGTCTTAACCAAGGCTGCATGTATATAGGCAATTCAATTCATCAGCTATGCATAAGAGCCATTACGTAATAAAGGGAAGAGATTATCGCTATCTCCGATGTAAATACGTGAGCTTCTCAATTCTGTCTGTGTTACTAACAATAAATTTGACATTATACAGTGAAACCATGTAAATGGTGAATAGTTTTCAAATTTGTTAGTAACATTTGTTAGAAAGCACTGTATGTTTTTCGAAAAAAATTAAATAAATAAATAAACCTAGTTAAGTTTAAGTTCTGGGACCTGGATAAGTGAGAAATCTCTTTATTGTGAACTACAATGAGGTTCCGTCACTTTTTCATCGAATTAACTCTGTTAATGGGACTTTTCGAACCTGTTTAAATGAGATTTGATTTCTGGATTTTTTCGATGTTTACCTCTATTATTGGGACTCTGGAACTCAATACCCTCTGGAAGTGAGACAATTTATCAAGTTGGGACAGGTTTCGACACAATTGTTTGCAAACATTTGAATTTCTTTCGCACATGCTTTGTTTGTTAGTACTATCTCAAATGTTGACCTACAAACTGGAGAATGAATGTCCAAACGTTAATAAGACATATTATAGGTACATCTGAAAAATTAAAGCTTCTATCAGATTATGATTGTGGGAAGTCGCGTGATCAACTGTGTTCAGGACTGTATTGAACTAGGTAGCAATCAAATACAAATAAACATAAACGATTAGTTTAGATCATAAACTTTACTTTTTGTAATGTTTTTTTTTACAATAAATACATAGCTACACTAAATTCATAATACCAAAAATACGCATATTTATACATTTGCACCTTTATAAATGGAATAACGATACATTTCGAACTATACATATAAGCGGGGGCCTCTGTAAATGAGACAACTAAATTTTAAACCTGTCTATTTGGAAAACTGGATAAATGAGAATCTTTTTAAATGGTACAAAATGTTTGGTCCCTTCAGATCGCAATTAACCAGGTTTCACTGTATAATAAGTTTCTTTCTCGTTGTGCTTATTTGCGCCAAATAAGATTAGTAAAGAAATGAATGGACTTAATTTCAATTCTGTGAGAATTTTATTGTAATAATGTTACTTTAGCTTTCAAACGGTGCTTAACATTGTTTTAGATATGACTAAATATAGAGAAAACACATTATATTCCTGGTAAACTGCCGGCCGTATTTGAATATATGCCATATTCAAATACGGCTTAGCTGACGTAGAAACTTTGTACCTATCAATAAATTATAATCAGTCTTCCAGGGTTTTAATATTTATCACACATAATCGCATTATCTAATTCAAGGTACACCTGCCTCTATATCTTATCAATTTTATAATTGACATGTTTTAAAAATATCAACTTACTATGCATTCTAATTCAAGGTACCTTGTACCTACTTCTGGATCTGATCTACTTTTCATTACAGATATAAAAAAAAAATACTTAGCGTAACAGTAAAGGAGTAGCCATAAATTAATGTAAATAAAAAACAGGTGACCCTATGGTCAATCTGATTTAATTAATAAAAACATGTCAAAGTTTTTTCAAAAGTCGATTACTTCTCTTTCTTATCCTTATACTCGTCCATCTTATGCTCATCTGGTCTCCTATCCTCTTCTGGTCCCCTTGCCTCTTCAGGTCTCCTATCCTCTTCTGGTCTCCTCTCCTCTTCTGGTCTCTTACCCTCTTCTGGTTTCTTATGCTCTTCTGGTCTTATATGCTCTTCTGGTTTTTTATGTTCATGGTGTTTCGTATCATGTCCAGGTTCGATGGTGAAATAGAAGAATGGAGTATACAAATATCCTGGATAGTAGTTATACTGATAGGGAAAAACGTATGATGTCATCACGGGCAAGTAGAAGCTTGTAGTCACCGACAGGCTGACTGCGAGAACGAAGAGTAATAGAAATTTGTTGGACATCTGGAAGTAGATCATAACTATATCAATATAGGGAGAACACAAAAATGTTTGCACCCATTATATGTGGCTGTTTTTTAATGTACCTGTTTTGTTCCCATATTTTATTCGTATTTTAGTTTTAAGTTTAGTTTGAAAGTAAATTAGTTAGTTGTTTATAATAGTTTTAAGATGTAGTTTAAGGCCGCCCTCACATCGGCGTCAACGTCAACGCAGCGGCACCTCGGCGTCGATGCGGCGTCGACGCCGCGTCCACGTCACGTCAGCAAAGCGTTCTTTGAGAATGCTTTCGTCTTTTGAAGAACGCTGGGGTGACGCGACGTAGACGCGGCGTCAACGCCGCGTCGATGCCGAAGTGCTGCTGACGCCCAATGTGAGGGCGGCCTAACCAACATAAGAATGGCTTCACATTAGAATAAGACTTATCTTCCAGATTAATTCAGAATTGTAACGAAATTCACAGCGGTGAAGCTCGACAACAGACTTATTACTTGAGCGGGAGATGACTTACGTCCTACACAAGTATAAGTCCCATAGCGTGGGCGATTATAAACATTCAAACGTTTAATAGTGATATTACATTTCGTAGATTTGAGATTTGTATAATTAATGTTCAAACACTGCAGATGATGTACCTAAATTTCACATAAAACATATTCATATAAATGTTGATAAAAGCTGTCCTTGTAGCTTGTTAGTATAAAAGACTAGACTAAGGTATTTATTGTTTTAATATTAAGATTATGCCTATAAAATAAATATAAACACAGATAATTAAAATAAATAATGAAGAAAATTATACCTTGTAAATAAGTCACCAAGTGTCGACGTCCTGACTATGCTTAGACAAAACGCTAAGTAAGCCACTGAATGAAACAGATAATCCAAGATGTTTTATACCCCACTTAATTATATTGTTGTGATATAAATATAAATCTTAATACGGATTTGATGGATATTTGATTATTTATTTATCTTTATCCTAATAGTATTGTATTTAAGAGTCTCTAGATGGGGTGATATCTATAAATTGTATTATTATCATTAGGTATTTAATGTTCTATTACGAGACATGCCTAATCCTAACCTACACTAACTATTTTAGTGTTCTTTGTTTAGACTTTTGTTTTTGTATTTTTTATCAAGTTTGGATAAAACTACGGAATAAAGTAAATAACCCATCATAAATAATCAGGTCTCCAATCTTTTTACTAAGACCTACCAATTTAATGTTCTTATGATTTTTTCAGCTCAATTTTATGCAATGATTAATTTGTCTCAATGTTATAGGTTACGTAGTGGAGCTGGCTGTAAAGAAAATAGTGGATTCGAAAAATGGATTTGCTGGTGAAACTAACAGAACTGGTATTGGCTATTGCAGGAATGAGCTTAACTAATACTCAAATTTTCTACAATGCAATTTAAGAACAATAATGCCGGGGAATATAAACCATACCCAGACTCTTCACTGTAGGTAGTTACTAAGATTAAACTATGTACCTATATAATCATTATCTTAATATATAAAACCCTTGCGTTACTTACTGACTGACAGACATGCTACAGCCGAAACTATTGGGCGCAGGAAGCTGAAATTTGGCATGTATGTTCCTTGGGACCGTAGGGATGCACTAAGAAGGGATTTCCCGAAATTCCCACGGGATCGGCCAAAGTGGGTAAATTTAAAAAAAATGCAGGCGTCCACTAGTAGTAAATAAAGACCTTACACACCATTATACTATACAGACCTTTTGGCCATAATGGTTACTCGCAACGGGGAATGGCCAACTGCGCAGGAGATATTAAGTGCTCATGTGTTTATTCCCGAAATCTCGAAGTCCAATTTGACGGCATATCCGTAACGACCAGAGTGTGGTCGTGTCGGAAATGCCTGACTCCAAGTTTCTACTGGACAATTCTTAACCGAAAAACACAATCTCATTTTTTTACAAGCAATTCGCACACGCACAACATCCCCAGTCGTTTAAACTACGGCTGGACCATAGAGGCAGTCAAAACATAGCAAAAACCTAAACTTGGAGCACACGCCTTGGAGTCCGAGGTCCGTTTACTGGTCTAAGCAGATATGACAGAATTTCACTTTTCCACAGAGCGACTGTAGTCTGACTGCCGCAACCCAAAGAGATAGCGATATTCCATGGTTTTCTTTTATTTTATTGTTTTTAAAAAGTCTTCTCCCGCACTAGGAATAAATCCTGTGTCGCGGGGGACTTTACAAACATACAAACAACGGATACAATGCACACCCAGACTCGACACAACACACTTTGTGTGATCCATAAACGGATCACGTCACGATCATTGTCTCGTGTGGGAATCGGACCCAAAACACTCGGTACAGTGTCAAGCGACGAGGCGGCCGCTTAAACCACTTCACCAACCGTGCAGTCATAATCAAAAGTCAGGTTTCGACCAGTATCAGTTTATTTGAGGGTACTGACTCTCCGTAACGACTGTCAAAGATTTTCATGACAGCCGGAACCGACGGTTTAACCTGCGTTTATATAGCACGCGATAATTTACAATTTAATACGCACTAAACTTCGACAAGTCATTAGCGCGCCGTGGATTCTAACCTGATACCCTCTGCATGGCAGTCCGTTGGTATCTCCACTAGGCTATCGCTGCCTATAAATTGTTATTGTTAAAAATATTGCTGTGAAAATGTAAACATTGACGAATATAAAGTAAGAAAAAGGCTACCCAAATAATTATTGTACTTTAAGCAATAATTGTAAAGTCAATGTTGTATCACAGTTTCCTTATTTATATCGTAACATACATACATTAATTAGCAATAACTGCATATGCGCCATTGTTTCATACTTCAGTTGTTTGACAAAGAGGTGCGTAAAAACGAGCTATGTCCGTTGTAATTGAATATTATGATAATTTATTTTCAGAAAATCAGTAAAAGAGATAAATAATCGGCTAACTAACTGACTGCTTTTAGTCAAGAGCCTTAGTACGAATTGAGAAGCCCCTAAATGATTTCCATCAAAACTACAGACTAATAGGCAAGGAGTTCTATCCTAATAGAAAAGTACCTACGGTAGTAGTAGTGCTGGCAAAGTCGTACCTAACGGTATGAATTTGCTAGCATTCCTTCAAAGATTAACTTATGATAAAAAGAGAGTCCAGTATAAATCAACGAGTAAAAAATGTATACTAAAAAGTAACCTTCTAAATTATTACATCCAATAAGATAGTGATACCCATGCAGATGTAAGGCATAAAACCAAAAATTAGCGTCACCACAAAATAATGCGAATCTACCACATATTTTTGCAGCAGAAAACACTCCTAAATAATTCTAATGTATTCCAAATGCACACGGCTAAGTTTTGCAGACGTGCAATTTTAGTTGTGCTACAATTTATACGTGTTTGTAAAAGTTTACAAGTTGAGATGCATGTTGTTTCTGGGCCGTAGCGCCTGATGAATGTGCTTTGTGTGTGCACTGTTACGAACTACATGAGAGTGCTAATGTATTAAGAAAACACTGCCTTGATAGTCTTGTAGTAAAAGTGATAGAGCAAGCGAAATGATTTCGGAGCCGTATCAACTGTATTAGTATTAGAACTGACAATTTCTTAAGGCATAGTGCCTTATCATCATCTATTATATTCGTTTTGCTCTATGCTATTCTGCTCCTAAAGACGTGTTCACCTATGTAAGCAATTGAGGTTGAGACAACCGGTTGATGTAGAAAGTCATTCAGTACTCCGGGTCTATATCAAAGGATTGTAAGATGAATGGCTACACCATTACTATATGTAATGTGCTTTCTGATCAGAATATTAGGAACAGATTAAAGCCGAAAATTTATTTGGATACAAACGGTGATGAGCTCTTTTCAGGCCACTATTTTAAATTTTATCATCACGCTCAATGTGGTGAGACTGAATCAGGCAAACTTATCTCTAGGTGACTTTACAAAGCAGTGCATTCACTAAGAAATATTGATTTCATTTCTCTGCTGCATCTGTACAGCAGCTATAAGAGTAAGCAGATACATTCATCAATAGCAACGCAAAAAACTGCTTGTATAAATATACCGATGCAATATGATTGAATAAAGTCTGAAACTATTATTAACTTATGTTACTTTTCCAATCTATATTCCTTGAAAATGAAATAATATGTACTCGATTCATTCATTCTATTTTAAAATTCATGAAGCTATCATTGATATACAAATCGTTCAACATATTCATTGAATCTAAGACATTTACATTTCATTGTCTTACTTAACCTTGTAAATAAAACCTGTGAAGGGTTGTGGTATATTTTATTGCCTTTGAATAACGCATTAGAAGATTGGCATCGATCCGATTACAAATCGAGAAAATAAAACACGCATTTGTTACAACAATTTATTCAATTCAATTTCTAGGATAATATCCATGTAATCGATAGAAGTATTCCGGGTCGTATGACATGCGTACCGACTCAGAAATAGGTATTGGTACTCGATATCGGTACCTTAGTTCCGGCTCATCATATCGGTACCGATACCTCATGACAGGTTGGTCATATCGGTATCTCAATATCGGTTCTTCGTAGGTACGTCTGTATATTGGAGAAACTCCGCCTACTGGTAAAGATACGACGTCACTGAGAGTGGGGTAGGAACCGTATTCGGCTCTCCATTCTTGTACCTCTCCTTCAGCGCTAACATAGGCTATCGTAAGCGCTATGAATATAAACACCTTCATCTACAAAATATAAAAATAAAATGATAAAAAATGCACTGACTGCCTCCGTGGTCCAGTGGATAGCGTATGCGACTGCTGATCGGAGGTCCCGGGTTCGATTCCCGGGTCGGGCAAAAGTGTTACTGGGTTTTTCCGAATACTCAGTAGCATTCCGGAGTCTGGGGATGTGCCCGGTAACGGCAATAGGCTCGCCCTCTACCCCTGGGACCTAAAAATTCATGGCGAAATGTGCGTGTAATATTTACACCTCTGCCTACTCCTTCGGGGATACAGGCGTGAGACTAAAAAAAATTTTAAAATAAAATCAAAAATGGGTCAGAGGGTTCAATTTCTAATGGTGACTTTGTAGCCGTAAAATGTGCGTGTGTGTCAGTACAAATAAAAGCAAAGTTTATTTTTTTTTATTCGATCCTCACCTTTAAAAAGAAATGCCTTAGGCTTCACCTAGTAGTTATGAATTATTAAACGCATTTAGATCTCTTATATATTATCTTAACGATCAATCAAATAGCCGTTACATTGACAATCAAGCTAATTATTTTACCGATTTGTCTTCTATTTGATTACATATTGCGCAGTTGGTCATTGCAGTAGGCAAGATAAGAAACTAATTTAAAACCATTTTTGACCACGTCTAGATAGGTTACAGGAATGATAGTTTAGGTGTGAAACACCCCTGATTTAAATTGTGAAATAAATTACAACGTACACGCATTAAGCTTTAATCGGTTATTATTATTGGAGTTTTCATATTGTACTAGAGGACGCCAGCAGCTACGCCTGCATTTTTTTTAAATTTACCCGTTTTGGCCGATCCCGTGGGAATTTCGGGAAATCCCTTCTTAATCCCTACGGTCCCTAAGGAACATACATGCCAAATTTCAGCTTCCTGCGCCCAATAGTTTCGGCTGTAGCGTGTCTGTCAGTCAGTCAGTAACGCAAGGATTTTATATACATATTAAGATAATATTAACAGTAACTGTTATACATTTTGAATGATAACACGAAAGGGTGTGTGACAATACACCGTTTATCAATTTAAATAAAATTCTTGCCTTACTCACTGACTGACTGATAGTATGATGAGTAGATATACGTTCCTTGGCAACTTTACTGTAGAGGTGCACTAAGAAGGGATTTCTCAACATTCCCACGAGGTTGGGCAGTAACGGTTAAATTACAATAAAATTTCGGGTCTAGTGCGGGCATTGTTTAATATAGTTATAAAGTTTACTAGACCTAGAAAGACCATAAATAAATAAATCAAAGAGTAGATAAGGTAAACGCCTCGCGTGACCAAAAGGCTGAAATGTATGTATTCTGTAAATATTATTATGTTTATTTTAATTGCCTTCGTGGTCCAGTGGATAGCGTATGCGACTGCTGATCGGAGGTCCCGGGTTCGATTCCCGGGTCGGGCAAAATTGTTATTGGGTTTTTCCGAATTCTCAATAGCAGCACGGAGTCTGGTGATGTGCCCGGTAACGGCAATAGGCTCGCCCCCTATTACGTGGGACCTAAAAATTCATGGCGAAATGTGGGTGTAATATTACACCTCTGCCTACCCATTCGAGGATACAGGCGTGAATCTATAAAAAAATATATTTTCATTTCAAGACAATATACCTAATTATGGTTGACGGTGTTAATTCAGCATGTTTCAGTAAACTCTTGTTATTATTTTTAATGTTAATATAAATACCTACCAAAATATGTCAAAGTACCTCAAACATTAAAATTCCTTTTGATTTACTAAAATACTATACCTGTTACAAAGAATTTTCTAGAACGGTCTTATTTCAAGACTCTTGACGTATGTATTCGAACTTATTCCATTACCCGAACTCCAATGTGCAGTGAACTGACCTTATGATATCAAGTTGGCTGCGCAGTTCAACATTATGGCTGACCGAATCTCAAGATACTTTCTAGTGAAAAATAGACGCAAATGAATTTTATTACAAATAGTACATACCAATAGTACATTTTAATGAATGTAGGTTAAGTTGGGAGATTAAATGGATTTAAAATTATTGCTGTAAAATGTTATGAAGCTTGTGGGAATGATTTGATGTTGTGTGTAATGATTTTATTCTCTAGTCCGATGCTGTGTCACAATGTTTACGCTTAGATAAAACATAATTTTAGAGATTTTGAACTTCAGGTATATTTTCATATATTTGATAATTAATATTTCGTTTGCTATAAGGCGCCCAATCACTAGGTCGTAGACCTTCGTTTGAGTCCCACTATTACAGTTCTGCATAAATCATTCAGCAATCGAAAAATTGCGAGTTCTTCATATTATAAATAGCAAACGTGTCCGAAGTCTGCCAACCTGCACTTCTTCAGCAAGGGAGACTATGAACTAACTTTTCTCATACTGAGAAGAAGCACATGGCCTACAAGTTAAGTTCTCGTAATCCAAATCAGATCTATCAATCTGCCTTCTAATCACATTCGAACTGTTAGTGAATTGACAGACATTTGACGTAACGTACTTAGGTTACGACGGATGTAATTAGGTGTCGTGTGTTACCACATGCTTACGTATACATATATTAACGTCGTCAGCAATTGTGACGTCACGTTAAACGTCTTGCACTATTGCACAATGCATATAATGAACGTCTTGAATGGGGCTTTATATCTTTTTATCTGTAGGTATAATTATATAAAATTCTAGCGTTAAGCTGAAATTTGGCATTTATATCTTCCTTGAGGACCGTAGGGATACACTAGAAAGGGATATTCCGAAATTCACATCGGGATCGGGAAGAAAAGGTTAATTTAAAATAAAATGTGCAGGCGTAGTACTTTATTTTATTATTATTAGTTTTTGTTCTAGCGTTGGAAATTCCGCTCATCAATGGTTTGATTTTGAAGCTGGCGAAGAAGTCGTATGAGACTCTCTTTAAAGCTGTTCGGAGCCTAGTTAATAGAGCCACCGCGGTGTCTTGGTAGAGGCACAGTCATGCAAATCACGGTAAGCACACTTTACCGTGACCCCACTGGAATCTGCGGGTCCGTTTGGTTCTAAAGGGCTCCGATCATGATGTCATTGATTGAAGTCGAATATGAAATAATAATTTTAACGACTATCATATTTTATCAACTTTAATAAAATCGTAATACACATAAAGGTAACTTGCTAAGTACTGCATCAAATTGTACAGAATACGTCAATATAATGGTAAATCCAGGTTTTATATAGAAAAACACAACTTAACACAGTACTTCAATAATTTATTGTCACTATTACAGCATCATCAATAATAGAGAATAAAAGCATCTGCAAAATATGTATTTGATTAATCACTTACAACATCATCAATATTACAAACTAAACAAATATTTAAATTAATTTATGATTCAAGTTTGTTTCAATCTGTAATTTGCTTATAATCATAATAAAATGGCCTGTCATAGCCTCGAATAGCTATGGGGACATATTCTCTATTATCTGCCGAGCCTTTTCCATTGGACAGATAACCAGGCAATATTCTATAGAACATTTTACGATATGGGTCATATTCAGTGCGGTACGGATAGTACTCGGAACGGTAGGGGTAAGATTTGTCAGGATAAGGGTAAGACTCATCAGGGTAGGGGTAAGGAAATTGATATACACGGGATTTGAAATCTGCTAGTTTGTATTTGACTTCTTTGATTGGTTCCGCATCTATGATTCGATACTGGCCACTTCTGTCCCAATGTGCTTTGCCATAGACAGTAGCGATAAATATAGAAAGAATTATGAATGATCTCATCTGCGAAAAAAGAAGAAAATGTTATGCAATATTAGATTAACGAAAATAAAAATATCGTAGTAATCATTTAATTACTTAAACTCATAAATGAAAAAATACTAATGGACCATCTATTATATATTTGAGTAGATCTAATAAAATATTTTGCTTTTTATTTTATATCCATTATTAAACTCCAAAACAAACCTCCGATTAACTAACACTTAAAATTTTCTTTAGCCACAGAAAATTAAATTAAATAAAAAATCCAAAAAAAATACCCGAAACCTTTTAATTCAAGTACATTAAGTAGTTATTAAGTAAGGTCTGAAGAGAAAATTATTTTTTCTCAAGTGAGGTCGTGTTGAAGTGGTTCGTTTATAATTAGACATATAGGTATTTGGTGCGGGATATAAAAGTACCGCCAAAATTTCATCAGAAGATTTTTTTAAATATCGTATTTTCATTCTATCTTTTCCTTTTAAATGTTAAGTAAACGCTCAATCTACCACTTACAATTATTATTACCGTTGCTGATTAAGTTTTGGATTAAGGATTTACACTTTAAAAACAAATTGTAAGTAAGTACCAAATTTGCAAATAAAGTTCCGAAAAAATCTAGTCTTACCTTGATGCAGTAATATATATCAAGTATAAAAAATATTTGTTAATTTATTGGTTTTATAGTCGTTGTAAATTGCTTTGTCGATTATGATTAGGCAGTTCATTTGTTGTATGCTCAAAGTATTTTTAATTGATGTCTTTATTATGAGACATCTTTTTCGTATTGCATAATTCTATTCATTTAAGCGAATGGTTTGAAATGAGACGTGTTGATTTGAACGTACGAAACTTGTCAAAAATTTGAGGTTAATTAGTCATCATAAAAATGTTTTTAAATTCTAAACACGTCTGTTTAAATAAATTAAGAACTTTTCGTTATACTGTTTCATGGAAATTTCCTAAAAGTGGTTCACTAACGTAAAAAGTAACAAGAAAGAGCAATACGCTATTGAAATATTCCATTTCACGAATTGGCAACAGGTAAAACATAAAGCTCATGCATTCATACAATTCATAATGAAATTGCGCCTCAATTGAAATGCATAAAACCGAAATAAAATGAAAAGGTGACGTGAGGTGAAACCGCACGGTTTCATATAAATCCCTCATGTTTATTTCCCACCTCACCTGCGCCATAATTAATTGAAGCTTTTATAAACACTCCTTGTATATCGATGTCTAGCCTCCCCCTGTGGCCATGATGGCTTAAGTGAAGAGGGAGATAATTATTGGCTGCAGATGCATAATTAAAGCAGTGAAATATTTTGTCGCTGGTTTAGACATTTGATACTGTGTTATACATATGTCTAGCGAGTAAGATTATTGGTATGAAACAAAATTATTTATTCGTAAGCATTATGTACCTATGTTTGCCCAGTGACCTGTCCTCCCTCCCAATCAAAGTAAAATAAACGCGTAGGTTTTAAGGTCGAATTACTCCTTCCCCTTAGTTCCAAACTCGATCAGTAGAGACCTAAAAATGCAAATATAATTATTTAGATAGAAAATACAAATATTGTGCCTAAATACATTAAGGACAATCTAATTACTGAACCATTAACTAGCATTTTAATAAATTTTGTATATCAAATATGATTATGATTTTAGTACCAACTGGATAAATTGGGTTTTCTTTTCAAATGTCTCGATTGCAAATTAATGCTTAAGATCCGTTATACACACACAACACAAATAAAAGGTAGACTTTAATTAATTATGAAGAAAACTACCTTTCGCTCACCGTTTGTACTACACCGTAAGGATAAACTAGGCACTATAGCAAAAATGATGGCAGAATGCAGCGCCCATTTACTCTCAATAGATTTTCTTCGAGCTCGAAGGAAATTCTTCGCACACCTGACATTATTTATTTACAATGGCTTATAGTGTAGTTACGCTGTCAACTTTATTATAAACTTGTCTTGTTGTTTATGTAAACACTTGCGACCATTCTTCATAAAATCTTAATATATAAAATCCTTGCGTTACTGACTGACTGACAGACAAGCTACAGCCTAAACTATTGGGCGTAGGAAGCTGAAATTTGGCATGTATGTTCCCTGGGGACCGTAGGGTTGCACTAAGAAGGGATTTCCCGAAATACCCACGGGATTTTTCAAAACTGATAAATAAAAAAAAATGTGCAGGCGTAGATGCTGGCGTCCTCTAGTATATTATAAGTTTCCTGGTTTCAATTTTATTGGATATTATCTTTCTCACTATTTCAAACAAGATAATAATAAAAAATCTTAGAAAAGGGATGTATTTATGGTTTTTTTTATTATAGACTCACGCCTGTATCCCCGAAGGGGTAGGCAGAGGCGTAATATTACACCCACATTTCGCCATGAATATATATTTACCTCCAATCAGCAGTCGCATACGCTATCCACAGGACCACGGAGGCATTTTGTTATTTTTGTGAAACCATTAATTCACAGTTTCAATTTCATCTATAAAATGAATGAATAACGCGGCACAAATAAATTAACAGTATCTAGTTTTGCCGTATCCGCAGGTTTTAACAAAGAATGAAGTCAATTGTTACCTAGTCTTGTCTATTACCACACCTTAATGTGGTCGATGGGCGGTACTACCCCTATTTGCCGCCACTGTTTGACTGCAAGGCCCGTTTCGATCCATTATTAGCGGGTTTGTCCCAAGAGACGGCTAGCGGTTGTAGGCACCGGTGGTACTTGTAAATTGGCGAAGCATATATCGTAGTCATGCTGAAGTTTGCGCGCTGTCTGATGAACGTTCGATGTTATGCATGCATTGACAGGTAATAAATTTTGTGCAGAATTTGTATGCAAGGCTCTCGGACCTCGTAACAAAGATGGTTACTAACTACCTTCGGGGAGCGACTCATTTGAGTCCTTACTCGCAATGCCTCACAAAAGGTATATTACAATCATTTGAATGGAAGTCTTAAAGCAAGTGGTACAAGTGTGATTTTAATGCACATGGCAAATTCTTCCAGAAGAGGTATTCTTTTAATATACACACGTCAGATATCCAATTCATTTTGCCACTACATTCAATCCGGCAGCACATAACACTACGAGTTTTTTGAAGGTACCTTTGAACAAAGACGAAACACTCTGATCTCTCAATATGTCACGTCTCGACAACTAGCACAGTCAGCATTCGTGCTACGACGATTCCATTTATTTTATTGATATTTTTGACACCCCATCGACAGGTATGATTCGTATCGACAGAAAATAACTACGGGAGTTATTTTAGTATACTGTCGAGTATTCGTGTTTATTGGAAACACTGCTGGATTGTCACATTGATTGTACGCAAAAAAACTGATTTGGTTTGTAATTCAAATACAATATATTCAGTTCTGTAGAAATTGTATTTTCAGTAAAAAATCGTTAAAAACATATGACTTTGTCTAGTCTGCTTAAAAACCCCACTCTCGTGAGTTTAACAAGACATGATGCCGTTTTGGCAGCTGTGGCTATAAAATGACTTAGCGATAACTAATTCTGCCATTGATCTCGCGGGATAAAGGTAATAGGATATTACCTAATCATTTCTTAACCATGACAAAAGCCGGTCTAATACAAGGATTACAAGCTCAACTCTAGGGGTAAAATAAAACTTGTAATTAAATTCCATAAACCAAATTGCAATAATTATCGTCAAAAATAAACCCATCATACAACAACCTAAAAGAACCCTCTAATATTTTGATCCCTTATTTCTTACACCCGTTGGCTGACGCGTCGTGTGCCGCCATGACACTTGTGCAGTCAGACCCCGCTGCGCCCGATGCTTGGCGACAATTTCATTTATTTTATTGATATTTTGTCACTACACGCTTACGTGGCAAGTAGGACAGGTCCACACTACTGCAATGGATATTGCATATTGCTGAAACTTGAACGATGTCTCAATCGAAGGAACATAGCTGTTACTTTGACTGGAAACTTTAGAACGATGACTTAAGTTGAAACTGTTTTGATGTATTCGTGTTTCGAGATAAATTTATTTCTAGTATATGCAAATAAAGTATCATATAAAGTTCAAATAAGTAAGGTTTTTAGTTTTAAAAATATACTCTAAACATAGTTTTTTTATGTTAATAGGCGGCAAACGAGCAGACGGATTGCCTGATGGTAAGCAATTACCGCCGCCCATGGACACAAGCAACACCACAGGAGTCACAAGTGCGTTGCCGCCCTTTGGGGTTGGGAATGTGGATAGGATGAGGAGTGGGATGAGGGAGAAGGAATAGGGGATAGGGCCTCTGGCAATCTCACTCACCGAACGAAACGCAACAGTTTAGGTACCGTTACTTTACGTCGATTTTCTGTGAGAGGGTAGTACTTCCCCGGTCGAGCCGGCCCATTCATGCTGAAATCAGCAAGGCTCTACTACCTGTTCTGTCTTATTGAGTAATTTGCTTTTAAAAATGCAAATTTGTTTGTTTTACAAAAATATAAAAAAACAGTAGGTATATATCAACTTTACCTAAAGCAAAATTTAATGTAGGATTCCTCCGTTTGCCAGCCAACAAAGTAAAGGCATTAAAAGAAGAACACTGGCAATCAACTCACAACTGATTTGATTGGAAAGCCAATAAACTGCAACGTTACGAAGTTACGATGTTTTACAGACTGCATCTGCAAGTAAGCTACAATGCAATCATTAAACCTTTGGTAATCTTTAAAAGTATCGATTTATAAATATGCAAAGGGATTTATTTTTTTTATACATTCTCTTAACCACTAACAGAGGTATTAGAGATTAGGTTTATTTAAACTTCGTATGTAGAAGGCGTGACCAGAGCTAAAATGAAAAGATAAGATGGCATAACATAACAATTAACAATTCTATAAATAATTAGTGATATTATAAGCCCGTTCAAAATGTTTGCTATTTCACATCCATTATTTTGCAACTAGACTGCAGTAAAGAAAATTACTAAAACCTATTATAATAAATTTAGCTGTGGTTGTAGTAATTGCAATTTTGACAAACAATTTTAGTTACGAGAGTATTGCAGAAATATATGCTAATAAATATCACTGGTCATTGTTCTCATATGCAAACTTCGATAAAATTTAAAGTAGTTTATACTGTGCAGTGTAAGGCTAGACTTCGCATTCAAAATAGTTGTAAAATTTCAAAATGGTTTTAGGTAGAAAAATTATTTCCATTTTGGACAAATGGTGATTAATGTTGACTCTCTCCCTTTAATTTATATTTAGCTCTTTAATTTACAAAGCGTTTCAGAAGAACGAAAAATCGGACAATTCAATTTATAGTTAGGTATTTAAACCTTAAATAAGTTAATTGTACGCGATTAAAACCAGCTAATTTATTTTGTATGATGTATACAAATCGCGAAAATTTAAAATCAGTCAATTTATAGATAGTTCAATTTATAGTAATTATAATAAAAAATATAAGGGACCACCAAGATATGATTCCACTTCATTCCAAATTTAGCTGTACTAAATTATTAGCTCTCTTTTGATAGAGAAAATAACTTCATCAATCGATTGTGTATCATTTAATGTCAGTTATACCTATGTAATAAATAGTGTTAGTGCTTACTAACACTATTTATTCTGATCGCTTGATCAGTTCCCTACGGATACCCTTGACGGCTGATAATGAAGGTATGCCTGTTTGCAAAGCTATTGAGACAGATACAAGTACCCTGAAGGC
Source organism: Euclidia mi (assembly GCA_944739405.2). Classification (NCBI taxonomy): domain Eukaryota; kingdom Metazoa; phylum Arthropoda; class Insecta; order Lepidoptera; family Erebidae; genus Euclidia; species Euclidia mi. Next base: position 22,789,827 of record OX123194.2, on the reverse strand, counting down.
ACAAAGGGTTCTCGATGATTGAACATCTTCACCGATT